>CM077148.1:159211052-160411052 GCA_039583875.1 Platanthera guangdongensis
AGCATTTCGAGACCATCGGTGGGAACGATTCAGTAGTCGGATTGTTGAATCTCAGTAATCTCTAATGGACACTAGCCCCTAGAAAAAATGAATGTTGTCAAATTATCCTTAAATTTTAGAGAGCTTATTCGCATACACCAAGACTACTCATGGTGACAATTCACCTATCCAATTGTTGGATCTCTCATAATAACTGTCAAGACAATAGAATTAACAAAATTCTATTTATGCACCTAAATTTCATTGTCTAAAGGAACTGGCATTGATTTCAAATCACAATTTTTGAAATCAATTTTAATTCTGTCCAAAGGAACTAGCATTAATTATCAATACTATCCCAACGAATGAGTATGTTTGGTTGGATAAAATTGAGTCTTTAAAATTAGAATTAAATGTCAAATTCCAATAAAAATGAACACCGAACGTCCGAACTCTAATCTTTAGGCTCCGTTTGGCACAGTGGTGGTAGTAATAAACGCATGGGTTAAACTGTCATTCGTTAAGGATCAATGAATGCTAATCTCCTTAGCAAGGTTGTCAGGATCGCGATCTGGATCGTAGGATCGCACGATCCTACGATCGCACGATCCAGATTCTACATTTCGATCCTGATCTTAATCCGGATTGAAATCAGGCCACGTCCAGGTGGGATCGCGATCCGGATCGTGGAATCGTTAGGATCGCGATCCCTAAACGATTCCACGATCCGTATCCGGCTTAATTAAAAGTCGTGGAAATTTCCTAAACCTATTCCCTCTCCCGACGGCTTTTCCTCCCAGCCTTATTTCCTCTCCCGACGGCGGCTTTCCTCCCGGCTTCCCGTATCTCCCGAACAGCTGCAGGTCTTCTTCTTCTTTCCTGTCCTGACGGCTTTCTCCTGCACAGCTGCACCTTCTTCTTCGTTTCCTGTCCCGACGGCTTTCTCCCGCACAGCTGCGCCTTCTTCTTCTTATTTTCCTGTCCCGACAGCTTTCTCCCGCACAGCTGCACCTTCTTCTTCTTCTTCTTCTTTTTTTCCTGTCCCCACGGCTTTCTCCCACACAGTTGCACCTTCTTCTTCTTCTTCTTCTTCTTCTGCTTCTGGACTGATTTTCTCTTCCTCCTGTACTGATTTTATCCTCCTCCTGGACTGATGTTATCCTCTTCCTGGACTGATTTTCTCTTTGATTTCTGGACTGAAATCATCCAGATTTCTGAACTGATTTCAGTCCATTTCAGGACTAAAATCATCCAGAAATCAGGATGATTTCTGGACAGAAAATAATCTCATGATTTTGTTTATGTATGCTTATATTTTTTGAAATTTTACTTGGCTTTGTAGATGTCTGTCTCGGGGTCCGGTTCAAAACCAGTTGGAAAAAAGTCCCGAAAGAATGCATCTGGTTCTAGAAGTGATCCAGGTTTGGAGCATGAGATTGAAATTGATAGTACAACCAAAAAAATGCAATGTAAGTACTGTTTAGTGATTAGATCTGGTGGGATATATAAATTGAAACATCACCTAGCCGAAACTAAATTTAATGTAGAACATTGCACTAAAGTACCTGAAAATGTTAGAATTCAATTTTTTGAATATTCTTCAAGCTTATGGGGAGGTTGTTAAAAAGAGAAGAAATATTGATGAGGCTATTCATTATGATGAAGAAGTAGAAGTGGGTGTAGGAAACAAACACAAAGGAAAAGTGACAATAGATCTTTTTGTTAGAAAATCAAGTCAATCAACTATTAGTCATATTTTCAAGAAAGATACACGTGAAAACGTCTGTCAACAAATTGCCCGTTTTTTTATACAAGCGCAATTCCATTCAATTTATGTTAAGAACCCGGAATTTGAAAGAATGATTGAAGCAATCGGCCAACACGACTCCGGAATGAAACCACCATCTTACAATGATATTAGAGTAAAATACCTAAAGCAAGAGATGAGCAGAACTCTTGAGTTGCTAGAGAATTACAAGGTGGAATGGAAGAAAGTTGGTCGTACTATTATGTCAGACGGATGGTCAGACAAAAAAAGAAGATTCATATGTAACTTCTTGGTAAATAGCTCATCATTTAGGGCAGATCCAGTTCTTCCCCGCAAGGGCAACTGGATGAGGATTCTTCAACATAAAGATGCTCAATAAACATATAGTGATGATAGCATTGAAAGGAATGTTGAACAAACCACTATGGAATTGAATGAAAAAGGTAAGTTTCATATTAAATTTAAATTATTTGATAATACACAGTTTTTCAAATAGATCATGCATCGTCCTCTCTTTTCTTAATTAAATTTTATTTTTTTAGATGAAGTTGAAGGTCTCACCATAAGGGGCAGTGATCACGATGTTATCGATTATATTTGTGAGGGTGAATGAGATAATGACGAGAATGTCAGTGGTGATGATGAGGAAAATGTGACACTTGATGATGAGGACATGGTCGACATACCGATTAAGGATTTGTACTGATTTTTGATAGTTTTCATTGACGATTAGATGAACCATGAAACTACTCTTCGATTTGTTATTTTCTTTTATACATTATTTTTGTATTTCCTATTTGATGTGCTGAATGACTTATATTTGAAGTGTCTGTTAATGATTTGTTATTTTTTTTTAGATTTCATACTTCAAATTTAACGATCTGATAGGCTGATAGCATTGTTAATTTGTCATCGTTAAAACTTACAACCAAATTCAGAATTTTTCATACAAGCTTGCAACATTCCATGATTCCATCCTACTCAAGCAGCTTCTGATGCTTCATCATTTGCTTCTGAGATTAGAGTGTTAGCCAATGTGTTAGTTTCTCTTTATAATTGTCTATGTGATTTATGTTTTCTCATTTATAGGTTCATCTTCATAATTTGGTTACTGAAGATAGTTTGACGAAGATGGGACAGCTAAGACAAAAATGTTTACTCATCTTGGCTTTAGAGTTGCTAACGTAGAGGCAGAAGTTACACTACCCAGGTACATTTACAATCATAACTATTTCTTTATGCATGTTCTTATTTTGTATTAGGCTAAGGATCTATTCTAGATTTCTAGTAATAATAGTCTTATAGTAAACAAATGAAAATGATTAATTACATGGTTTTTTGCATAGATTATTTGTGTAATTGTATGATATGATTGATATCAAATTCAATTTCATCATTTAAGTCTTGTTTTAAAAATGTAGTGGGATCTTACGATCCACGATCTGATCCTACGATCCGATCTGATCCAGCCTCTTAAACGATCTCACCTAGGATCTCGATCCTGACAACTTTGCTCCTTAGAAATAGAGGACTAACAAAAGTCACTTTGAAAGGACTTGTGAAAGGAATGTATACTTACTCCATATATGTTCATGTTAAGAAGAAGAAGAGATTATGAGAGAATATTATTACAAAGTTTAAATATAGACAAACACAAAAAGTAAATTAGAAAATATGTAATATGAAGCATTCATCACATAATGAGAGAATATCCTGACTGATGGCACTAACTGCAGAATAATTTAAATATGTTACACTCTACCACAAACTCAAGAGGATGCATAAACTTGGTTTTGGTGTTGTGATTGATAGAGATGATATGATCATCAATACATAAATTTTGCCGAATTAAAAATTCTGGCTAATAAAAATTATTTTTGAGCTAGCGAGATAGATTAGCATAAGAGTGAGGTTCAATAACCATTAGGTGGGATTAAAAGAAACAAAGGATTCCGCCGTCAGAGTTCCCTTCCAAGCTTGAGGACAAGCTAGATTTGAAGGAAAGGTGAAACTTCAGGGATCTTTTAGTTTTGTTATATGGATCAATTATCTATGATGTCTCTGATAACGTATCTTATTCAGCTAATTAGACATTGTGTTTATGCATCATTAATTAGAGTTTAAGTAAAAAATTTAAATCTATTAAGTCCGAACTTTAATTCTTAGGCTTTATCACATTATTTAAACCACCAAAACCGAACCGAATCGAACCACTCGGTTAGGTTCGGTTCGGTTTCAATGTTTGAGCGGTTCGGTTTCAATGTTTGGAACCACATAGGGGTGGTTCGGTTTGCGTTTTTTCTTACAAACCGAACGAGACTGAACCGTTACAGCGCTATCCGCTAGACCAGGATCATCCATCGTTTTGATTTCACCCGATGAAATCTCACTCGAGTCACAAAATTTTAAACAGATCCCAAATATTTCCATCAAGATCTTCCACAAAAACCCATGAAAACGGGTGTCCCGATGATAATAAAATCTACGGGTCATCTCAACTATCCTCGTAAGACTCGACCTAAAAATCTCAAACTTCAAACAATCGAGGTGAGGTGCTTCAATGTGCTCGACTGCCACCAAGGACAAACGATGCGGACTAAACGTGTGCTCGTCAAATATAAAGTCAATAAAAGGTGGTGCTTCCAGAGCACCAAAGATAGATGACTCTCGGGAATCAGACGTCACTTCCTGGAGCGAGGGCCCAGGCCGAAGCGTAGCACTAAATAGGAGTGGTGTAGTGGAGCCTAAGGACGACGAAGTAGAGGCTTGTGAGGTCCTCCCAAGTGCTCTAGGAACACGATCATTTTTCTGGGGAAGAAGAATAATCTTGCGCCCATGATGATCAAAAGAATGGGAGTTCCTCACTCCATCATGCAGGACATGTCTGTCATACTGCCATGGTCATCCTAGAAGTATGTGACAGACATCGATGGAGGCGATGTCGCATAGTACCGAATCTCGATAGACATCCCCGATAGAGAACTTGACCTGACAACGATGAGTAATGGGGATAGTCAAAGGACTACTAACCTCGGCTAGGTGGTACGATTGCTCTAAGGGGCGTGTCACAAGTCCTAACTTCTCCACCATATGCTGAGACACGTAGTTTTTCATACTGCCGCTATCAATAATAAGGGAACAGAAATGCTCCTGAATGCGGGCGGTGGTGCTGAAAATTTCCTTTCTCCGAGGATCATGCTCAGTGGTCTCGCCAAAGGTAACCAAACTAGAGTGAAGAACACAGACTAGTTGCTCTACTTGCTCGCCCTCGACCTCGACGACGCTATCATCCTCGGGCAGGGGCTCAGGCTGGGGGTCACTAAGGAAGACTCCATACTCTGCTTCACCCCCGGAGGTGGAATCAATCACAGCAACGAACTGGCGTCGCGGACACTCAGAAGATTTGTGCCCGGGCTTCATACACTTGAAGCATCGAAACACTACAGTGTGGGGTCGGGCTCCCATGGGCTCCTTACCCGAGACGGGCCAGGGTGAAGAGTTGGGGCTCCAGTAATGACAAGAGGTGGGGAATCAGTAGTAGCAGATGTGGGTGTAGTAGTTGTGGTATTCGAAGTGGGTCTATCAGTATACCTAGATCCATCAATAAACCTCTGACCAGATATCCTCTTTTGGAGGGCCTCCACTCGACGTGCTCGGCTGGAGATCTCTCCAAGGTCCTAAAAATCATGAAGCTCTAACTGATCTTGTATAGTGTACCGTAGCCCATTCAGATAACGGTCAACAACCATGTGGTCTTCCTCATTCAGATCTAAGCGTGACCGGAGGACCAAGAACTCATTCGTGTACTCGTCGATAGTTTGCTTGTCTTGTCGTAGATTATGATACCTACGATACAAGGTCTGCATGAAATATACGGAAACGTACCTCATCTTGAGTTGAGCTTTGAACTCAACTCAGGTGGTGATAGGTGGTTGTCCCATAGTTTATTGCATTCGCTCGACTTGCCCCCACCGTGTGAGTGCGGGGCCCTTCAGCTTCAGGGTAGCATACTCCACCAGCTGGTGGGCAGGTGTGCGCTTCCAGCTGAGGAATCGTTGAAGTCGCTCGCACCAATCAAGACACACCTCAGACTATAGTGTGCCCTCAAAATCCTCAATATATAGTTTAATACCGACATCTCATCTTGGGGGATTCCTATTATCTTGATGTGCTAGATGGGGTTCTGGTGGTGGAGGTGTAGGAGGACGTGCAGGAGTAGGGGTTGTGCAGCAGGGCCCCCTAAGTGGTATTGTGCTTCGAAATTGTTGATCGTAGTACGCAACTCTATCATGACTTGGTTTGTGTCTCTCACTGAGAGGGTGAGTGTAGTGACAGCGGTCATAATTTATTGCAATCGCTTACTTATATATCCTAAATTTCCCTCTAGGTGTTCCACTCTTGATTCCATGGATAAACTGGAAAACTTAAAATTTGAAAACGACCGGCGCTCGGCTATCTCACGATAGGAGTGAGATATCTCAGCAGCCACACCAAACAGATGTG
This sequence comes from Platanthera guangdongensis, assembly GCA_039583875.1. Classification (NCBI taxonomy): domain Eukaryota; kingdom Viridiplantae; phylum Streptophyta; class Magnoliopsida; order Asparagales; family Orchidaceae; genus Platanthera; species Platanthera guangdongensis. Next base: position 159,217,303 of record CM077148.1, read on the forward strand.
ATCCAAGGTGGGGGTAGTTTTGAAATAAAATAAAATGCAACATATTTAAAATAATTGTGGCGCAAGGGTATTCGCGGGCTATTCTCTAACGAAATTGTAGAAAGAGCTCAAAATCTTGTATATATTTTTGTTTATATAAATACAAGGAGAATACAAATATATAGGAGAGAAAAGGAGAGAGGAAGTCTAATACAAGATGTGTGACTAATAAGAGAAGAGGGAAAAAAATCAAATACATGGGCCCAATAATAGGCCTTTTTACATGGGCTTTTCTAACACTCCCCCACAAGCTGGAGCGTACAAATCGTATGCGTCAAGCTTGGACAAGCACTGATATAAGAGAGTACTGTAAAGAGCCTTTGTGAGGACGTACACAACTTGTTCTGTCCCCGGAACATGCTTCAGGTCGAGTTTCTTCATTTGAACCTTTTCCCGGATGAAGTGGCAGACGACTTCAATATGCTTTGTTCTCTCGTGGAATACTGGGTTCTTGGCTATGTCTATGGCAGCCTGGCTGTCATAGAGAAGAGCTGGGGAAGGGAGCTTTACACCCAGATCGGTAAGAAAACATTCAAGCCAAGTTAGTTCAGAAACCACGAACGTCATTGCCCGGTATTCTGCCTCAGCTGATGATCGAGCAACGACTGCTTGTTTCTTGCTTCTCCAAGTAATCAAATGTCCTCCAAGATATGTGCAAAAGCCACTTGTTGACCGTGGATCATCAAGGGAACCAGCATAATCGGCATCAGAATACGCCACCAACGTTGGAGCTGAAGATGAGGTTTTGTAAACCAGACCTTGACCAGGAGCCGTTTTAAGGTATTTGAGAATGCGTTCAACAGCCTGAAGATGAGATCTTCGAGGGGTATGCATGTATCGACTGACAATACCAACAGCGAAGGAAATATCTGGTCTGGTTACCGTGAGGTAGATCAATTTCCCAACGAGACGACGATAGTATTTTGGATTCCGGAATAGGAGATCTGAGTCAGATGCCCGAGCGCACAACTTGTGATTTGCATCCATTGGGGTGTCAACTGTCTTACAGCCTGAATAGTCAGCATCTCGAAGGAGGTTGAGGCAATACTTCCACTGAGAGAGGACGAGACCGTTTGATCGTCTGCCAACCTCAAGGCCCAAGAAGTACCGAAGGGCACCCAGATCTTTTGTTTGAAAAATTGTGCCCAGGTGTGGTTTGACCTCCTGTATTCCATTCGAGTCGTCTCCCGTAATTATGATATCGTCAACATAAACTAACAAAAGAACAGTTCTCGTTGTTCGGTGACGAGTGAATAGCGAGAAGTATGTCGAGCTTCGAGTAAAACCAAACTCTCGAAGGGACTTACTGAATTTGTCAAACCATGCTCGTGGGGATTGTTTGAGACTATACAGAGCCTTCGTCAGACGACAGACCTGAGACTCCCCCGTGGTCTCAAACCCGAGAGGTTGCTGCATATAGACCGTTTCTTGGAGATCGCCATTCAGGAAGGCGTTCTTAATATCGAGTTGGAATAAAGGCCATCCGCGATGGACAACCACGGAGATGAGGACTCGAACGGTGTTGAGTTTGGCAACCGGAGAAAAGGTTTCTTCATAGTCGAGCACTTGTTGTTGGGTGAAGACACGAGCCACCAGACAAGCTTTCAGGCGGTCAATCGTTCTGTCAGCAGCATGTTTGATAACATACACCCATTTACAACCAACCGGCGTGTGACCAGGAGTAAGGGGTATAAGAGTCCATGTATGGTTGGCCCAGAGAGCAGCCATTTCCTCTTCCATGGCGGCCCGCCATCCAGGATGTTGTAGCGCCTCCTGCACGGAGTTAGGAACTGAAATCGAGGAAAGAGAAGTAGCAAATGTGTGGAGGTGAGGAGAGAGGCGATGCAAGGAGACACAGTTTGCTAGAGGATGAGCAGTGGAGGTGGGTACCTGATCAGCAGGGCGCGGAGTAGCCGAGGTTGAGGCCCACTTCAGAGGGGCAACGGAGTCGGACGGGCGGCGAGAGAAGACAGGGATGACAGGTGGCCTGGAGGGGGCAGGAGTCGGAGCAGGTGGTCCCAGTTGTAGAGGTGTAGTAACGGGAATAACAGGCCGTGGGAGGAGTGGTGGTAGAGGTTCCGGCGTGGAAGGAGTGGGTAAAGAAGCAGAGAATAACGGTTGATCTTCCCGGAAGGTAACATCTGCAGAAACGGAAACCTTGCGGGTAGCGGGAGAGTAACAAGCATAGTCTTTTTGCGTACGTGAATAACCAACGAAGACATGTTTAGTGGCCCCGGGTTCCAACTTGTCCGCGGACGGACCCAGGCGGTGGACATAGCAGGTGGAGCAAAAAACCCGAGCCAGGAGAGGGAAAGCCGGAGTAGAGGGAAAGAGGAGGCTAAACGGAGTAGCATAGTGGAGGACGGAGGAAGGGAGTCGGTTGATCAGGAAGCACGCAGCAGAGACCGCAAAGTTCCAGTAACTTTTGGGGACATGCATTTGAAGCATGAGAGAGCAGGCAACATCAAGCAAGTGTCGGTTCTTCCGTTTGGCAACGCCATTTTGCTGGGGCGTGTAAGCACATGATGTTTGATGAAGAATCCTGAATTCAGAGCACAAGGTCACAAAGTCGTGGCTAGTGTATTCGCGAGCATTATCGGTGCGTAATGGTTTGATGGTAGTGTTGAATTGTGTACGAGTTTCAAGGACAAAGGCCCGAAAGACACAGGGAAGCTCAGTACGATCACGCAATAAGTAAAGCCACGTTGTGCGAGAGTAGTCATCAATAAACGTAATGAAATAGCGATAACCAGAAATACTAGTAACTTTATAAGGACCCCAAATGTCTGAATGCACTAAATAAAAAGGAGACGTGCTCCGGGTACAATGTGCAGGAAAAGAAGAACGCGGCTGCTTGTCGAAGATACAAGACTCGCACTGAAAAGGATGAAGGGAAACATCAGGAAGAGCCCGCTGAAGCACCGAGAGAGGAGCGTGGACAAGACGTCGATGCCACTCACTGGAGGAGACAGAAGATAGGACAGTGGGATAGTCATCGAGAAGGTAGAGCCCGCTCTGCAGTGTGCCTCTATAAATGGTAGTCCACGTCCGCTGATCCTGTATGAGAAAAGAAGAGGGGGTGAATATGACAGAGCAATTTAGATCATTTGTAAGGCGACCAACAGAAAATAAATTGAACGGGGAGCTTGAAATATGAAGAGTCGAGTGAAGGGAGAGCGATGGGTTGAGTACAAGCCAAGGTCAGCTGAGCCGAAGACGGGAACCGTCGCCCCATTTGCCACAGTGATATACTTTGGATGAGGAGAATCTGTGTACTTGGGTGGTCGTTGCGAGGTAATATGATGAGTGGCACCCGAGTCCAGGATCCATCGCGGGCTGGTGGATAAACAAGCAGTACCTGCGTTGGAGGTGGTGGCGATGGAGGCAGAGGGAGGGTTGAGCAACCCTTGGAGTTGCTGGAGCTGTAGACGAACAGCCTCAAGGTCACAAGGAGCGACAGAGGATGTGTCTGGAGCAACCGAGGCAGTCGGACAAGGAGGATAACTAATCTTCTTGTAGCAGGTTGTCGAAGGGTGAGGAGGACATCGCAGGCTGCGGACTGGAGTGGATAGGAAAGTAGGTCGCAGGTTGATCAGGATAGGCGGATAGAAGAAAGGAGTCTGCAGAAGGGAACGAGTGCCTCTGATATCATGTAGAAAGAGCTCAAAATCTTGTATATATTTCTTGTGTATATAAATACAAGGAGAGAATACAAATATATAGGAGAGAAAAGGAGAGAGGAAGTCCAATACAAGATGTGGGACTAATAAGAGAAGAGGGAAAAAAATCAAATACATGGGGCCAATAATAGGCCTTTTTACATGAGCTTTTCTAACAGAAATAAACAAACATAAGCGCCGCACATGAAGGTAAACGTTGTCGCACGAAGATACGTCATGAAACTAAATTCCACGGGCACGGAAATAAATGGTGGCATGCACGTGCTTGGAAATAAACGGTAATGAGGAGATGAAATTAGCATAGGCAAGCTCTCAATAATAACAATTCATTTTAATTTTAGGCATAAAATGTGATTGCAAGATGGAGTCTAGAGAGGTATACCAGGGTAGAGGTGGCAGCGGCTGAAGGGCCTCCTGGAAGGTAGTGGCTGACTGAAGGTGGTGTGGAGGAGGTCTGGTTGTGCCCTGGAAGAGATCTGGCAGCAGAAATGGAGGTCGGCGGAGCTTCACTGAAGGCCACCGGGAAACAGAACAGTGCTGGAGACGACGTCGAGGGCTGGAGAAGTGGGAATGGGCGGCCGGGAGAAGAAGAAAGCCAGCAAGATCGCTGGAGCCAGCCGGAGAAGGATGTTGGTGGGTCGTCGAAGCCTAGGAGAAATTCTGGCAACAACCACGGCAGCTGGCAGGTCTCAGGTAGCAGGAACGGTGGCTGGAAAAGGAGGCATTCGAGGCGTCGGAGGAAGTCGCAGCACAGGACGGCGAGGAAAGCTTGTGACCCGACAAGGCCGTTGATGGAGGCCGCACGAGAGGTCGTCGGTGCCCAAAAGAGGCTCTGGTGTCAGCGGCGTAGTGGGCTATGGAGGAACTGGCGGCGTTGGGAGTCTTCGTCGAGCGGGAGCTGAGGGCCGTCGCGGGTTGAGTGCGGCGCTGGGAAAACGACAATAGGAAAATGAATTTCCTGTTCGATCGATTCCAGCCGACCTTTACAGTAAAGGGGGGGGTTCTTTTATAAGAGAAGGATTAGGGTTTCAAGTGAGGGTTTGGTAAATGGGCTTATGTTAGGTGGGCTTAGGAATTCATTTTGAGGCTCATTTTAAACTAAACAAAGTTTTAAGAAATATATAAAATGATAGTTAATGAATTTCAAGCTTGCCCTAGTTAACCTATCTTTAAATTACCGGACCTGTGCATTTAGGGTCACATTAGCCGGTCACACCAACGAGCCAAACAAAATTTGTGTGGAAGCGTGTGCGATACAAAATTACATCAGAAGCGCTAATACGTGCACGATACAACTTGAGACTACACCATAATCCAAAAAAGCGCAAAAAAAGTGCGCTACAATAATAAAAGACACGTGCGATAAAAATAATAAAAAAAACGAGGCGACGCAGGTTGCATCAATACAACATCAGCCCCTTATCACAGATTTTGTCACTCAACGGGCCCAGAAAGAAGCGATCGGGATTGCCATGATGATGACCCTTGTTCCTTCTCATCTGCACAGCATTCAGGCTCAGATTCACACTTGTTCTACAATTCCCTCTATCAGATGTTTGATTTATGCTTCTGAAGGTTACCCCGCTACCGGATGCTCCTGTGAATCTCTCTTCGGCTCTTCTACAGCTACCTTATGTTGTTAAGGTGCGCACCTAGGCGCTCCTGAGGCGTCGAGCGCACTAGGCGCGAGCCAAAGCACCTCAGGACGGCCGAGGCGGGCGAAGTACCTCAGGCGCGCCTAAGCGTGCCTTTCTTGCCATCGTGGCACGCCTGGAATAGCCCGACTTATTTTGACACATGACGGCAGCGGTTTGATTTAATTAAAGGTTAGGGTTTTATATTTCTCACAAGGAAATCGTGTGCTCATTTTTTCCTCTCACCCCGCGCCGTCAAGCTCTCCCCGGCGTCCTCTTCTGCGAAAAAGGCTCTCCTCTTCCGTTCAAAAGCCCAAGGGCCGCCGCTCGTCTTGCTCTCAAGGTCCGCCACTACTCTTCCTGCTCATTTTCTAAGTCTTCATGCTCGAAACCCTCTTCGTATCCGCCTCGCCGGTGCCGAACAATTGGTTAGTTTCCTGCTTTGATTTTATTTTAGGATTGCCCGGCAATAAATCATTATTGATTTTATTTTATGCTGCAATACTAGCCTTGTGTTTTAGAATCATTATTTTCTTCTCCAAGAATTTATTATTTCTTGAATATCATCTCATTTTCTTGATGAAGGATGATAATTTCTTTTTGTCTTGTGATTATAAAATTGTTGATGGACTTTAGAAAGTATCAAAACAATTCAATTCTTGTACATGCTGGAGGATTAGTTAGCTAATCAAATGGTGACAAAAATATTTATTTCTAAGGGGAAAAATTATGATAGTTTGTACATAGAAAAAATGTTGCTGAATAGTGAGTTAATGTCGGACATGTTAGATGGCCAAGACTATTAAACAAAATACTGGTTTATATATTATGTTGCTCATACAGATTACACCATGGCAATAAATCATTATTGATTTTATTTTAGGATTGCCAGCAATAAATCAATATGACTAGAAGTTAATTTTCAAGAGTGGGCTGGCTGGTTAATAACTGGAACTCTGGAAGCCCAGTTCAGCTCATTGTTTTACAATGAACTGGAAGGCTTCCAGTTCACTGTTTTGCAGTAAACTGGAAGCCCAGTTCACTGTTTTACTGGGCTTCCAGTTCACTGTAAAAAAAACAGTGAACTGGAAGCCCAGTTCACTGTCCAGTTCTGTGGTTTTGACTTTCCACTTTCCACTAATTCTCTTCAAATTTTGTTAATTATTTTATATACGCATTTTTTTGTTGTAAAATAATTTAATAGTCGAAAATGAATGTGAGTGGTTCTGGTTTATCCAGCGTCCAATCAAGGATTGATCCATGCTGCAAGTACATGCATCAGCTTGTTGCCGCTAATAAAAACGATTTGACTTGCATTTTTGTGATAAATTCACAAAGGATGGAATTTATCGTGCTAAACAATATATTGTTGGGAGATTTCTTGTCTCAAAAGCCCACCACATGTACGCACGGAAATTCAAAAATACATGGAGAAAAAAGCTAGTTCAAGCAACACAGAGAACCAAGCATTTCCTGATTTTGCAAATATCGACACATTTGACAGTGATGAATAAATAGAAGACAATGTGGAGAAGATTTATAAAAGAGAAGGCATCTCCAAGAGACCTCGAACAAAAGAACCGACAGATGTTTTTTTGCACCAAAAGTTGGCAATATAGGTGCAAAAAAAAGCTGAATAAAATATGAAACAAACATCTATTAAGTAAACTTGCAAAGAGTTAAGAGGGCGATGATGGAGTCAACTGGACAGTTTGGAGTTGGATTGAAGGCACCAAGTTACCATGAGATTCGTGTCCCTTTGTTGAATAATGAAGTCACTGAAGTGAAAGACATGATGAAGGCATACGAGGATGAGTGGGGGGTATTTTGGATGTTCTATTATGGCTAATGGATGAACAAATCGGAAACAAAGGACTTTAATTAATTTTTTTAGTGAATTCATCAAAAGGGATATTTTTCCTACAATCTGTCGATGCATCTAACTATTCGAAGATGGGAGAGAAAATATTTGAATTACTAGATAGAGTCGTTGAAAGGGTTGGAGAGGTGAATGTGGTGCAGATTGTTACGAACAGTGTCAGCAATAATATCCTAGCAGGTAAATTGTAAATAAATCAGTAATTATTTTTTATTACTCTAATCATCTTCAATTTTTATTTTGTGTACATGATAGTATGATACTTTCATACCTAACAGGCTAACACTCTAACAGGTAAATTATTGGAATCGAAACGCCTAAATTTATATTGGGCGTCATGTGTTGCGCATTGTATTGATCTAATGCTGGAGGATATTGGAAGAATGCTCAATATTAACAGCACATTAAAGAGGGCAATGACCATAAATGACTATATTTATGTTCGGCCTGGAGTTGTGAACTTGCTAAGAAGCTTTACGGGACAAGTGGAGCTTGTTAGGCCCACTGTGAGTCTGTGACGAGGTTTGCAACTTCTTTCTTAACAATTAAGTGCATTCATTAACAATTCAGCGCATTCATAAGCAGAGAAACAATCTAAGAAAGGTGTTCACCTCACCTGAGTGGTCTTTGAGCAAGTGGGCAAAGAAAAGCGGAGGTAAACAAGTACAGAGCATTATACTAATGATCTCTTTTTGGAGAAGTATTGTGGATATTTTGAAGATATTGGCCCTTTAGTCCGCATATTAAGATTGGTGGACGGTGAGAAAAGACCGGTCATGGGTTATATTTATGAAGCGATGGATAGAGCTAAAGAAGCGATCATTAGTTCTTTTAATGAGAAAGAGGACAAATATATGGATGTCCTAAAAATCGTGAATAAAGAATGGGAAAGCCAAATTCATCGACCTCTTTGTGCCACGGATCACTATTTAAATCCACAATTTTTCTACTCAAATCTCAATATTGCAGAACATGGAAAAGTTATGGAGCACTTATACAAGACAATGCAAACACTGATTCCAAGACATGAAGAGCAAGATAAAATTATTGACCAATTAACTTTATATGTAAATGCTGAAGAAGTATTTGGAATGAAATTTGTAATTCGGCATAGAAAAATAAAGTCCCCGGGTAAATTAGACAATATTCAAACAAGTTTGTTTTGATTTTTTTAATTTATAAATATTTACTATCTTAACAGTTGAATGGTGGCAATCTCATGGTTCTTCAACTCTGAACCTAAGAAGATTTGTCATAAAAATGCTTAGCCTTACATACAGATCCGATTGTAAGCGAAATTGGAGTTTTTTTTGAACATGTAAGTTTTTAAAATTTATTATCAGTGATTTATATTTTATATATTAAAGATAACTTGTTTATACGATTATTGTTTATTCCAGATACATAGCAAAAAAAACAGACTATCTCAACAGCGCTTGAATGATTTAGTTTTTGTGAAGTACAATCGAGTGTTGAGGCGTCGATACAATGCACGTGATCGCATAAATCCAATTTCGTTGACAGATATTGATGATAATAATGAATGGTTGATGGGAAGAATGGAAAAAGATAATGAGGTTCAGGCTGAGCGGGAGGACTTGGTCTTTGATGATGAGTTATTAACTTGGAGCGCAGTTGTTAGTGTCACTGGAGTTGAAGAAGAAATTTATCACACACGGTTATCAAAAGGGAAAAATGTAGTTCCTACAAAGACACTTGAGAAAAGAAGCATGTCTAAAATGAAAGCTCTTACTTCATTTGTCATTAGAGAGGCTACTGCCCCATTAGTCCTTAGAGATGTTGATGATGTCGATGAAGAGCAAGTTGAATACAACGAAAAAGAAGATTATAACGATAGTGGAGAAGATGATTAAAACATGATCTTTTCAAAGGATGAGTAGCTAGGTGAGTAATATATTACTTAAATTTCAGAATCCTTTAATTTTTTTATTTAAACTATACATTAATAAATATTTTTTCTGATTACACAAATAATAATGATTTTCAGGACAGATTTCAATCGGAGCCTGAGTGTCTCTCGATCTTCTGACCGGACCATTTGATGTTGTTATTTGATTGTCACTTCAATCTCCTGACTGGATCATTTGATGTTTGAATATTTGATTCAAGTTTTCTTTATGTTATTGAACTTCGTTGTTAGATTAGTTTCCTTTTTGTTATTGAACTTCAAGTTTTTTTATGTTATGTGGAGAAAATTGGCAACTCATGCCTTCTGTTATTGAACTTCAAGATCTTCTTTATGTTATTATTTTTTGAGGGTGATTTAACATTCCTGATAATGTTATAGATATGAAATTTTATCAAACTTACAGTCAGTCAATGAAACAATTTTTTTCAGATATTATATGTATCACCGGTATATTTTTCTTAAATTGAGACCTCTGTAACACTGGTATATTTTTCTTCTTCATTTTTAGTATCAGCATACTTATGGTTAATTTGTTCTCTGAATTTAATTGGCCGTAAATACTAGAGAATAAAAAAAATGTAGAATTTAGTGCATAAAGACAATCAATAGTTAACTTTATTTTATGAATTTGGTGCGGAAAACGAGCGAATTGGGCGCTCAATTCGCTCAATTCCAGCGAATTGGACGCTCAATTCGCTCAATTCCAGCAAATTGGGGGTCTAATTCACTCAATTTCTCATTTTTGCGCCTCGTGTGCCACAGGCGCGCTCCTGCGCCTTGTGTCTAGGCTCCAGGACCCATTTGCGCCTCAGCGCGCCTTACGCCTTTGACAACATAGCAGCTACCTACACCAGTTCCTTTTGCTCGTGGTTCCTCGACCCATAGGGGTCGCAACAAGCATCGAGGACGAGGACGAGCTGGAAGATCCACTTTTAAATGCACTTATTGCGGTCGGGATGGTCACCTTGAGGCCACCTGATATCGCAAACATGCTCTGCCTCCACATCTTGTTGCATTTACTACAGTTGAGCCTCCTCTCACTGCTTCCGCAACAGACTCTGCTTCCTCCACTTGTAATGACATCAATGTTCTACGCACTCAACTCCAACATCTCCAAGGGATTACTCGCTCATCTGGATCCATCACGTCGATCTCCAATGAAGCTATATCCTATCTCTACCAGAGCTCCCACTGGATTGTGGATACAGGTGTCACGCACCATATTACTTCGCAGAGACCACCTCAATACTTGTTTGCACATTCCAAGTTCATCACTGTGACCAATGGTGATACCACTCCGATGTCTGGCACTACTGATATACCTCTCACACCCACTCTCTCTGTCTTCGGTCTTTCATGTTCAAGGATCACCATTTAATCTATTGTTTGTTAGTCGTCTTACTCAGGACCTTAATTGTTGTGTTACACTCTCACCTTCTACTTTTATTGTGCAGGATCGACAAATGAAGAATATCATTAGTAAAGGACGACTATCTAATTGGCTCTACCTCCTGAATGTTCCCCCTTATGCTCTCTCCGTCGTATCCTCTGTCGAGTGGCATCGTCGTCTTGGGCATGTTCCCCTCCAAATTCTCAAGAAATCTCTTCTACATGTCTCCCTGCATGAGTTTATGTGTGAATCTTGTATCTTTGGAAAACAGCATTGTACTTCCTTTAGTCCTGCTTGTACTCTGAGTGATACTTATCAATCTTTAGTGCACTCTGATGTTTGGAGACCCTATAAAACCTCTAATACGTTTGGTTATCGTTATTTTGTTACTTTTATTGATGATTACTCCTATTTAACCGGATTATATTTACTTCGTGATCGTGTTGAACTTACCTCTACATTTCGCGCATTTATTAGTGAAACACGTACTCAGTTCTGCTCTTTCTTAAAAATCATTCGCACTGATAACGCTCGTGAATACACTGTCCGGACATTCTCTAATCTATGTACTGAGTTTGGCATTATCCATCAAACATCGTGCACATATACTCCTCAACAGAATGGAGTGGCCAAATGAAAAAATTATCATATTCTTGATGTCGCTCGGTCACTCATGATTCAAATGCAAGTTCCCGCACTATACTGGAACTTTGTGATGTCTGCAGCATGTCATCTCATCAATCGCATGCCCTCCTTCATGCTCGACTTGATCACTCCGTTTAGTCTCATGTTTCCTTCCAAATCCCCGTTTACCCTCATACCTCGTGTGTTTGGATGCACTTGTTATGTCCATAACCTTGATCCACCCACAGATAAGTTTGCCCCTCGTGCCAGCAAATATATGTCTGTGGGATACTCTCAGACTCAAAAAGGCTATGTGTGTTATTCTCCAACCGCTGGCAAAGTGGTCGTCTCGACAGATGTCACCTTTCTTAAGTACCAACCGTTTCACTCCTCGTCATCTGCTCCTCTTCCTCCTCCCTAAAATCGTCCTACCATTCCCGTCACGTCTTCTATACTGCCCCGCCTTCCCACCCCACAATCGGAACCCGTCCCACCCAAACCGCCCCTCCTTCGAGTATACACTCGCCGTACTCCGAACTTTGGATCCCTACAACAGCTACCTTCTACCAGTGCTATCTCACGGTCTGTCGATCCAGCATCAAGCTCTACGGCTCATCCCCTGAATTATGTGTATCAACACCGCCTCTCCCCACCTCTCCTCAAGTTTGCTCTATATCCTCCATCTTCAAACCAAACTCTGTGCAGGAGGCTCTTCAATACCCAAGGTGGCGCTTGGCTATGGATGATGAAATGACTGCCCTTTGGGCGAACCGAACTTGGGATCTGCTCCCCCATCCTCCAGGACAATCTTGTGTCAGTTGTAAGTGGGTCTTTGCAATCAAACATGCTCCGAACGGGACAGTTGAACACCTCAAAGTCCGGCTTGTGGCCTGGGGTTTCACTTAACAACAATGTCTTGATTATGATGAAATTTTTTCTCCTCTCGTCAAGTTAAACTTTGTTCGGGTTCTGATCTCCTTAGTTGTTCATCGTCATTGGCTCATCCATCAGCTGGATGTCAAATATGCTTTCCTGAACGACGACCTTCTCGAGACGGCCTACATGCACCAACCTGCTGAGTTTGAGGTCATGGGAGAGTCTCGTGTGTGTTATCTCAGAAAATCTATTTATGGTCTCAAACAGTCCCCCCGACCTTGGTTTGACAAATTCAGTAAGGTCGTTCGTGAAGTTGAATTCAAGCGGTGCTCGGCTGACTTCTCTCTTTTCACTCGTCATCAATCAACCGGGATTGTCATTCTCCTGGTCTATGTAGATGATATCTTGATTACTGGTGATGACTTCATAGGGATACAACAAATCAAGCAACGCTTAAGCCCTGTCTTTCAAACTAAAGATCTAGGAACTCTCTGGTACTTCCTTGGACTTGAGGTTGCAAGGCGACCTGATGTCATTTTCCTTTCACAACGGAAGTACTGTGTTGACCTTCTTCAGGATGCAGGCTACTCAGGATGCAAACCTGCAAAAACCCCCGATGAATGTCAATTACAAGTTGTGCTCATGAATCTGACTCTGATCCACTGCTTACGAATCCAGAGTATTATCAGCGCCTTATGGGAAAACTGATATATTTGACGATTATAAGACCTAATATCTCATTTGCAGTTAAGATGGTCAGTCGGTTTATGCATGCTCCTCGGATCTCTCGTATCCAGGCAGTTGAACGCATCTCATATATTTGAAGACTGCTCTTTGACAAGGGCTTGTATATAAATCATCTTCCTCTCTATCTCTTATTGCGTATTCTGATGCTGACTATGTGGGCTCCCTTGATGACCGACGTTCCACTACTAGTTTTTGTACCTACTTTGGAGGAAATCTTATCACCTTGCGTAGCAAGAAGCAATCTATGACTGCTCGATCTTCTGCTGAAGTCGAGTATCGTGCAATGGCGGCTCTTGTATCAAAACTTACCTAGCTTGAGAGTTTTCTTGGTGATTTGGGAGTAAAACTATCCTCACCAGCAACTCTGTTTTGCGACAGTCAGGCTACTATACATATTGTCAAGTATCATGTGTTCCATGAGCGGACCAAACACATTGAAGTTGACTGCCACTTTGTTCGAGAAAAGATTCAATTGAAGAAACTAGAATTAAAACACGTCCCTGCTTCTGGGCAAGTTGCTGACATTCACACCAAGGCGTTACCACGACAAATGTATCATCAGTTCTTGTCCAAGCTTAGTGTTTACGACTTGAATGTTCCAGCTTGCAGGAGTGTTAGAAAATGTTAAGGGAATTCTGTAAAAGCCCGACAAGTGTGGCCAATTATAAGCTCACTTAGCTTTTTTGTTTAATCTCACATCTTCAGATTGGGAATCTCTCTCTCTCTCTCTTTCTTCCTATATATATGTACACACTCTTGTAGTTTACACATTATTGGAGAATACAATTATTTTCTTCCTGTTTCTGTGCCTCTCTACAGAGGACAATAGTCAAGGTTTATCCATTTGGAGATGGAAAACCTGCATATGATGTGGGAAAAGTTCAAACAATACTGTATTATGCAGTTCAGGCAGCTAATGAGGAAAAATCATGATGGCGCGCCACGCCCGACGCAGGTGTATTCCCGCAGGAGGTGGTGATTCGCTGCCTGGACGGACGACCAGAGTCCGTGATTGCATCCGGATGGTCGATCTGAGTCAAGATCATATATTACTTTTATATTTTGAGTTGTATTTGCTCTCGATCGATCCAGACAATTTCAGTCGTCTGATTCAGGCAGTTTTATTTGATTTTCAATTTCGATGTTGTAGTTATTCTTTAGGTTTTATATAGAAGTGGGCGAGGGTACACTGAAGGGGATCGAAGATTTTTGGAAATTTCTTGGAACTGCTCAGTCGAACGATGCGACGCCGAAACCCACCGCCTCCACCCTTCTGGTGCGACGTCGGAAGAACAACCCCGTCCATGCCACTTCCAGCCCAAAGTCGTCGCCTCCTCTCCTGTAGCCCTCTGTTCCTCTCTTTCCTGCGCCTACCCCTAGTCCCGTCGGCCTCCTCCCCGTCATTGTCTCCTCCAGCCTAAAGTTGTCACGTCACCCCTCACCCATCGGACTCCACCTAGCCTGTTCCCCCCATCAATAGCCTCCTTCCCACTTGCATCCATCTTCCCGGTGCCTCCCCTCTCTTATTGGACTCTGCCCAACCCGAAACCCCACATCAGTCCCATATCCCCTCCGCCTCCCACCTTCCCTGTCTCTCCTCTTTGCAGTCGGCTTCCACCCAGCCCGAGACCCCACCAGCATCCATCTTTAAGCCCTTCCAAGCCACATCCAGCTCCGTTCCACACTCTCAACTCCCTCTCTGTTTGCTACGACCTTGGATGCCCGCCAACAACCGTCTTTGTCGCCACCTGCACGTGTGAGTTGTGGTATGCAGTATTATCCTTTATTGATGTTTATCTTGACACCTGAACTTGTAGTGGATGTTCAACTTGTTGCTATTAGTTATTATACGTCGTATGATTTGCAGGGTCAATTCTGTATGTGCTTGAATTATTTGCGCCTCGACCGATTAGTGGACAAGACTTGCTTTCCTTAATTAAATTTTATGAATAGTTGTGCTTTTGTCAAATTATAATATAATTAATAACTGCTGCAAATTTTGATCGGACCGCTCTTCGTACTAGTGTAATATTCCATTGCATATATGGTGGCAGTTAGAGTATTCACCCAGAACCGTCCCTACCCTGCATCAAATTGGTATCAGAGCCCTAGGTTACGGCCACTTGCATGTTACGTAGTGGTGGGGATTTTAGTTAGTCCATGTCGAGTCACAATCACTCTGACGATAGAACCGTCAGTTCACAATCAGACATGACGTCCGCTGAGTTTCAAAGACAGGTTCTCGATCAATTTGATCGGATGGGAGCCCAATTCAAAACCCTTAGGGTTGATAGTGTGAGGGTCAGCACAAGGGTTGATCAGTTAGAGACACCTAGAGGTCGAGTGACTCCTCCCCCTGATGAGGAGGCTCATGAGGAACCACGAGATGCTACACCGCCTCCTGAGAGACGTGGTAGAGACATTCCTTGCCGAGACCCCCCTCTCTTTGCGATGGGGAATTTTCGTCGTGATTACAAGTATCGGCAAGATCCAGGGAGGGATCACCGTCCTCCTGATGAGCCTCGTCCTCCCCCACCTGGTCACGGAGATCGACCCCCTCCTGCACAATATGATTACGACTTTGACGATCAATACGGTGACTACCGTGAGCCACGCGGAGGGATGACTCTAGAGGAAAATAACATCACCTGGCGTATCTGCATTGAGGCGCCCTCCTTCGACTGTCACTTGGGTCTGAAGGCATTTAGTGATTGGCTCATGGATAAGGATCAGTACTTTGATTGGTTTGAGATGAGTGACGAGAGGCGAGTGCGATTAGCCAAGATGAAATTGATCGGCCAAGCAAAAATTTATTGGTCGAGTTTGGAGAGGTTTCTTGAGCAGGATAACTATTACCCTGTCACCCGATGGGATGAGATGAAGCAGCACATGCAAGATAAATACCTCCCAACTTCGTATCGTGATCAACTCTTAGATCAGCTCTATGTTATACGTCAGAAAACCCTATCTGTTGCAGATTATATGTCCTGATTTGGCGAACTAGTAGTTCGCAACGATATTATGGAGGAGCTCAACGCCACTGCATCACACTTTTGTGTTGGAATTTAAGCTGACATCCGAAGGGAACTGATTCCTCATAGGATGGAGACAGTTGAGCAGGTATTTCAGCTCGCGCTAGAGTACAAGCAGTATTTGCACGCTGCTGGCCCAAGACAGATCACCTCTCGACTCGATGCCACCCCAGCTGGGAGCTATGTTGTTAAAGGCGCGCCTAGAGCTTCAGGCTTACCAGGCTCAGAGGTTTGCGCCTTTTTTGCGCCTTTAGACATTAAAGGCTCGTCTGGGTGTGATTTTTGTTGCAAACCTTGTTTTTCAAAATAATGAAAAAAATAATGCAATAACTCAATAATTTTTATATGATTTAGAATTTTTGAAATATAATTCATTGTTGAGACCTAGATATAATGCAAATGGTCATATTGATTTTATTTTTTAAGAGATATAAATGATAGTAATGAATGATTGATGAGTTGAATATACAAAGAAATTGTTTAAGAAGATGAATTGATGTTTGATGTTGATTATTTAAAATGAATATAGTTGCGACTTGCCTTCTTCGGGCGCGCGCCTGCTCCTTGAGCCTTGCGCCTAGGCTCCAAGACCCTTTTGCGTCTTGGTGCGCCTTGCGCCTTTAATAACTAAGGCTGGGAGTCCCACTCCAGCCACAGCCACTACCTCCCCTCGCACTCCCGCAGATGCGAAAGGGAAAGCTATTATTCCTGGGGGGCCCAAACCCGGCGCGTTCTATGTTATTGATGTTCTGGCCGAGGGCATTTCGCAACGCAATGCCCAACTAGGAACTTATTGATTGAGTCTGGCGAGCCCAACACTGAGGATGTCGCCATTGAGGAGATTACAGCTGTCGTAGAGGACGAATGGGAGAGCGATGCTGAGAGATCGCTAGAGTTAGGACTCCTCTGCCACATCCTCCACACCTCACGTGCCGAGGAGGTTGGCACTGCACCACTATTTTCTTCATATATTTCCCGAGTGCAGGAGGTCCCTGCAAGCACGTCATCGATAGTGATAGTTGCGTAAATATAATTGTTATGAAAGGGTTGGAGAGGATGCAACTCACGACCGAACCACATCGACATCTTTACCGTGTCTTACGGGTGGACAAATCCACAATTCATGTCACACAGCGGTGTCTGGTACCGATTCGCTTAGCGACTACAGAGGACCGGGTTTGGTGTGATGTTATTCTCATGGATGTCGCTCCCGTTCTTCTCGGGAGACCCTGGTTATATGATCGTGATGTCACGTGTTATGGTCGATCCAACACGTATGTATTCTTATAAAGGTCGAATACCCTTGCCCCGACTCAGCCCAGGGATTATCCTAAGGACAAGGTTGATTCATCAGTTAGTGCAAGGTCTTCGAGACCACTCCATGTCTTGAGGAAGGGTGATTTCATGAGAGAGTTTAGAGATTGGGGTAATGTTTATTGTGGCGGCCACGATGGCGGTCGAAGCACCTAGCGAGACCGAGTTTACTGATCCGAATGTTCGTCAGCTGATGGATAATTTCATAGATACTATGCTCGAGGAGCTTCCTAATTAGCTCCCTCCGTTGAGGGACATCCAGCATGTCATCGATCTGATTCCCGGGGCATCTTTGCCCAATCTCCCGCATTATTGCCAGAATCCGACAGAGCATGCCAAACTGAAACGGCAAGTTGATGATCTTCCACGGAAGAAGTTTATACGAGAGAGTTTGAATCCATATGCTGCACTGGCCCTTCTTACTCCAAAGAAGGACGGGAGTTGGCGCGTGTGTATTGATAGTTGTGTCATAAATAAGATCAAGGTGAAGTATTGTTTTTCGATTCCCCTCCTTGATGATCTCCTAGACTCGATAGTCAGTGCTCAGATATTTTCAAAGATCGACCTTCGTAATGGGTACCATCATATTAGAGTTAGAGAGGGGGATGAGTGGAATACGGCCTTCAAGACGAAGGACGGCTTGTATGAGTAGCTAGTTATGTCGTCCGGATTATCGAATGCGCCCAGCACGTTCATGTGAGTGATGGCACAGGTCCTGCGGCCCTACATGGGCAAATTCTTGACAGTATATTTTGATGATATTTTGATATGCAGTCAGGGCCGCACCGAGCACTTGTGTCATATTCGTCTGGTGTTTGAGCTCCTCCGGAAGGAGCATTTATACATCAAGTTGAAAAAGTGATCATTCTTGTCCACATCTGTACACTTCCAAAGATATGTGGTTTCAATGTCTGCTATATTTGTTGACCCTGACAAGGTCAGGGCAATTCGTGAGTGGCCAATCCCGACAAACATTCATGAGGCTCGTATTTTTCATGGACTTGCCACCGTTTATAGGAGGTTTGTTCGTGCCTTCAGCTCAATCATGGCCCCCATTATGAGCTGCCTCCGCAAGGGAGATTTCGTCTGGACGAAGGCTGTCACTCAATCCTTTGAGGAAATAAAGGAGAGATTGTCTACTGCTCCTGTTCTGCGCTTACCTGATTTCTCTAAGACCTTTGAAGTAGCCTGAAGCGTCAAGAGTTGGCATCAGCGGAGTACTTAGTCAGGAAGGTCATCTGATGGTCTACTTCAACGAGAAGCTGAACGAAACCCGACAGAAATACTCGAATTATGATTGGGAGTTCTATGTTATCGTGTAGGCATTGCGTTACTAGCATCATTATCTCCCGCATAAGGAGTTTGTTTTGTATTCTTACCATCAGGCACTGAGGTACCTCGACTCACAGAAAAAATTGGGTCACCGACATGCAAAATGGGTGGAGTATATGCAGGAGTTTCACTATGTTCTTAAGCACCAAGCGGGTGTTGAGAACAAACTGGATGACGCCTTGAGTCACTGAATCAGCATTCTCTACACCACGAGCACTCAAGTAGTACGTTTTGAGTGTTTAACTAACAATTATCCAGAGTGCCCAGATTTCGGGGACATTTATGTCGCACTATCGAGGGACCCTCCTGATCTTCGTGAGGGTTATTCGATTTCAGACGGGTATTTATTTATGGGCTCATGCCTCTACATTCCACGGTCGACCCTTCGAGATTTCCTTATCTGGGAGCTATATGCAGGCGGAGCAACGGGACACTTCGGTCAAGACAAGATGATAGTGTTAGTGGAGGATCGCCTCTTCTGGCCCGGCCTGAAGAAGCATGTACACACTCTGCTACTCGTCCCCGAGAGGCCCTGGTCTAATATTAGTGTTGGGTATTGTGTGCACAATAACCTGGATTTGAAGAAGGGTCCAGTTAAGCTAAGAATAATTATGACTGTATTTGATGCTGCCTTTTGAGTTATGTACTTGCAGGCTTTCATTGTTAAGTACACATTAATGTCATGTTATAGTGGGTCAGTAAACACATGACGAAACAATGCAATTTCTCATTGTGTAGGTCAATGTGTTGACTCATATGTAATCTCTCTATTGGGGTGTACTTCTATCCCAAGTACAGGAGAAGGATCAAGGAAGGACCAAGGTTTGGAATCAGAAGGACAGGAATTTGCCAAAGTAAAATTCGTCGAGTATGGCTAGGAATACTCGTCGAATTCGTCGAGTATGCTCATTCATATTCGTCGAATTCGTCGTATATCCCTTCCAACACTCGCCGAATTCACCATTTGTACTTAGGGCAAATTCTATGAGAATTGGAAAATCAGCCCAGTAAAATTCGTCGAGTATCATCGTCTATCCTCATCGAATTCGTCGAATGTATCTAACGATACTCGTCGAATTCGTCGAATACACTAGACGGTACACGTCGAATTCGTCGAGTCCATTCAACGCTACTTCTCTGGATTTTTCTAAGTCTCATTCGTCGAATATTGTTTGTCATGGCGTCAAGAGCGTTGAGTCATCCAGCCGATACTCGACGAATTCATCGAGTATACCAGCTGATACTCGACGAATACGTCGAGTATGATTCTACGCTTAGGCGTTGAGTGTATGGCTGGCCTGTGCTGATTTGTCTAAATCTAATTCGTCGTATATCATAGACCGTTCGGCGAGTATAGTAATGATACTCGGTGATACTCGACGAATTTGACTTACGGCATTTTTCCGAAATTTTCCAATCGCTAGTTCGGGTTTTCGGTCGGTCATGCACAGTAGATTCTAGGTTTTGTGTTTGGAAATTTTCCCATAACCGTTGGAAGGGATATCTCTATAAATACCTAGGGGATATTTCATTTTCATCTAATCGTGCTATTGATCTCATTTCAAACCTAGAAATATTTCCAAAATCGGATTTCCGCCCGATCGGCCGCCGACGCACAGTAACTTCATGATTTCTCCGATCGGCCGTTGACGTACAGTGCGATTCATCTTCTTTGACATACACGACTAGATCGATTCTCTCTCTACAGATTTATACTCCTCCAGATCAAGTCGTTTGAAGATTCAAGGTCCTCGAAGATTTCAGATTCCCCTGTGTTCTCCAAGCGATTTCAAGATCCATTATTTTTGAAGAACGACGGACTGAAGTTTTCAGATCTTGTGTAATATTGTTGTAATATTCTTTTACATATTGTAGGAGATTTATCTCCGAGTTTGTAGATGCGTTTCTGGATCGAGTTCGTAGATCCAGTTGTGGATCGAGTGGTAGGAGTGTCGTCTCCGAGTTGTAGGAGTTGCGGCTCCGAGGTGTAAGATTTGAAGAAATCTGAGTTTGCTGAAGTAGCCGAATCTAGCCCTTCGTGATAGATAGGCGAGGCGGGAAAATGGACGTACGCAACTCAGGGAACCACTATAAATCCTGGTATTTGTGTGCTTGATTTTTAAAGTAATTTTTATTCCGCGAAAAGACACCGACATCACTTATTCAAGCTCCTCTAGGTGATTTAGGTAGACACTAGATATTTTCAATTAGTATGGACTTTATTTTCAAGCTCTCTCGCATTTTGAGGATGCTTGACTCGATCTTCGTTGTGGTGAACCGCTTTTCTAAAATGACTCATTTTATCTCTTGTCGAAAGATCGTTGACGCCTCTCACGTGGTTGCATTACTTTTTAGAAAGGTATTTAAGTATCATGGACTTCCCACTTCCATAGTTTTTGATCGTGACGTGTATTTTATGAGCTATTTTTGGAAGATATTATGGAAGAAAATTGGTACAACCTTAAAGTTCTCTGCCTACTACTCGCAGACAAAAGGACAAATCGAGGTTGTTAACTGTAGTCTTGGGACAATATTACGTTGTCTTGTTGGAGATAGTTCGTCTACCTAGGATTTTATTTTCCTCATAGCCGAATTTGCATATAATAGCTCTGTCAGTAGGACCACGGGTTTGAGTCCATTCCATATCATATTAAGGTACAAGCCTAGGAAACCTATTGACTTGGTAGATATTCCTCTGGAGTCCAGACTCAACGAGTCAGCAAAATTTTTCATACAGCATGTGCATGCACTCCATGAGTCGGTCTGTAAAAAAAATTGCAACTGGTAATGATTATTATAAGATTCGAGTAGACAAGCACAGGCGGGAACAAATCTTTGAGTATGGAGAACAAGTATTGATTGGTATTCGATCTGAGAGGGTCCCGCAAAGATCGGCAAAGAAATTTAGTGCTCGCCGAATGGGCCCCAATATAGTTGTACGACAGATTGGACAAACGCATATGAGGTCTACATCCCTCATGGTATAGGCATCAGGCGAGTATTCAACGTAGAGGATATGACTCCTTACTACGAGGAGTGTGTGTATGTGGACCCTTTCTCCACACCTCTACCTGAGCCCTCACTTCCTACAGCCCCCCTACCTGAGCCTTCACCTCTCATTGCCCCCACCAGTCCCTCCTTATTGCCACTTGCGGAGTTGCGCCATGAGGATCGCATTACACCATCGACGGTTCCACCGCCCCAGCAATCAGACGGAGATATATTACAGCCAGAGCCATCTACTTCAACAGATGACATACTTCAGATCATCGGTTACGGCTTCTATACTGCGGGCGGGCGAGATATTGTGCGTCATCTTGTCCGTTAGAATGTCTGGCCTCTACACGACGCCACTTGGATTTCTTCGGAGGAGCTCGAGAGACTCTCCCCACAGCTATACAGCGAGCATGACTATCTTCACTCACCGGAGAAGAGTCCGCTCAAGCAGGGGGGAGTTGATGGCGCGTCACGCGTGACGCAGGTGTATTCCAGCAGAAAGCGGTGATCCGCTGCCCGGAAGGACAATCAGAGTTTGTGGTTGCGCCCGAATGGTCGATCTGAGTCGAGATCATATATTACTTTTTATATTTTGAGTAGTTTTTGCCCTCGATCGGTCCAGACAGTTTGAACCGTCAGATTTGGGTGGCTTTCTTTGAATTTCAATTTTGATGTTACAATTATTGTTTAGGTTTCGTATAAAGGCGGGTGGTTCAAGGAAGGAGATTGAAGGTTTTTTGGAAATTTTCCTGGACCATTACAGGCACATGTCGGTGCGACGTTGAAACTCATCGCCTCCTCCCTTCAGGTGTGGCACCGGAAGAACCACCCCATCCTTGCCGCTTCCAGCCAAAAGCCGCCTCCTCCTCCTCTCATGTAGCCCTTTGTTCCTCTCTTCCCTACGCCTACCCCCAGTCTCGCCGACCTCCACCCCGTCATTGTCGCCTCCATCCCAAAGCCGCCGCGTCTCCCATCTCCCGTCGGCCTCCAACCAGCATGTTACCCCTACCAGCAGCCTCCTTCCCTCCGCCTCCCTGTTCTCATTGCCTCCCCTCTTCTGGGTGCCTCCCCTCTCCTATCGACCTCCACCCAACTCGAAACCCCACAACAGTCCCCTTTCCCCTCTGTCTGCCTCCTTCCATGTCTCTCCTCTTTCCAGTCGGCTTCCACCCAGCACGAGACCCCACCAACAGCTATCTTTAAGCCCATCCAAGCCACAGCAAGACCTTTCAACACTCCCGACTCCCTCTCTTTTTTCTACGACCTTGGATGTCTGCCTACAACCGTCTTTGCTGCCGCCTGCATGTGTGAGTTGTGGTATGCAGTTTTATCATTTATTGTTGTTTATCTTGACATCTGAACGTGTAGTGAATGTTTAACTTGTTGTTATTAGTATTATACGTCGTATGATTTGCAAGGTCAATTCTGTACGTGCTTAAATTATTTGTGCCTCAACCGATTTGTGGGCGGCTTGCTTTCCTTGATTAAATTTTGTGAACGTTTGTCCTAGCAAAGTATAATAAAATTAATTACAACAACACCCAAGCCTTTATCCCGCTATAATGGGTCGGCAATATGGATGCTTTGTCTCCATTGTGCCCTATCTTTAGTCAAAATCTCACTAATGCCTAAGTACATCATGTCTTTCCCTATAGTTTCATTCCAAGTCTTTATTGGTCTACCCCTCCCTCGTTTAACATGTCTACTGACTAGACTCTCACAACACATAACAGGTTCCTCTAATGGTCTCCTTTGTATGTGCCCAAACCAAATTAGTCGAGCTTCTTGCATCTTTTTTGCAATTAGTGCTACTCCTATCTTATCCCTAATACATTCATTCCTAATTTTATCCAATCTCGTGTGTCCACACATCCACCTATACACTCATCTCCATAACTCTCATTTTTTTATCATGCACACAATTCACTGCTCAACACTCAGAACCATAGAGTATCGTTGGTCTAATTGCAGGACGGTAAAACTTTTCTTTAAGTTTTAATGGTACTTTATGATCACATAAGATCCCTGACGAGCCTCTCCACTTCAACCAACCAACTTGGATTTTATATGTCACATCAATACCTCCATCTTTTTGAACTATCGATCCAAGATATTTAAAACACTCACTACGGGAAATATCTTGATCACTCAGCTTAATAAAGAAAGTTATATGTCCTTCTTGCACTGCTAAATTTAAGCTTTATATACTTCGTATTTGCCCTGTTCAACCTAAAACCCTTCTTTTCTAAAGTGTCTCGCCAAGATTCAAGTTTTGCGTTTGCACCCTCGCGCATCTCATTAACCAAAACGATATGATCTGCAAACAATAAACAACAAGGTATTGCTTGTTAGATATGTTTGGTGAGCTCATCTAAAGATAAGGGTAAAAGATAAGGGCTTAAAACTGAATCTTGATGTAAGCCAACAGTAATAAGAAATTTCTGTGTTAATCCTCCAGATGTCCTCACCCTTGTCACTGAATTTGTATACATATCTTTGATTATGTCAATGTATGATACATATAAACCTTTCTTTTCTAAGAGTCTCCAAAAGATTTCGCTTAGAACTCTATCATAAGCCTTCTCAAGGTCGATAAACAGCATATGCAAATCTTGTTTTTTTTCTTGGTAAATGTCAATGAGTCTCCTCAAGAAATGCATAGCTTTCATGAACGGCCGCCCTGGCATAAATCCAAATTGATTTTTCTAGATGTTAGTCACATATCTTACTCTTTTCTATTATTCATTCTCATAGTTTCATGGTATGACTCATTAATTTAATTCTTTTGTAATTAACACAATTTTGTATATCTAATTTGTTTTTATACAAATGCATCAAGATACTTTTTCTTCATTGGTCTGACATCCGCTTTGACTTCAGTATGTTATTGAAAAAACATGAAAGCCAAAAAAAATCCTTCATTCCCTAGACATTTTCATACTTAGATGGGTATATTGTCTGACCCAACTGTCTTTTCATTTTTCATCTTTTTAGAGCATCATTTACCTCCGAAATTTGAATTTTACGATAAAATATTATGTTTTTATACTACTTTAATTTAGTTAACTATTTCAAATTCAATTCATTGTCTTTTATTTCATTATAGAGTTGATGAAAATATTTTTTTTATCGCTCTTTAATATCCACATAATCCATCAAAACTATATCTGATTCATCATCTAAGCATTTTACTTGCCTTAAATTTCTTGATTTTCTTTCTCTAGCTCGTGCAATTTTATATTTATCACGTTCTTCACCTTTAGTATCTAGTCGCTTATAAAATTTTTCATAAGCGTGACTTCTTGTTTTACTTATTGCATGTTTATTTTCTTTATTGACAATATTATACCTGACAAAATTTTTATCATTCCTACAAGTGTAGAGTGATTTATAACTGACCCACTTTGTCTTCGCTTTATCTTGCACTTCTTTTTTCCACCACCAAGATTCTTTATTTGGGGGCGCACGAACTTTTGATACTCCAAGTACATTCTTTCCATTTATCCTTAAATGTGAAGACATAACTTCTCATAAAACACTATGATTAATATAATGGTCATCAACTAATTGTTCCATAACTACTGTCTTGAAAACAATCTGTTTTTTCATCTTCAAGTTCCACCATCGAACTTTTGGCAACATTTTTTTCATGTCTTAAATTTATTATATTAAATTTGTACGTCCAAAACCACTAACTTGTGTTGTCAAACATTCTACTGGTATGACTTTGCAATCCTCAAATCATTTTATTCATTTTGCAAGTCATAAAATAATTGGTTTGTGTCTTATTTGATCCGCTTTTAAATGTAATTAAATATTCTTCTCTATTTATAAAAAACGAATTTGTCACAATTAGCTTATGTGTTAGACAAAGTCTAAAATAATTCGTTCTTCTTCATTTCTTTCTTCATATTCAAATCCTCATGAACGACTATAATCTACATTTTTCTTCTCTATATGTCCATTTAAGTCTTCTCCTATGAAACTCTTCTCTCTTTGTGGGATTTTCCTTACTAAATCATCTACGTCTTCACAAAATTATACTTTAATAGCTTCACTTAATTTTACTTGTAGCGTGTAAACACTAATCGCATTAATAGTTTTATTTTCTATGACTAACTAAGAGTTAAGATTCTATCACATTTTCTACTTACCCCAACAACTTCATCCCTCCAAGCAGTATCCACAATAATACCTACTCCACTGCTTGTTTTATTTTTTCTTATGTACCATAATTTAAAACCCAAATTATCCAAAAATTTAGCTTTTTCATTCACTCATCTAGTCTCTTGTAATCACAAAATATTTATTCTTTTCATAATCATTGTATCTACTACTTCTATCGTTTTTTTCCGTTAGTGTACATATATTCCAATTTATAATATAATTAATTACTACTATAAATTTTGAGCGGACCGTTCTTCGCACTAGCGTAATATTCCATTGCATATAGGGCTACATTTATAGTATTCACCGAAAACCGTCCCTACCCTGCATCAAATCCCTTCAGGGAGGTGATCTCTTTAAAGCAAAACAGACTTATTAATGAATAACTGGAGAATTTCCAAACCTTGCAGGCACGAATGACAATGATATTACCTTAATAACAAGTAGCCATCTTTATTGCTGAAATATATGAGCATCTTCGACTAGATGTTGATTTTGAGGATCCCTCTATATCTCATTTTTTCCAAGACTTGGGGACAAGAATGAAAATGTTGGAGACACGTCGGTTTGAGTTGTACATGTCATTTTCATACGTCGAGAATGCATCGGGGATATTTCAAATTTTGGGTATCAATATATAATTGTATATATATATAAAATTATTCTTTATAAGCTTATGTATTGATATATCAATAATTTAATATTTATTTAACTTTTATATCTACCAAACTAGTATAAACATTTTACGCTACACTATAATCGTATAATGATAAAAGTAAATAAATTATTGTTAAATCAATAAATAAAAGCAATTAATTAAAGTTATTAACACTCAACTGTAATCAAACAATCAATTAAAGAATAATTGTTACTTTATTCCATGTCATATTTTCATATGTTTTGAAACTTTTGAATTCACTCACTCTTGTTTAACCCTTGCGAGGGGCAATCTGATTATTTTGGTGAACACTTATCTTGCCTTACCTAGCCAAGGCAAATGTTGGAATGGATATCAAATGAATTAAATACTAAATTTCGATTTCCTCTCTATTTTTCCCTCTCTCTCTCTCTCTCTCTCTTTCTCTCTCTCTCTCTCTCTCTCTCTCTCTCTCTCTCTCTCTCTACAATCATACAATCATGCAGGAACCGACAGAAGAATTGAGTATGGCTTATTGATGCCGTTTTCCTACCGTTTGACCCCGTCCAACAGCTCTCCCTTTGAAGCCACCATAAGGCCCTTTGGCTCGAGGAAGGAGAACTCCAAATCTCTCCATAACTTCGCCCTCACTCAACCGGTCACGAGATTTACACCCGAGTCGCGTAACAACTTGGCTATATGTCTTCGTCCATCGAGTTGCCCACTAATTTTTCCTTGGGCCCAGTAACTTGACTATCGATAGATAATTAATTAATTATTAATATAATTAATTCATTAATTTGGTATGAAGATAAGTATCGTGGAAGAGGTCGGCCTACGTTTGTTGTATTGGAGATATCAGTGTCCTTCGACATCACGCTTTTAAATTTCATCGCCAACATTAACTAACAGTTTGAGGACTCGATCCGACTGACGCATCCACTGATTCCATCAGCGCAGCGCCGCAGCCGTCTCCCTACCCAACACATGTCACCACTCCATACATCCAAGCTTGCCATGTCATATCCCAGTCTACGATTGCTCCCACGAGACTCCTGACTATGTCGCTGCAACCCATGCCAATATGGAACCCGGCAATACACCACCAAACGCGACTCTTAGCTTCCTCGTCATTGATCCCACCAATGGCCGAAGAATCTCCAACACTCGTCGCAGATATTGACGCTTCATTATCGCCTCCAAGTGTTCCCACCCCGCAGTTCACACAGTCGGCATCGTCGCCTCCAAGTCCCGCGGTGTTCTAGCCCCAATTTGTCCCTGCCATCAATCCTTGTGGTCTCCATCCTGCAGCTTCCGCTCGGCCACCTACTTTGTCGACTCCTCTCGATCCATTCCTCATGGCGACTGTTTTCCAACCTTCGTCTCCATGTTCGATCGTCGCAGCTCACATACAACCCAGTTTTTCATCGCCTCGACCTTACATCAGGCACACTCGCTCCAAAGATGCCTTTCAACAATGGATGTGATGGGGCGGATATCCTACATCTGAACTGAATTCTATCTGGTTAAAGAATCTCTTTCAAGTTGTTCTGGAACAATTAGGAAATTCTCTGGAAGAAATACGGGGTTCTGCTTCTTCTGGTGGCAACATGCTATTGAGTTCCATAGATATTCGACGACCTCTCCTCGGTAAGTACCACAACCATGCCATCTCCTTAAAGTATTTTATGATATCAGTGAGCACGATAACGGTCTACCCCTCGATGTAGCCACCACCGCAGTGACGTGATACCGAGAGTAGTTCTGGCTCCAAATTAAGGAGTGTTCAAATCATTCAAGCCTCGTTCAAACTTGAGGGCAAGCTTGATTTGAAGGACGGGTGGGAAGTTATGGTCTCACACGAGCATTTATTTATGCAGTTAATTAGTGTCATCATGTGTTCATGTTAAGTGCACTTTATTAATCGAGTTGAAGTAAAAGTCTGTAATGTTTTATTGTTTTGTGTTTGTCTCTTTATTTTGGGGTTATTTACACTGATGACACTTGTGATGTTATAAATAGACTCCTTGGATTATATATGGGGGATATGAATTAATCCAAATTTTCTCCATCTCCCTAGTTCTTTCCTCTTCATCCTCATTCTATAGTTAGAGTTGAGCAAGGCTCCCCTTCTTTCTCTCCCCTCACATTCTTCATGTGTTGAGCTCACTCCCTTGTATAGTGCCTCCATCACCACTCCCGACGAAATCACGGAATGGGACCATAACAGATAACTAGTGAGCTAACTTCTAGTATATCGCATGTGGAAAATAGTCAGTATATCAAGTGTCTAATCACATGGATTCAAATAGTTCTTAACTACATTATGAAATAAATAACTTTTTACAGTTCTTAAGTGGATTCAAATGTTTTGTTGGATCATCAATTCATCATCGTGGTTCCTGATGATGTTGGCTTTCAAAAACTCAGAAGTGAACTCATGGAAACTAGCAAAGAAGACAAACCTCATCACAAGAAATGGATGATCACAACATTGGCGAAGTCGCAGTAACAATTCTAAAATTGAAGCATAATTGTGAAGAACGCGTCCTTGCTCAACAAATTGATCAAATTTCACCTGGAAGGCATGATCTGAGTAATTATTTTTTGTATACAGTTCAAAAATTATTAATCAATATTGACATCTTTACCTTGGATCGTTTGAACAAAGCCTCATAGAAGTCCTTTTCTGTTGTTGTTAACTCGCAGTATATTATTCCGACATCTGCTGGTGGAAGAACAATAATTGGCCTGTATAAATGTGAAATTTAAGAGATGCAAACCAATAAGATCAAGTATGCATCTTGCCAGGATTATCTCACCTGCCCTCTTTGTCTGTACTGAGTTTAGTTCGTCTTAGCATTATAGGCCTCAGTAATGTTTGTACTAGCTTTAAGCCAGACTCATCACCTGCCTCATAAGGCTTTTGAATGAGCTTATTCCACCTTCAATAATTGATGGCTAGATAAGTTTCATAGGAAGTCTGGCTACGAAAAGCCAACATGATTACAAACAGTAACATACTAGAAAATCAAAATCAATACAATGGACATGCATAACAGCATAATGTCAAATTTATAAGATCAATTAAATGAGACAATAAAAGGAACATGAATGACTTAGAAGAGGCATGGTTGTAGAATTAAATTGCTCTGGATCAACATCAGAGAGAAATCACGCTGCATGCAAGGAAAAATGATTTATTAAGGCCTCTTACAAGTAACATTGTTGGAATAACATAGGTACAAAGCACTGATGTTGGTTTTGTGTAACTTGAAGGGTCCAATATGCTAACACAACTAAAAAATGTGAACAAACAATTAATTAGTCTAAGGAGTTTATCCACTAGTTTCATATATCATGATTGAGATAGCTGGGTGATCTTCTATATATATTGGATTTGACACTTGAACTAAACTTCAGTAATTTAGAGTAAAATCACTTGACTCCAGTACAATTACATTCAAATAAAAGAATGATGTAGACAGACTGATTTTGAGGAATGAATTTTATGCTCATTACTTCTTTTAATTTAGACAGAGGAGTTGTGCTTATTTCTGTAAGTATTTTATTGTGTCGGAGACTAAGGGCTTGTTTGGCGGAGCGGCATGCCGCTGCATGCTGCTGATTTTGCTGTCGCCCCGCCAAACAAAAGTTTGGTGTGGGCGGTGGCAAGAAGCCACCGCCCACGGCAGCAGCTCAGCGCTGCAGCGCTGAAATTTAGTGTTGCAGGCTGCAGCGCTGTTTTTTAAAAAATTTTAATAATAATATATAAAATAATTAAAAATATAAAAAAGTAAATATTATATAATATATATATATACATATATTGCGCGTGTGTGTTGTACAACCCTGTGTCCGGCGAGCGGGTCCCGCCAGGGAGGTTGAACAGGCCTGGCCCCGCGACTCGCACCCAAGCGGCAGGACGGGCTGAACGACTAAAGGGCTGGCCCGCTCCTGCCCATCTCAGGCGAGCGAGCTGGCGACCCGCCGCAAGCGAGCCGGACCCCGAGCGCGACCTAACCGCCGGTCCGCCCGGCGAAAGGCAGGCAGCTCGCCCATATCGGCTCGCACTCGCCCAGTGAGGGCAGGCGAGCCCCAGAGCCGGGTCGCGCCCGCCTCCCACGGATGGAATCGGAGGCGAGCTGACTCCCCATGGGTGCGAATAGCTACTCAGAACAGCGGAGCCTCGCTGTTGGCAGACCAGGTTGGACTGCGCATAGCTATTCAGAACAGCGGAGTTTGGCTGTTGGCAGACCCAACCAGGGGCTTTTTGGTATTTCCAGGTCAGTTCTTTTGGTTATTGGCAGTTCAGATTCTGAAAATCTATAAATAAGACCCAAGGGGTACCTCAGAGGACACGCTTTCAGTGCCTCCTTGCTCTCATTTTCAAGTGTTCTCTGAGAGTACCTTAGCTCGGCTCTTGGCTAAGGAGGGGAAGCGCTCAGAGATCTTCCGGGTTTGTGGTGGGACCTCCCTGCCGAGCCCTTGGGTCTGTCTTTTCTTGTCTCTCTCGTTGTTTTTCTTGCAGGTGCGAAGTAGGCGCGAGACCACCCCTTCCCCAAGGGTCGAACTCCACAAGAGGCCGGTTTCCGGTTTCAACATCTTGGTGCGGTGAGCGTGGAGAGTGGTCAGTGCAGAAAAGCTTCGGCGAGCTCAATGACGGGAGGTCAAGGATCTGACAGGCAGAACTCGCCGCCCAACCCACCTCTCGCGACAGTGGGGATGTTTGAAGACTTCAGGAACGAGGTGCTGGATCTCGTCAAGATCGCACTCGGCGTGCGGGCCGAGTGTTCGACTCCGGCAGCCCAGATCGCGGCCGCCCCCTCTCTGGGCGAGGACGCTCCTGGCAGGCGAGCCGGGAAGGAAGTGGCTGAGGAAGGTCGGGGGAGCGAGCTCTCGGGGCGCGAGCTCTTCCCCGGCTCGGCAGGCCGAGGCCGATTCGGCGAGCTGGGTCCGCGTGACTCGCCGGCCCGCCAGGTGGGGGGAGGCAGCCCTTTTAGCGAGCTGGTCTCCTCAGCTCCAGTACCAGACGGGTTCAGAGAGCCCGAGATGACCTACTACACCGGGAAGGGAGACCCGGTTCAGCACGTCCAGTGGTTCGAGGACGTGGTCTCCATCCGTCAGATGTCGGACGGATTCAAGTGCCGTCTCTTCGCCATCACCCTCCGGGATAAGGCGAGGGAGTGGTTCCACCAGCTGCCGGCCAGTTCCATCTATTGCTTCGAGGACCTACGCCGAGGGTTCATGTTGAGGTTCACTACCGCAAAGAAGAGGAAGAAGGAGTCTGAGTCCCTGTTCCACATAAAGCAGGGGGTGAACGAGACGTTGGGGAGCTACGTCGATCGGTTCCAGGAGGAGGTTACCCAAGTCCAGGAGATGCCGGGCCACAGTCTGATGATGGCCTTCACCCTGGGCCTGCAGCAGGGTTTCTTCCGCATGGAGCTGAAGAGGATTCCCCCTCTCTCCTACGAGGAGCTGATGGAGAGGGCGGCGAGAGAGGTCGACGGGGAGGCGTCGAACCCAGAATTTGCGAGGAAGTTGGTCAGGTGGGCGACTGAGGAGGAGAAGGAGTCGAAGGGAGGAAGAAGACAGGAAGAGAGGAGGGAGGAGCCCAGGCAGAGGGAGCAGAGGGAGCAGAGGCAGCTCCAAGGACAACAGCCAGGATGGGGGCGTCAGGAGCCCGACCGTAGGCTGGGCTGGAGACCAGAGTGGCAGGGGCAGGGGCCACAGAGGGGATACTACGGGAGAGGTCACTATCAGGGGAGGCAGGACCAGTTCCACCCCCCAGGCTGGAGGCAGGGTCAGAGGCCGCGGCTCCCCGATCAGGAGGAGGCCATGGCCATAGCTCTGGGAGCAAGGAGAGGGGTCATGAGGAGGAGGAGAAGGGAGTTCAGGGTGGAACTGCCCTACTGCGACTTCCATCAGGAAGAGGGGCACGCAACGGCCACGTGCCCGGAATTCTTGGAGATGAGAGAGAACAGGGGGCGGCAGCAGCAGCAGGAGGGGGTGCGGCAGGAAGTGAGGATCGAGGAGGTCCTGCCTCGGACGGAGGAGGATCGCTGTGAAGACCGGGTGGATGTGGGGACCCGAGGAATGATCGGAGTGATCCACGGGGGAGTGGGGATCGAGGCTTCCCGCAAGGCAAGTCTCCACACCATGTATCGGCGGAGCGTCGCCTCTACGTCCCAAACCCCGCCGCCAGAGGAGAGGATCACTTTCTCTAGAAGTGATATGCCGGACCACGAGGATCCGTTCTGTGATGCGTTGGTCATCAAGGCCGCCATCGAGAACTTCACTGTCTCTCGGATCCTAGTGGACAATGGGAGCTCCGTGAACGTCGTCTTCAAGAAGGCGTTTGACGCGATGCAGGTGGAAGCTAAGAGGGTGCTGGCCTCGGACGGGCCCTTGTTCGGATTCTCGGGAGAAAGGAAGGAGGTAGAGGGAGGAGTCGGCCTCCATGTCACCCTGGGAGGGCAGTCCCGAAACTGCAAGTTCGTCATTGTGGACGCCCCCAGCAGCTACAGCGCAATCTTCGGGAGGCCCCTGATCAGCGCCTTCCGCTGCGTCCCCTCATCTTTCCATCAGTGCTTGAAGTTCAACGCTGAGGGGGCGCAGGTCAGGGTTAGGGGAGACCCTAAGGTGGCACGGGAATGCTACGTCACCGCGGTGAACACCATCTCTTGGCAGGAAGGGGCCGAGGAGATGGGGCGGAGGATGGAGGCGAACGAGCAGGGAGCCGGAGAGGTGGAGCTGGAGGTGAAGGGCTGCGCAGAAAAGGCGGGAGGAGGAGGTTTGGAGGAAGTGGTCGAAGTAAGGGCCGTGGCAGAGGAGATGGAGGTAGAGGTCCCCGCTCAGGAGGAAGGGGATGCCGAGGGATGGGGGGAGCAGTCCAGACTGGAGGCCGCAGAGGAGGTGGTGGAGCTGGAGGTGCTCACCCGTGGAGGCAGGATGGAGAAGATCCGCGTCAGCGGGGGGCTGACCCCGGAGGACCAGGGCAGGATGCTGGAGTGCATCCAGAAGAACGTGGACATCTTCGCCTGGAGCGCCGCGGAGATGCCGGGGGTTGACGCGGATGTGGCTTGCCACCGCCTCAACCTGGACCCGGGAACACGCCCCGTCCAGCAGAAGAAGAGATCCACGGCGGACAGGCTAGCGGAACCCATCAGGGAGGAGGTGGCAAAACTTCTCAAAGCGGGCTTCGTGTCCGAAATTCAATACCCCGGCTGGGTCTCGAACGTTGTGATGGTCAAAAAGGGAGACGGCCGCTGGCGCTTGTGTATCGATTTTTCCCTTCTTAATAAAGCTTGTCCTAAGGATTGTTACCCCTTGCCTCGGATCGACGCGCTGGTTGACTCAGCCGTCGGTTTTTCTGTAATGAGTTTTTTAGATGCATTTTCAGGTTACCATCAGATCAGGATGCACCCCCCGGACATAAAGGATGTCTCATTCATCACAGGGGACGGCTGCTATTGCTACAAGATGATGTCGTTCGGGTTGAAGAACGCTGGTGCCACCTATCAAAAAATGATGGACAGGGTCTTCAAGGAGCAAAGGGGGAGAAACTTGGAGGTCTACGTGGACGACCTCATGATCAAGAGCCGAGACGTGGACTCCCACCTCCGGGACCTGGAGGAGACGTTCGCCACCCTGCGCCGATACAAGATGCGGCTGAACCCCCTTAAGTGTGTTTTCGGGGCTAGCCGGGGGAAGTTCTTGGGGCATCTCCTCACCCCCGCGGGGGTCGAGCCGAATCCCGACAAGGTCAAGGCTATCTTGGAGCTGGGGTCCCCGCGGAATGCAAAGGAGGTCCAACGGTTGACAGGGAAGCTAGCAGGACTGAGCCGCTTCCTCTCTCGGGCAGGGGAGAAGTGCTCCCCCTTCTTCAAAACGCTGAGGGGGGGCCAGAGGTTCGAATGGACTAAGGAATGCGAGGAGGCGTTCCAGGCCCTCAAGGCGCAGCTAACACAGGCCCCGCTGCTCCAAGGGCCGAAGGAGGGTGAAGACTTGTTCCTATATCTCGGGGTCGGGGCAGAGGCCCTGAGCTCCGTCTTGGTTCGAGAAGAGGGGAAGAGGCAGCTCCCTGTCTATTACGTCAGCCGGGTCCTGAGGAAGGCCGAACTCCGGTATCCGATCCTGGAGAAGCTCGCGTTCGCATTAATCATCTCGGCCCGGAGGCTACGGCCTTACTTCCAGGCACACTCGATCCGAGTGGTGACAGACCATCCTCTCCGCAATATCTTCGAGGGGGTGGAGCACTCGGGCCGGCTGGCCAAGTGGTCGGTGGAGCTAAGCGAGTTCGATGTTTCCTTCGTGCCACGGCTCTCGATCAAAGCTCAGGCGATGGCCGACTTCCTGGCCGACTACGTGGTAGAAGTAGCAGAGGAGGAGCTCACTTGCCCGGCTCCTTGGAAGGTGAGGGTGGATGGAGCCTCAGGAAGGCATTCACTCGGGATAGGAGTGGTCCTGGAGAGCCCCCAAGGGACTCAGATTGAGCAGACGGTGGTGGTACATTTCCCCATTACTAACAACCAGGCCGAGTACGAAGCAGTGATAGCGGGACTACGCCTGGCCAGAGAGTTGGGGGTGCTGGATGTGGAAGTTCTGACCGACTCCATGGTGGTGGCTTCCCAGATCAACGGGGAGTTCGAAGCAAGGGAGCCCGCTTTGAAGTTATACTTGGCCAAAGTGAAGGGGGTCATAGGGACCTTCCAGACCTTCTCCATCCGACACGTGCCAAGGGGGGAGAATGAACAGGCCGACCAACTGGCGAAGCATGGCCCCCGGATGGGGGCACCATCACCGACCTGTTCCGCCCCTCCATCGAAGAGGGGGAGCTCATGGAGATCGATCAGCAGCCCTCGTGGATGGACCCAGTAATAGTTTTCCTCTCCGCGGGAGAGTATCCGGAGGGAGTAGACAAGAAGAAGCTGAGGCACAAGTCCGCCTACTACCTCCTCAAAGACGGGCAACTATACAGAAAGACCCTTTCCGGGATGCTGGCTCGCTGCGTGTCCGAGGGCGAGGCGCAGAGGATCTTGGAAGAAGTCCACTCCGGGGAGTGCGGGAGTCATTCCGGGAGTCGGACCTTGGAGGGGAGGATAGTCCGGCAGGGGTATTTCTGGCCCACCCTGGGCCGGGACGCCGCGGAGTTCGCAAGAAGATGTCATAAGTGTCAGCTATTTGCCCCCCTCCAGCTACAGCCGGCCCAGCAACTCAAGAGCATCACGGCCCCCTGGCCCTTTGCAATCTGGGGAATGGATTTGGTCGGGCCGTTCCCCCAGGCAAGCGGCCAGAGAAGGTTTCTCCTGGTGATGATCGACTACTTCTCAAAGTGGATGGAGGTGAAGGCGTTGGCAAAGGTGACCTCCCAGGTAATCAGGAACTTCGTTTGGGGGGAGATCATCTGTCGCCATGGGCTGCCCCAGGCCATCGTCACAGAGAACGGGCCTCAGTTCCCCAGCGCCGAGTTCACCAGTTTTTGCGAGCAGCTTGGGATCGACCTCAGATTCGCCTCGGTCCACCACCCCAGGAGCAACGGGCAGGTGGAGGCGGCGAACAAAATCATCGTCAATCTCCTCAAAAAGAGGGTGGAAAACTTGAGGGGGAGCTGGGTGGAGCAGCTCCCCGCCGTCCTTTGGGCCCTTAGAACCACCCCTAACACGGCCACGGGGGAGACCCCCTTCAAGCTCTCCCATGGGTGCGAGGCGGTGCTCCCCATAGAATTTGAAGTCCAAACGCCGCGAGTCGGGACGGCCAGAGAAGACCGAGAGGAATGGCAAGCCGAGAATGGGGAGGAACTGAGGTTCTCCCTCGACATGGTGGAAGAGTTGAGGGACCTTTCGGCCATCCGGCAGGAGGAGGTCAAAAGGAGGATGGCAAAATACTTCGAGAAGCATGTCAGGGTCAAGCAGTTCGCTGAAGGGGACCTGGTACTGAAGAAGGTGGACGCGGCAGGGCGGTCAGCGTCCGTAGGGAAACTCAACCCCAGCTGGGAGGGGCCATTCATTGTGAAGGAAGCTTTGAAGTCGGGGGGCTATCGACTCCAAAATGTAGAGGGCGAGGCCCTGAGTCTCACCTGGAGTGGAGACGACTTGAAGAGATTTTTTCCCTAATTTCCTGTAAGCAACACGATTTACTATAATGAAGCTTTTCTTTTCCCTCCCCCCAGGATTGTCATACCTAGGCTCGCTCAGAGAGTGGGAATGAATTTGGACCCCGAGAAGATCCCGCTGCCAGGCTCCCACCTAGCTGGCAGGGCCGGAAGTCACTCGGTGTCATCCCTAGCCTCGAGAAGATCCCGCTGCCAGGCTCCCACCTAGCTGGCAGGGCCGGAAGTCACTCGATGGAATGAATTTGGACCCCGAGAAGATCCCGCTGCCAGGCTCCCACCTAGCTGGCAGGGCCGGAAGTCACTCGGTGTCATCCCTAGCCTCGAGAAGATCCCGCTGCCAGGCTCCCACCTAGCTGGCAGGGCCGGAAGTCACTCGATGGAATGAATTTGGACCCCGAGAAGATCCCGCTGCCAGGCTCCCACCTAGCTGGCAGGGCCGGAAGTCACTCGGTGTCATCCCTAGCCTCGAGAAGATCCCGCTGCCAGGCTCCCACCTAGCTGGCAGGGCCGGAAGTCACTCGATGGAATGAATTTGGACCCCGAGAAGATCCCGCTGCCAGGCTCCCACCTAGCTGGCAGGAACGGAAGTCACTCGGTGTCATCCCTAGCCTCGAGAAGATCCCGCTGCCAGGCTCCCACCTAGCTGGCAGGGCCGGAAGTCACTCGATGGAATGAATTTGGACCCCGAGAAGATCCCGCTGCCAGGCTCCCACCTAGCTGGCAGGGCCGGAAGTCACTCGGTGTCATCCCTAGCCTCGAGAAGATCCCGCTGCCAGGTTCCCACCTAGCTGGCAGGGCCGGATGTCACTCGATGGAATGACTCAGAAAGCAACGGCCTGCGACCTAGAGCAAATCGCGTTGTCAGACTCCCACCTAGCCGGCACGGCCGGGAACTACCCAAAAAGCGTGCGCAGCAGGACGGAATCGCAAGAGTTAGCCAGAAAAGAAGGAAAGGGGTCTAGCATAGCCCCACCCTCAAGCCCCGGGAAAGGTGGTCGAGTAAATGCAAAGGCCTGGGCGAGAGTCCCCAGAAAATTAAGCGTGCGGCCGAGGAGCGAGCCGGCTCGCCTCGCTCGGCGGACGAGCCAGCTCACCTCGCTCGGCGGACGAGCCAGCTCGCCTCGCGCGGCGAGCGGGCAGCGGCCTCGTCAGAACCGGACCGCAGAAGGGGGTCGCGTCGCCCGGCAATGACATCGTTGGAAAAACAAGGCAGGCGAGAAATATAAAAGGAACAATAGCTGAAAGGAACAATAGATAGAAATATAAAGTATAAGCGCAACTCGCGCATACATCTCAGACCAGATTGTTATACATCATGTTCATCCACAAAGTATATTACAAAAGGGGGGGGGGGGGGAACGCGAGATCTAGAGACCCTAAAGCGGCTGGAAGCTTCTGTCGCCGGGCTCCGGCACGGGGAGGAACAGCGCCGGCACCACGTCTTGTGCCAAGAGTCCCGCTGCCTCGCTCGTAAGCAGATCCACGCGCCTCAGCGTCTGCATCGTGTATCTCGCTGCGCTGGCCGCGTTCTTCTGCATTAGCACTTCCAGGTCGTAGTCGGAGAGGTGCTCGCGCGGGCAGACCCTGCTGTCTGGAGGAGGGACAGCGGCGGCGGCCTCCAGCTCGCGTACTCGCGCCTCCAGCGCCGCCTTTTCTTGGCCAAGGGTGGCGATCTCGGCGCCCATCCGGCTCGCCGTCGCCGCGTCCTGGGGAAAATGAATAGGAATAACCGTGAGCTGTGTTAACGAAAAGGAGGAAGTACGATTCAGGCGGAGCACGTACCACCCCGCCTAGATACCGCGCGAGGGTCTCCTCGGCCGCGTCAGCTCGCCCCTGTGAGTGTCCGCGTCCGCCTGGGCGAGCTTCCGGGCCTCTTCCTTCTCATCCGCCATCTTTTGGATAGACGCGGCGTTCCGCTCCACCTGGGTGCAGCGCCTCCCCACCATGTGAGCCAGCTCCAGACCGCGCAGCTGGGCCCGCGAGCTCTCATGTATCAGCACTCGCGTCGCCTCCTTGTCATAAATGGCGGCGTCTTCACGCGAGTACAGACCAAACGAGAGGCTGTACGCCTCCCCGCCGATGGTATCCTGCTCCATCCAGCTCGGCAGCAGGGTCGAGATCGTTGCGCGATTCGACTCCTTGTCCCACGACAGGAGCGGGACGCCGAGCTCGTCCAAATACTTCTCGCCGTAACCGAAGTTCCGATGCCCTCTCGGCACCGGCCCCGCAGCGGCTTCAGACTCGCCCGGCGGCGCGGAGGTGCCCGCCGCCCCGACCGGGGAGTCGCTGGTCGAAGCAACCAGCGGGGGCGAGGGGGCCTCAGTCGGCAAAACCGCGGGGGCTTTGCCTTTTCTTTGGCTCGCGGAGGGTTGCTGATCCGCGGTCTTCGCCGACTTCGGCGGAGGCGCTGACTGTCCGCCGCCCGGTCGCTTCTTGGCCGGGATCGATGAGATGTCGCGCTGGGCGGCATCCGCGGCCTGGGCGCGGGCGAGAACCCCGGGGGGATCCGGGCGCTTTCGTAAGGAGGATGAAGGGGAATGTCGCGTTCACCTGCGAAGAAGGGAAGGTGAGATGAAAGAAGAGTGGGAAAGTAAGGCCTAACAGAGACGAGTGGCAAGCCTCCCCCCGGCGGGACAGCCGCGAGATCGTCAAGGTGGCGGCGCAGGAACGCGACTTCAAAGTTCTTCCCGACGAAGAACGCGAACAGGTCGGCCTCATGGCCGCCTAGGTTGGGCGGCCGGTAGCTCGCCTCGCTGAGCTGTACCGGCGAGAAGGGCACGTTGCCGAGGTCCCCTTTGACGAACAGGAACTTCTTCAGCCAGTTGTGACTCTTGTTAACCGTCTCCCGCACCTTGAGGTGGGCGCTGGAGAAGTAGGCCGTCCCGTCTCGGTTCGCCCTGAAGGAGAACAGCTTCCGGAATACTGCGAGGCTGAACTCCACCCGCTCCTCTCGCAGGAAGCAGGCGAACCCCATCATGACGGCGATGGAGTTCGGGGTCATCTGGCCCAGGACGACCCCGAAATATTTGAGCACCTGGCGCACCTCGGGCCATAGGGGGAGTCGCAGGCCTACCTCGAAGTGAGCGAGAGGGATGGCGAGCTCATCCCTAAACAGGTCGTTGATCTTCTCCCCCTCTTCGGGTCGCCTCGCAGAGAACCCGGCTGGGATGTGGTCGCCTAGAGCCTCCAAGTATTCGCGCTCTGTGATGACGGCGCGAGGGAAATCATGCTCGGAGAAGGTCCAAGCGCATTTGCTTCGGCCGTCCGCGTCGCCGCCGCCTCCGCCCATCCCCGTCGATTCGCCGCCGAACGCGAGAGAAAAAGCCGGGAGGCGAGCTAGAATCGCACTTCGCGAGAAAAGGGGAAGCGAGAAGACGTTTTGGATTCGGTGGAGAAATAAGGGCCGGCAGGACCTATTTATAGGAAAAGAGAAGGGGCGGGAAACTTCCCGCCAAAAGATGGGGTGCGGATAGCAAAAATTAATCCGACGGTTCGACTTCCCGCGCGCGAGCACACCTCAAAGGTCGAGCCGGCACGGTTCTCGCCCGGCTGCAACCGCGGGAGACCGGCGCGGGCGAACCAACCCCAACCCGCACCCGCACGCCGTGCCGCGCGAGACGGGAGATTCCCGTCTAGCGAGCTCCTCGGCTCGCCCTCGCCCCGATCAGCGCGAAAGGAAGAATGGACCCTTCCCTTTAACCCGCACACAGAAATCAAAAGAAAAGCAGCGCGATAATTTCAATACATCTCAGCAACAAAATAGTTAGGCCCATAGGCGGGCTAAAAGAGTCGCAAGCAATTACAAATACAAATACAAGATAAATGCGAGATGACGGTAACCCCGCGGTATCATGCGAGCGAGGGGCAAACAACTGGGTCAGTACTCGACCCACTTCCACCTGTGCCGCCTCTTCGTTCCCGCTCGCGGCGGCGCGCGAGGATCGTGGTAATCACGAACCGCCACCAGTTCCCGCTGGGCCATGCCGACTTGCTCTGTGGCGCTCCTAAGATGTCCCTCGGCCCGCGTTATATGCACGCCCGGCGAGGTGACGTCGTCGTCTTCCGCTTCACGCGGAGGGCCCTCCAAGGCGGCGAGCCGGGCCTCAGTCTCGGCCTTGTCTTCATCAACCCTCCTCATGATCTCCTTCAACATCAGTGTGTGTTTCTGGAACAGCCGTGTCACCTGCCCCTTCATCCCGACCGCGTCGGTCGGGTCGCCCAGGTAGTCAGAAACGCTGTCCACATCAGGCGGAGGCGAGTACCCTTCGCTCATCTCGGTCTCGGGAGAGGCCCTGTGGAAGCCTGTAAGCGAGGCGAGTCAGAAGGAGCGAGCAAGAGACGAAGCCCAACAATAAAAACCAGCTCACCAGGGGTTGGCACATCGCCCGCACCGACAGATGGGCGAGAAGAGCCCGGCCGACCCTGAAAGTTCCCTCCCTCGAGGGTCTCAAGAGATTTCCCCAGCCCATGGGAGACCGCCGGACGGGGAGTTTCCGGAGGTGGGCGATCCAGACCTGGGGAACTCGCGATCTTCTCAGGCGATGGAGGCGGGGGACGATCATCTCCCCGGTTCTCCACCTCCTCACAGGGAATTACCTGCAAAACAGGGAGTCAGACGAATAGCGATAATCAGCGGAAGGCCACGCACCCCGGGGACGACCTCAGCACCCGCCGCCGAGCTGGAGGCCGGGCAGTCGCCCGCCAGAGAACGCTTAACGATCTTTCCCTTCGCCGGCCTGAAGAGGGGGTCGGAGGATCCACGAACTAGCCATGGGGCGGCCTCGAGGGCCTCCTCCTGAGTCTGCAGGACCGATGCCGCCAGGCGAGCTCGCACTTCTTCGCTAACCGGCATCGAGGAACAAAAGTCTGCTCAGAGAAAATAAGGGGATTTGGGGAGCCTCCTACAGGGGTCAGCGGTATGTATTTATAGCAGAACAGTGGGCCCCCACCAGAAGATTCTCTGCCAGCTCAGCACAGGAGCTCGCCGAACACGCGGGTTGGATGGTTCTTTCCGAGCTTGGTTCAAGCTCAAAAAGAGCGGGGATTGTGTACAACCCTGTGTCCGGCGAGCGGGTCCCGCCAGGGAGGTTGAACAGGCCTGGCCCCGCGACTCGCACCCAAGCGGCAGGACGGGCTGAACGACTAAAGGGCTGGCCCGCTCCTGCCCATCTCAGGCGAGCGAGCTGGCGACCCGCCGCAAGCGAGCCGGACCCCGAGCGCGACCTAACCGCCGGTCCGCCCGGCGAAAGGCAGGCAGCTCGCCCATATCGGCTCGCACTCGCCCAGTGAGGGCAGGCGAGCCCCAGAGCCGGGTCGCGCCCGCCTCCCACGGATGGAATCGGAGGCGAGCTGACTCCCCATGGGTGCGAATAGCTACTCAGAACAGCGGAGCCTCGCTGTTGGCAGACCAGGTTGGACTGCGCATAGCTATTCAGAACAGCGGAGTTTGGCTGTTGGCAGACCCAACCAGGGGCTTTTTGGTATTTCCAGGTCAGTTCTTTTGGTTATTGGCAGTTCAGATTCTGAAAATCTATAAATAAGACCCAAGGGGTACCTCAGAGGACACGCTTTCAGTGCCTCCTTGCTCTCATTTTCAAGTGTTCTCTGAGAGTACCTTAGCTCGGCTCTTGGCTAAGGAGGGGAAGCGCTCAGAGATCTTCCGGGTTTGTGGTGGGACCTCCCTGCCGAGCCCTTGGGTCTGTCTTTTCTTGTCTCTCTCGTTGTTTTTCTTGCAGGTGCGAAGTAGGCGCGAGACCACCCCTTCCCCAAGGGTCGAACTCCACAAGAGGCCGGTTTCCGGTTTCAACATGTGTGTGTATATATATAAATTTATAATTTATGTACATATATATCGATAATTATTTATATTATATAAAATTTAAATTAATAACATAATTAATTAGTATTTAATAAATTATATTAATATTAAATTTTTTTGGTAATTAATTAAAACATTAATATAATAATTTTTAAAAATTAAAATTAAGTTTTAATAAAATTATATTAAAACTTAGTTATTAATAAATTATATTAACATTTTAACATTATATTGTGGGTCACTTGAGGCGCTCGTGAATCGGTCAAAAATGAATTGTCCTAGCTCGTGAGCGAATCGAGTGTGCATACGTGCGTCCTGACGTCCGTTGGAAATACTGAACGTACTCGAAATTGTGCAAGAATGTGTCCGTTGGAATTGTAGCGTCGAGCCGGACAAGATCGGGAAAAACTTTATGGCTCATTCAAACATATTTTGGGGAACTCCATCAATATTAATATATTTACTTTTATAATTAATTAAAATTAATGTCGAGCAAATTGTTTATGTTTTTT
This sequence comes from Platanthera guangdongensis, assembly GCA_039583875.1. Classification (NCBI taxonomy): domain Eukaryota; kingdom Viridiplantae; phylum Streptophyta; class Magnoliopsida; order Asparagales; family Orchidaceae; genus Platanthera; species Platanthera guangdongensis. The sequence continues at coordinate 159,260,025 of CM077148.1, forward strand.
TAGATTTCGTAAATTCTCCGGGTTGTTTAATTATTACTACCACTGTTTAATTCTGCATTACTGTTTCACACAGCACTGCAAATACAGTTTTTCAAACAATTTCATAAATTTTTCCATCACTGCAAAACAGTTAATTCTTGCATCACTGTTTCCTGCATCGCCACAGCTTAGCCAAACAGGCCCTAAGTGGGGTATTTCTGATTATGTTGCTTCTCTCAAATTACATCGTAACTTAGATTAGATAGAGGTTTGATCATTTGCGTCTGGTCAAGGTCCAGGTGAGGTTTTAATTCCCACATTCTACTTCCTTGTGCCATATGCAGGTTGAGCCTTTTGCTATTCCAATGGTTCAGCACTTCGTTCAATTGGTTATAACCTGATTTAACTCGGTCATGGCTCGTTATGTTGCTTTGGGTTATTGTAGGTGTCTGAGGACACTTATTTTGATTGTCTTAGAGATATTCATGTTTAGAATTTAAAATAATAATAGTAATAATAATAAAATTCAAATATTAAATTTTTGATGCATCTCACAATGCATCGAGCTTTGTTGAGCACGTGGGGAAGAGAAAAACCTCTTATTAATTCTGAATTTCCAACAACCCGGGCTCCTTAGGTTAAACTAGTGTGTCTTACAATCATGGACAGTCGTAAAGAATCTCTCGGAGGTAAAGATGATGACTTACCAAGTACTGGAATCAAAATGGCAACCGAAGGAACTCTTCCCAACCAACACAAGAGGAAGACTGAGAGTTGATGCTCATCTAAGGAGCAGGAAGCCAGTCTTTAGAGCCAAGCCGTCAACACAATTGCTAGTTGAATATACAAATTAAGTTTTTTTTTTTGCATTTCTTTATACATGATATGTCACCTATGGCTCATCCTATATATGTATGCCTATCCATGTATTAGGGTAACTTATTAGAATTTTTCCTATTCTCGGCTTGGTATCAGAGCCGTGCGCCCTAACCTTCTTGTCTCGTGGTGATCCGCTCGTCACACTACTTCGGAGGCGTGACTCGCTTGATTGGACCGCCGCTCGCTGTTCGCAGATCCTCCATAGCTCGCCGATCTAGCCACTCCGATCCTCCATAGCTCGTTGATCTAGCCACTCCAGTTCTTCATTGCTCTAGCTGAGGGCTCCGCCAACACCTCCGTCGCTCCAGCCTAAGGCTCCACCAGCGTCGTCGTTCCAGCCCAAGGCTTCCTCCAACGTCGTAGTTTCCTTCAGATCCACCTTTCCTCAACTTTGTCCTCCTGTTCGCAGCATCCAGTGGCTCTCTCCTCCCGTTCTGCGGGTGTCTTGTGTCTCCGGACGTTTTGTCCACCATGGCTGCTATCGGAGATATCATGGTCACATCCTATCATGCTCTCCCTGGTGGCATGATCTAAGGAAGGCACATTGGATGTGGTTTCTACCTTCTTGATTACCTCATTTTGCTTGTTTTCTTCGAAAGGATATTGATGGGTGATTCCTCTGGCATCTCATCCTTGCAATGTGTATAGCTGCTTGGCTGTCACATAGCAGGAGAACAGGTGAGGGAAGTTTTACCCCGAGGTTGACAAGAAGATTTTCAAGCCAAGTTAGCTCAGAGACAACCGACGCCATTGATCGGTATTCTGCTTCTGTTGAGTATCGAGCCACAACTGCTTGCTTCTTACTTTGCCGGGTAATGAGATGACCTCCAAAGTAGGTACAAAACCCACTGGTTGATCGACGATCATCCAAGTAACCAGCATAATCAACATCAGAATATGCAACAAATCTTGGAGTAGAAGTTGAGGTCTTGTAGACCAATACTTGACCCGGAGCTGTTTTAAGGTATCTGAGGATGCACTCAACGGCTTGAAGGTGAGAAGTTCGCGGGGCATGCATAAACCTGTTGACCACTCCAACAGCGAAGGATATATCCGGTCTTGTAACTGTTAGGTAGATCAATTTCTCAACAAGTCGTTGATAGTATTCCGGATTTTGAAGAGGATGATCTGTGTCGGACAAGTGAGCACACAGTATATGATTTGCATCCATTGGAGTAGTAGTTGGCTTGCATCCAGAGTAACCAACATCTTGAAGGAGATCCAGACAATACTTTCTCTGGGACAGGACAAGGCCATCTGGTCGCCTTGCGATCTCAAGGTCAATGAAGTATCGAAGGTGACCCAGATATTTCGTTTGGAAGACCGAGCTAAGGTGTTGTTTAACCGCATGGATGCCCTTTGAATCATCTCCAGTGATCAGGATGTCATCAACATATACCAGCAGAAGAACCGTTCTCGTTGTTCGGTGCCGTGTAAAGAGGGAGAAATGTGATGAACTTCGAGTAAAACCGACTTCCCGAACAGCCTTACAGAACTTGTCAAAGCATGCCCGAGGAGATTGTTTGAGACCATAAATGGTTTTCTTCAGATGACAAACTCGGGACTCCCCCGTGGTCTCAAACCCGGGAGGTTGCTGTATATACACTGTTTCGTGGAGGTCGCCATTCAGAAAGTCATTTTTGATGTCCAGTTGGTGTAACGCCCATTAACGATGAACCACCACTGAGAGAAGGACACAAACGGTGTTAAGCTTTGCTACCGGAGAGAAGGTTTCCTCGTAATCACGACCGTGTTGTTGGGTGAAGCCACGAGCCACCAGGCGGGTTTTTAGACGGTCAATCGTCCCATCCTGAGCATGTTTGATTACAAAGACCCACTTGCACCCAACGGGTCTCTGACCGGGGGGAAGAGGTACCAGGTGCCAGGTCTGGTTCTCCCAGAGAGCCGTCATTTCTTCTTCCATGCCCGCACGGTAGCCCGGATGTTGGAGAGCCTCTTACACAGTGTTAGGTACAGAAATAGAGGATAATGAAGTGACAAAAGTGTGGAGTGGTGGAGATAGGCGATGTAAGGATACATAGTTCGTCATGGGATGAGTGGCAGAGTCTGGAGTCGGATCAGCAGAACGCGGAGCGTCAGAGGTCGAAGCCAATTACAGTGGGGCAACGGAAACAGGATGGCGATGATTATAAACACGTATAACAGGTGGCTTGGAAACAGGGGGAGCCTTGTCAGGAATTTATGTAGGTGAAGGAGTGGTAACGGGAATGACAAGATGTACGACTGGTGGTGGTAGAGGTGTAGAATCTGAGGCAGAGAAGAAAGTGAGATCCTCCCGAAAGGTCACATCAGCAGATACAGTCACTTTTCGGGTAGCCGGAGAGTAGCATACGTAGCCTTTTTGAATCCGAGAATAGCCAACAAAGATATGTTTGACCGCCCGAGGATCTAACTTGTCCATGGATGGACCAAGAGTGTGGACATATCAGACGCATCCAAAGATGCGGGGGGTGAGGGAAAATGGCGGAGTAGAAGGAAACATGAGGTTGAATGGAGTGGCATTGTGGATTACGGGAGAAGGAAGACGGTTGATCAAGTAACAGACCGTGGAGAGGGTGAAGTTACAATAAGATTTGGGAACTTGCATCTGAAACATGATAGAGCGAGCCATATTGAGGAGATGTCGATTCTTACGTTTAACGGTTCCGTTTTGTTGCGGGGTATAAACACATGAAGTTTGGTGAATAACCCCGAATTCAGAGCATAGGTTTGCAAATTCGTGGCCAGTGTATTCACGGGCATTGTCCGTGCGAATAGTTTTGATAGTTGTGGAGAATTGCGTGCGGGTCTCAAGGAGGAAAGCCCGAAAGACCCGGGGGAGCTCGGAGCGATCACGAAGTAAGTAGAGTCATGTCATTCAGGAGTAATCATCAATAAAAGTTAGGAAATAACGATAACCAGAAGTACTAGTAACTTTGTACTGTCCCCAAATATCAGAATGTACTAAAATAAAAGGAGCAGTACTCCGGGTATAATGAGACGGAAAAGATGAACGTGGTTGCTTGTCGTAAATACATGTTTCACACTGAAAAGAGGGTAAAGATACATCGGGAAGAGACTTCTGGAAGACAGGCAAAGGGGCATGCCCAAGACGACGATGTCAATCGACGGAGGAGATAGAAGATAGGATAGCTGGAGGGTCATCAAGGAGGTAGAGCCCGTTCTGCAGCTGCCCTTTACCAATGATAGTCCGTGTCCGTTGATCCTGTATCAGAAAAGAAGAAGTAAAGGTTATTAAGCAGTTTAAATCAGTAGTAAGGCGACCAACAGAAAGCAAATTAAATGAGGAGCCTGGAACGTGAAGAGCCGAGCGAAGAGAGAGAAAGATGAAGTGAGAGGGATATCAGCCGAGCCGGAGACAGGAACAGTGTCCCCATTAGCCACTGTAATACACTTGGGATGAGGAGAAGTCAGGTATTGTTGTGGTCGCAGAGAGGTGATGTGATGAGTAACACCGGAATCCACTATCCAATGTGGACTAGTGGAGAGATAAGCGATACCTTCATGTAAAATGGAGGAAGCAGAAGCAACCGAGGCAGGTGGGCGAGTGAGCAGACTATGGAGTTGTTGCAGCTGAAGGCGGACCACTTCAAGGTCAGTACGAGTGGAGGAGTCTGTGGCAGCAACAGTGGCCTGCGGGAGAGGGGGAAACCCATGCTTCCTTGAAGCTGGCATTAGCCTATATATATATATATATCAAAATAGTAAAACGATTACATGGCGACACTATCCTTCGAGAGGATGAAAGAAAGAACTTGGGTTAGGGGCATTCCCCTTTCCCACAAAAAATCTGAACCACAAGTTATATTCGACATATAGTTAGCAACTGAGTTGGCCCTTCGATCAATATGTGAAATCATAATCCTTGGGCAATCCTTCATTAGGCGCGCTAGCTTTTCCTCAACTTTCCCATCCCAAAGTCCCGATAGAATGTGATTCAACGTGGCGCATACAAAGGCCAGGTCTCCTTCTAGAATTAAGCCAAGTGTTGTGCTCATAAAATCCTTTGCAAGAGTGATGCCCAGAAGGGCACTTCTGACCTGTGTCATGTTAACCGATCGGCTGTGAATGCGGACCCCCTTAGCAGAAATAAGGACCCCATCATGGTCCCGGATTGAGCAACCCAGCCCGACGAGGTTGTTCCGGTGAACAGACCCATCGAAATTTAATTTCAACCATCCCAATGGCGGGGGCGACCAAATAGTCTCGAGGTTTACACGGGCCGCCCAGTTTCCATTGGATGCCTCCAATAATTGCATTTAGGACAATGGACGAGGGTTGCAAGAAAGGCTCACCATGTACACGTTGGTTCCTTGTTTTCCAAACACCGTAAATTACAGCAGCTAGCACCTTAGTTTCCTTGGATCAGGTGTTGATGTCCATCTCTTCCAGCAGCGCCTCCAGTAGAGATAAATTGTTTGAGTTCAAATGAAATTCCATTCTTGTCAACGCTGCACGAATGCGCACCATAAAGGTGCAGCTCCCACATATATGATTGACACTTTCCGCCTGGCTGCAACCCCACGGACAAGCAGCGTCGGCCCTGAGACGGTGCTGGTACAGCCAGTCGTTGGTTGGCAACATGTCATTCACAGCTCTCCAGATCATGGCTAAAAATCGTGGCTGCGACTTGATTTTCCAAATATCGTTGCCCCCAAGCACCCTCTTCTGGCTCTCCATGTCATATAACACACTTGCATCCATCCGCGGCTTTTCGGAATGGGCCCAAACAAGTTTGTCCTTTTCGCCAACATCATCCCTTGGTAGCCGAGAAATAATATCAATAAGGGGCGACTAAACCCACTCATCCTCTCATCCAGCCAGTGTGAGTTTGAGTCAAGGAATCCAACAACATGATCGGGCAAGGCGTCAATGTTTATAAAAGTTGGCCATCGGCTGAGGGGAAGCACGTCAAGCCAGTTATCCTCCATGGTTGAGATGTCCTTGCCATCTCTCACCATCCAGACACGAGCTCGCCCCCGAGAGAGATGCATCTCCAGATTTTTGAGTGGTTGCAGTTGGGCTTGAATCTGTTTCTTCCAGCATACTTGGCCCCAAAAACTCTTGCCAATAAAGTTCCATCAGCACATGCCACCCTAGCCGCAAAGCTGCCCATCAGGATGCGCCGCAAGAGATTTAAATTTTTGAAGCCTAGTCCGCCCTTGTCCTTTGGCAAACATATTTTCATCCATTTCGTATAATGCAGAGAGCGTTTGTTATGCGACCCGCTCCAGAAAATAGCTGACAGTAGACTATTGATTTTGTTTATTATAGAAATTAGCATTGGAGAATGAGCCAGAGCATGTAGAGGGATCGCGGACAGTGTGCTCTTAATAAGGGCAGCTCTGCCCGCCAAAGATAAATGTTGAATGCCCCATGATCTGATTTTGCATGTAATTTTATCCAGTAAATGGGCAAAGTCGGCGGTTTTTACCCTGCCCGGCCGCAGCATGATTCCCAGATAATTGATAGCATTGGAGGGGCCATGCCCCAATAGCTGCAATATGTCCCTTTTTGAATCGAGTGGGACCTTGGGGCCAAAGAGAATGTTTGACTTTGATGGGTTGACCGCTTCCCCTGAGAGTGCACAGTACCGCTTTAAGAATCCCACGACTTCTTTCGCCGTTCCAGCCGTTGCCGAGTCGAATATGAGTGTGTCGTCTGCGAATAGGAGGTGCGATTATTTTGGGGCAGTTAGGCTGATTTTTATTCCAATGCCTGGGTGGTTGCTTGAGTTGATCATTAAGGAAAGGAATTCAGAGCATAATATAAACAAGTACGGAGAAAGGGGGCAGCCCTGTCGTAGACCACACGTAGCTTGTATCCACTTTGATCTAGAGTCGTTGATGAGGAGACCGAATCTTGGGTGGGTGATGCATTCCATGATAAGGCTGATCCAAAAAGGCGGGAAGTTAAAACACACCAAGGCGCGTTTGACGAATGGCCATTGGATCCAGTCAAAAGCCTTCTCCATGTCTATTTTCATAGCCATGTATCCTGACTTGCTTTCCGTAGTCTGAATCTGATGCATGATTTCCTGGGCAAGAAGACAGTTGTTTGACATAATCCGGCCAGGCACGTACGCAGCTTGCTCCTCCGAGATTAGCCTCCTCAACGGAGGCTTCATGCGATTGGTGATGATCTTTGCCACAACTTTATAAATCGTTGAGCAAAGACTGATTGGCCGGTAATGCTCCGGCAAGCTTGGGTTGCTACACTTTGGGATAAGGACAACCAAAGTGTCCTTCCATTTTGCCTCCATAGAACCGGTCTCAAAAAAAAATTTTACTGCAGCATTTAGATCAAACATGGTAAAGTTCCAAAAATGTGTAAAGAAGGAATGTGTTACCCCGTCGCATCCGGGAGCCTTGTTTCGCTCAAATGAGAAGACGGTTCTTTTGATCTCGGCATCGGTAGGCGGGATTGCCAACAGTTGGCTCTCAAGTTCAGAAATTTTCCCCCGTGGGCATGGCAATCCCTCCTTCGTAGAAGATTCTTCCATACACCATCTTTTGGAGAAGTGCCCCACCATAATATCTTCAATATGGCTCTGTTCAGTGATGATCTCGTCCCCAACCTGCAGCCCGTACACCCGATTCTCATGTTTTCGTTGGGTGGCAGCAACCTTAAAAAAGGCTGAATTTCAATCTCCGTGTTCCAGCCAACTGCGCTTCGCACGCTACCACCACCAAGCATCCAGTTTAATTTGGATCTCGCTGTAACTTGCGACAAGACCCCGAAGCGACTGTAATTCACCATCCGAGAGAGTCGTGTGTGCCTCCCGAAGCTGGAGAGCGCCAATTTCCTCTACTAACTTCCTCGCATTCTCGGCCTTGATAGTTCTTGCATTAAATTTTGACCACCGTGAGAGGGCCTTGATAGCTCTTGCACACTTGACCTCCAGGATTTTATTTGGAGTCCCAATAACTGGCTTCATCCAGGAACCAACCGAGAGCAATAGCATGGGCATCCGTATTCCTCATCCATGCCTCCTCAAACTTTAAGCACCTCCCTGCTGCGGCGAACTTTAATTGGTCAATCTCGAGTAAAAGTGGCGCATGGTCTGAGGCAATTCTTGGCAGATGGTGAACAATTGATCCAGGAAAAACTAGAAGCGCTGGGGAATTGAGTAGCACACGGTCAAGCCGTGAGAGGATATGGTCGGCCGGTCGTTGGTTGTTGCACCATGTGAAAATATTTCCCGTAAAAGGGGTTTCATGAAGCCCGCAGAGAGTGATAAAGTGCGCAAATTCTTGTGGCCCATTGGACAACTTAAATCTGCATCCCACACGTTTCTCCTCTGCCCGCAACACGCAATAGAAGTCTCCTCCCAAGACAGTAGGAATGTTCATTTCCATGGCAGCTAACTCGTCCCATAGTGCTCGCCTTTGATGCATATATTTTTCACATAGATGCCTCCCATTTGCCAGGTAACACCCGAGGGCAGAAGAATTGATGCTTTAATAAATTGTTTATTTTTTTAACAATGTTGCTAACCTTAATCAGATCCTCGAGCCATAGGAAAAGTATTCCACCAGATTTTCCAATTGAAGGTACAAAGTCGAAGCTCTAGCGCCTTCCAATTAGCCGGTCCACATCGCGCCTCGAGAAATTTTGGCGACGAGTCTCCAATAACACCACAGCTATAGGATTATTAACACGAACTAGCTCTTGCAAGTGCGCGCAGGTGGTGAGCTTACTCGCACGACGGCAATTCTAGAAGATTAACTTCGTCATTTCCTTGAAGGGGAACCCCCCCGCTGCACTTCCAGTTTCATCCCTGTTCAACATGGATCTTGCCCTGCTCTTAGACTTACAACGAGTCTTTTTGGTAGGTGACCTTGCCCGCCGCACAACATCCTCCCCAACCTCGTCTGCAAATGCAGGATCAATTTGGATATTATCCCCAAAATCGGTAGCAGTAATTGGGTTAGTATCAGCCATCCCAACGTGATTCCCCTCCCCAGCTGCAGTTGTGTTATTGGCCATTTCGATAGTTTGATCTTTTGAAAAATTTGTCTCCTGAAACGTAGATACAGTTTCTTTGGTAGGCTTCTCTACTTTTCGTCATTGCCAATTGCCCGGAGGCTGCTGCACAGCACCCCCATCTTTGGGCTTTGGAGGGGGTTTTTTAGGTAGCATTGTAGCACAAGAGTCCAATCGTCCAGACCCGCTTGCGGGTTATGCTTTTCTGCATCAGGCTTTGCCGCATGGTTACCGCATGTCGTATCCCCGTGGTTGGCAAACCCGCAGGAAGTGCACAAAGATCCAATCCCCTCGTAGCTAAGCTTTTGGAAAAAATTTCCCAGAGCCCTTGCTGTTGAGCCATAATCCTCCTAATAATGGGACGGAGAGGTCCCGGCAAACACAAATTTGCGCGGAGCTAGTTCGGGCTCTAGATTTAGTAAAGGCGTCAATGTATAATGGCTCTCCCACAATTGCAGCAATTCGGAATAAATTCTTCTCCCCAAAATTGTAAGGGGAGCCCGGGGATCCTAACCCACGTCGGCACCAACATACGCGGGTTAAGAGCCGGAATAAACTTCTCGGACCAGATGTCAAGACCGATCAATTGCCCAACCACGTGCTAGGGGCCACCCAGCCAGACATACAGTCTTCTCTCCTTGAAAACTTCAGCAGGAAACATCCCTCCCCTAAGTCACAAACCTGGAATCCTTCAAACGTTCCCCATTTTAAGTGCAGCTAGACCGACAGCCATTCAAAGCGAAAATTAACACCAACAACTCTGCCAACCAGCGCGTTCGCATAGTCCGCCTGGACTTCCTCCACTTCCTCATCATCCATGCACACAATACTTCTGAAACCCATGCTTCCGAAAACAAACAGCCTCAAGGTGACCGTACTTCCCATAGAAGGAACACTTTGGTCGAGGCCGAGCTCCCCGACCTCGGCCCCGGGAGCCAGAACGTCCCCCACGAGCAGGAGGGGGAAGAGGTAGTAAGGGCGTCGAAACCTGTTGTAGGAGAGTCGGTGATGGGGGAGCAGAACAGTCAGGAGGAGGTGAAACCTTGAGCAATATGGCCCACACATCAGATAGGGATGGGATAGTTGCAGAGGAGAGAATCTGCGTCTGAATGCTCTGAAGATGATGCAGTACACGAGTCATCATCATGGCCACACCGACAGCTTCTTTCTGAGCACGTTGTGCAGTGAGATCCAGCGTGGGAGGTTGATATTGAATCCATGCTTCGACCAGAGTCTTAGCGCGAGCAACAAAGGACGTGAGGTCGGAGGCCCCGCCGACATCGAGATTTTGAAGATCAGTGATGATGTCGTAGAGGTGTTGGAGACTATCTTTGCCAAAATAGAGGGCCTGGAGCTCATCCCACATGGCCTTGTCGGTTTTATGATACATGGTCATGCGGTATGGTTCACTATCCAGCGAGTTGAGGAGCCACGTCTGGACCCGACCGTCGTTGCGTAGCCAATCATCAGTGGGAGGAACTGGAGCGGCCTGGGTCAGACGATGAAGAAAGCCTTTCGATTGAAGCACACGGCGAACCGAGTGTACCCACTTCGTAAAGTTCTTCTTCCCGGTCAAAGAGATAGTAGTAATCCGCAATTCATCGCGGATTTCGGGGGCAAGAACTGGGCGGTCAGCAGATGAAGCTGTCGGTTCGGCAGAGTTAATAGAGGACCCCATGACCAGGCGGGCAGAGGACTAGGCTGCCAAGAGGTCAAGCAGCAGATAGAAGGGGAGACCGCACGGGAAGACCAGAATCAGACAGCAGGCAGGCCGAACGGTCTAGGTGATAAGCCACCAGCGGCAAAAAGCCGCAACCACGATGCTAAGCCCGGAGCGGTTAGGGAGACCGCTGCAATTAACCGACTCGAAGGACGTACGAGAAAGAAGCCAGACACAAGAAGTCTGCACGGTCAAAGCGAGTACGCCGACGGCAGGGGAAGATGTCACGACCAAGTGCGGAAATCGTCGCGGATAGAGAAGCCGCGGGAAGAGAGGAAGTCGCGTGGTTAGAAGAAATCGCCGCGAGGGAAAGGAACCGCGAGTAGAAGAGGCCACCGCGAGTAGATGTACCGCGCGAGTAGAAGAGGAAGCCGCGCGAGTAGAAGAGGTCGCGAGTAGAGAGAAAGCCATGCGAGTAGAAGAGGTCGCGACGGGTAGAGATATCCATGAAGAGAAGAGGTGGCTGTCGCGGGTAAAAGAAGTCGTCGCGGGTAGAGGAAGTCGCGCGGGAGAAGAAGAAGAAAACAACAGGGAGAGGCCACGAACTAAGAGGGGAGCTTGCTGCGAGAAGAGAGAAACAAGTCGGGCGGGTAGAGAGAAAACCGCGCGGGTAGAGAAGAAGTGGGAGAGGGCCCCACTAGAGAGAGAACTCTTATAAAGGATAGAGAGTAGAGAGAAAGAAGGTGGAGGCCACGATATAGGAGGGGAAGCGAGAGGCGGGTAGAGAGATCCTAGCCGCGCGCTTTGCGCGAGAAGAGAAGGCCGCCCGGTTAGAAAAACAGAGACCGCGCCTAGCTCAAGCAGAGGAAGGTCGGGCGGTTAGCAGAAAACTAGCCGCAGGGAGTGACCGAGTCCCTCTGATACCATGTGGAGAAAACTGAAACTTGTAAATACTTTCTCTATATTCAAATACAAAGTATGAATACATATTTATAGGAGGGAAAAAGAGAGAAGAGAGTCATATACATGATGTGGGACTAAAGAAGAGAGAGAAAAATGAACAAATACTTGGGCTATATGGACCCCTTTACATGGGCTTTTCTAACACGAATGATTGGTAACTCTTTGGTCTCTCTACTAAACACCACACTTTGTTCCTTTCAAAGTACGTTAATGCTTCCTGCATAGCCATGATTCAGTGGGGATCATTATTTGCATCTTCAAATTTCTTAGGCTCCATTTGAGACATGAAGCTTAAGAACATATCCCATTTGAAACTTTACTTCTAGTTTGAACATCATCTGTTATATTTGTACAACCCCGTATTCGCGAATAGGGGGCCCCAAACAAGGCGTGGGACCTGTTGCGCATTTTTAAGCTTTCTGGAAGTTTTGCACTCCTGGAGGCCAATTTTGGTGGATCTGCAGGATATACTAGTAGGGGGAGGGAAAATATGCCACCCCCCTGGCCCCTTTTACAGGGCGAGTGCAGCGAGTTGGCCGACACCCTCCCCGGCTTGCTAGGTGTGGGGTAGGAGCAGCGGGACCGGCCGGAGGCCGCGGTCTCGCCCCTGCATCTCGGCCTGGCGGGGCGAGACCGGCCGGAGGCCGCGGTCTCGCCTCCTGCATCTCGGCCTGGCGCGGCGAGACAGGCCGGAGGCCGCGGTCTCGCCTCTGCATCTCGGCCTGGCGGGGAGAGACCGGTCGGAGGCCGCGGTCTCGCCTCCTACATCTCGGCTTGGCGGGGCGAGACCGGCCGGAGGCCGCGGTTTCGCCCCTGCATCTCGGCCTGGCGGGGCGAGACCGGCCGGAGGCCGCGGTCTCGCCTCCTGCATCTCGGCCTGGCGGGGCGAGACCGGCCGAAGGCCGCGGTCTCCCCTCCTGCATCCCGGCCTGGCGGGGGGAGACCGGCCGGAGGCCGCGGTCTCGCCCCTGCATCTTGGCCTGGCGGGGCGAGACCGGCCGGAGGCCGCGGTCTCGCCTCCTGCATCCCAGCCTGGCGGGGCGAGACTGGCCGGAGGCCGCGGTCTCGCCCCTGCATCTCGACCGGCGGGTCGAGACCGGCCGGAGGCCGCGATCTCGCCTCCTGCATCCTGGCCTGGCGGGGCGAGACCGGCCGGAGGAACAGGGCCTCACCCCCAGCTCTCGGTTCTTCTACGGGACTCGCCAGCTCGCCCGGTACCAGGGTGAGGGGCATGGTTTAGCCTCTTTTTACCCCCGGACCTCTTTTGGTCATGTTTTTACCGTTGTGCCCCCGGGGGTGGAATTACCTCTTTCCCCCCGGGTGTGGATGTTTTCTATTGGCCCAATACCTATTTGTCTTGGGGGTATTTCTGACCTTTTGGTCTCTAGGTTTGGGAAAACTATAAATAGACCCTTAGGGGTGCCTTGGAGGGTATCACTTCTTGATCATTTTTCTTCATCCTCCAAGGCACCTAGCTCAGCATTGGCTAGGGAGGGGGAGATCATCAAGGTCTTCCGGGTGTGAGAAGGGACCTCCACGCTAGAGCCGAGGGTATGTTCCTAGTTTCCTGAGCCTTTGGTCCGTGACATTCGCCTGAGTGCAGTAAGTGTGAGGTCACCTCTTTTTAGGGACTCCGAACTCCACAGAGACCGATTTCTCGGTTTCAACAATATTGTCTATCAACTGAGTGATAGGATGATCTTTGAGATTAACAAATTCTTTAGGAAGATCAATCATATCCACTTGTGGGATAGTTTCAATATTGTCTCCATCTGCAATAGGGGATGCAGTAGATTCAATTGGTTGAAGCTAAGGTGAGTTGATGGTATTGATCTCATCATGTCATAACACTTGGTGTATCTTCTTCTTCAATATCTTTAATCTTCTACATTAATCTTGATAGTGACTGTTAAATTCTGCATGCAGTGCTTAAGTTGGTGTTAGGCTAAGATCATTCACCATGCACTAATTAATTTATTCTTTCATCAATTTCTTCAACCTGTGTAATGCTATGTTCTTCAAAGAGCATTGTAGTCTCATCAAAAGTTATATCCATAATTTTTTCCACACAATTCTTTTGTTGAAACATCTATATGCTTTATATGAAGTGAAATAACCAAGAAAAATCTCTTAATTAGTCTTCCTATCAAATTTTGCAAGATGAGTTTTAGCAAAGAGTCATGTAGTACGAGAATAACTATCAGTAAAAGTCACAAACCATTTATAATTAGATAAAGATAACATAGGGGACGTACCACAAATATCAGTGTGAATCACATCAAACGGGCAAGAACTCGGAAAAGAAACATGACTGAGATTATGACGAACATGTTTTGACAGTTCACATGTGTCACAAGTAAACAACTTAACTAAACAACTGAAAGCAAGAAATTGTTTAGTAAGATGTAAAGCAGATGGGTCGCCAAGACAAAGATGCCATCGCCGGATGTCATAGAGAGTAGGAGCACGAGTGGTGGAGAGAGCACTGGGAGATAGTTGTTGGTTCAACAAGTACAGTCTGGCAACGTTTATACCACTGTCAAGCGTCCGCTTCGTAGCCAGATCCTAAAACACACAAACATCAGGAAAAGGTCACAAAGCAATTTAAAGAATTAGTCAAATGAATAATAGATAGAAGATTGCGAGAAAATAAAAGGACGTGCAAGACAACAAAAAGAGAGATCAGGAGAGCAAGAGATGGTCCCTTTGCCAGCAATGGAGGAAAGAGAACCATTGACAACAATAACCCTATCACGACCATAGAGAAGGTTATATGAGGTAAAATCTGAGGAAAATTTGTTCATGTGATCGGTGACACCAGAGTCAATGATCCACTCATAGTTGGAGGAAGACACAACATTGGCACTCTAGATACCTGAAGTCGCAAAAGCGGCAGCGAAATCAGTGGATGTAGAGTCGGAATGTGAACGCAATAGTCGGCGGAAGGCCTCCAACGCCTCAGCAAAAAGGCCCCCGGCTGTTTCCTTTATAAACTTCTGTCGAATGGCCAAAGTACTGTGAGCGGGCACCAGACAGACAACCACCACCACGACGACTGCCTCTCTCACGGGCACCAGATCCATAACTAGGTGGAGTAAGATGAGGATGTAGACGATAACCGGTGTCTTTAGTATGTTTTTCTTCCCACAGTGGCTGCACATAAGGGAGGAGTGAGGAGGACCAAGACCCATCGCTACAAGAGCAGAGTGATGCGTAGAAGAGCCAAGAGAGCGACGTCGATTTTAATCACTAAGGATCATACTGAAGTCCATCCTGAGGGAAGAGGCTCACAGTGGAGGACTGCAGACAAACAACATCAAACTCCATGTTGAGCCTCATAAGAAAGACGTGAACACGAAAACGGTATGTCCTTCTGAAGAGTAAGCCCATCTGTAGTGCATGTTGTAGTAAAGGTGTTGAAGTAATCAAGTTCCTGATAAAAACGTTCGAACTCAAGGTAGTAAGCAGAGACAGACAGGGAACCCTGCTTCTGCTCCAAAACACGGTGAGTAAGCTCATAAATCTTCGCCGAACTCCCAGTTCGAGAGAGTTTCACTGACCCTTTTCCAAATTTCACGAGTAGAATTCATAATCATATAGTTGCGGTACACTTGAGGGGGCTTGAATGAAGTAACCATGAGACAACCAAGGAATTGTTTGCATTCCATTTTTTCATGAGGGATTGGTTCGTGGTGGCTCAACATCAATTCCATCAATATATCCATATAGTTGGTGACTTCGTATAACATGTTGGGCTGCCCTGGACCACTCAAGCTAATTTGTGTGATCCAAGAGAACGAAGCATATTGAAGTAGACTGTCATTTTATCCGGGAAAAGGTTCAAATGAAGAAGATAGAATTAAAGCATGTTCCGAACACTGAACAAGTTGTTGATATCCTCACAAAGGCTCTACCAAATACCCTATTCTATTAGTTTTTGTCCAAGCTTGTTGCATACGACTTGTACGCTCCAGCTTGCGGGGGAGTGTTAGAAAAGCTCATGTAAAGGGGCCCATATAGCCCAGTATTTGTTTATTTTTCTTTTTCTCTTCTTTAGTCTCACATCATGTATAGGACTCCCTTCTCTCTCTTTCCCTCCTATAAATATGTATTCATACTTTGTATTCAAATATAGAAAAAGTATTTACAAGTTTCAGTTTTCTCCACAATTCGAAACAAATAGGTGTCTAGAAACAAGTTAGAAGGTATCATAGTTAGAAACAAACATGATTGGTTGCTCAAGAATGCAGACAAGAAAAAGAAATTTATTATGATCAAACATTTGATCATTTGCAAGGTTGGAAGCCATAAGAACGTTCTTAACTTACGCAACTCACAGCAAGATCAAGGAATTTAAAATGGATATGACTATATGAGAAATGTTTTCTCGAATAGTAAGATATAAGAACAAATTTATGTAGAGTAACCTCCAAGTTTTACAAATCATAACCTTTTTTCTCATGTTTATAGGTTAGATAAAGTTTTATATGTTATTAAGCAAACTTCAAGAGTTTGGTATGACTCTATCTGTAGATAAAATATATGTAGATGACAGTAAGTTGAGCAAAAGGTTTGCTTACCTGAAGCAAAGCAACTTTGAAATGTGATGTAACCTACGCGATCCGAAAGAGCGGATTCGAGACTTAGCGCGCAAAAATTTTAAAGAGACGTTACACTTTTGAAAATTCGTTGATAGTTATTTGAGAGAGTCCGTAAAAATTCGGTGACAATCGTACGAAATTTTGCATTAACAAGTCGAAATCCGCATACGACAATTTACGGAAGTAACGGTAACAAAGCAACGCGAACATTCGAGACAAGCCCAAATAATTAAATTTACAGCGCATAACATCAGACTAACCGAAAGGAGCAAGGTTGGGGATTTTACCAAAGATATATGCAAAGTTATAGTAGGAAGATCCCATACACAATTTCCAGAAAACCATTGTCGACCTGCGCCCGATCTGGACGTTGTTGCTGCAACTCAGTAGTAGTAATCCAGGAACTATACGTAAGGTCTCGTCCTTGCCAAGAAATCAAGTAACCCTGCTATGTCCCGTGGCGAGTACGAAACTCCTGAACGTCGAGAACCTGATCGATCTCTTATGTAGCGGGTGTCAATGCTGGTGTTAAATCAGGTGAAATGTCTGGAGCTGTTGATGGTGGCATCGGGCTGGAATCTAGCGGCTCTCCATAGAATGGCATAAGATTGGCCACGCTGAAAATTAGGGAAGTATCGAACTCAACCGGTAGATCAAGCAGATAGGCATTCTCTCTGATGCACCTCCGATCCTGAAACGTGTCAAACTTCCTTTGTTGTAAATTTATGTGAAAGTGGGGATAAGATCTACCTTAACTCTAGAGGGGGGGTGAATAGAGTATATTAAAATAATTTTCAAGTTAAAAACTATTTTGCAGTGGAAGACTTAATTTAAGTATAGGTGTAAGGTGCTTGCAGTAACTAAAAGAAAATGAATGCAAGAAATAAAACAGCACAGCACACAGCAAAACACAAAAAAGCAACCAGAGGACACAAGGACCTATAGTGGTTCCCCAATCAATCTGGGTACATCCACTCTTCTACCACCCGAGGTAGGAATCCACTGCAGGATGAGTTGATCAGGTGTCCTAGGCACCAATGATCTTTTGATAAGGTGCTCAAAAATCAAACTAGATTTTTTGATCAGGTGTCTTGCCACCACTGAGTTTTGACAAGATCTCAGAAACCAACACAAACTTTTGAAGGGAGTTTGATAAACCCTTTACAGCAGAGAGAGAGAGAGGTGAGATGATCTTCTCTGTCAACAATCAGAGAGAAGATAGTGGATGTTGTCAAAGCTCCCCCTGAGATCTTGAGTTGTTCAGGAAGTGAAGCTTTGCAATAGGGTGATAGGCCTTCAGAAGATTAGATCTCCAGCAAAAGATGATTCCAGCAGCAGCTGAAATGTGTGGTGTCTGGAGTCTTGAATAATGAGGCCTTTGAACACTGGAATCAAAAGGGATCTAGAAATTTCAGTATATTGATCTCCTTCAGTGATGTGTGTTCCTGTAAGAATTCTATGACTGTGAATATCTACAAATTGTTTTCTCCTTCTTGTTGTTGTTGTTGTCGTTGTTATCATCAACCAGCAGAATGAATAATCTTTATTTCTTATATCTGAATAGAATAATTCTCTGTCCAAGATAGCTGTTAGTCTGTCATAAATGACTTCCTTAAATGCATTTTGTCTTCTGGAGGAAAGTCCAATAAAACATTCCTTTAAAATCTCCTTGAAACTTGCTCCAGATTAATTGAAACGGCTACAAGATTCTTGAAATAAATGCTGGGAATAAATAGAAGGGAATACCAAAACTGACTGAATTTGAATCTTGAAAAACGTCGATCTCTCCAAAAAAACGTCAACCTGAGCTCAACTATCATTGAACTGAGCTCAGCAACTGGACTTAGACTGAAGCAGAAATCGTCGATCTGAGCTCAACTATCGTCGAACTGAGCTCAAAGATAGGGAAACAAACTAGAGACAGGAACGTCGATCTGAGCTCGAAGATCGCCGAACGGAGTTCGACGACTCGTTGAAGTGAGCTCAGAGATCGTCGAATGGAGTTCGACGATTCGTCGACCTGAGCTCGACGAAATGACTTACTCTCCTGAACTGAAATATCTGGTCTTGAGGGTCTTGAGGGCAGCTTTCAAACCTAAATACTAACTCTTACACTCAATCTAATTGACCTTTAGATCTATACAAGGAGGTCAAAACAAATTTCCTAAAGGACATAGTGATCCTTGCCCAAATCAGTAATAGGGTGTTCCAACAATCTCCCCCTGTTTGAGTTAGGATTACTATTTATAGACATTGGAAAAATTGGAAAAATAAAAACATACAATGCAGAAATATAACCAAAAAAATATTGCAGAAACACAGATATAATCACAGATAGTCAGAAATAGGTATCACTGTCAGCTTACAAAATCATTCTTTTTTCTTGCTCTTTTTGAGAACTATTTCTCTGTTAGGGTTAAAAGCTTATTTCTTGGATCTCCTGTCATCATTTGCACCTAGAAAAATTTGATGTTTTGGCCTGGGGACTACAGCTTCTGGGTGTAGCTTCATATAACTTTCTGAGTCAAATAATTTGCTGGAAGAATATCTCTCAAGTTCTTGCTTTCTTTGTTCTGATAGAGTGGTAAAACTTGATGTATCTTTTCCTTGTTCTTTTGTCTTCTTAATTTGATCTAGTGCAGCCAATTCTTTCATCCTTGCTGTCCAGGAATTAGGATTGTTCTCTGGGTCTTCAAATGGAACAGGAGGTTCATATCTGTTAGTTGACTCATCAGCAGGAGTTCTGGAAGAGACAAGATCTTTAAGCTTATAAGGGAAAGGACCAGAAGTAGAATCTGTAGGGCCTTGTCCTTCACTTTGATAAGAAAGTTGCCTAGAATATCCTTTAGAATACACTCTGAGTTCTCTTTGATTACCTCTGAACTGTCCTCTTCTTGGTTGGTAACATCTAGACTGATTTCCTCTTTGCTGAGATCTTCCTTGAAATTGATATGAACTTTGGCTTCTAGCAGTAGATTGAAAGGCAGAACTTCCACCTGTACCTGCATCAGGTGAAGGAGGAGGAGGGGGATTGAAAAGGGATGAACCTTTGTCATACTTCCTTTTCTTTTTCATGGCTTTCAGCTGATTTCTGGAGTACTGCATCCATGGTTCTATAATCTGGCAATCATGCACTATATAATATGAAATATCATTTGTATCTTTAACCTTCTCTCGGGGAACTCTCTTCATGGTCTTGCTTCTTGCTTTCCTTTTCTTTGCAATTGTTGCAGAGGAATCATCAGAGTCAATTCTAAACTGATCATTGTCTGAACTTTGTGGATTAGCATACAATGCATCAATCCTGTTGATATATTCTTTCTGTTGTTGAGGCTGAGCAGAAGAAATAACAGCAGAAACAGCAACAGGAGCAACAGCAGCAGCAGGAATTGGAACAGAAACAACACTGGCAGAAGGAACTATAACAGCAGGTTCAGAAACAATAAGCTCAGATACAGCAGGCTCAAAATCAATTGCCTCTGTCATATGCACATCCTCAAAAACTGAAACAGCAACATCAGAACTAACTAAGGCTTCATTTGGTTTAGCGGTGGCGGGTGGATCCGGTGGGTGGAAACGGAGAGTTCGAACCGGAGGGGGGAGCTGGCTGCTCCAAACGGAGCTTTTTGGGGCGTTTCTCAAGGTGGGCGGGTGGAAACGGAGCAAACGCCGCCGGAGGTTCATTTGTTTACCCTCCTTCCGGCGGCGTTTGCCCAAAACGGAGAAGTGAAACGCCCAAACAAATAGAGCCTAAAACATCAACAGCAGCAGCAGCAATTTCAACATTGTCCACAGCCTGGACAGAATCTATAAAAGAGGCTAAAATGTTGGGCTCACAGCAAGAAATAGGTACAATGGCCTTAGCAAGGTCTTCAGTATGCTGGTCTGGAAGGCAGCTGAAGTATACAGAATCAAATACTGATAGCAGTGACCTGAGATCCACTGTAATGACTGCAACTGGAGCTTGAACTGGAGTTGGAGCTTGAACTGGAGTTACTGCAGCAGGCAATCTCTCAGCTTCATAAGGCATCTCCCCCTGCCTAGATTCAGTGATAACTGGATCAAGGCACCCAGTAGAAGGGATTGCCTGAGGAGGAAGAATAGAGGATAGCCTGGCAGACAACTCCTGAACAGTTTTCAGAAGTGGAGCCAATGAAGTCTCCAGCAGTAGTGATAGCCTTGGAGCTATCAGCTCATATAGCTTGTCTGCAATAGCTGGAAGGTCTACTTGCTCAAGAGGGACTTGAGTAGAGGTAGGGATGGATGTGGTAGAGATGAAAGTTGGAGCAGCAGGAGATGTTGTTGGAGAAACTGTGGATGGTGGAAGTGATGGTTGAGATATTGGAATTGTGGAGATGGAAGATAATGGAGTGGAGATTGATGGTGTGAATGATGGTTGAACAATGATTTCCTGAAGTAATTGTTGATAAGAAGTGGATGATGATGGTGGCTCAAGAGGGGATGAAGGAGAATCATCCATATAGGAATCATCTAGAAGAGTGAATGATGAAATATAAGATGATGAATCAATGTCCATATGTGGGTAGTGATGTAGTGGATGGAAGATTTCTTCAGTTGATGTTGGAGTTGGAGAAGGGATTGAAGTTGGAGATGGGATGGAAATGGGGGATGAAATTGTGATAGTGGATGTGATTGTTGTTGATGAAACAATAGGTGGAGAAGGAGGAGATGATGAGGCAGGCAAATCTTCTGCAGTGGCAGAAACCTGAGGGGAAGAGACTGAAATAGTCCTTGTGCCTGAAGAAGAGATTGCAAAGGCTCTGTCGGGCTTTACAATCTGCCTGTCCCATTTCCCAAATAGGGCACAGGTAAGCCTCTTGGAGGCATTGATGTGTATTCCATTTGACACAAGCAGGTCAGGGCATCTATTGTGAAGAAACAGCCATAAAATCCTCCCAAAATTAACAAAATTCTTGTTAATTTTCTTCTTGATCAACTCAAAAAACACTTCTCCCCAGTTCAGCTGCTTCTTGTCCACCAATGCACCCATCAAACAGAGCTGATACCTAGAGATGATATCATGAGCAGAGTGTTTTGCCAACAACATTTTCCCAACTACATCAGCAAGAAATCTGTACTCAACTGACAGATTCTTCTTAAGCAATTTATTAGAGTTAGTTGCTGAATGGCCCATCCTCTCAAGCATAATTGAAAATTTCTCTCCAGAAAGCTCAATAGAATCTTCACCAGAATTTAATTGAAATAACTCTGTCAAAACAGCATGTGTTAAAGGTTCCGATCACATTGTTCTGATCCAGATTATGGGTAGTATACACTCATTCCTTTATTTCATCTGCGGCCAATTTGATCCTTGTAGGCATTATGTTAACTAACTGTTGGTCCTTGAAGAGTTCCAGAATGTCCTTGAATATTTGATCGTTGTTATCGAAAGAATCCATGTCTATATCAAAGCCAGTATCAAATTTCATGGCTGCCAAGATTGCGACTGAAACTGTCATTGATTCCTGCAAAAAAATGAACAAACACAAGAGCAAGTGCAGAAAAGTTTGGAGGGAAAGAGAAATTCTGCAGAGAGTATGAAAGCGCAAAGGCAGAACGACGGCCGAAAAATGAGTTTTATATTAGGGTTCGACGCAGAGAAGGAAAGATCGTTGAACTCCGTTCGACGATCTGGGCTTCTAAAGGAAACTGAAAGGTCATCAACATCGTCGATCTCCGTTCGACGATATTGGAGAGCGTCGAGCTCCGTTCGACGATCGCTGACCGGAAGAAGATAGCTTGGTACTATCTGGAAAGCGCTGAACTCTGGTCGACGATTTCTAGGAACGTCGATCTTCGTTCGACGATCTTTGGGAAAAACGTCGAGCGCAGTTCAAAGACTAGAAACATACTCTATTTATTCATTTTGCTGGTTGATGATAACAACAACAACAACAAGAAGGAGAAAAAAAGTTGCAGATATTCACAGTCATAGAATTCTTACAGGAACACACATCACTGAAGGAGATCAATATACTGAAATTTCTAGATCCCTTTTGATTCCAGTGTTCAAATGCCTCATCATTCAAGACTCCAGACACCACACATTTCAGCTGCTGCTAGAATCATCTTTTGCTGGAGATCTAATCTTCTGAAGGCCTATCACCCTATTGTAAAGCTTCACTTCCTGAACAACTCAAGATCTCAGGGGGAGCTTTGACAACATCCACTATCTTCTCTCTGATTGTTGACAGAGAAGATCATCTCACCTCTCTCTCTCTGCTGTAAAGGGTTTATCAAACTCCCTTCAAAAGTTTGTGTTGGTTTCTGAGACCTTGTCAAAACTCAGTGGTGGCAAAACACCTGATCAAAAAATCTAGTTTGGTTTTTGAGCACCTTATCAAAAGCTCATTGGTGCCCAGGACACCTGATCAACTCATCTTACAGTGGATTCCTACCTAGGGTGGTAGAAGAGTGGATGTACCCAGATTGATTGAGGAACCACTATAGCTCCTTGTGTCCTCTGGTTGCTTCTTTGTGTTTTGCTGTGTGCTGTGCTGTTTTATTTCTTGCATTCATTTTCTTTTAGTTACTGCAAGCACCTTACACATATACTTAAATTAAGTCTTCCACTGCAAAATAGTTTTTAACTTGAAAATTATTTTAATATACTCTATTCACCCCCCTCTAGAGTTAAGGTAGATCTTATCCCCACTTTCAATTAGTATCAAAGCGAGGTTGGTTAAAATACCAGACCCTAGAGGTTGGTTGTTATTCAACTAATTCCTCATCAGATTAGTTGTTCTTCAGGCTAACACCTGAATCAAAAGATCTCTGATAAGATCAATCTTTCATAGAGGGTTTTTATTTTTATTATTCGTATTATATTTATCCTTATATAAAACCATGACACAGAGCAAAAATTATGCTAGCACCAGACCTCCAGTATGCAATCTATCTAAGTTTGCATTTTGGAAGGCAAGGATAAGATTGTACATGAATTCTATTGATGAAGATATTTTTAATTCTGTTTTGACAGTGTGTCCAAGACCACCAGAAAATACAAGTACAAGTGCTGTTCCACCTCCTTCAGGAACAGATGCAGAAATCAAAAAATGGAAAGTGGCAGATGCTAAGGCTATGAATATTTTAGCCCAGACTATGTCTGATGAAATATTTCAAAAAGTAGCTGAATGCAACTCAGCAAAGGACATCTGGGACAAGTTATCTGAGATAGTCTCAGGATCTGCTGATTAGAGAAAAGATAGAAGATCCCATCTCATAACTCAGTATGAGAACTTTAAAAAGGAGAAGCTGAGTCAGTAGCAGATATGTATAATAGACTCAGTCTCATAGTCAATGAGTTGAAAACATTGGACAAAGAGATCTCATTGACTGAGCTCAATGATAAAATCCTAATGTGCTTCCCAAGCACTGGGGACTCAAGGATCTGGCCAATCAAGGATGTCAGAAGACTAAATGAGATCACAACTGAAGCTCTCTTGGACAAGCTCAAGTCTTATGAGCTGCTCATCAAGAATAGAGAAGAAGAGTAGAAGGCTGCTTCACCAGCAGTCAGAAAAGAGAAATCAATAGCATTCAAAGCTATTGAAGATCAGCTTGAAGACAAGGTCACAGACAATAAAGAGCTGCTAAGCTTACTGGCCAGAAGGTTTTATAAAATGGCAAGAAAAGATTTCAGGAAAAGATCATACAGAGGGCATGACAAGCCAAGGTATGACAAATCAAATAACAAAGAGATTATTTGTTTTGGATGCAGGAAACCAGACCACATTGTGCCTGACTGTCCAGAAAATGAAAACAAGGACAAAAAAGACAGGAAAAAAAGGAGAAAAGAAAAGGACTTCAAGAAAAATAGCAATGACAAACCCTCCTCCAGCAAGAACAAAAATACAAGGAAGGAGTTTGTTGCTGAAACTTGAAGTGAGACAGAAGAATCTGAATCTTCATCCAGCTCTAGTGATGATGAAGATGATGCTGATGAAAAAGAATTCTGCATGATGGCTATCAATGTCTCACAACAAAATTCTGATACAGAAGAGTCAGAGTCAGAATCAGAGACTCAATCTGAAGAGGGCCAAGTAATAAATTCTTTTGATTTTAATTCTGAGGACTTCAAGTGTGAGTTTAAAGCACTGTGTTTAGATTTATTAAAATCTGAGAAGGAAATCATTTCTCTCAGAAATCAGCTATCTGAACACAGCACTTTAAAATCAGAAAACCTCAAACTCTCTGAGTAGTTGGAATGCTATAGGGAGCAGATAGCTTCACTGAAAAGTGAGCTATCAGAGGCCAACAAGTTTGAAGAATCCCTTAATGGAAGAAGTATCAAACTAATGAACATCACAAGCACAGTGAACTCAAGATTCAATAGTACACTGGGCTTGGGTGCCTCATCTAGCCAACCTATAGTATTAACAACCCCAATCAAATTTATCTCAGATAAAGGTAAGGGAGTTGTAGATGTGGTTAGGAAGAATTCTGATTTACCTAGGAAAACAAAAGTTCAACAGAAAACGTCGAACGGAGCTCGACGATCGCCGAATGGAGCTCAACGATCTCAGGCTGAATCGTCGAACTCAGGTCGACGATTTCTGAATCCTGAACTCTGACATAGTCGATCTTCGAACGGAGCTCGACGATCTGACCCAAGATCGTCGAACTCAGCTCAGAGATCGTTGAACAGAGCTCAGAGTTTTGAAAAATCCTTCAAAGGTAAATCAAACTTCAATCCTAGAGGTCTACATCTCAGAGGTTTAACCCTTATACTGAATGGATAATACCTCGTAGGAGATATCATCCTGAAGGCTATAAGAGTCAACCAGAGATGTCTTTTATTTCAGAATTTAAAGGTTATCAACCTAGGCCCAAGGTAAACTGGGTCAAAAACAAATAAATTGTTTTATGTGCAGGAGAAGACCTATCCAACATCAAACCAGCAATGGTATCTGGATAGTGGGTGCTCAAAGCACATGACAGGAAACAAGAACAATTTCACATCCTTCAAAGCCAAGCTTGGACCCAAAGTAATATTTGGTGATTCAAACTTTGGACTAAGAAACGGACATGGTGAAGTCTAGATTGGCACAGTCACTTTCAAGAAAGTAGCCTATGTGGAAGGACTAAAGCACAACTTAATCAGTATCAGTCAACTGTGTGATGAAGGCTATCAAGTGACTTTCAACAAATCCTCATGCAAAATCAAATCAGAGGACAACACAACTGTGTTGACAGGTAAAAGGAAATGTAACATTTATCTTGTGGATTTTCTTTCAACTAAGGTAGATATATGCTTGTTCAACTCTATTTGTAGACCTAATGAATTATGACATAAGAGACTAGAGCATATAAACCTTAGAATCATTGCTAGGCTATCCAAGGACAACCTTGTTAGAGGACTACCTTCTGGCCCCTATAAGAAAGAAAGACTTTGCAGGGCTTGTCAATTAGACAAGCAAACCAAAAATAGTTTCAAATTATTTAATAAGAGTGATTCACCTAGGATTTTGTATCTGTTACACATGAATCTTTTTGGATCCATTACAGTACAAAGCTTAGGATGGAAATCCTATACTTTAGTGGTTGTAGATGACTTCTCTAGATTCACATGGGTGTTCTTTCTGAGGAAGAAGTCTGATAATTTTAAGTGTTTGACAGAGTTTCTCAAATGCATACAGAGTGAGTTCAATACTCACATTGCCCTGATCAGAAGTTATCATGGGACAGAGTTTGATTCTCTTCTTATGCAAGAGTTCTGTCAGAGTGAAGGGATCAGACACACCTTCTCAACTCTTAGAACTCCTCAACAAAATGGGGTAGCTGAAAGGAAAAATAGAACCCTTATTGAATCTGCTACTACATTGTTGTCAGATGTTCATCTTCCTCTATCCTTTTGGGCAGAGACAGTGAACACCTCCAACTATGTGTTGAATAAAAGTTTAATACATAAACTGAAGGGCAAGACTCTCTTTGAATTACTCAAAGGGAAAAACCTAAAGTAGATTACTTCAAAATCTTTGGTTGTATTTGCTACATTCATAATAATGACAAAAAATACTTAGTAAAATTTCAAGATAAAGCTGATGAAGGAGTGTTTGTGGGATACTCCATGATCAGTAAAGTTTATAGGGTATATAATAAATCTACTCTCAAAATTGAAGAATCTGTTCATATATCTTTTGATGAATCTAACATGTCTTTCAAGGAGAAGAATACTTCTACCATAGAACCTTTGCAGGTACACTCTCTTACTGAAGACTTGGACAGGTTACAAATTATTCAAAAAGATGAAAGCAGTGAAGATGAAGAAGTCATTCAACATCTTGAAGAGAATCTTCTTGAAGAGCCAGTTGTTGTACCACAAGAGGAAATAATAACACAGGTTGGTGAACAATCAACATCTCCTGTTGATTTAATAACATCAAGAGACCATCCAATCTCCCAAGTGATTGGAGACATCTCAGCTGGTGTGCAAACCAGAAAACAGGTCAACCAAAACCTGATGCGCACTTGCTTTCTTTCTCAAATTGAACCTCAATCCATTCAAGATGCAGAGCAAGATTCACACTGGATCATTGCAATGCAAGAGAAGTTGCATCAATTTGAAAGGAACAAAGTTTGGGAACTTGTGCCAAGGCCAAAGGATCACTCCATTGTTGGAACAAAATGCGTGTTCAGAAATAAATTGGATGATCAAGGAGTCATTGTAAGGAACAAGGCAAGACTAGTTGCTCAAGGGTACTCTCAAGAAGAATGGATAGACTATGAGCAGACCTTTGCACCAGTTGTAAGGTTAGAGGTTATAAGAATCTTCTTAGCCTATGCAACACACAAAAGATTCAAAGTATACCAGATGGATGTAAAAAGTGCTTTTCTCAATGGAGATATCAAAGAAGAAGTCTATGTCAGACAACCCCCAGGTTTTATCTTTTCAACTCATCCTGATCATGTTTTCAAATTGCATAAAGCATTATATGGTCTAAAGCAAGCTCCTAGAGCATGGTATGAGACCCTAGCATGCTTTCTTCTAAAAAATGATTTTATAAGGAGTACAGTAAACCAAACTCTTTTTATTAGAACTCATAAGTCTCATACCCTACTAGTACAAATCTATGTAGATGATATTATATTTGGTTCTACTAATTCAAATTTGTGCAGAAGGTTTTCCAACCTAATACATTCTAAATTTGAAATGAGTAGCATGAGTGAGTTATCCTTCTTTCTAGGATTGCAAGTCAAACAACATGCTGAAGACATATTTATTTCTCAAACCAAGTATGCAAAAGAATTGGTTAAGAAATTTGGTATGTCTGAAGCATCATGTATGAAAACACCTATGCCTACTAATGCTGTATTAGATGCTGATGAACATGGGAATTCTGTTGATCAGACAACATATAGAGCAATGATTGACTCTTTATTGTATCTTACAGCTAGTAGACCTGACATAATGTTTGATACATGCATATGTGCTAGATTCCAAGTGAGCCCTAGAGAGTCACACTTAACCTTAGTAAGAAGGATTCTTAGGTATGTGAAAAGTTGTCCAAATATAGGTCTCTGGTATAGTGGTATCCAAAAGATTCAGCATTTGACTTAACTGAATTTTCAGATGCTGATTATGCTGGATGCAGAATAGATAGAAAAAGCACCAGTGGAACTTATCAGTTTCTTGGTGACAGACTTGTCTCCTGGTTTTGCAAGAAACAAACATCTGTGTTAACTTCAACTGCTGAAGCTGAATATATGACTGCAGTTAGTTGTTGTTCACAAATATTGTGGATTCAAAACCAACTCCTAGACTATGACTACAACTTAGAGAAGTCTAAAATATTTTGTGATAATACCAGTGCTATTTCCATTGCACAAAATCCAGTTCTCCATAGTAGGACAAAACACATAGAAATTAGGCATCACTTTCTAAGAGATAATGTTGAGAAAAACAAAATTGAACTTCAATATATCTCAACTGATTTGTAAAGAGGAGATATTTTCACCAAACCTTTGGATGAAAAGAAACATACATTCTTCCTGAATCAGTTAGGAATGTTAGATGAAAGAAGTTTAAAATAAGATGCAAGATTTTAAAAATCTAAAAATGACCAAGACTAGGCAAATCAAAATGTTTTTTTGGTCTTTTATTCCTTATATCTGAATAGAATAATTCTCTGTCCAAGATAGCCGTTAGTCTGTCATAAATGACTTCCTTAAATGCATTTTGTCTTCTGGAGGAAAGTCCAATAAAACATTCCTTTAAAATCTCCTTGAAACTTGCTCCAGATTAATTGAAACGGCTACAAGATTCTTGAAATAAATGATGGGAATAAATAGAAGAGAATACCAAAACTGACTGAATTTGAATCTTGAAAAACATCGATCTTTCCAAAAAAACGTCGACCTGAGCTCAACTATCGTTGAACTGAGCTCAGCGACTGGACTTAGACTGAAGCAGAAATCGTCGATCTGAGCTCAACTATCGTCGAACTGAGCTCAGAGATAGGGAAACAAACTAGAGACAGGAAGTCGATCTGAGCTCGAAGATCGCCGAACGGAGTTCGACGACTCGTTGAAGTGAGCTCAGAGATCGTCGAATGGAGTTCGACGATTCGTCGACCTGAGCTCGACGAAATGACTTAGTCTCCTGAACTGAAATATCTGGTCTTGAGGGTCTTGAGGGCAACTTTCAAACCTAAATACTAACCCTTAGACTCAATCTAATTGACCTTTAGATCTATACAAGGAGGTCAAAACAAATTTCCTAAAGAACATAGTGATCCTTGCCCAAATCAGTAATAGGGTGTTCCAACATTATGATATGACCCTGGCGTAATTTTTCGCTTCCTAAAATAGGCATATACTCAAATCACTTTCTGAAAAATATAACTCTCGGCGATGACGATCGACCATGGTTTTATAAGTTTCAGAAGCCGCTCGCAATTTAATAGTAATGTCCTTATGCATTGCTTACAAAGAATCAATATGAGCTTGCACATCGAAGGAAATACGTTCCTGACACGGGAGAGAGTGGCGGTTGAGTAGATGAGGAATGAAAAAATCATACACAATATCAAAAAAAGATTTGTTAATGGAGTTTTAGAATTATTGTATGCAAATTCAGCTTGTGGGACTGCGGGAGTGCAAGATCTCATTGTGTCGGACTTTTCCCAGTCAAGCATCTAAGAAAGTTTCTCAAACTCCAATTAACAACCTTAGTCTGTCCATCGGTCCGAGGGTGATACGCGTTATTAAACTCAAGCTTGGTACCCAGTCGGCTCCAGAGCGTCTTCAAAAAATAACTCATAAATCGGGTATCCATATCAGACGTAATAGACTCAGGAATGCCATGTAAACGCACTATCTCTCGAAAAAAAATCTCAGTGACGTGTACGGCACTAGAGGTTTACATGCACGGGATAAAATGCGTCATTTTAGAAAACCAATCGACCACCGCAAAGATAGAATCTACTGCCCTTTGAGTGTGAGGAAGTCCTACTATGAAGTCCATCAAAATTTCATCTCATAGTCTCTTAGGTATCGGTAAGGGGGTACAATACATAGAATCTACATGTTTTGCGGTGCCTAATGAAATCAATAACGTCTTGTTTCATTTTTGGCTAGTAATACCGGGAGCTAGCGAGATATAACAATTTGGATAGTCCCACATGTCCTCCTAAACCAGACGAGTGAAGCTCCCTAAGCAGGGTCTCTCAAAGTGGGCTTTCACAAATCCAAAGACGTGTGCCCGAAAATAAATATACCTCACTCACAATGTATTAGCTAGTGGGATCAGTCTCGGTGTGACTACAAGATGTCCAAATATCTCCAAAGTAGGGGTCTGTGGGATACAAGTCACGCTGAGAATCTTAGGATGTGATGTGTGGCTGACGTGACAACTAAGTGCATCGGTCACTCGATTCGTGACGTCAGGGTTGTGCTTCAAATGGAAAGTGAACTCCTGCTGGTAAGAAGCCCACTTGGCATGACGTCTGATCTCCTTTTGGGAGTTCAGATGTTTTAGTGCCTCGTGATCAGTATTCAACACAAACTCGTACTGAATCAGTTAGTGTCTCCAATGGCAAAGAACCTGAATGATAGTGTAAAACTCTATGTCATATGTGTAATATCTAGTTTTCGCCTCATTCAACTTCTCACTAAAAAATGTTATAGGTTGACCCTCCTGAATCAAAACTGCGTCAATGTTTATAATAGACGCATCAAAGTCAAACCTCAAAAATCTTATCAAAATCAAGCAGTGTTAATACAGGTGCACTCGTGAGTATCTCTTTAACCAACATAAATGAATGTTAGGCTTCTTCAGTCCAAATAAACAATCCCTTTTTGTTATTCAGGTACTAAAATTCCGAATAAATCGCCGATAAAAAGACGGCCCATGAAATCTCGAGCCTCAGCAATCGTCCTAGAGCTGGGCTAGGATTCAATCGTTTTGACATTTTCTCTATCAACTTTAATGCCTTCAATTGAGAGAATATATCCTAGAAAGGTTAAGCTCTCCGTCATAAATATATACTTCTTCAAATTCACATATAATTTATTTACACGTAGCATTTTTAAAACGTGCATAAGATGAATTAGATGATCATCAGGATCAAGACTATAAATCAAGATATCATCAAAAGTACACCACTATGCAGACTCCAATGAGTGGTCTAAGCACTTGATTCATCACTCGCATAACGGTGCTGGGAGCAATGGACAGCCCAAAAGGCATCACCAGTCACTCGAGTAATCCTTCCCTAGTTTTAAACGCAATCTCCCATCCATCCCCGGGTCGAATTCTAATCTGGCGGTATCCATTCTTCAAATCGATCTTCGAAAACATACAGGAACCATTAAGCATATCTAACAAGTCATCCAAACGGGGAATCGGAAATCAATATTTGATGGTAATTTTATTTATCGCTTGACTGTCTATACACTATAGTGGGATAAAGGCTTGAATGTTGTTGACTGTCTACACACATGTGTCAGGACCGATCTTTTTTGGGAACTAGTAATGCAGTGACGGCGCACTGATTCATACTCTCTAACATGACTTTTCAAAATCAGTTCGGTCACCTGTCTATGTAGCTTCTCATGCACTTTGGACTCATGCGATAATGGGGTAAATGAGGTAAGCTAACTCCTGGAATGAGGTCAATGCAGTGTTGTATGTCTCTCATGAGGGGTAGCTGATCGGGAAACTCCTCCGATATAATCTCAGAGAACTCATCAATAAGAAGTCGCATTGTGTTGGGGATGTATAATGTGATGGGAGTGAAATCAATATCGGATAACATATAGACAAAATCACTATCCTTTATCTGCTCCTGGAATTGTTATCAAGTCAGTAACATAGTGGCGGAGGGGAAGGATAATGCGGAAACAGTTGTAGGTGAGTGTGAAGGACTCTGGGGCTCTAAGGACAAGACTATTCTTCTGGGAGAAAAAAACAATCTTGCGTTCATTGCGCTTGAAGGAGTGAGTTCTATACACTATTGTGAATAATGTGTCTATCATACTGTCAGGGTCGTCCTAATAGGATATGACAAACCTCGATAGTATTAACATGACAGCAGACTGTATCATGATATGTACTACCTATGGAAAACTTGACGAGACACTAGTGCGTGATAGGAATGGTCGTACTACTCATGACCCATGACAGACTATAAGGTTTTCCTAGGGGTTGCGTCTTCAACTTTAACTTATCAACCATGCGTTGAGAAACAAAGTTCTTCATACTACCATTATCAATGATGATGGAACAAAATTGCTCTTGGATGTGGGCGGTCGTACGAAAATATTATTTCACAATCACTCATCTTCAGTAAAGGCTCTAGGGGTAAAAAGGTTGTGGTGGAGGACACGCACGAGCTGCTCAGGATACTCTCATTCTACCTTTATCTCACTCTTTAACTCATTTGCAGGGGTCGAGTCAAACTGGAAGTCACTAAGGAAGACTCCATACTCGGGTTCCGATCCACTCTTAGAATCAATGACGGCGACAAAGTGGCGCCGCGGGTAATGAGAAGATTTATGACCCGGCTCCATACACTTAAAGCATCTAAACGTCCCAGGTTGTGGTCTAATGCTTATAACTTGCTTGCCTCTAGAGGGTGGAGC
Organism: Platanthera guangdongensis; assembly: GCA_039583875.1. Lineage (NCBI taxonomy): Eukaryota > Viridiplantae > Streptophyta > Magnoliopsida > Asparagales > Orchidaceae > Platanthera > Platanthera guangdongensis. The sequence continues at coordinate 159,292,218 of CM077148.1, forward strand.
AGAGAGTGTTGGGGTACTCGTGTATACTGTCGGTCGACAGGGTCCGACAGTCCTATCATCAGGAGTGAAAGTGTGATTCGGTGAGGGTCTATCAGTAGACCTGACTCCGGATGTCAGCTTTTGTAAGGACTCCACTCTACGGGAGCGGCTCAAGGTCTCTCTTAGGTCCTTATAGTCAAATAGTTCTAATTGATCACTAATGAAATATCGTAACCCGTTCAGATAATGAGAGACGGTCATATCGTCATCCTCTCGAAGGTCGAGGCGAGACTGGAGCACTAAAAACCCAATCGTGCGCTCATCCATTAATATTTTCTCTTGTCATAGTTTGTGGAACCTACAATAGAGGTTTTGCAAATAATTGGGTGAGACGTATCTCTTACATAATTGAGTTTTGAATTCGTTACATGTAGTGGTTGGGGCATGCCTAAATTGAACCTAGATCATTATAACTGTCCCCACCAAACTAGAGCGGACCCTTTCATCCTAAGGGTGGCATACTCAACTTTCCTAACTTGGGGAAATTGCTTTCAAGCCAGGAAATGATTCATCCTATTGCACCATTCTAAACAACCCTCGGGCTCTAATTGCCCATTTGCCCTTCAAAGTCACATACATCTAACTTGACTCCCATATCCCAACGAGGTTAGTTTTGTGGTTTGGGTTTCGGTTCAGAGTGTGCAAGTTCTAGATGTGTAGGGTTAGGGTTCACTTCATCAACTAGGGTAGGTGCTCGGTTTATATGCATGGTGACATTGATATTATTAACTAATGTGCTAAATCCGTTCATGACGTATGTGACACTACCCATATTGACGGTGAGAGTTTTAACTGTTTTCATCAAATCACTCATTCGTAGAGCTGTCAAGGTTCTGGTTTGGTTCTGGTTCTACTAAAACCATGAACCGAATCATTAAGGTAACGGTTCTTCAAGTTAGAACCAAAATCTTATTTGATTTGAGCGGTTCCGGTTCTAAGATAAATTTTTGGAACCGTGGGGCCTACGGTTCCGGTTCGCTAAGAACAAAAAACAAATTATTTACATGTGGTTCAGTCTGATTCTATGCGGTTCTGGTTCGGTTCCGGTTCAAGGGATGTTAATGTTATGAAATGTAAACTTCAGATATGTTTTTGTAATTTTGAAAGTATGAGGGGTGCAACTTGTAATTTAGCAAACTTAGAGGGAAGGTCCCAATAAATGGCTATATATATATATATTTGTAGACTAGCCTGTGGTATCTATTATGAAAGTACAGTCACTTTTATGCATAAAATTGCTACATAAATTGTCACATAACTTAAAATAAAAAACAATCATTCTCACACAATGAGTAGTGCGTCCATGCCAAGGTCGACGTCGCCATTTTCCTTTTTAGCGGTGGTATCGTCGGCAAGGTCGACGTCGTCCTCCTCTCCTAATGCAACAAAGGTTCCATTTCCCATTTCTTTTTTGAGCTTTCAATCTTTAAAAGCATGAGGCCCAGGAAAAGTGGCTGCAAGCTGGAGACTTTCTTCTGGCCTAGACCTATTTGTGGCTGTTACGGTATCTTTTCCGATCTGGTTTTATTGGAGTGTTATTGTTAGAATTCTAATGAGCTATTGTTATGAATTATTGGCTTAATCTCCTTTGTTTTTTTGTGAATTCTAGTGGTGAGATTGCTAAGATAATCTCTTCATATAAGGATATTTGGTTGGCTTTATGTGTACCATTTCATCATTTTATTTACGATGTAAACCTATTTGGGGGGGGGGGGGGGGGGGGGGGGGGGGGGGATTTGGTCCTAAGGCAATTTAGGATTGTTGAGTAGTTGACTTGTATTGCATTGGGTATTTCTATCCTAATTCTTGGGTTGTTGACATGATTGGATCTCGCTCGTTGCTTTTAATTTGAGCTTATTCAATTGGAATTATTGGCCCCTATTTTAGTGGTTTTATGAGGGTTTTTTGGGCTGATTATGTGAGTATTACGTGGTTGTTTTGGTTATCATAATTTCTTCTAAATGCTGAAATCCATGACGGCCTTCCTCCCATCAAGTGGTTATCGTGAAACTAATATTTAGCTAAAATAATAGATATTTATGTGACGATTTTTGAATTGTCTTTTTATTCAGGTTGAACATATGCTTGGTGATTGTCTGATTCAGTTTATCAGTGTTGATCTACAAAATATAAAGATAACAACATATCTTAAATTATTCTTTTTTAACACATGTGAAAATGTTCTGCTATGATTTGAGTTAGTTGGAATTAACATGCAAAAGCTTTCGGATCAGTTTATCCTGAATGATTTTTGGGAGTCTCAATTTACATCTTCATTCCTCTCCTCGGGTCTTGATTGGATTTCCTGTAGATCTAAGAAAGTAAGAAGGCTGAAATATCTCCTGCAATTTCCACACTGCATCAGTTTTGCACAGATATTTGCATTCAGCATTTTGCTGAAATTATAATGATATTTCATCTAATTTGGATTGCATTATTGCATATGCTTCATGCCTCAGGCTAGATCAACACGTTAGTCTTCATCCTCTATGTTCCGAACAATTGTGCTCCTATTGATTAATTCAGCTTAAGTTGGATTGCTCTATTTTGATAAACTCTACAATCATTCATCTTGTATGTCTTTTGATAATTGTTAGTTTGAATTTTTTATTTATTAGTTAAGATATAATTTATTTTAGGACAATCATTCATTTGTATTTGGTAATCATGGAAAAGTATTTTAAAAGAAAAGCAAGCGAAGAACCATCTAGTTCTTCTAGTTGAACAATATTTTCCTCTATTGTGCGTCCACGATTAGAAATTAATATAGAAGATCTTCTTGTGGACCAAAGATTATGGGAGAATATTTATGATTGAGTCTAATGATAGAGAGATTGTTTGAAAATGATATCTGTAGAAAAAAAATTTACAGCGAGTCAAATCAAATATTTTCCCTACAAGACTTTATGGAAAAGACCAAAGATGGTATTTGCAATTTTTTAAGTCCGCCCACACTGGAATAACTCATGCATCCGGCATTGACCGCCATCCTAGATTGCTTCCGAGCACGCTACTCCCGACTACGCCATTGGGGACCAAAACACCAATTGTTGTTTCCGTCATTCCAGATTGCTTCCGAGCACACTACTCCCGACTCCGCGGCTCGGGACCAGAGCACCAGCTGCTGCCACCGCCATCCCTGATTGCTACCGAGCACACTGCTCTTGACTTCGCCGCTCGGGATCAGAACATTAGTCATTACATCCGTCGTTCCACATTTCTCCCGATCACACTACTTCAGACACTGTCGCTCGGGTCCAGAGCACCAGAAGTTGATTCCAACATTTCTTGATTCCAACATTTCAGATAGAACATAACTCTGGGGGAGCCTCCCATACATGTGACCTACAACGTACAGTTCATCGACATACAAGCTAACGTCGACTACAACGTTGTACTCCGACGCTCATTTCTGGACGCATTCTTGAATAGTGTTAGAAAAGCTCAATTAAGGGCTCATGTTTTCTTCTTTCTCTCTCCTTGTATTAGTCTCACATCATGTATTAGGATTTCTCTCTTCTTTCTTCTCCTATATAAGTGTGTGTATACTTGTAACTATTTATTCAAGAAATATATACAAGGTTTTGGGCCTCTCTTTACATGGTATCAGAGCCACCGGTCTCCACCTTGTATTCGTTCTACTGCTTGCGGTCTACAGGTTATGTCCGCCCGGACTTGCTTGTCCGGCCTGTTCTCCTGAAAACCGCCCAGTGTTTTTCTTCTCCCTCCTAGCCGCCATACCGTGCGGTCTGCCCCCTTTTAACCGTTCTCTCTCCTCGTGGCTTCCACTTCTCCTCCTCCTCCTCTCTCTTTTATAAACTCTCACGTGGGTCCCACTTCATCTTGTATCTATCCGCGCGGTCTTTCTCCATATCCGCGCAGCCTGCTTTCTCTCTTCCCGCTTGTGGCCTCACCGTGACCGTGCGGACTTTCTCTTCTTAGGCTAGTCGTTGCGACTTGTCTTGTCGATTAGCGGTCTCTTCTTTTGCTGCAAGCCACATCCTGGTCGCGACTCTTCTTGTCGCTGGTGTGTCCATCGAGACCGTGCGGCTTCTGCCTCTACCGCACCTGTTCTTCTCTATTCGGCTTCCCTCTAGCCGTTCGGCCTCCTCTCTGCTAGCCGTTCGGCCTCCTCTCTGCTAGGCATCCGGCCTCCTCTCTGCTAGCCGCCCGGCCTCCTCTCTGCTAGCCGCCCGGCCTCCTCTCTGCTAGCCGCCCGGTCTTTCCTTTTGTTAATCGCATGGCGTCTGATGATTTCGCTGCCACCTCTGTTGCGTCCTTCTCTGCGGAAAGTATCACCTGTCTCTCTCATAATCCTTGTTGGATTGTTGATTCCGGCGCTACTCACCATATCACCTCCCAGAAACCCACAGTGTATCTACAGACGCCTCATCCGGCTCGCATCACTGTGGCCAACGGTGACACCCTACCAGTCTCTGGCTCCGCTGCTCTTCAGCTAACGCCGACCCTTTCTCTTTCCTCGGTTCTACACGTTTTGGTGTCTCCTTTCAATTTATTATTTGTTAGTCATCTCACACACGACCTTGATTGTTGTATTACCTTTTCACCTTTTTTTCTTTTCTTATGCAGGATCGCCGCACCCGGAGTACCATTGGTACGGGGCAGCTGGTGAATGGGTTGTACATCTTGGATATCCCACTACGTCTTCTCTCTGCCATCTCCACTATTGATTGACATCGCCGCCTTGGACATGCTCCCCTTCCGATTCTCAAGCGGGCTCTTCCTGATATATCTTTACGGGAGTTCTCTTGTGAATCTTGTATCTACGGTAAACAACATCGTTCTTCTTTCCCCCCTACCTGTACCAGGAGTAGTACTCTCTTATCTTTAGTTCATTCTGATGTCTGGGGTCCTTATAAAATCCCTAGTATTTTTGGTTTTCGCTATTTTGTCACGTTCATTGACGATTACTCTCGTACCACGTGGCTTTATTTACTACATGATCGAACTGAACTTACCTCTGTATTTCGCGCCTTTTTACTTGAGATGCGTACGCAGTTCGCTGCCCCCCTCAAAGTAATTCGCACTGATAATGCTCGGGAGTATACGGGTCGTGCCTTCTCCAATCTCTGCACTGAATTTGGTATCATCCATCAAACTTCATGTGTGTATACCCCTCAGCAAAACGGGGTGGCAGAACGCAAATATCGTCATCTTCTCGATATTGCGCGTTCCTTTATGTTCCAAATGCACGTTCCAATCGAATATTGGAACTTTGTTGTATCCACCGCCTGTCATCTCATCAACCGTCTTCCCTCCTCTGTTCTTGATTTTGCCTCACCCATCCAACTCCTCTATCCCTCCACCAACCTCACCTCTCTCACACCGCAGATCTTCGGGTGTGTTTGTTATGTCCACCTTCTTGACCCTCATTCCGACAAACTTGCTCCTCGGGCCGCCAAGTATATGTTTGTTGGCTACTCCCGCACTCAAAAGGGGTACGTCTGCTACTCTCCTACTGACGGCAAGCTGGTCGTTTCTGCGGATGTCACCTTCTGCGAAGACCAGCCCTTCGACTTACCCAGCACCACCTCGTTTTCTGCTCCCTCTATTCCCTGGCTTGTTGTACCGGTCACGCCATCTGTGTCGTCTTCTTCCTCCTCTCCCCCTGTTCCTCCTCGGGTTCCTCCACCACTTATTCGTGTCTACTCTCGTCGCCCATCCAAGGATGCTCCCGTGACCCAGCTCCCCGCCACCAGCGATACCTCGGCTATGGCAGTTCATGCTCCCGTCTCTACAGCTCATCCTTTGGCCAACTACGTCTCTCTACATCGGCTAACGCCGCCTCTCTACACGTTTGTCACCTCTCTTTCCTCTATTTCTATACCTAACAATGTGCAGGAGGCGCTTCAACACCCACGGTGGCGGGCCGCTATGAACGATGAAATGCGGGCTCTCTGGGCTAACCAGACCCGGGATCTAGTTCCACTTCTTGCAGGTCACACCTCTGTTAGCTGCAAATGGGTCTTTGTCATTAAACATGCGGCGGATGGCACTGTCGACCGTCTGAAGGCTCGCCTCGTGGCACGGGGCTTTACTCAGCAACATGTCCTTGATTACGAGGAAACCTTCTCTCCCGTGGCCAAATTGAACACGGTCCACGTTCTCCTCTCCTTAGTTGTTCATCGTCACTGGCCACTTTATCAGCTGGACATTAAGAATGTCTTCCTCAATGGCGATCTACAGGAGACAGTTTATATGCAGCAGCCTCCCGGGTTTGAGACCACAGGGGAGTCTTTGGTATGTCACCTTCGGAAATCCATTTATGGTCTCAAACAGTCCCCGCGTGCGTGGTTTGAAAAGTTCAGTAAGGTGGTCTGTGCTAGTGGCTTCACTCGGAGCTCGGCTGATTTTTCTCTCTTCACCCGACACCGGTCAATCGGGACTGTGATTCTTCTGGTCTACGTTGACGATATCCTGATTACTGGCGACGACAAGGCAGGAATACAACAGATCAAGGAACAGTTGAATTCCGCCTTTCAGACCAAAAATCTGGGCAACCTTCGGTACTTTCTTGGGCTCGAGGTCGCACGACGCCCTGATGGTCTTGTGTTATCTCAAAGAAAGTATTGTATGGACCTCCTTCATGATGCAGGTTATTCTGGGTGCAAACGTGCGGAGACTCCTATGGACGCAAATAACAAGCTCTTGGCCCATAGCTCTGACTCAGACAAGCTGCTTACAAATCCGGAATATTACAGACGCTTGGTTGGGAAGCTGATCTACCTTACGGTGACTCGACCAGACATCTCATTTGTTGTGGGAGTTGTGAGCCATTTCATGCACGCTCCTCGGACATCTCATCTTCAAGCTGTCGAGCGCATCCTTCGATATCTCAAGATCGCCCCCGGACAAGGACTCGTGCACAAGCCATCCACATCTCTATCTCTTGTCGCGTATTCTGACGCTGACTATGCAGGATCTATTGATGATAGGAGCTCCACAACTGGATTCTGTACTTACTTTGGTGGACACCTCATAACTTGGCGTAGCAAGAAACAGACTGTGGTTGCGCGTTCCTCGGCTGAAGCCGAGTAGCGGGCTATGGCTGCTATTGTTTCTGAGCTAACCTGGCTTGAAGGCCTTCTGGGAGACTTAGGTGTTCGTCTCTCATCTCCGACAATCTTATTTTGCGACAGTCAGGCAACAATTCATATTGTCAAGAATCCGATTTTTCACGAACGAACAAAGCATATCGAAGTTGACTGTCACTTTATCCGGGAAAAGGTACAGTCAAAGAAGATAGATTTGGAGCATGTTCCTGCTACTGACCAAGTTGCGGACATCCTGACGAAAGCTCTCTCCAGGCCGCTATACTATCAATTCTTATCCAAGCTTGGTGCCTACGATTTGTACGCTCCAGCTTGCGGGGGAGTGTTAGAAAAGCCCAATTAAGGACTCATGTTTTCTTCTTTCTCTCTCCTTGTATTAGTCCCACATCATGTATTAGGATTTCTCTCTTCTTTCTTCTCCTATATAAGTGTGTGTATACTTGTAACTATTTATTCAAGAAATATATACAAGGTTTTGGGCCTCTCTTTACAACTAGTTCTCGTTCTACAATTCCCTCCAAAGACAGCCCTGAACCCGCGAACAAAAAATACCTGCGAGCTCTCCATCCAACATCCTCGCAACCAGGATGATATATACTCGTTTTACCTTTAATTACAGTTGTTTCTAAAACTCGATCAAGGCCGCACTATCAATTAGAATGGTATAGCCCATCATTAGAACAACAAATCTACGCCTCGCAATCGTCAAGGCCTGCCCCACTCATGGTCTCTAATGGTTCAAATGCATACACACTTCATCGTCTTTTTGGGGCCAGTCCCTCGGAACGTGCGCGCCCATGTGCCCGGCCTCCTTGGCCGCACAACCGGCCCATATGGCCGGCCTCCGCCATATGGCCGGCCTCCGCCGTCGCCCGACTTCCACCGACCGGCCTCCATTGGTCGACCCCTGGGCTGTCGCCTAACTTTCGTCGCCCGTACACCTCCTCGGCAGGGTAACTTCTGTGTCGCTACCACCGACCCTACTATCTCACAACCACCTATTATTAGGGGGGTGAATAGCAAATTCCTATAATAGATGCGCGGAAAATGAAATGTGTGATTGGGGTATGCATATAGTAAATCATACAATTGTGGTGTGCAAATAATAAAAATCCTTCATTACGGGGGTGTGAATAGCAAAATCCTCCATCATGGGAGTGTGAATAGTAAAATCTCTCATCATGAAGCTCAGATAGTAAAATCCTTCATCATGGGGGTGTGAATAGTAAAATCCTCCATCATATGGGTGAGAATAGTAAAATCCTTTGTCATAGGAGTGTGAATAGTAAAATCCCCCACATTGGGTGTGGATAGTTAAATACTTAAATCCTACATCAAATGGGTGCGAATAGCAAAATATCGCATCATGGGTGTGCGTATAGCGAAATATCTCATCATGGATGTGCGTATAACAAAATATCGCATCATGGGTGGCGTATAGCGATAAAACCACCTATAATGGGTCTGCGCATAGCAAATTATATGATTATTGTGTGTGGATAGCCGAACTCCCTAACCACCTAATTACAGAAATGTCACCCTCAAAATCTATAAAAGGGCCCCTAGGCCCTCACTTGAACTCACCTTCTCTCCTACGTGCAAGAGAGCTCCAAAGGATTCCTTCGAAGACCCCCTGCATGCTCGAAGATTTCTGCAAAGATCTTCGAAGACTTCGATGATTGCTCGAAGATTTCCTGCGAGCACTTGGAGATCCCCTTTTACTCGGGACAAGAGCACTAGTTGATGCCACTGCTATCCAAGATTGCTTCCGAACACACTACTCCCGACTCCGCCGCTCAGGAACAGAACACCAATTGATGCTTCCTCCATTCCAGATTGCTTCTGGGCACACTGCTCCCGACTCTGCCACTCAGTACCAGAGCACCAACTGCTGCCACCGCCATCACAGATTGTTTCCAAGTACACTACTCCTGACTCCGCCGCTCGGGGTCAGAACACCAGTCGTTGCTTCTGCCATGCCAGATTGCTTTCCAACACAGTACTCCCGGCTCCGCTGTTCGAGACCAGAGCATCAGTTGTTGCCAGCGCCATCCCAAATTGCTTCCGAGCACACTACTCCCGACTCTGTCACTCGGGATCAGAACATCAGTTGATGCTTCCGCCATTCCAGATTGTTTCTGAGCACACTACTCCCGACTTCGCAGCTCGGGACCAAAGCATCAGTTGTTGTCAAGGTCATCCCAGATTGCTTTTGAGCACAATGTTCTCGACTCTGCCACTCGGGTCCAGAACACTATTCGCTGCATCGTCGTTCCATATTGCTCCCGAGCACAATACTCCTGACACTGCGGCTCGGATCCAAAGCACCAGAAGCTGATTCCAACTTACCAAATAGCTTCCGAGTACATCCTCAACCATTGTATTTCATGCCGACTCCAGTAGCCCGGAAGAACAATTGTAACAAGCGGTGGCATGTTACCCTTGAGATAAAATATATTTGTAACAACTAAACATATAATGAAATTTAGTCGGCACAGACCCGGGCCCGTGATTATTTTCTCTTTTCAGGATTTTTCCACGTAAAAACTCGCTTGCAAGTAGTTAGCAATTTTCTGTGAAAGTTTATGCGCTTGACTCACTCACGAGCTAGGACGGTTTTTTTTTGACTGATTCATGAGCGCATCAAGTGACCGCAACAATGATGTTTGTCAAATTGGCACGCTTCACATTTTAAATTAGACTTAGGACGAAAAAATGACAAAAGCTGATGGAGGACATGAAGTTGAGGATAACCAAGATGGTAATGCCATTGAAGCAAAGAAGCCAAGATTTCAAATGCTTAGAAAGTGGAAGATCGTCCAAGTGAGGTCCCCTCATCAGTCCCAGTAGCAATCGTCATCTTCAATTGAAGCTTCTTAAAGTAACTAGTATGAGAAAATGAGATCTGGCAGTGTAATTGGTTGGAAAGTGCACTGACTGATAATAGATTCAAAGAAAATTAAGAATGTATAGCGTGCCTTCCAATCGGAAAATGAGATGGTAGTAACAACTAACAACTCTAGTTCCACAAACTGAAGCAGGAAAGCTATCAGTCATAAACAAGGATGGTAATTGACCATGCTTCTCAAGTTGGGAGAAGACGAGAACATTCCTAGTCATATAATTGGATACCAAAGACAATGAGTCACTTATCCTGAGTAGCAACACGTATGTTACCCAATGAATTTGCAATGGAGACATATTGCTTGGAGACACTAATAAGTAATAAGAGCCTCAATATCTGTCGAAGGGAAACATTTGGTAAATTAGGACGGCGGAGTGGAGGTGGGCTAAGAAAAATACTCAAACTCAATAACACTGGCATGAGCCTGAGGTTAAATATGAGGGTGCTTCATAAAGGGCCGCTCAACAAGATAACCAAGCCTCCCACATTGTGAGATAAGAGGGTGATTCCCCCCACGAAAACGTAGAAGATAGCAGGTAAAAAATAGTTCCTAAAATGTTTCAGTCGAGTTGCAAGTTTAACAGAGAAAAGACAATGTTCGAGAAGTTTTGCACCGAGAGACTAAACAACCTGGTACGCAACATTGAGAGAGAGTGTTAGTCGAGAAAAGAGATCGTAATAGATGGTGTAGATGTGAGAAGTTTTGGCACCATTAGAGTAACGAGTTGAAAGATAATCCCAAGCAGCCTATATAGTTTCATAGTGCCGAATTAGAGGCAAACAACCATCAAAAAGATTGTTTACAAGCCAAGCACAGACAAAATCATCACTAGTGTCCCTATCAGCATATGTGGAAGATGTAGGGTCGGGAGAAGTATTAGTGAGATGATGTCTCTTGCATTCAGAGCACAGAAGACGGGTGAAGGAAGCACTCCAATCAAAATAGTTAAGTCCAGTTAATTTGGAAGACATCCTGAGATTTCAAGGTGCACTGGAAATGAGTGTGGGAGTAGGATCAAGAGCAGGGGGAGTAAGAGGGGGCGTAGGTATCTCCATCATTTAAAACGATTGATTGTTGAAGATTTAAGGCAACAGGACTGGATGAGTACTCAAGCTCGGCAGGAGCTAGAACTTGGTGAGGACAGAAGTTCAGCGGGTGCTAGAACTCGCGTTGCTGAAGGAAGCACAAATCTGAATATCAGCAAGAAGAAGAGCTCTGTGAGGGTTATGCAAAGAAGCAGTTGCGAGAACAGAACGAGGAATATGAGTTTCCAGTGTGTGAGCATCATATACGTGAACTTCCTATGTGTGGGCTATCAGTGTCTGTGAAAAATGAACAAGGGAGACGAACGTGCGAGAGTGACGAGCTTTGATGTTTTGTCTAGGAGAGACGATTGTGTGAGATCCCTGTGTTGATCGTGTGAATACAAGAGTGAAATACCGGCGGAGAGAGTTTGCAAGATACTGAAGAAGTCTCAGGAGGATGTAGTTGGGAGTTCGCAGACGCTTGCTAGAGATGCAGGTGAAAGAGCTCGTTGGTGGCTAGAAGAAAGAGAGGGTGAAAGCACTCGAGAAAGGTGCAAGCGAGAGCACTCGTAGATCTTGCTGCATAGGGACTCAGCGCCTCAACGGAGCAAGAGAGAGTTGAAAATGTACGGTCAAAAGGAGAACTCGCGGAAGCCTGCTCTAAAATCGCAGCAAAGAGAACACAAATGCGTCAGTTCACGAGTCTGGGGCGAGAAGAACCCCATGGGTCCTCGCAGGGAGTTCGCTTGCTGCCTAGCTCCCATGTAAGCCCAAGAGGTTCACGATAAATTGGAGAGGTTCGGGGGAGACCGGAATAAATTACGTGATAGAAATAATCGAAAGAGAGCAACAAAAAATTTCATCCAACTCTGAAGTGATGTGAGAATTTCAATTATAAAATAACTATTCCAAAGTTACAAATTTATTACGTAGGAACTCTCCTCTTTATATAGAATAAGGGAGGAAAAATATATATTTGAAGAAGTGGGATTAAATACAAGAAAGTGAACAAACTATACAAAGGGCTCTCTTTCGGGCTTATTATAAATGGGCTTTAACAAAACCAAGGATAGGATTCCACACTCCTCAAAATCACAGCGTTTTCTTTCTTTTTCTAAGTAGGTTCTCTTTTCTTTTTGCATTTTTAGGTGTTATCTGCAACAAAATGTAGCACATAACAAAAGAAGACCACCGGACCAAGAGAGAAAGCAAGATAACATAAAATCTTAATATATGTAACTGAAGCATATATAAGAACTCGAGAAGATCAGGTTTTACAGTCCGTTGATTAGAATAAACTATTGAGAACTTACAATGCCCAATTTCCCCAAGGCTCTACACGTAAGAACCGAAGAAGACTGTACAGGTCTTCAAGATTGTTCTGTAAAACTAACACTCGTCAGAGTAAAAACAATCAATAAAACTGTCCATCAAGACAAGAGAATTAATAAAGTTATACAATAATGATCATGGGCATAAAAAAACAACTAAAATAAATAAACTGTTTACCAAGCCACACTATATTCACAAATAAGATATAAATTATTTATAAGCAATGCAAACCAAAATACTTTTATTAACAAGAAACACTACAATTCAGGATGCTTAATTCCAGATACAGATGTTAACGGAATTCAAGGAAAGTTATGCTATGTGAAATTTCTGGGCTTTAAAAAAAGTTAGAAAAGTGGTGAACAAAGAACTTTTTATCTTCACATAAACCTGGGTAAAAAACTAAAATTTTGAAAACATTGGAGAGGGCCGCAAGCTATCATGTTTTGGGAAGCTTTACAATAACAATAGTGCTTTCAATAAAAAGTTAGAAGAGAGATCTGTAAAGGCTCAAAGAAAGGTCTATTTAGGGCTCTCTTCCTCATGTTTTTAGTCCGGCATCTTAGAATGGGATTTATTTTTCTTTCTCTTCTTATATTAATGTACAAATACTTGTATTCATCAATCTGGAGAAACTAATAAAAATTTAAATTTATTTCTCAATATTTTGATATTTCTCTACATAAAATATAGCCTACATCCGAGTGCACATAATGCGTATTCAACATCCAAGGGACGCATAGATGTATTTGACGATGGCAGATGCAAAAAACAAAATCCATGTGATGTCTAAACTGTACATGGAAAGAAACTGTTTCCTCTGCTACAAGCCAATCTGTAAAGAGAGATCTCCAATCTTGTATATACTTTATTAAATGAATAGTTACAAGTATACATACACTTATATAGGAGAAGAATGAAGAGAGAAATCCTAATACATGATGTGGGACTAATACAAGGAGAGAGAAAGGAGAAAAAAATATGGGCCCTTAATTGGGCTTTTCTAACACTCCCCGCAAGCTGGAGCGTACAAATCATGGGCACCAAGCTTGGATAAAAACTGGTAGTATAGCGGCCTGGAGAGAGCTTTCGTCAGGATGTCCGCAACTTGGTCGGTAGCAGGAACATGCTCCAAATCTATCTTCTTTGACTGTACCTTTTCCCGAATAAAGTGACAGTCAACTTCGATATGCTTTGTGCGTTCGTGAAAGACCGAATTATTGGCAATATGAATTGCGGTCTGACTGTCACAAAATAAGGTTGCCGGAGATGAGAGACGAACACTCAAGTCTCCCAGAAGGCCTTCAAGCCAGGTTAGCTTAGAAACAACAGCAGTCATAGCCCGGTACTCGGCTTCAGCAGAAGAACGCGCAACCACAGTCTGTTTCTTGATACGGTAAGTTATGAGGTGTCCACCAAAGTAAGTACAGAACCCAGTTGTGGAGCGCCCATCATCAATAGATCCTGCATAGTCAGCGTCAGAATACGCGACAAGAGATAGAGATGTGTATGGTTTGTACACGAGCCCTTGTCCGGGGGCGATCTTGAGATATCGAAGGATGCGCTCGACAGCTTGAAGATGAGATGTCTGAGGAGCGTGCATGAACCGACTCACAACTCCCACAGCAAACGAGATGTCCGGTCGAGTCACCGTAAGGTAGATCAGCTTCCCAACCAAGCGTATGTAATATTCCGGATTTGTAAGCAGCTTGTCAGAGTCAGAGCTATGGGCCGAGAGCTTGTGATTGGCGTCCATAGGAGTCTCCGCAGGTTTGCACCCAGAATAACCTGCATCATGAAGGAGGTCCATATAGTACTTCCTTTGAGATAACACAAGACCATCAGAGCGTCGTGCGACCTCGATCCCAAGAAAGTACCGAAGGTTGCCCCAATCTTTGGTCTGAAAGGCGGAATTTAACTGTTCCTTGATCTGTTGTATTCCTGTCGTGTCTTCGCCAGTAATCAGGATATCATCAACGTAGACCAGAAGAATCACAGTCCCGGTTGACCGGTGTCGGATGAAGAGAGAAAAATCAGCCGAGCTCCGAGTGAAGCCACTAGCACAGACCACCTTACTGAATTTTTCAAACCACGTACGCGGGGACTGTTTGAGACCATAAATGGATTTCCGAAGGTGACATACCAAAGACTCCCCCGTGGTCTCAAACCCGGGAGGTTGCTGCATGTAAACTATCTCCTGTAGATCACCGTTGAGGAAGACATTCTTAATATCCAGCTGATAAAGAGGCCAGTGACGATGAACAGCCAAGGAGAGAAGAACGCAGACCGTGTTCAATTTTGCCACGAGAGAGAAGGTTTCCTCGTAATCAAGTTCATGTTGTTGAGTAAAGCCCCGGGCCACGAGGCGGGCCTTCAGACGGTCGACAGTGTCATCCGCCGCATGTTTAATGACAAAGACCCATTTGCAGCTAACAGAGGTGTGGCCTGCAAGAAGAGGAACCAGATCTCAGGTCTGGTTAGCCCAGAGAGCCCTCATTTCATCATTCATAGCGGACCGCCACCCAGGGTGTTGAAGCGCCTCCTGCACAGTGTTAGGTATAGAAATAGAGGAAAGAGAGGTGGCAAATGCGTAGAGAGGCGGAGTCAGCCGATGGAGAGAGACGTAGTTGGCCAAGGGATGAGCTGTAGAGACGGGAGTGGGATCTGTCGTAGCCGAGGTATCGCTGGTAGCGGGGAGCTAAGTCACAGGAGCATCCTTGGATGGGCGACGAGAGTAGACACGGATAAGTGGTGGAGGAACCCGAGGAGGAACGTAGGGAGAGGACGGCAAAGATGGCGTGACCGATACGGTAGGCCGAGGAATAGAGGGAGCAGAAGACGAGGTGGTGCTAGGTAAATGGAAGGGCTGGTCTTTGCAGAATGTGACCCGAGCGGCAAGCGGAAGAGCGACCGCCACATCAGCGTCCCCGAGACGGGGGTCGGCCCCCCCCGAGTGGAAGATCCACGAGGAGGAGGGGTCGAAAGGAGAGGCTGTTGAAGAAGAGTCGGGGAAAAAACAGGAGGAGCCTCAGAGGGAGGCGTGACTTTTAGCAGCATGTAGCAGACATCAGACAGGGAAGGAGTTGTGGCGGATGAGAGAATCTGGGCCCGAATACTATGCAGGTGGGGAGGAACTCGGGACATCATCATGGCGATGGCGACAGCTTCTTTCTAGTTTCGTTGAGTGGTTAGATCGGTAGGAGGCATATGTTGAATCCAAGCCTCTGCCAAACTCTTGGCTTTAGCCACGAAGGAGACCATATCACCAGGAGCACCCGGGGTAAGATTCTGAAGATCGGAAATGATATCATAGAGGTGCTGTAGGCTGTCATGGCCAGAGTAAAAAGCATGAAGCTCCTCCCACATGGACTTAGCCGTGTCATGATACATGGCCATCCTGTAGGGCTCGGGATCCATAGAGTTGAGAAGCCAGGACTGGACCGGACCATCATCGCGAAGCCAGTCATCAGAGGGAGCAGTTGGAGTAGCACGGGTCAAGTGGTGAAGAAGACCCTTCGTCTGCAAAACACGACGAACCGAGTGAACCCACTCGACGAAATTCCGTTTGTCAGTTAGGGAGATGCTAGTAATCCGTAACTCATCATGGAGTTCGGAAGCCGGGGCAGCCGCACGGGCGGGTGGAGCAGAAGTATCGGAAGCCATGCGCGGCCTGCAGAAGAGACCGGGTGGTTAAAAGAGGCAGTCGCGCGATTTCGGTGGATACATCAGCGATCAGAAGATCGCGACTAGAGTGCAACTAGGGAGAAGCCGGCAGAGAAGATAGCCGCACGGTCTCGGCGGGTACACCAGCGACAAACGAGGTCGCGACCAGGATGCGGCTAAGGACAGAGAGGAGAACGCTAGCTACGGGAAGTCAAGATCGCAGCGAGCAGAAAAGGCAAGCGGCGAGCAGGAGAGCAGGTCGCGGCGAGCAGGAGAGCAGGTCGCGGCGAGCAGGAGGCAGGTCGCGGCGAACAGGAGCCAGGTCGCGGCGAGCAGGAGGCAGGTCGCGGCGAGCAGGAGGCAGGTCGCGGCGAGCAGGAGGCAGGTCACGGCGAGCAGGAGAGCAGGTCGCAGCGAGCAGGAGAGCAGGTCGCAGCGAGTAGTAGGGAAGCAGGTCGCGGCGAGCAGGAAAGCAGGTCGCGGCGAAATAACCCGAGCGGCAAGCGGAAGAGGCCGCAAGTAGAGAACTCGAGCGGTCAGAAGAAGAATCCGCGAGTTAGAGAACTCGAGCGGTCAGGAGAAGAATCCGCGAGTTAGAGAACTCGAGTGGTCAGGAGAAGAATCCGCGAGTTAGAGAACTCGAGCGGTCAGGAGAAGAGTCTGTGAGTTAGAGAACTCGAGCGGATTAGGCAGAGAGGAAGTCATGAGTAGGAAGAGAGAGAGCCCGCAGCGGACAGCACATAGGAGAGGTCACAATGGTAGAAATAGCCCGCGCGGGTAGAGAAAGAAAGGAGAAGGTGGACCCACGTGAGAGAGGATTATAAAAGGAGAGGTGGTAGGAAGGAGGAGGTGGAAGCCACCGGAGAAGTAGAGGTGGAGGCGGGTAGAACAAAGGCCGCAAGAGTCCGCGACAAGGGGAGGCCGCGCGGACAGGCAAGGAAGATAGGCGGCTAGAAATGGGCTAGGCCGGATACCCAAGGAGGAGACCGGTTGGCTCTGATACCATGTAAAGAGAGATATCCAATCTTGTATATACTTTATTGAATGAATAGTTACAAGTATACATACACTTATATAAGAGAAGAATGAAGAGAGAAATCCTAATACATGATGTGGGACTAATACAAGGAGAGAGAAAGGAAAAAAAACATGGGCCCTTAATTGGGCTTTTCTAACACAATCAATACGAAAGATTCAACCAGTTGTAAAATTATGCATATGAGGGCAGATATGATTAAGAGGGTATGAAGTTAGAAGATAAAGAATCTTATGAGAGCTGATACATACGATGTATTACAAAATACAACAACAAACAAAAGAATAAAAAACATTATAATCCTGCAAACAATCACATGAAGCGGCATTAGCATGCTTTATTCAAACTATTGGGAGTCACTGCAAACTATTATATGAAGCATATTGTTACGGCGCCAATGTCGGACGACGGCATCAAGGGCGACCCCCATTGGGGACAGGTTTACCGTCGCCGCAACACCACTATGGAGCCACATGCAACATTATGATTTACCATATTATTTTATGTCTAATTTAGTACGAATAATAATAACTCTAATTTCTATCATATTATTTTATGTCTAATCCAGCCCGGCTTATTATGGCTAGATTTTTATCCTTATTTTCTTCCCGATGTTTAAGGCCCAAACGAGGGGTCCGCTTTTAATTCTTGAGACTATTTATATGATGGCTATGGTCCGGTTATGGACAACAAGAAATATAAATTAATTTCTCCTCCCATCCAATCTTCTCCTTCTCAACCTCCCTCTCTCGAACTTTCGCCGCCCTCTGGTCGCCGCCCCTGCATTCCGACAGCCATTCTGGAGGATTCCGGTGATGATCGCCGGCAAACGCGCTCCCAGGTTCCACCAAACTCCACGCCGCCGGACCAACCAGGCTGACAGCCGCGCCTCGCCTCGTCGGGTCGGACAGCGTGCCGCTCCTGCCAACTCCTCTGATTCCTCCCATGGCCGAATGCAACCTACTCCAGCAGATTTTGGACCGGCTCGATAAACTGGACTCGCGTCTGGGCGACATCGACAATCGCACAGCGCACCTCGTCGCGGAGCGTAGCCCTGCCGACCACCGGCCGAGCCAGCGCTCGGCACTCGAGCACTCCGTCCACGAGGGCTACTCTGGCCACCGTTCCGAAGGCAGCACCTTTCCGCGCTATGTTAAACTCGACTTTCCGGTCTTCGACGGACGGGAGGACCCCCTTGCATGGCTTCCTAAGTGCGAGTTATTCTTCTCCAACCAACGCACTATCGGGGAGGAACGCCTCGGCCTTGCCTCCTTCCATCTCAATGGAGCGGCTCAACTGTGGTTCGCCCAGATACAACGCGAACGCCCCTACCTCCAGTGGGACGAATTTAGGACCGCCTCCATGCTCTGCTTCGGCCCCTCACTACGCGGAAATCCCCTCGGAGACCTCATCGCCCTTCGGCAATTAGGCACACTGGAGGACTACATCGACCGCTTCCAACTTTTGCTCGCACAAGCGTCAACAGGACGCCTGGATCAGCAGGTGTCCATTTTTACGACAGGGCTGCACGAACGTCTCCGACTAGATGTCGAGTTCCAAGAACCACTCGACCTCACAACCGCTATGAGTATAGCGCGAACATGCGAGCGCCGCATACTTCTGGATCGCCAACACCTCCAACGTTGCAACTATGGGCATGCTTCCCGTGGGGGGGGGGGGCAACACATTCCGCCCCTACCACCGGCTAAACCAACGGAGCCACCCAAACAACCCTTCCGATGGCACCTATCCAACGTTGAGATGGTTGAAAGACGTGACAAGGGACTTTGTTTCAACTGCGAGGAACAATTTGGACCCGGCCACCGCTGCAAACGTCTCTTTTTGATTGAGGTGGACGACCCCTCCGATGACGACGGCAAGTACCCTAATGCGAAGGCACCTGAAATCTCCGTCAATGTCATCGCTGGGCCGCAGGGAGGCCACATGTTGCAACTCCCCATACACATGGCCGCAACAACTCTGGTGTCCTTGTTGGACTCCGGTAGCACGCATAACTTCATCTGCCGCAAGACAGCGGGCGCCCTACGCCTTCCAATCACCGCTCGCAACCAGCTCCAAGTCTCTGTGGCCAATGGCCACAGCATGGCGTGCCCCGGCCTGTGCCGACGGGTACCTCCAACGATACACAACCGGAAGTTTGAAATCGATCTCTTGGTCGTCGACCTTGATGGCTTTGATATTGTCCTAGGGGTACGCTGACTCCGCACCTTGGGACCCATCACGTGGGACTTCGACAACCTCACTATGCAGTGGTCTCACGACTCGACGACGGTGAAATGTCAATGCCTTTCCCCCACAGCCCAGCCGCAGGCCATCCTCCTCCAGGGGTCGAATCAGGTGGGGGAGAACCACCCCAACGAGCTCCAACTTCTACTCAGGGAGTTTGCTGACACCTTCACCATCCCGGAGCTACTACCACCCCACCGGCTACAGGATCATTGCTTTGTCTTCTACCAGGAACGGCACTGGTCGTGGTCCGACCCTACCGCTACCCGTTTCTCCAAAAAGATGAAATATAGCGACAGTGTTCCGCAATGCTCCAACGGGAGCTCATCCGACTGAGCGTCTCCCCATTCTCCTCTCCGGCTCTCCTAGTACGCAAGAAAGACAATACCTGGCGTTTCTGCGTCGACTACCGCGAAGTCAACGCCAAGATGGTCAAAGACAAATTTCCAATTCCGGTGGTTGAGGAGCTCCTCGACGAGTTTCATGGCGCACGACATTTCTCCAAACTTGACTTATACTCTGGATACCATCAGGTACGCATGGCAGTCGAGGATGTAGAAAAGACCGCCTTCCAGACACACCACGAACATTTTTAGTTTCTTGCCATGCCTTTCGGCCTGACTAATGCGCCATCCACATTCCAATCACTCATGAACGAGGTATTTCACTCTGTGCTCCGAAAATTTGTGCATGTTTTCTTTGACGACATTTTGGTCTATAGCAAATTTTGGGAGGAACATCTACTTCATGTACACGAGGTGCTCAACCAACTCCGCCTTCACGGTCTCGTCCTCAAGGAGTCCAACTGTTCCTCCGGGCAATCTAATGTCGCCTACCTCGGCCACATAGTCCACGAGCGCGACTTGTCAGCCGATCCGGAGAAACTTCAAGGAATCGCCGCCTGGCCGGTTCCTCGCTCTCACCACGACATCCGCGCATTCCTGGGGTTGACGGGTTACTACAAACGTTCCATCCGCGGCCATAGCAGCATGGCCGAACCCCTCTCAGCGCTCCTACGTCGCAAGGACTTCTAATGGGAGGACACCGAACAGCGGGCATTTGAGGCCCTCCAAACCGCCCTCGTCTCGGCTCCCGTGCTACAACTACCGGACTTCAACACGCTCTTCGTCATCGAGTGCGATGCCTCCACTCTGGGATGCGGTGTCGTCCTACAACAACATGGACACCCAATAGCCTACTACAGCCGCCGCACCGCGCTACACCACCGCAAGTTGCTAGCATATGAGTTGGAACTCATCGGCTTAGCAAAGGCCGTCAAACATTGGCGACCCTACCTATGGGGTCGTACCTTCGTCGTCCGCACGGATCGTTATAGTTCAAAATACATTTTGAAGCAACGGTTAACCACCATACCACAACAACGGTGGGTAAGCAAACTATTGGGATTTGACTTCACAGTCGAATACAAGGTGGGTACTCTTAATCGGGCCGCAGACGCCCTCTCACGCCGCCACCCCGACGACGCCGTCAAGATATGGGCCATCTCACGGCCGACCACCCCCTTGTTGGACGACATCCGGGCCGACAACATCAACTCCCCGCCCCTCGCCGAGTTACTCCACCGCGCACAAGAGGAGCGTTTACCACCCACATGGAAGGTGCACGAGGGACTCATTCTCTATAAGGACCTCATTTACTTGAGCGCTACTTCCCCCCACATTCCCACCATAGTGCGGGAGGCGCATGATCGGGCTCATGAAGGGGTTCACAAGATCCTTCACCGTGTTCGGGCCGCTTTCTATTGGAAGGGACTTCGCCGCTATGTCCAAGAATTCAACGCACAATGCGTCGTTTGCCAACAGCAGAAGGCGGTCAACTTATTACCAGCAGGGCTTCTACAACCATTACCAGTACCGACCCAAATTTGGGCCTATATTTCCATGGATTTCATCGAAGGACTTCCACGAAGAGGGGGTAAATAGGTCTTGATGGTCGTGGTGGACAGATTCTCAAAGGGGGCACTTTTCCTACCACTTGCCCGACCATTCGTCACGGAGCGAGTGGCTCAAACATTCTTCCACGAAATCTTCCGATTGCACGGATTACCGGAAAGCATTGTGTCTGACCGTGATAAGACTTTGACAAGTCATTTTTGGACGGAGCTTTTTTCGCTCAGCGGCACGACATTACAACTCTCATCCGCATACCACCCGCAATCCGACGGTCAAACGGAAGTGGTCAACCGGACGGTGGAGATGTACCTCCGCTGCTTGACTGGGGAGCACCCCAAGGAGTGGGTCATGTGGCTTCCGTGGATCGAGTACTGCTACAACACGTCTTACCATTCGGCCCTCAAAACAACACCCTTTCGTTTCATTTATGGCCGCGACCCGCCCAAGCTCATTACCTACGAGCACAGCCTAGCCACCACGACAACCGTGGATCAACAGCTACGAGATTGGGATTACATGCTCGCCACCGCCCGCAAACATCTGCTTTGAGCCCAACACCTCATGGCGACAGCATATAATCGCGGCCATCGCGACGTCGTCTACACAGTTGGAGAATGGGTGTGGCTCAAGAGCCGGCCATACCGCCAGTCAACGCTCCACCACACTGACGCATCCACCAAATTGGGACCCCGGTTCTACGGCCCCTTTCAGATAGCCAAACGCATTGGCGAAGTCGCCTACCGCCTCCATCTTCCGCCCGAAGCACGCATCCACGACGTATTCCATGTGTCCCAACTCAAACGTTTCATCGGCGAGCCGCCAACAAACCCAATCGTGGACTTTCCAGCACAGCTTGAGGACAAGCTGTCTTCTGACGAGGAAGTAGATGTTACGGCGCCAATGTCGGACGACGGCATCAAGGGCGACCCCCATTGGGGACAGGTTTGTCGTCGCCGCAACACCACCATGGAGCCACATGCAACATTATGATTTACCATATTATTTTATGCCTAATTTAGTACGAAAAAAATAACTCTAATTTCTATCATATTATTTTATGTCTAATCCAGCCCGGCTTATTATGGCTAGATTTTTATCCTTATTTTGTTCCCGGTGTTTAAGGCCCAAACGGGGGGTCCGCTTTTAATTCTTGAGACTATATTTATATGATGGCTATGGTCCGGTTATGGACAACAAGAAATAAAAATTAATTTCTCCTCTCATCCAATCTTCTCCTTCTCAACCTCTCTCTCTCGAATTTTTTGCCGCCCTCTGGCCGCCGACCCCGCATTCCGACAGCCATCCTGGAGGATTCCGGTGATAATCGCAGGCAAATGCGCTCCCAGGTTTCGGCACGTAACACATATGTTGTTGTTTCTACTCGAACAAAAAAAAACATACTCAGAGGCTCGGAACAATATTGTGCATACCTGAATAGGGGTTCCAGTAAGACACCATCTCCTGTCAGCAGCTAGAGCTGCAGCGGCTATAGAAACTTGACTCTTTGACGATTTTATAGTATGTGCTTCATCCAGAACAATTCTAAACCACTGAACCGAGTAAAGTCCGCCATTGTCTTCAGCATTCTACAAAAATAGGTCAATTTTTTTTTGTAATGTTGAGTACTTCCACATGTTAGGATATTTGATAGTTGAAATGACTGATCTATGAGTTACTTCAGATGAAAATTCCGATGCCAAAACACCATAAGTGGTCAGCACAACATCACTCTGTGAAAGAAACTTTGCATCTTTTGGTCTACTTGGTCCATAATGAACATAAACCGAAAGGGATCCTTGCTCAGCGTGCGTGTCAATCTCAGCCTGTTAAACATAGATATGAACTTCCAGCTGTCTATCAATGTTACATTCAAAGTAAACCAACTATGGGCTAAAAATGGGTAAGAATAGCAGCAATGAATCAACAGTACCTTCCACTGGCCCAACAGTGTCATGGGGCAGACAATTAGATTACCACCTCCAATCAAAGAGATTTTGGATTTCACCAATTTCTTAAAGCCAGAGAAGCTTGCTGTTTTTAAAGTACCAGACAACTTATCAGTAATGCAACTGATGGTATTATCTTCCTCAAACCCCTGAATTGAAGAAATTGGTAATCTCCCTTTATCAGAGTGAGCAAGCAGAAGAGATATAGTCATTATGGTCTTGCCTAATCCCATTGCATCTGCTAGAATCTTCAAACATTTAACCAAATCAAAACTCATACAATTTAAAGAATGAAATAAATTATTTTAGAATGGAAGGTTTTTATACCCCTCCTCTTGCAATTTGGTTAGTACTAGGAAATTCAGTACTTGCATCGCCCGAAAATGCATTCAGGTAAATAATAAGATTCCTAGAGAAATCAAATGGGAGAAATATAGTTAATATATCTTTGTGCTTAAAGTGAATTTTTTTATTACCATACTTATCAGCAAGGCGATATGCATCCCAACATGGATGAAGGATTCTTTCTGCCTCCTCTAAGCAGCTTCCTTTCTCCAACTGGAGCATCCAGTGATGAGCTTGTTTCTGATAAGGGCGCAATTCACACAATAGTGTTTCGGGTGGTTCTTTTTCCTTTAAAAAGAGAACAAATAAGAAAGCTGGGCAAGTGATGGCAAAGTCAAAAAAATACAACCGTACCTCTAATACTGAGCCATCTGTAATTCCCACGATGTTATCCATATCTGAATCTGATATGCTCTCTTGATTACTTTCAGTCTTACTTCCATGTGAGGGTAACTTCCTAAATTTTTCAGCAGGTGCAATTGACAAACGCTCTGCTGGACTGTCCTGCACAAGCACTATAATTGCCAACATTTTCTAGAGGGAAGAATTACATAGGCACATGTTTTTAGTTTTTACCCTTGATTCTATGGTCCGTTTTTTGCCATATAAATCATCAGGAGTTAATTCGGCCTGCTGAGTCATCAGGAGTTAGATTTCAAAACAAAAAAGAGTAAGAAAAGGG
Source organism: Platanthera guangdongensis (assembly GCA_039583875.1). Lineage (NCBI taxonomy): Eukaryota > Viridiplantae > Streptophyta > Magnoliopsida > Asparagales > Orchidaceae > Platanthera > Platanthera guangdongensis. The sequence goes on from CM077148.1 coordinate 159,316,425, forward strand.
CTCATCATTACGATATACAGTGCAAGTTTTAAACTAGCAACATCCAAAGTTCATGAGAAGGATAGCAACACGCCCCTTGTCAAAATTCACAAGAAAGCTAAAAAATAAAGAAACAAAAAAGCAATCAGTAAGTTGGTAAATAAGAGACACTTCTTTCTTTTTACCCCTCTTTTAGAATGAAGCTGATGGCATCAAAAATAGCAATGCAGTAAGGATAGCTCATATTTTATGAAAAAACAAATTATTAAAGATAAATTTCAGAGAAATAGATGAAGATCAAAAATTACTACAAAATATTCTTATGCTCAAAATAAAACTTTTTAAGTAGAGCGGCTTATACAAGCAAACCTTCGAAAAATTTCAAGGACGCATTATAGGTTCCGGGCAACGACCTAACACTACCTGGGATACGAAATGCAACCAGGTTTTAATCGACATAGGATCATTTTTCAACATAAAATAATCGTAAATACAATTTTTTATTGTAAATAAGATTTGTTTTTTGTTAAATATGATCTTTTTGCTAATCTACAATCATTTTTTGGTCAAAATATGATCTTAAATAATAATTCTTCAACAAGAAAACAGTCCTGTATGGTCATAATATGGTCATTTTTGTCATAAAGGCATAAATACTAACATTTTTTGGCAAAAATATCACCACATTTTGACCAAAAAATATTGTAGTTAAATTAAGATGGACGTTCAAGAAAGAGAGAAAAACAAATTTTAGAGATTCATCAAGGAAATAAAAACAGTCAAAAACAATTGTGATAAGAATCAGCCAAGCACAGCCCACAAGATCAGCTCTTATCTTATCACTGTGATTCATAGGATCGACATTAGATCGCTCAGAGCCTGTAATCACATTCAGTGTGATTTCATTTTTTTCATGTATTTAATATAATCATCCTCCTATGTTTTACTCATTGTATACTACGGTAGAGGTGATCGATGGTTGGCTTTTTCTGTAAGATTTGCCGGTCCCCACGGTGGGAGTCGAAGCTCACACAAGGGGAGGTGAATTCCTCGCCACCACCGAGCCTTATGTACATTGGTAAGCCACCTCCACTGCTTATCAGTGAGTCTCCATCGCACTTCCGACCAATGTCATGTCCTACCCCCAGCAAGCCTCTATTTCCCTTGTCAATACTGAGTTTTTTCATGTTCTAACGAGCCTCCAATGCCCTCCCCAGGCACCCCCTCTCTCCTCTCAGTGATCCTCCACCGCCAACTCCAGCCAAGCCCCAAAGTGCCCTTCTTCTCATCCCCCACTTCACCGCCAACCCTTCATTTACTCCCCTGCACACAACAAACCAACCAACATCAACAGCAACCTCCGTACAAATCATAGCTCCATCGTCGAGCCTTCACCTACCAACTAGCCTGATCATTCCTTCCCTGTCTAAAATTGCATCCCCCTATATTACCTGAGCCCTCTACCTCTTCTTCGATTCTCCTACAATTCTCATTTCGTCCTACCACAGTGTGTAGTATTTTAAGAACTTTCAAGTCTAACGATTGTTGGATGTAATCAATTGTGCTTAAGTGACAATGTGTAATTAATTAATGTGATCACTTGTCAAAAAATAATGCACGATGAATCATTGTTAGGTTAATTATTAGCCCTAGTCTTTGATTGCATGCCTGCCAATTTTCATATATTTAGGCATATGTCCTATGTAAAATATTACCAAGAGCTAATTCAAAAAATGTTTCTAGGTTGAAGAGTTTCAAAAAAATCTGAATTCAAACACATGATCTTAATGCAGACAGTTTTTTAAGGCGAAAAGTGTGAAAAAACCAAGTGATTTACTGCCACCTATTTATAAAAAGTGTGAAAAAATAAATAAATGGAAGGAAAATAAATGTAAAAGGACCAGTAAAACCTTATAAACTAATTCTAGAGAGGCCATGGATAACCAAAAAATATCCTACTTTCCAACATCATAAAAAAATGATCCACAGGATGATCCTCAAGCATCACTCTAAGAAGCATAGAGAAGTAAGAGCATCCATGCCACTAGTATAAACACTTTGTAACTTGTATAACCAAAAAATCATGTTAATACAAGTGTAGAAAACGACAGTTTCATAAAGCAAATTACATTCTTCAGTGGAAAGTTGAGCATTCAGATGAATATTTCTAAAGTTAGCCATTCTAAGAAAAATACTGGCAGTAAATTAAAGTGAAATAAGAGAGTTGAGTGCCTTCAACTAAGCAACACTCCACCTTCTTAAATGGAGTAAGCCCCAATAATTTGAACAAGGCTGGAAGTGGATGAGTTGTAGATTCATCAGCTCCCGAACCGGTGGCCTTAAATGATGCTTGATGACACTTGCGGAACATTGAACTCTTTATATAAACACTGCAAAGATCAATCGTAGTCCATTGGTCTGTCATACGTGGAGAAGAACTATGCTTATATAATTATCTGTAGAAAATAACACTAAAAAACTCCTCTCATGGGTGTGATTACCTTAAGCATACCTGACTGACAAGAGAATTGTGTCCATGATGGAAAGGACGTTGGGAGCAAATTTACAGCAACCTTCGACCCTGATCTTCTTCTCATTGACGAGAGGTGAAAGGCAGCGAGCCCACTCATTAGGTATACGACCAATCTGCAGCTCACAACAACATCCAAGTTATTAAGGGATTTATGTAGTGATCATTCAACTTCAATGAGAGAGAGAAGAAGAAGAAGAAGAATCACCCCAACCTCGCCTTGCTCTTCAGAAGAAAATCGCACGATCTCTGAGCAAGAAGACAGTGCACGTCCACGGCCAGGAAATTTTGTAGAAAGCTTCGGAACTTCAGCTGAAGGGAAAGAGAAGGACACTGGGTCACCCATTCTAATCCGTCTCCCCTTGCTGGTAGAGAGACCAGCGAGCTCAGAAGTTCCTAGAAGCCACCAGTCACCATTGCATGTAGCCGATGTGGTGGAAGGAGTTTCAGGTGGTGCGACTGAGAGGTTGCTGGGGGTTGGCTTTGCAGGGGAGTCGTAACAGGAACGATGAATCTGCACGGGAACTTTGTTGCGAGTGACGCTTCTTTGGCCGGAAACATCGGGAGAGTTCCGAGGATTCTTAGCTGCACACCCACTCTTTTCGATGCGGCGAAAATGTGGGGTATCGAATATGATATTGATCGCAGCGGAGGGATCGTGATTGGCCATGTGAAGGGCGCGGATTATGTCCATTTCGGAGAAATCCTCGCCGACAACGGATTTCACGAGGATGGTATGCTCTTCTGAGGCCTTACTTCCCATAAAAGCAAACTCGAAACCAGTAACCCTAGCCCTAACTGTGGTTGTGCATGGACCACAGCGAAACTGGAAGAGGAAGATAATTCCTGAAGAAGATGCAGCAGGGCGGCAAGGAATACGGCTCAATCGAAAGCAGGAGGAAAGGAAATCCAGGAAGTTAGAAACGATGAACTGTGGAAGCTATACCTTTTCCCTTGAAGGTGGGCTATACCTTTTCCCGCGGTAGAGCGGTAGAGCGGGGCGCGTTTTCTTTCTGTGGAAGCTATACCTTTTCCCGCCTGCACAACCGCAATAAATTCCAGCAATATTTTGGCGATTGTTAACCATCCGGCTATTCTCACTTGAAAAGCTTCTAATTTTTCAAGTTCTTTTTGAAAGAAGTCTTGTACATATAATTTCAAGAAAAATGTTCATCACGAAAGTTGTAGAAAAGTCTACAACTTTCGTGGTGAACATTTTTCCTGAAATTGCATGTACAAGGTGTATTTTTGAAAGACGCAAAATTTGTGCATATTTCCAAAATACGCCTTGTACATGCATTTTTAGAAAAGTGATCAACACGAAAGTTATAGATCTCGCGAGATCTACAACTTTCGTGTTGAGCATTTTTTCTAAAATTGCATGTACAAGACGTATTTTGAAAAGGCGTAAAAAAATATGAGAATTTGAGTGGCAACTAGCCAATAACGCATAACGGTTAACAATCGCCCATATTTTAGGCCCCGTTTGGATGAGTATAATTCCCTTGTGTTTGGGCCGACCGAAATTGCATGTCTAAGTGGTTACGTTTGTAAATAAAAATAATTTTAAATGCAAGTTTGTGAGTGTGACTGTTACAAATTGATTGTTAAAGATGAAGGTCTACTTGATTAGTCTGCCTTTGCAGAACTTTTAAGAACGGTTCTAATTTTGTAATTATTTCTTTCTAATCTATATATATATATATATATATATATATATATATATATATATATATATATATATATATATATATATATATATATATATATATATATATATTATATAAATTATTTCTTTCTAATATATATTAATAAATTATTTCTTACTTGATTAGTCTGCCCGATCTCGCCGCCGCCGCCCGATCTCGTCACCATCGCCGCCCGATCTCGTCGTCGCCGCCGCCCGATCTCGCCGCTGCCGCCCGATCTCGTCACCATCGCCGCCCGATCACGCCGTCGCCGCCGCCCGATCTCGCCGCCGCCGCCCGATCTCGTCGCCATCGCCGCCCGATCTCGCCTTCGCCGCCGCCCGATCTCGCCGCCGCCGCCCGATCTCGTCGCCATCGCCGCCCGATCTCGTCGTCGCCGCCGCCCGATCTCGTCACTGCCTCCCGATCTCGTAGCCATCGCCACCCGATCTGGCCGTCGCCGCCTCCTGATCTCGCCGCCGCCGCCCGATCTCGTCCCAATCGCCGCCCGATCTCGCCGTCGCCGCCGCCCGATCTCGTCGCCATCGCCGCCCGATCTCGCCGTCGCCGCCGCCCGATCGCGTCGCCATCGCCGCCCGATCTCGCCGTCGTCGCCGCCCGATCTCGCTGCCGCCTCCCGATCTCGTCGTCATCGCTGCCCGATCTCGCCGTCGTCGCCGCCAGATCTCGCCGTCGCCGCCGCCCGATCTCGTTGTTGATCTCGTTGGAGGGAAACCTCCTGGAGTCTATAAAAATGGGATGAATGATCATTTGAGTCAAGCAATCTTAGAAGCAGTTTTGAAAGCAGTCTTGGAATTAATCCAAGCAATGTATGTAAACTACCAAAGATTCAAAAGTTGTAAAGCTTCAAAACTAGGAATACAAGTTTGAGTATTATTAAGTATTCTCTCATTTCCACCATATGCTTGTGCGTGTGCATATAATTCTATTGCTAGAGAAAACGTAAAGGTTGGCTTATTTACTATGAAGGGCATAAAAAAGAAGCTAAGACCGCACGTATCAAGGTTTGAGAATGGGTCAAGCGATTTGTCTATAACAGTTGATATCAAAGCCAGTATCGGCCAAGCTAGATGAATTTATCAGGCTTACATAAGAGGCACATCAATCAATGTTGGAAAAACCCTATAATTTACCTTAATAAATTATTTATAAGTGATTTTACATGCTAGAATAATTATCCATATTGTATGGAAATGGTCAAAGATGCCTTAGGAAGTCTGTCTAGTTTTGAATATTGCATTAGCATTATAAGAGCGGGAAAGAAAAGTAACCAAAATTACACATTTGGCATCCCATCCAAGTCCGCTTGGAGGATTTCCAAGAACTCCGGAGGGGCCAACATACGATCGGTCCAAACAAAAGTATTATACATGTCATATTTCGCGCAATAATCAGCAAGATGAATAGCTTCCCGTGGGATGTGCCGCACAATCACGTTGTTGAGCTCCGCCAAGAAAGCCAACTCCTGTTCCATGATCGTTGGGGTGCTCCATGTCGACCTTTGTAATGTGCGGCGGCAGAAATCGATGACATTTTTGCAGTCTCCTTCAATAATAATGCCTTTTGCCTCCAACATTGCGGGGGTGAGAAACCGCCGCAGCGAGAGAAGCGCCTCCAATTCAACTTGACTCGGATCCCAGTGCATGATACCGGATCCAGCAGCCAATACCAGCGTGCCATGCCGATCTCGCGCCGTCAGACCGATCCCAGCCCCATTGTTAGTGAATAACGCACCGTCCACATTGATCTTGATCCATTCTGGCTAGTTAGAGACATGAGAAAGACAAGTTGAAAACAAGAAGAAAATCAGTCAAGGGATAGTTGTGTTGAGTAAGCATTGACGGAACGTCGATTAGAGGTGGATGTATCTTTGACTTGCTGTCGACACATCTTCTGAAATAATGTCGGCACCTATCTAGAGCAAAAGTCAATGCATACGTCGATAAGTTATCGATGTAATGTCAAATATTCAGTCCAGTCGACAGATTCTTATTCTAGAGAAGATTTCAATGCACCTTATACTAGAAATCAAAGTAGCGTCAATCCACATACATAATGGAAATTTCAAAGGCATTGTTTGAAGACTAAAACTATGGAAGTTATTTGAATCTTAGAGAGTTGATACAAGGAAAGAAAATTCTATTCAAATTTCAAAAGAATATATGAAAGAAATTTGAAGAGTTTGATGAAATTTCTAAAGATAAGTATAGAAAGATATTATCTCATTCTTTCTGCAGACAATCTCATAGAAGAAAGGATTCAAAATTATTCATAGAATGATATAGTTAAAATTCAAGCAGATGAAAGGGAAGCCCACTGAGGATACAATATACACTATTGAGACAGACGACTTCTCTTCTTCTTTTTCTTCATCTCTTCTCTCTTCTCTACTGCAATAAAAAATTTGAGAACAATCTAATAACACTGGATCAAAGAGCAAAACAATCCTTTCTTCTTCTCACAAAAGATTAATCATATATAAAGATCCAGTCCACTAAAGTATCATGAATCCTCAGAGAAATTTGTTGAAAATTGACTTCTAGTGACAAAATTTTTAATCACTAAATGTTATATTTTGGTCATTGAAGACATTTAGTGATCAAATAAATTTCGTCTAAAACCCCATCACTAAATGTCTTCAGCGACCAAAAAGATATTAGACACTAAATATGCATATTTTGTGACCAAATTAATTTGATCATTAAAAACATTCAATTTAAATTCTTTATTCACTAGGAAAAATTTCCAGTGGCAAATTTATTTGGTCACTGAAAGAAATTTCAGTGACCAAATAAATTCAGTCACTAGGTAAAGTTTCAGTGACAATTAATTTGGTCACTAAGAAAGGTTTCACAAAATATAATAATTTTTTCTTTTGTTATTAGTTAGTTTTTAAATTTAGAATTTCAAACAAAAAATAAAAAGAGTACTGAATTGTTAAAATAAACTCGTTCAACAAATTTCTTTCCATTTTATTAATAGAAAAATAAGATGGTGGGAGATAGCACAAACCCCTCAATACAAACAAATAGAACTATTGTCATTAATTAAACTAAGGCCCCGTTTGGCTTGGTGGTGGCAGTTATGAACATATGGGTTAAATTGTAATTTGTTAACGCCCCATCTGAGTAACTTCATTAACTTTTATGTTTAAACAAATGGTATTTGTTAAACGATCCTTAATGAATGACGATTTAACTCATACATTTACGACCGCCACCACTATGCCAAACGGAGCCTAAGTACACTAGAAAAAACCTATAATGAATTTAAATTATTCAACATTACTTTCTTAAAGGTACCAAATAAAGAAATAAATACATATGAAATCAAAATATTCTTCATCCTTGGTTTTCCTAGCACATGACATTCTTTGGGTGTTAATTATTGCTCAATCACTCTTTATCTTGAAAAGATAATCTATGCTGAGTCAAAATATTTTTCAACCTTATGTTCATCAATGCAGAGTTTTTTGACCATGCAATCTAAATAATCAGAGAGAAAAAATAAAGTTTAGTCATGAAAACATAACTGAATAATTTATGATAACTCAAAAGGTAAAAAATGATAATTATATACCTCGAATATTATAATTGAGCACAAGCCCAGATACCATAGATACATGGTATCATCTAGATATATGTTTTATACATGAATTGATGTGAAAAAATGATTAAAATGATTAAAAATGATATAACTGGTGGTGGTCAGTGGATAAAATAATATTTCAAAAATAGTGATTACCAAAATGATATAACTATGTGAAAAAAGGATTAAAAATTATGTGAAAAAAGGAATAGCTGGTGGTGGTCAGGGGATAAAATAATATTTCAAAAGTAGTGATTACCAAAATGTTGACAGCCACATTTAAGCTACTTGAAGATATTGATCTTCAAAATTCATTCTCATCTATCCCGATCTAAACAAAATTAACAATCAAAGAAGCAAACATGAACACTAAAAGTGATCATATAAAAATATGAACAATATTGGTGTGCATCTCTATTTTTAATGCATATACTGATGGTCACAGCTTCCCCTTCGGTTATATAATATTTTTTACTCTTCTTTATTAGACATCAAATCGGTTAGAAGGGAAAGATGCAGGATTCCTGGTCTTTTTAAAACCATTAGAAGAGAATTAGAGATCATTGAATTATGATGAAGATCGTCATAGTGTCTGCATGATCCTAGACACAAGAAAAAAAAATTATGATCATTATTGCTTCTCCTCGGTACTTACATGAAGTTTAATTTTTGGATTATGAAGGAGAAAGGATAAAAGTTTTTTTAAATTATTTGCAGCGAATAAGTTTATTAACTCAGGACAAAGATAAATGAGAAATAAGATTCATAAAGCATTTTGTTAGTGTGGGGATAAGATTGATGATGGTTTGTTGAGAAATTTTCTGCTGAAATGATATAACTAACTTTAATACACACAAGAACTCATATACACATATACAAAAGCCTAGACAATAAAATATGATTCTCTGGACATACTTACTCAACATTTAGTGCCACAGATTGATCATAGAGATCATATTTCATATGAATCCAAAATTCAAAATGTAATTTTAAGAGATTGTATATTTTAAGTATTAGCAAAAGGAAAAAAATACGGGTTAAAAGAACATCTTTATTTTAACTTTGTTTTAATTGTCAATATGAATGATGCAATTAGTTATAGAGGAATTACATAGAGTACTGGATTACATTTAGCAATAATTAGCCATCCTAACACTATTTCGAGGTCTTTATGTATTTTCATTCTCATTCTAAAAAGTTTTATTGAAGACAATTAACTAGAAACTAAGAACCCAAACATTGGATAAAAAGGAACAAAGTTACCTAGAATTCAATGACTGGATGCTTGCATTTGGTAGATTCCAGGTTGCTTCACTCAGAGAGAATCCTTCTCCAAAAAAGTTATTGCCAAACTTGTAGAAAGCTGTATGGACATAGGTCGCCATCAAGAATTGAACAAATATCACTTATTCTGGCAAGAAAATACACTACATGCTTAACAAACAGAACAATCATGTGATTTTTTTTTCATTTTATTCTACACAGAATAATGTTTCCATCTATAAATAGGCCCTAGTAAGGGTAACCAAGATAACAATCTCACTATATTATTTTCCTTCATTCAACTATAACTAGCATGGAGCATGCTGGCATTATGATCAGGATGCCTATACGAGGAAGGGTCTTTTTGATCAGCCTGACTTTCTATTGTCACTAAACATATCACATAAATCATCATCAGATTAAGGCTTCATTTGGTGTTGTTTATTTGCTCCGTTGAGTTTGGTTAAAATGGCATCATCATAGAATGTATGTTTGGCAAGACAATGGTTGTGACTGCTACAAAAAAAACTAGTTTTGAGCATAAAATGTATGATTTTTTTATGTAAGGTTGGGCATTCAGGAATGATGATTCATGACTACCTCATTCACGATCACCACCACCACGCTAAACGCAGCCTAAATCTTCTGGCAATAGAATGGTCAATCATGGCTCTTAACAATCTATAAATTATACAATCATTTGCAGTGGTAAAAGATGATAAATATCCCTCCCAAGCAATTTATAAGTGATGGATTCTGTTTAATAAACAAACCTAAACTTTTTAATAGTTGCTCTTTTACTTCAACATGATGAATAAGTACATAAATTTTCTAAAATAAAATTGTCACTTATCAGAATGGGTGCAGTCAGTGCTAGAATCCTGCTCAAATATGTGAATTGTTAAGTGCTCTATGTTACAGCAATATGAACAAAGACTTGTGAATTCATTGATACTCTATTTTGATGAATGCATTATAAGGGATTAATAGGTTTATCAAGGAATATTAAACTATAATTTGTTTTGAGGATATTTGGGCTAACAGTTTTATTAGTTGGAAGACTTGCATGATGATGTTACTCTTAATTTTGTTGAGGAAGTGGTCGCTTTATTTTTTAAGGACTCGTCTAGGCTCCTTAGCAGCATTATGCAAGATCTGTGAGAAATATTTTAAGAGAATCACTCACAAAATTTGTTCATATCTCATCAGGTGCACAATTTAATACCTATATAAAATAATGAAGAAGGGAAAGGAGTTCACCAGATTTTCAGAAGCTAGATACACACATGCATCAGTTCATTGTTGTTTCATATTATCTAATATTTTTAACATCAACAATGAATTGCACGAGACACCAATTCTCTGTAAAACCATTTGAAACAACCGTTGATTGTACAGTGTTCAGCTCAAGTCCAAGTTTAGGGGTATTTTTCCTAAACTCCATTTATTAAAATGCGGAAGTTTAGGGGTATTTTTCCTCCGCAGTTTTCACCTCAAGTCCAACCGTTGCTTTTTGTGTCCCGATCTCGCTCTCCAGTTTGACCCGCAACCTCCTTTTTTCTTTTTCGCCATTAGCGCGGTGTCCTTTCCCCCCTTTCTCTTTGTTGTCGCTAGTGTCCGATCTCCCCCTCTAGTGGATGCTGATTCTTGTAGTCACTAGTGTCCTTGCCCCCTTTCCCTTTCGTCCCCAAGCAGGTGGAACTTGCCTTCTCCACCGATGGCGCCTTCGTCGGGCAAAAGTCCTACTTCTTTGAAGTAGAACACATTGACTTTCTAAAGCCAATGAGTAGTTTCACTGATACGTGATTACTAGTTCCTACATTCTTTACCAATAACGATATTGAAAGAAATAGTGCCTAACCACCTAGAGGGGGGTGAATAGGTGTACTTTTTCTTTTTACTTTAAGGCAGACAAACTGTTTTGTACTTTAAGCAGCAAATGCAAATTCTACAGCTATCATAACACAGCAACCACAGAAACAAACATTCACAGAGTGCACACAGTGTTTATAGTGGTTCCCCAAGGTCTGGGTACATCCACTTTCCCCCTTCGCCTATCTAGTAGTGTACTAGATTCGGCCTAACTTCTGCACTTCTCCTCAGATCCTCAGATCTTATAGCTCAGAACCCCAAACAGGTTCCTACAACTCAGAGTGTCCTCACTCCTATAACTCAGGCACAAAGCCCTACCACTCAGTCTTCAACAAGACCTACACTCAGGCTAAACAGCCCTACCTCAGCCTTCAATAAGGCCTACACTCAGAGAATTGATTCTCCTACACTCAGGATCAAAAGCCCTACCTCAGCCTTTATAAATTTAGGCTTACAACTCAGATCCATTAGGATCTTACAAAAAGATAATAAAAAGTTTTTAGATCACCACTCAGTTTGAGAGAATGAAGAGGGAAACCTTCTTGATCAGTTCTTGATAGAACTGATTCCTGAGATCAACTTTGTCTTTGCTTTCTTCAAGGCTTCTTGAGTCTGAACTCAGTAAAATTGATCTTATTGAAGTAGACCGGCTGGAAACTTCCTTCTTAGGATGGAGAATTAAATCTGGATCCTACTTAGCAGTCTGGTTCAGAACCTGCTTCTTAAGTAATTTGATTAACAAGTCTCTTTCTTGACTTCAATTACTGGAGTTCTCTCTCTCTCCAAGTAAATCTGAAGTTTCTTCAAAAGATACTGATTTACAGTTTTCTCTGGATCTGTCTTGATTTTCTTAAATTTTAATCTTCTGATTGATTGTTGATTTTTCGATCTTTTTGTTGAAGGAGAAAGACCTTTATATAGTCTTCCTCCAAGGTAACCGGCTGATCCGGTTTCAAACGAACTTCTGACAGCTCTGACAGTTACAGTAGACCGACTGAAATGGCAGCTGTCAAGTCATCCAGTCACTTCTTGAAATCACTGTCTTTGTTTGAAAGTGTCGAGACTGTTCTTCATTATGTGTCGACACAAATAGACCAAGTGTCAACACAAGTGGACTAAGTGTCGACACTAGCCTTGGTGGTGTCGACATAACTCCTTGTGTTGTTGTAACAACTTCTCGACACTACTTCTTCAGAATGTGTCGACACTGATTCTGTGTGTCGAAACAAGCCTTTTGTTGAATGTGTCGACGTTGATTCTGTGTGTCGACACAAGTACTTCTTCTTTAAAACTTAGTTGAATTCTGTTGTGTGTCGACACATCTCCTTTGTGTCGACACAACTTCTTTTGTTGTTGATACTAGCTGAGTGTCGACACATCTCCTTTGTGTCGACACAAATACGTACTTCTTTACTTTATCTTTGTTGAAACTTGCTGTGTGTCGACACAAGTCCTGTGTGTCGACACAGTTGATGTCGACAATTCCTTCAATATGTTGACACAGCTTCCTGGTGTCGATACATTGGATGTCGACTAAGCTTCTCTGGGTGTCGACACTGCCTCTAAGTATCGACATGATATATGTTGAGTATTCTTCATAGTGTGTCGACACTGCCTGTATGTGTCGACACTTTTCTTCTAGTGTCGACTCTGCCTTTCCTAGTGTCGACACAAATACTCCAAGTGTCGACACAGCTTCTCTAGGTGTCAACACAAGCCTTCATAAGTGTCGACACTGCATCTCTAGGTGTCGACACATGAACTTTAAAACTTTCCTGCATTTCCTGCAATTACTTAACCTGCACATATAAACTCAAAGCACATCAAATACACCTTGATGTATATCATTGAGTAGGGTGAGGCTTCTTCAAATCTGTTACACATTTTCTAATGTACCCAACAATCTTCCCCTATTTGGAGAAGTCATAACCCTTAGTCAATGATATACACCATTCATAACAAATACTCAATATGATGTATAACAATATTATATGACAGAGTAAATACTTAACAAAACATGTATAAATAATCTTCTCAGAATAACAATGTAATAGATTGAACATTAAACATTATTTTATTACAACTTCCAATAGTTTCATTAATCAAAAGTTTACATGGATTTTAATGCAAATGATTACAAAGTTGTAAACTTAAGAAAATTCTATTCTATGGCTGCTCTGGCTCCTTGATGATAATGCTCTTGCCAGATTGAATCTTGGCTTGAACTGGAGCATCAGTGTCATCAGCAAGCTTCTTGCCCTTAAGATCTTTCTTCTTCTGTTCTTCAGCCCGTATCTTTTGTCTCTTAAAATAATGATAAGGCTTAGGAAAATACTTGCTAGGCTCCTGTGCATTAGGAGGTAGCTTCCCTAGTTTAGCCTTTCTTCTGTACTGTACAATAGCCTCTTGCCTGACTTCATGTTTTCTCCATTCTTGGTCAGAGTACCATTTACCACTCTCTAGGAAATTACCCTTTGCAGCCTTCCAAGCAGTCAGAATAATATTTCTAGAAGTTGGGCTCCACTGTTCAAAATCAGGCCTTAACTCTGCCTGTTCTCTGAAGCTCTTCTTAGATAATTGAGCTTCTTGCTCTTTCAAAACTTCCTCAGGCACAGGCTTATCTACTTTCTCAAAAATAATATTCTTATTACCCTCAAGAGGGCTATACATAGATTGTACCTCCTGATGTATCATCTCAAAATCAGCTGGTGGGTAGATTACTTGTGCAACTTCAGCTGACTCACCTCCAAAATATGCAGGATTTATCCTAGATTCTGCTACATGAAAGTTCACCAAGTGTCAACTATCTTCACCTAGGGGGGGGGGGGGGGGAATAGGTGACGTGCAGCGTTTTTGCGGAATTTAAGATTGTACCTGCACAATAAAAATAAACAGCACAGTACACAGAGTACACAGGCAATTTATAGTGGTTCCCCGACTTGGGTACATCCACTTTCCCCCTTCGACCTATCTCCCAACACGGGACGACTCGGTCTCTTCACCAACAGGATTTGAAAGAGCAACTAGATCTGATATACTCTAGAGGGGGGTGAATAGAGTATATGGTGCTTTGAAAGCTTTTGCAAACTTTTACAACAATTGTTGTAATATGTGTGAGCAGGGAAGCAGAAATAAATCTAATCACAGTACTAAACTATGCATATACTAAGCACAGAAAAATCAAGGCCAGAAACAAAAAGAAAACAAGCCAAAACCAGATGACACAAGGGAATATAGTGGTTCCCCAAACTTGGGTACATCCACTCTTCTACCACCCTAGGTAGGAATCCACTGCAGGATGAGTTGATCAGGTGTCATGGGCACCAATGAGCTTTTGATAAGGTGCTCAAAAACCAAAGCAGATTTTTTGATCAGGTGTCTTGCCACCAATGAGCTTTTGACAAGGTGCTCAAAAAACAGATTCAAACTTTTGAAGGGAGTTTGAGAAACCCTTTACAGAGTGGGGGTGAGAGAGTTATGACAGTCTTCTCTTTCTCAACCAACTAAGAAGACTATGTGGATTGATGTCAAAGCTCCTCCTGAGTCCTTGAGATCTTCAGGAAGAAGAGCTTTGCTGAGGGTGATAGGCCTTCAAAGATAGAACTCCAGCAATAAATGATTTCAGCAAGCTGAAATGTTGAGTGTCTGGAGTCTTGAAATGATGTTGGCCTTGAACACTTTGAGAGATGAAGAGATCTGAAGATTTGAAAACTAGATCTCCTTGGATGAGTGTTCTTCAGAATTCTTTTTGACAGAAGATTTTTGAGTATTTTTCTGTAATCAGTATTGTGTGTGCTCTGTCTTGTTCTTCTCTTTGATTCAGAAACCATTCTGTCTTTTATTCTCTGTTCCAGAATAGAATGTCATTCTATGTCAAGGATAGCCGTTGGTCTGCATTGATTGCATCCTTAATTACAAAAACTCTTCTGGAGGAAAGTCCACAAAATTATTCCTTGAAAAATCCCTTGAAACTTGGTCCAGAATTGAATGAAAACGGCTAGCAAATCTCTGAATTAATTGCAGAATAACTCCTGACTGATTTGAATTTGAATTCTGGAAGTTATCTGAAATCGTCGAACTGAGCTCTGCTATCGTCGAGCTGAGCTCAGCGAGCTGGAAAACTCAAGCAGCAAAATAATCGTCGATCTGAGCTCAAAGATCGTCGACCTGAGCTCAGAGATAAAGATCCAATGCAGAGTCAAAATCGTCGACCTGAGCTCACCGATCGTCGAATGGAGTTCGACGATATTATGAAGTTGAGCTCAGCGACCGTCGAGTGGAGCTCGATGATCCGTCGGAGTTGAGCTAGATGATCGTCGATCGGAGTTCGACGAATCGTCGTGCTGAGCTCGACGATCAGACTTAGTCTCCAGACAGAAAGACTTGGTCTCCAGGGCAGCTTCCAATCCTAGACTTCTAACCCTTAGACTCAATTCTAATTGACCTATTAAGCTATACAGAAGGTCAAGTAAAGGTTCCTAGAGACATAGTGATCCTGACCCAAATTAGTAATAGGGTGTTCCAACAATCTCCCCCTATTTGGGTTAGGATGACTATTTACAGACTTTGGAAAAATTCAAATAACAACATACAATCAGAGAAGCATAAAAACAGCAGCTAGACATTGCAGAAACATCACAGAGATATATATATATGTATATATCTCATCCAGATAGCAGTCAGAATTCACAAAAATTGTCACCTTACACTGTCACTTCTTCTCTTTGCCTTTGACAAGTTTGATTTCTCTGTTTGGATTTAGAGCTTCCTTGTTGGACCTGGTGTCATCTGTTGCACCCAAATAAGTTTGCTTTGAAGATCTGGGGACCACAGCAGCAGGATGCAACTCCATATATCTCTCAGCATCAAATAATTTGCTGGAAGCATATTTGTCTAGTTCCTTTTGTCTTTGCTCTGACATTGTAGAAATATTTGAAGTGTCTAAACCTTGCTCTCTGGCCTTCTTGATCTGATCTAGTGCAGCCAGTTCCTTCATCCTAGCAGTCCAAGCAGCTGGATTCTTTTCAGGGTCCTCAAATGGTACAGGTGGTTCATACCTGTTGGAAGAATTGTCTTGAGGAGGCCTGGCAGACACTGTCTCTTTTAGCTTGTAGGGGAAGGGACCAGAAGTAGTATCAGCAGGACTATGTACTCCCCTAGAATATGGATGTTGCCTAGAGTACCCTTTGGAATAAACTTGAAAATCTCTTTGATTACCCCTGTATCCTCCTCTCCTAGAATAAGAACCCCTAGACTGGCTTTCCCTTTGGTAGGATCTGGCATGGGGTTGATAGGGAGCCTGACTTCTAGCTGGGGCTTGACTTGTAGAGCTGTCACCTGCACCTGCATCAGGAGGAGGTGGTGGAGGAGGATGAGGGTGCTGGAACTGGGAGGAGCCATTTTCATACTTTCTCTTTTTCTTCATGGCCTTGAGCTGATTTTTAGAATATTGCATCCAATGTTCTGTGATGGGGCAGTTATGCAGAATATAATAAGGAATATCATTATCATCCTTGACTTTTGTAGGAGGGACCCTTTTCATAGCCTTGCTCCTAGCTTTCCTTTTCCTTGCAATAGTGGCAGAAGAGTCATCAGAGTCTGTCTTGAACTCATCAGATTCAGAACTCTGGGCATCATATAGAGCATCAATTCTCTTCATCAAATCTTTCTTCAGTTGAATAGCAGCAGATGAGGCAGAAGCAGAAGTAGCAGCAGCAGGGACAGCAGCAGATGGAGCAACAGATGCAGAGGGTGCAACAGGAGCAAATACAGCAGATGCAACAGATACTGGAGTAGTGACAGCAGAAGTAACAGCAGTAACATCATCAGAATCTGTAGCAGGCTCAAAAACAGTGGCCTCTGTCATCAGAAGATCCTTGGAAATTGGCTCATCAGAAGCAATTAGGATTTCAGCAGCAGTGTGAGCAATCTCAGCAGTATCAACAATTTCAGAAGCAAAGTCAGTGTTTATTTAACAGCAGCAGCATCAGCAACATCTTCAGAAACAGCAATCACTGAATGTACAAATGCAGAGATAATGCTAAGGTCACAGCAAGAGACAGACACCAGTGCCTTGGACAAATCTTTTGGGGGCTGGACAACATTAACCTCTGGGAGATAGCTGAAGAAGGCAGTATCAAAGGCAGAAAGCAAAGACCTTAGGTCTATTGCAAGAACTGCAGTAGGAGCCTGACATTCTGGAGGCACAACAACAGTAGCAGAAGGGGCAGCAGGCACAGAAACATCAGCAGCAGCAGCAGCATGAAGGCTTGCTTCATATGACATCTCCCCCTGCCTAGATGCAGATACATCTGTATCAAGGCAAACTGCTGGTGGTGCTGCCTGAGGAAGGAGGGAGGAAAGCCTGGCAGAGAGGGCTGCCACTGACAAGTGTAGAGGAGCCAATGAGGTCTCCAAGAGTAGGGAGAGACTGGGGGCAATTAGCTCATACAACTTGTCAGCTAGGGCTGAGAGGTCTACTTGCTCAAGAATAGGAGCAGAGGTAGATGGAATGGGGATAGTTGAGGATGCTGGAAGTGGAGGGCTGGAGAGTGGAATGGATGGCTCAGGTGTTGGGATGGTGGAAATGGAGGACAAGGGGATGGATATGGATGGGGTGAAAGTGGTTTGGTCAATGATATGGTGGAGGAGATCTTGGAATGAAGTTGAGGAGGAGGGTAATTCTGGAGGAGAGGATGGGGAATCATCCATATAGGAGTCATCCAGGAGGGTGAAGGATGGAATGGATGGAGAAGAGGTGACATCTGGTGGAGGGTATGAGAACAGAGGGTGGAAGTGGTCTACTAGTGGAGGCAGAATGGGTTCTGGAGATGGAATTGTTATTGGAGATGGGCTAGAGATGGTAATGGTGGATGGAGCTGGAATGGTGGATGGTAGAGGAAGGGTTGGAAGTGGAGGAGGAGAGGAGGCAGCAACAGCAACAGCCAGGTCAGCTGTAGGAGCAGAGACCTGTGAGGGAGTGACTCTATGAGTCCTGGTGCCTGAAGGAGCACTTGAGGAGGGCCTGCCAGGCTTGCTGATTTGCCTGTCCCACTTGCCAAAGAGGGCACAGGTGAGTCTCTTGGAGGCATTTATGTGCACTCCAGAGGAGACCAGCAAGGCAGGGCACCTGTTTTGCAGGAAGACTCCAAGAATCCTTCCAAAGTTAACAAAGCTTTTGTTTATTTTCTTCTTGATTAGGTCAAAAAAGACCTCTCCCCAGTTCAAACTTCTCTTATCCACCAGAGCTCCCATGAGGCAGATCTGGTATCTGGATATGGTATCATGTGCAGAGTGCTTTGCCAGCAGCACTTTCCCTACCACATCTGCTAGGAACCTGTATTCAACAGACAGGTTTCTCTTGAATAACTTGCTAGGGTTTCCCTCTGGATGACCCATCCTGGCAAGCATGTCAGAAAACTCCTCTCCAGATAACTCAGCAGTAACATCTCCATTTCTTAGTCCAAAAACCTCTGTTAAAATGGTGGGGGTCAGAGGTACCTGAGTTCCAGCAATGGACCCAACTATTGTGGAGTTGTCTTGATTATGAGCAGTATAGACCCACTCCTTTATCTCATCTGAAGCAAGCTTGATTCTAGTGGTCATGAGGGCAGACAGATTCTGATCCTTGAATAAATCCAGTATATCTTGGAAGATTTGATCAGTGGTGTTGAAAGATTCCATATCAATGTCGAATCCAGCATCGAACTTCATTGCGGCTAGAACTGCAACGGACACAGCCATTGTACCTGCAAAAATTCAACAAACAAAACGACCAAGCGTAGAACTGTTTGGAGGGAAAGAAAATCCTTGCAGAGAAATCGAAAGCGCAAGAGAGAACGACGGTGAAAAATGAGTTTTATATTAGGGTTCGACGCAGAATTGGAAAGATCGTTGAACTCAGTTCGACGATCGAGGCTTCTAAAGGAATCTGAAAGGTTTTCAACATCGTCGATCTCCGTTCGACGATATTGGAGAGCGTCGAGCTCCGTTCGAGGATCGTGCAGAGAACAAGATCGTCGAGCGCCGTTCGACGATCGTTGACCGGAAGAGATAGTTCATACTATCTGAGAGGCGCTGAACTTAGTTCGACGATTTTTGGAAATCGTCGATCTCCGTTCGACGATCTTAGGGGAAATCGTCGAGCGCAGTTCAGAGATCAGAAAAATTCTAGACACTAAGAAAAATTAGAATTTTTGCCTAGTCTTGGTCAATTTTTAAGCTTTCAAAATCTTGGATATTATTTAAGGCTTCCTCCATCTAACATTCCTAACTGATTTAGGAAGAAGGTGTGTTTCTTTTCATCCAAAGGCTTGGTGAAAATATCTCCCCTTTGTAAATCAGTTGGGATATATTGTAGTTCAATTTTGTGTTTTTCAACATTATCCCTTAAGAAATGATGTCTAATCTCTATGTGTTTTGTCCTACTATGGAGGACTGGATTTTGAGCTATGGAAATAGCACTTGTGTTATCATAAAAGATTTTAGACTTCTCTAAGTTGTATCCATAGTCTAGGAGTTGGTTTTGGATCCACAAAATTTGTAAACAACAACTGCCTGCAGCCATATATTCAGCTTCAGCAGTTGAGGTTGACACAGATGTTTGTTTCTTACAAAACCAAGAGACAAGTCTATCACCAAGGAACTGACAAGTTCCACTGGTGCTTTTCCTGTCAATTCTGCATCCAGCATAATCAGCATCAGAGAATCCAGTTAACTCAAATGCTGAATCTTTTGGATACCAGAGGCCTAGATTTGGACAACTTTTAACATACCTGAGAATCCTCTTTACTAATGTTAGGTGTGACTCTCTAGGGCTTACTTGGAACCTAGCACATATACATGTAGCAAACATTATATCTGGTCTACTAGCTGTAAGATACAGTAAAGAGCCAATCATTGCTCTATATGTTGTCTGATCAACAGGTTTCCCAAGTTCATCAGCATCCAATACAACATTGGTAGGCATGGGTGTGTTCATACAAGATGCCTCAGACATACCAAATTTCTTAACCAGTTCATTAGCATATTTGGTTTGAGAAATAAAGATGCCTTCAGCATGTTGTTTGACTTGCAATCCTAGGAAGAAGGACAGCTCACCCATGCTACTCATCTCAAATTTAGAATGCATCAGGTTAGAAAACCTTCTGCACAATTTTGAGTCAGTAGAACCAAAAATGATATCGTCTACATAAATTTGTACTAGTAGGGTATGAGACTTATGAGTTCTAATAAAAAGAGTTTGGTCTACTCTACCCCTTATAAAACCATTTTCCAAGAGAAAGCATGCTAGGGTCTCATACCATGCTCTAGGAGCTTGCTTGAGACCATATAATGCTTTGTTCAGTCTAAAAACATAATCAGGAAGAGTTGGAGAGATAAAACCTGGAGGTTGTCTGACATAGACTTCCTCTTTGATGTCTCCATTTAAGAAAGCACTTTTGACATCCATCTGATAAACCTTGAAGCCTTTGTGAGCTGCATAAGCTAGAAATATCCTGATGGCTTCCAATCTTGCAACAGGTGCAAAAGTCTGGTCGTAGTCAATTCCTTCTTCTTGAGAATATCCCTGAGCAACTAGCCTTGCCTTGTTCCTTATAATTACGCCTTGATCATCCAGTTTGTTTCTGAATACCCATTTTTTCCAACAATGGAATGATCCTTAGGCTTTGACACTAGTTCCCATACTTTGTTCCTCTCAAATTGATGCAATTCCTCTTGCATTGCAATGATCCAATGTGGATCTTGCTCTGTATCTTGAATGGACTGAGGTTCAATTTGAGATAGGAAGCAGGTGTGCAACAGGTTTTGGTTGACCTGATTTCTGGTTTGCACACCAGCTGAGATTTCTCCAATTATTTGGGAAATTGGATGGTCTCTTGATGTTACTAAATCAACAGGGGGTGTTGATTGTTCACCAACCTGTGTTGTTGTTTCCTCTTATGGTACAACAACTGGCTCTTCAGATTGTGCTTCAATATGTGAAGCATTCCCTTCATCTTCACTGCTTTCTTCTTCTTGAGCAACCTGTAACTTGTTCATATCTTCAACTAGAGAGAGTTCCTGCAAAGGTTCTATGGTGGAAGAAATCTTCTCCTTGAAAGACATGTTAGTTTCATCAAAAGAAATATGAACAGATTCCTCAATTTTCAAAGATGATTTATTATAGACCCTATAGGCCTTGCTGATCATGGAGTATCCTAGAAACACTCCTTCATCAGCTTTGGCTTGAAATTTTGCTAGATATTTCTTGTCATTATTGTGAATGTAGCAAATACAACCAAAAATTCTGAAATAGTCAACTTTAGGTTTCTTCCCTTTGAGTAATTCATAGGGAGTCTTTCCCTTTAGTTTATGTATCAGACTTCTGTTCAGCACATATTTGGAGGTGTTCACTGCCTCTGCCCAAAAGGATAGAGGTAGATGAGCATCTGACAACAATGTAGTGGCAGATTCAATAAGGGTTCTATTTTTCCTTTCAGCTACCCCATTTTGGTGAGGAGTTCTAGGAGCTGAGAAAGTATGCCTGATCCCTTCACTCTGACAGAACTCTTGCATAAGAAGAGAATCAAACTCTGTCCCATGATCCCTTCTGATCAGGGCAATGTGAGTATTGAACTCAATCTGTATACATTTGAGAAACTTTGTCAGACACTTAAAGTTATCAGACTTCTTCCTTAGAAAGAACACCCAAGTGAATCTAGAGAAGTCATCTACAACTACTAAAGTGTAGGATTTCCCTCCTAGGCTTTGTACTGTGATGGGTCCAAATAGATCCATGTGTAACAGATACAATATCCTAGGTGAATCACTCTTATTAAATGACTTAAAACTGTTTTTAGTTTGCTTGCCTAATTGACAAGCCCTATAGAGTCCTTCTTTCTTGAAGGGGCCAAAAGGTAGTCCTCTAACAAGGTTGTCCTTGGAGAGCCTAGCAATAGTTCTAAGGTTTAGGTGTCCTAGTCTCTTATGCCATAAAACATCTGGTCTACAGACAGAGTTAAACAGGCAAATATCTATATTAGTTGAAAGAAAATCTACTAGATAGATGTTACCTTTCCTTTTACCTGTCAACACAGTTGTGTTGTCCTCTGACTTGATTCTGCATAAGGTTTTGCTGAAGGTCACCTGGTAGCCTTCATCACATAGCTGACTGATGCTGATTAGGTTGTGCTTCAGTCCTTCCACATAGGCTACCTTCTTGAAGGTTACTGAACCAATCTGGACTGCACCATATCCTTTAGTTTGTCCAAAGTTGGAATCACCAAAGATAACTTTGGGTCCAAACTTGGCTCTAAAGGAAGTGAGGTTGTCCTTGTTCCCTGTCATGTGCTTAGAGCACCCACTATCCAAATACCATTGCTGGTAAGATGTTGGATAGGTCTTTACCTGCACATAAAACAATTCATTTGTTTTTGACCCAGTTTACCTTGGGCCTAGGTTGATAACCTCTGAATTCTGAAATGAAAGACATCCCAGGTTGACTCTTATATCCTTCAGGATGATATCTCCTTGGAGGTATAATCCATTCAGTATAAGGGTTAAAGGTTTGGGATGAAGAACCCTTAGGATTCAATTTTGATTTGCCTTTGACAAAGTTTTCAGAGTTCTGACCTCTGTTCGACGATCTTGGAGCTGAGTTCGACGATCTTGAGTCAGATCGTCGAGCTCCGTTCGACGGTCGACTATGGGTGAGGTCAGGTATATGTGATCGTCGACTTGCGTTCGACGACTCTGGCTGAGATCGTCGATCAGCGTTCGGCGATTTTTCCTGAGATCGTCGAGCTGCGTTCGGCGATCGTCGATCTTCATTCGGCGATCGTCGATCTCCGTTCGATGATTTTTGCTGGGACTTAGTTTTCTGAGGCAGATCAGAATTTTTCCTGACAACCTCTACAACTCACTTTCCCTTGTTAGAAATAAACTTGATGGGAGTTGTTAGGACTATAGGTTGGCTGGATGAAGCACCCAAGCCCAGTATACTGTTGAATCTAGAGTTCACTGTGATTGTGATGTCCATCAGCTTGATGCTTCTCCCATTAAGGGATTCTTCAAGCTTCTTGGCCTCAGAGAGCTCACTTTTCAGTGAAGCTATTTGTTCCCTACAGTTCTCCAACTCCTGAGAGAGTTTGAGGTTTTCTGACTTTAAACCATTGTGTTCAGATAATTGATTTCTGAGAGAGATAATCTCTTTCTCAGACTTTAGTAGGTCTAAACACAGTGCTTTAAATTCAGATTTAAAATCTTCTGAAGTAAAATCAAAAGAACCAATTACCTGATCTTCTTCAGGTTGAGTCTTTGAGTCTGACTCTGACTCCTCTTCTTCTGAATTGTTCTGTGAGGCATTGATTGCCATCATGCAAAACTCCTTTTCTTCTGCATCATCCTCATCATCACTGGAGCTGGAAGAGGCTTCTGACTCCTCTTCAGTCTCACTCCAGGATTCAGCAACAAACCCTTTTCTTATATGCTTATTTTTTGCTTGAAGAAGGTTTGCTATTGCCATTCCTTTTGGAGTCTTTCTCCTTTCTTCTTTCTTTTCTGTCCCTTCTGTCCTTGATCTTGTTCTCTGGATAGTCAGGAACTATGTGCCCTGGTTTCCTGCAACCAAAGCAGATAATATCTTTATTGTTGCTAATGGACTTGTCATACCTTGGCTTATCCTGCTCTTTGTATGATCTTCTTCTGAAGTCCTTTCTGGCCATCTTGTAGAATCTTTTAGCCAACAAGCTGAGAAGTTCATCATTACATGTAGCTTTATCTTCAGGCAGATCCTCAGTTGCCTTAAATGCTATGGTCTTCTCTTTTCTTGTGGCTGGTGAAGCAGCCTTCTGTTCTTCCTCTCTATTCTTGATGAGCAGCTCATAAGATTTGAGCTTACCCAACAAGGCTTCAGTGGTGATCTCATTCAGACTTCTGGCATCTTTAATTGGCCAGATTCTTGAATCTCAAGTGCTGGGGAAGCACATTAGGATCTTGTCATTAAGTTCTGTTAGAGAGATCTCTTTCTCTAATGTCCTCAGTTCACTGACAATTAGACTCAGTCTATTGTACATGTCTCCCACTAACTCAGTCTCTCCCTTCTTGAAGTTCTCATATTGAGTGATGAGATGAGATCTTCTGTCCTTTCTCTCATCAGCTGAGCCTGAGACTATTTCTGAGAGTCTATCCCAAATTTCCTTGGCTGAATTGCATTCAACTACCTTTTGAAAAATGTCATCTGACATTGTCTGAGCTAGAATGTTCATAGCCTTGGCATCAGGTACTTTCCATTTTTTGATGTCAGCATCTGTTCCTGATGGAGGTGGAACAACATTTGTACTTGTGCTCTCTGGGGGTCTTGGACACACTGTCAAAACAGAATTAAATATATCTTCATCAATAGAATTCATGTAGAGTCTAATCCTTGCTTTCCAAAGTGCAAACTTTGACAGATTGCACACTGGAGGTCTGGTGCTAGCATAATCTTTATTTTGGGCCATGATTTGTGCAAACAGAATCTAACAATAAAAAATACAAAAAAAATCTAGTTTGGGATCTTGAGGTTCAGGTGTTAGCCTGTACAACCAATCAGATATGGTATGTTTAACCAACCTCCCTCTGATACCAATTGAAAGAGCAACTAGATCTGATATACTCTAGAGGGGGGTGAATAGAGTATATGGTGCTTTGAAAGCTTTTGCAAACTTTTACAACAATTGTTGTAATATGTGTGAGCAGGGAAGCAGAAATAAATCTAATCACAGTACTAAACTATGCATATACTAAGCACAAAAAAATCAAGGCCAGAAACAAAAAGATAACAAGCCAAAACTAGATGACACAAGGGAATATAGTGGTTCCCCAAACTTGGGTACATTCACTCTTCTACCACCCTAGGTAGGAATCCACTGCAGGATGAGTTGATCAGGTGTCCTGGGCACCAATGAGCTTTTGATAAGGTGCTCAAAAACCAAAGCAGATTTTTTGATCAGGTGTCTTGCCACCAATGAGCTTTTGACAAGGTGCTCAAAAACCAGATTCAAACTTTTGAAGGGAGTTTGAGAAACCCTTTACAGAGTGGGGGTGAGAGAGTTATGACAGTCTTCTCTTTCTCAACCAACTGAGAAGACTATGTGGATTGATGTCAAAGCTCCCCCTGAGTCCTTGAGATCTTCAGGAAGAAGAGCTTTGCTGAGGGTGATAGGCCTTCAAAGATAGAACTCCAGCAATAAATGATTTCAGCAAGCTGAAATGTTGAGTGTCTGGAGTCTTGAAATGATGTTGGCCTTGAACACTTTGAGAGATGAAGAGATCTGAAGATTTGAAAACTAGATCTCCTTGGATGAGTGTTCTTCAGAATTCTTTTTGACAGAAGATTTTTGAGTATTTTTCTGTAATCTGTATTGTGTGTGCTCTGTCTTGTTGTTCTCTTTGATTCAGAAACCATTCTGTCTTTTATTCTCTGTTCCAGAATAGAATGTCATTCTCTGTCAAGGATAGCCGTTGGTCTGCATTGATTGCATCCTTAATTGCAAAAACTCTTCTGGAGGAAAGTCCACAGAATTATTCCTTGAAAAATCCCTTGAAACTTGGTCCAGAGTTGAATGAAAACGGCTAGCAAATCTCTGAATTAATTGCAGAATAACTCCTGACTGATTTGAATTTGAATTCTGGAAGTTATCTGAAATCGTCGAACTGAGCTCTGCTATCGTCGAGCTGAGCTCAGCGAGCTGGAAAACTCAAGCAGCAAAATAATCGTCGATCTGAGCTCAAAGATCGTCGACCTGAGCTCAGAGATAAAGATCCAATGCAGAGTCAAAATCGTCGACCTGATCTCACCGATCGTCGAATGGAGTTCGACGATATTATGAAGTTGAGCTCAGCGATCGTCGAGTGGAGCTCGACGATCCGTCGGA
Source organism: Platanthera guangdongensis (assembly GCA_039583875.1). Lineage (NCBI taxonomy): Eukaryota > Viridiplantae > Streptophyta > Magnoliopsida > Asparagales > Orchidaceae > Platanthera > Platanthera guangdongensis. Next base: position 159,342,263 of record CM077148.1, read on the forward strand.
GTTGAGCTAGACGATCGTCGATCGGAGTTCGACGAATCGTCGTGCTGAGCTCGACGATCAGACTTAGTCTCCAGACAGAAAAACTTGGTCTCCAGGGCAGCTTCCAATCCTAGACTTCTAACCCTTAGACTCAATTCTAATTGACCTATTAAGCTATACAGAAGGTCAAGTAAAGGTTCCTAGAGACATAGTGATCCGGACCCAAATTAGTAATAGGGTGTTCCAACAGGATTGAAATCCAATCCTTACACTAACGGAAGGAACCCTTCCACACGTAGGAGTCACCACTCCCACAAACCGGGTTGTACCCAACCCTTACAACACGGAACAAACGTTCCTTTACAACAAAAGTAAAACTAGAATGTACACGAGATACAAACTTCGTTTGGAGAATAAGATGTCCCTCTTTGTTGACGACGTGTTCTTGACGTCCACAAGGAGTCCACAACCTTAGATCTCTCTTGGAGAGGATCTCCCCGGAACCGGCGGCGGCAAGATGGGCGGCGGCAAGGTTCATAGGATCGGCGGCGACGACGATGTGCGGCTGCACTTCTTTAGAGATCCAAACTTCGTAGCGAAGCTAGCTAGGTCTACCAACGGTCACACTAGGATCAATCGTCTCGATCGATTCGGATGGGGAAGACTTTCCCGATCTACAAATCGAGAGACAAGAGATCTCCGGTTAGACACGTGAGACGCTGAGCTTAGCTAGGCTTCTGTCGCAGGAGGATCTGTGCGAAACCACGATCAACCGGCGAACAACTTGTCGCGAGCGGCGGCGGCGGCGACGGAGCGGAAGCGGCGATTTTAGGGTTCGTCCGTGCTCGCGTATTTCTTATCTTCTTCACTCTTTTTACTGTTCAAAAATACCCGTGTATTTATACACTGTAGACACTTACAATATGACCGTTGTGGGTCCCACACGTAGATACCCGAAATCCGGTTCAAAATAGTCCAGCGGCAGGATCCGGTCCAGCAGCATCTCGAGAAAGCGCCAAGTAAAATTCGTCGAGAATCATAGGTGATTCTCGACGAATCGGCGAGAATCAGTTAGTGATTCTCGACGATTCGTCGAGAATCACTAGTGATTCTCGATGATTCACTTATTGATTCTCAACGAATATAACTTGGTATTCATGATCTGCTCAACGATGGGTTCGGCGAGAATCACTAGTGATTCTCGTCGAATCTTACTTGACACCGTTTTGAGGTAGCCGGATAGAGTCGGCGAGAATCACTAATGATTCTCGACGATTCGGCGAGAATCACTAGTGATTCTCGCCGAATCGGCGAGAATCACTTGGTGATTCTCGTCGAATTGTACTTAGACGAATTTTCGTATTTCCACCCATGATGAGCTCCTTGATCTATCCTTGCTCCTTGTCTGCTCTTGCAAGATTACAGCCCTGTACTTGAAAGTAAGTGCACTCCAATAGAGAGAGTACACGTAGGACAACACACTGATCTGCTCAACGAGGGATTACGTCGTGCAGACCCGTGTATATTGACCTACTGCACCCTGACATTGGTGTGCACTTAGCGTGGAATAACTGCAAGCACAACTTAAGAGGTTTCATCAAATACATTGTGAATTCATCTTAGCTTGACATATGGCTTCCTCAAATCCAGGTGATTGTGAATACAATACCCAACAATCTCCCCCTATTTGACGAAGCCAAAACCCTACTAGCTAAGATGAATAACACCAATCAAATAATATAAACAACATTCAGAATTTAAATATGCAGCACAAGATAATATAGGCAGACAAATCAAGACTTGAGTCATTCATAATTTGAAATGCATATATATATATATATATATATATATATATATATATATATATATATATATATATATATATATATATATATATATATATATATATATATATACATAATCTCAAGATTGTTCAAATAATAACAATAACCATTAATCGTTCTTAATAGAGAATGACAAGCTATAAAGTTTGGACTATTTTTCTTTGGCTAGGTCATCCTTGAGTTTTTGCGCCAAATACTTCTTTCTTTGCCTCTCCATATATTCTTTGGGCTTCGGATAATATCTGGGAGGAGGAGCTTTATCTGCCGCCGTGTTGGTCCTGAAGAAGATGTTTCGTTTTGCTTCATACGTCTTGTGCATTTCCCACTCATACTGCCTGTATACTTCGTTTCGATTGATTTCTCCTTTTTCCTATAGCCAGAAGGTGTCCAAGATGATATTCTTTGAAACTGGACTCCACTTTTCATTTCTTACTTCCTCCTCACTCAGTCGAATTCTCTTTTCAGCTTGTGTCTCCTTGGAGGTCCCTTCTTGAGCTTTTCTCTTTCCCGTGGCTTTTGCTAGGGCCTCTTGGTCAAACATGCTCATCAGTTTTGCTTTAGAAATAGCCCTAGCATCAGCTTCACTCATGGGAACATCTGCAACACTTACTCCCTCAGCAGCACTTACTCCCGCAGCAGCCGTAGTAGTCACAGGAGCATGAATACCTGCAGGATTCAAATCGACGCCTAACGCCTGTTGGAGCATCCACCAGCAGCTGTCATAGACATATTTGTTTGACTGTTCGAAGTTTATGATCATGATTTCTTGAAGCTCGGCCATCTTAGCTATATATTCCTTCTTCCCCTTTTTGGCTTCGACTGCGATGGAATTTGCATATGAGTGCAGCGAGTCATCAATATGCTTTGAAGTCCTGGAGAATTCAGTGACCAATGCTTGTTGATTATCGTTGAGAGTTACCATATTACCGTCAAACTTTTGAATGTTGTTTGCTACAACATGAGCATTCTGATTTACTACGACGAGAGTGTCGGTGTTCTTTTTCAACCCGTCCATAAGAAGAGTGACCGCTTGGCCGGCCGCTGTATACTTTTCTTCAAATTTCTTTTCCATCACGTCAAGTTTATGATTGATCTCCACCATATTCTTGAGTATGAGATTTTCAGATTCCTTAATCCGTTTCAGCATTTTATTTTGAGCTTTTTCAAAAGAGGCCTTAAGCTCATCCACTATGCCCTGAATGATATTCACGGTGTGAGTGGCTATATCATCTCGTAGAGGAATATTCTGAGGCACTTCTTGGCCTTGCTCTTCAGCAGAAGCACCTGTAGAGCTATACACCATCACAGTCTCTAATGGGGGAATGCTGGCGGCCTCTGTAGATTTCTCTGACTCCCCCTCCACTCGTGCACCACTGTTTTCACGAATGATTTCAGGTGCGTGCTTGTTAGATGGAGGTTCATTGAGATCCTGAGTTTCCACAGCGTCCTGTTCCATATTTTCATCTTCCTCACCTTCAGCATCCATAAGATCATCTTCATCAGCATCCTCTTCCAACTCTTTGTCAGTAGTCTCCTGTACAGCAGCTTCGGCTCCTTGAGTGTTCCTGTTCAGGGCCTCCTCATGCTCCAGCTCAGGTTCACTTTCTTCGTGTAGATCTGCCACAGCATCTCTGGCCAGTTGGGAGATGTCAGATACTACATCAGCATGAGTGGGTAGAGGCTCCCCCTCAATTCCTGCAGTCAAAGTATCAGGAATTTCACTGGGGGTTACTGCTGGAGATACTTCCTGTTGGTCTTCCATGGCAGCCTGCCCAATTCGCCTCTCCCATCTGTCAAAAACACTTGCGTCCATTTTCTTCAGGTAGTGTAGAGGAACACCTGTACTCATGTCAAACTTGTCTCTATTCAGCTGATTGAGATACAGACTTATGATTCAGCCAAAGCTCGGAGATCTCAGGGTGTCCTTTATTTTCTCAAACAGCAATGACCCCCAGTTGAATCTTTTTCGGCAGACAATAGCCACCAGGATCTTGAACATATCCGCAGAGATATGGTCATGAGATCCTGGCTTGCAGATGAGTACCTTTCCAATTATGTCAGACAGAAGCTTCCCTTCTTCATTCATATCCTTGCGCTTGATCGACCGAGTTCCTCGTGGGAGACCGCAGAATAAGAGAGTCCTGGTCTTGTCTTCGTCCTCCAGATAGTCCTCGTGCTCCGAGCTAGAGAGCTGCAGGAAGCGGGTCAGCTTGCTGGCAGACATCCTGACCTTCGACCCAGCCACCTTGCTTTTGATTAGAGAGTCGCCATTCCGGAGTTTTGCGGTAGCGAAGAACTCCAACACCTCTTTGTCCAAGATTTTGCACGGGTGCTCCAGGACGAATGAGAGCCCAGCCTCTTCCAGCATCAGAATGATGTTTCTGAATTCGTCAGAGGCATGAGAGAACCCAGTTCGAACTAGCTCGCAACCAGTGACCAACCCAGCGGTTGTCCTTGGAGCCATTGTAGATCTAGGGAGAGAAGCCCTACTATACGCTTAATCAAAAAATCAAAAAGGAAGCGACACTAGTGATCAAGTCCAAGTAAGGGTGAGGGGGTGGTTACCTAAAGGTGTAGACGGTGAGTTAGTTCGATGAAGACGAGGGACACCCGATGAGTGCACGCGGAGAAATTCCTGAAAGCAAGAATCGAAATCGGAAGAGCGTCCAAGAACAGAGTGAGCGTCCTTTGGTTAATCTTGCGGCAGTCGCCGAGTTTCCGGCGCGATTTGACGAGTATCCAGCGGGATACGGCGGGAGACCTTCGATGGAGACCGATTCGGCGAGCTTCCCTTCCGGTGAGTTTCCCCTGCGGAGAGAGTCGGTGAGTTTTCCTGCGGGCTTCGGTGAGAATCACTTGTGGGAAGACGACTCGGAGAAGACCTTTGCGGGATTAGGCGTGTTTCCTGCGAAGTTCGGCGGGATTCGGCGAGTTTGCTCCTTCGGCGGGATTCCTATGGAAGGTGAAGGGTCGGCGGGATTCTAAATATATAAAGGGTCGGCGGGATTTCTGCTCATTCGACGAGTATTCTGCGGTAAGTTTCCCGTGGAAATCGGCGGGATTTCTTTGCGTTAACGACAGGTTTTAATAAGGGTTTAACAAGTTATAACGGGATCCCTTTGCTAAGAGTCGGTGGGAATTTGTCTAAGTTGTAATCGAAGGGTTTCTTTATCTATGTTGAAATCGAAAGGTTTCTTTACTAGGAATCTTCAAGTTAAGAGGCATTGCAGCATTTTTGAATTCTTCTGATGTCAAGTCAATTTAAAAATTATAAATATATATAATATCTTAAAGCCAATCTATTTGGGTTTGAACGGGGCTTTTCCAAACACTTCTTGATGTCAATTGTGAGTTGTCGAGATTCACAATGACATATCTTCGTTAACTCTTTATTGATGTATAAAAGGTTTGTATGTATCAAGTTAACCTATCTTTAGATGTGCACACACATATGTATAAGCATAAGTATAAATATACATATATATAAATATATAAGTAAATGTGGATACAATATGACTCAAGTCCTTGAACTGATCAAAAGTACCTGAGATTATGAGAGTTAACATTTAGTCTCTCTGACTATAACATACCCGGTGCTCGATGTGAGTATGCTTATATAGATATTACTTCTGTTATTCCAGATACATGTTCCAATTTAGTCTTGGAACACCTACTGTCTAGTTCCCATCATATTTACAGGAACCTAGACTACCCTGCAAGAAAGAATTACCTTACCTTAGGAACCCAAATCATATTGGGTCCTAGGTTCCTGTTAGCATAAGCACTCGACTGCCTTCCTTCAGAAAACCTGTCAGGAAGGCTACCTCTGCTCAGAAAATGTGGATAGGCCCTTGCCCTTGACACAGAGGGGTTGTGCCAACAGTCGATGGCAAAGTGTCCCACTTTACCACAGCACCAACACGGGTGAATGTTGTATCGCCGTTTCTGACCTGATCTAGTGACTGAGGTAGTCACGGTCCCAGGTCTCAACGGGATAGGGCATGATCTTCTAACAAAATTTTCTCTTCCACCGTGACACGTGAAAGGGTGGAAGGAATGCATGTTGCGAGCGGCATGAGGCCGGGGATGTGGTGCCTTCCTTTCAGGCAACCCCCTTCCTGAGGCCTCATGAAAACTTACACCATGACTTCTAACCTCCCTATCCTGTGTCCTCGGGTGGTGAGAAGTCTTCTGTGAGCTGGGACATGCGGGTTCGCACCGAGTTGAGGCAGTGGCAGTGAATACAAAGGGCTCAGAATGAGACTTAGGTATTCTCTCATGGGTGGCCATGACGGCCCTTGCACTACGGGTGTCTCCACATGGGGACAGATCACCCTTGCAGTGACCACGACTATTCCTGTGGTCATACCTGAAGGCATGATGAGTTTCCTTCCTGCTTGGAGTGGGGGGTCGGAATACCGTTTCCCCATTTCTCCATGAATTGATAATCCGGGAGATCCACCCGTTTTCTTGCTTTCTCTTTATAACATCAACCTTGGAAAAGTTTGATACTATTCTTTTCTCATTCTCTAAACTACTCTCTAGAGCTAAGATCTTAGAGTCCTTGACATTATTGGACGCCATTTGGAGAACCAACAAGATCTTCAGTCGAGCAATCTCTTGAGCTTGCTCCTCAACAAGTAGGTTGCTTTTCTGAAGGGCTCTCTTCAGGGAATCAGAATATTCTGAAGGAAAGCAGTTCCTGTCTTCAGAAATTTCAAGAGATACGGGGCAGGATGAAGAGGTTACCTGCTCTTCTGTGTTATTGTCATTAGAGCCAGTGACCATTGTCTCATCCTCATCAGAGCTGCTTTCCTCACTGGCCTCTTCAGTCTCTGACACGGACACTGGAGCTCTGATGTTGTCCGAGAGATCCATGCCTTCATCTTCAGAGGTGAGGACCCCCACATAGGCTTCATCCTCTGGTTGACAGCAGATTCCAGCTTTCTCTGACCCCCCATCAACTCTGAGATCATCACCCACATAGATTTAGCCGTCCTACATTTTTCCAATCTAGAGCGAGAAGCTCCAGACCAGATATCCAAGATAAGTTGACGAATCCTCTTGTCCAAGTTAAATAGTGACAATTCCGTCTCTGACATCTCTGCAGTGCACTTGGGCACTTCGATATTCTTTCCAGAGTAGGAGGTCTTCATAGGAATAAAAGGACCCTCTTCTAGGATGAAAGATGCTCGAGGATCGATGGCCTCCAAGTGATATGACACCCTCATCCTCCAGACGGGATAATACTCCTTTGTACATGCGGGGAGTCTTAGTGGCGATATCTCATAATCCAGCTCCATGCTTCTGACACTGGTGGCAGGATACTACTCAAGGTGTAAACCTTTTTGATGAGTAACCTCGCTTTGATACCACTTGAAAGTTCACCAAGTGTCAACTATCTTCACCTAGGGGGGGGGGGGGAATAGGTGACGTGCAGCGTTTTTGCGGAATTTAAGATTGTACCTGCACAATAAAAATAAACAGCACAGCACACAGAGTACACAGGCAATTTATAGTGGTTCCCCGACTTGGGTACATCCACTTTCCCCCTTCGACCTATCTCCCAACACGGGACGACTCGGTCTCTTCACCAACAGGATTGATATCCAATCCTTGCACTAACGGAAGGAACCCTTCCACACGTAGGAGTCACCACTCCCACAAACCGGGTTGTACCCAACCCTTACAACACGGAACAAACGTTCCTTTACAACAAAAGTAAAACTAGAATGTACACGAGATACAAACTTCGTTTGGAGACTAAGATGTCCCTCTTTGTTGACGACGTGTTCTTGACGTCCACAAGGAGTCCACAACCTTAGATCTCTCTTGGAGAGGATCTCCCCGGAACCGGCAGCGACAAGATGGGCGGCGGCAAGGTTCACGGGATCGGCGGCGACGACGATGTGCGGCTACACTTCTTTAGAGATCCAAACTTCGTAGCGAAGCTAGCTAGGTCTACCAACGGTCACACTAGGATCAATCGTCTCGATCGATTCGGATGGGGAAGACTTTCCTGATCTACAAATCGAGAGACAAGAGATCTCTGGTTAGACACGTGAGACGCTGAGCTTAGCTAGGCTTCTATCGCAGGAGGATCTGGGCGAAACCACGATCAACCGGCGAACAACTTATCGCGAGCGGCGGCGGCGGCGACGGAGCGGAAGCGGCGATTTTAGGGTTCGTCCGTGCTCGCGTATTTCTTATCTTCTTCACTCTTTTTACTGTTCAAAAATACCCGTGTATTTATACACTGTAGACACTTACAATATGACCGTTGTGGGTCCCACACGTAGATACCCGAAATCCGGTTCAAAATAGTCCAACGGCAGAATCCGGTCCAGCAGCATCTCGAGAAAGCGCCAAGTAAAATTTGTCGAGAATCATAGGTGATTCTCGACGAATCGGCGATAATCAGTTAGTGATTCTCGACGATTCGTCGAGAATCACTAGTGATTCTCGACGATTCACTTGTTGATTCTCAACGAATATAACTTGGTATTTATGATCTGCTCAACGATGGGTTCGGCGAGAATTACTAGTGATTCTCGTCGAATCTTACTTGGCACTGTTTTGAGGTAGCCGGATAGAGTCGGCGAGAATCACTAATGATTCTCGACGATTCGGCGAGAATCACTAGTGATTCTCGCCGAATCGGCGAGAATCACTTGGTGATTCTCGTCGAATTGTACTTAGACGAATTTTCGTCTTTCCACCCATGATGAGCTCCTTGACCTATCCTTGCTCCTTGTCTGCTCTTGCAAGATTACAACCCTGTACTTGAAAGTAAGTGCACTCCAATAGAGAGAGTACACGTAGGCCAACACACTGATCTGCTCAACGAGGGATTACGTCGTGCAGACCCGTGTATATTGACCTACTGCACCCTGACATTGGTGTGCACTTAGCGTGGAATAACTGCAAGCACAACTTAAGAGGTTTCATCAAATACATTGTGAATTCATCTTAGCTTGACAGGTGGCTTCCTCAAATCCAGGTGATTGTGGATACAATACCCAACACTACATTATCATCATCACACAAGGGTGGATATCCAAGGGTAGCTCTGATGCTATGAAATCCATTTAGCATGGTCAGAGCCTGCTTTGACTAATACCCTCTCCCCCTTTATGACTTCTCTTTCTATATGATCCCTAAGATCATCCTTCTGAAATCTGATCTGAGCATTCAGATAGTTAACACCATCTTTATAAAAAGGTTTTAACTTGTGGAGCTTGTCAGTAATAGCTTTTTGAGAATCTTCAATTGCAGTTTTTACAACAGTTAGGTTTACTTGTAATTGCTTAGCAAACTCTGCTTTGGCTGTAGTTCTAGCCTCAGTTTGTGCATTAGCAATATTTTTCATTTCACTTACAATGGCATTATGAGAGGCAGTCAAATTATCATTCATCGTAATCTGATTTTCCAGGACATATCCTTCTTTCACTGTCATATCATCAACCTGTGTCTTTATCTTCTCTTGATGAGTGGCCAGATAAACCACTGCATTACCTCCTTTATGAAAACAGTCAGTCATTTCCTTCTTATTTTGATTAACTTCAAATCTTATAGATTTGATGTCTTGAGCCAGAGTAAATTGAAGGGATTTATGTCCTTCATCCATATATTTTTATAGAGCCTTCCTTTGCTCATCCATCTTGATCTGCAAAGCCACCAACAATGAAATATAATCAGCAGTTGGAGCTTGTTGTGGAGCAATAGTTTGTAAAACTTTCTTGTAGGTCTGGCTTCTCCTTTAGAAAAACCATAAGCTTTCTCTTCTTAGCTCTAGCAGCTTCCTCATCCTTAGAAGCAGAAGTACTGGCAATGTCTACCCTTTCCTTAGTACTAGGAGGCAATTCCTTCTCAGTTCTTGGTAGCTCCTCCTGTGTCCTTTGCTTCTTAGTGTCATTTCTAGCAGTCTCCTCCTGTGACCTGACATTTTCCCCCTCAAGGTTAGCTGACTCCCCCTCAAAAGCTGCTTTCTCTCCCTCAAAATCAGTCTGTAATAGATCAAGGAACAACTCTTCTAGAGTAAACTCCTGTTGAGTAGGGACTGGAGAATCTCTTATCTCAGGAGTATTATCTGCAACTGATGTGTCTTCCATGACAACATCTTGTGGTTGACTATGTATCTGAGTTTGCTAATCAACATCAAGTAATGATTCAGTCAATACTTCATCCTCAATATTGAAAATTGATTGATTAACGTCATTGATTACCTCAAGAATTGTTGGGGTTGCCCTTTCACTGTCTAAGTGAGTTGGCTCATCCACATGTTGAGGCTCCCCTTGGAGTGGATCCAGGTGAATAGGGCTAGCAGATGGTTGCTCCCCCTGCCTCTGTGCATCTTCAATTCTTGCTAGTGACTGTCCAGCATTTCCAGCCTCTCCATCATCAGAACTAAAAACTACTTGCTCTTCTAAGCTACTGGATGATTCAGGAGCTAGTATAGCTTTCTTTTTCTTCTTCTGTTGAGAAACTTCCTTTTCAGGAGTAGGCATGTCCTTGGTTAACACTCTATCCCACCTTGAGATAATTCTGATATCCATTCTCCTCATATGGTTTATCTTAGAACCTACAGCTTGGTTCATCACTTCTAGAATAGTTCCAGCCAAGTACAAACTCATAATTCTACCCAGATTGGGCTTATTTAGACTTTTCTTAATCTTGTCAAACATTACTGCTGACCAATTAGTTTTTAGTTTGAAAATGATCCTTGTCATTAAACTGAACATGTGAGCTGATATCCTATCATGCCCACCTGGCTTGCTCAGAATTACCTTTCCTACTATTTTAGACAAGAACTTGCCATGCATGTTCATGCCTTTTCTATTAAAAACTGATCCAATCTTCATGCTTGAAGCTAGTCCACACCATTGCAGTGCCTCTCTTATCTTTGATGTAGGTACATCTTCCTCTTCTTTAGTTCTAGGTATATGTAGAACTTTTCTTAGACTTTTCTGGGTGACTTTCACCTTAACTCCATGGACTTTGGATTTAATCTTAAGACCAGTTTCATCAAGGGTAGCTGCACTAAAGAATTCGATGACCTCCTTCTTCCAAATCTTGATTGGCTCTGAAACTAGATACTCTAACCCAGTCTCTGCAACTAGGGTTACAACACCTTGAATTTCAGGTTCCGTGTCGTCAAAGGCATGTCACACTAGCTCATAACCTTCATTGATATTCTCTTCTAGCTTGGGCGCCATTAGGGTTTGGAGAAATTTTGAATTTAGAGAAGAGAGATGTCGACACACAAGTTTGGTCTCGAAACTATGGTGAGCGTGTCGACAAACAATGTGGATGACCTATTTATACCTTTCTAAAATCGAAGGTGAAAAGGCGCGTCGAAATACTCTAAATGTCGACACTGTTGAAAAGTGTCGACACTTACTTCTAATGTCTCGACAACTATGTGTCGACACAAATATAGTCGACAGAATATATGTGTCGACACTTATACATCTCAGCTCGACGATTAGTCGAAACTCTACTCGACGAAATTAGTGTTAAATCTAATTGTCAACACCACCCTGGATGTGTCGACACCTACTCTACATGTGTCGACACCATTTCGTTGAAGTGTCGACACAGACTTCCTAGATTTGTCGACACCATTTTACTTAGCCAATTTTTTTAAACTATTCTAAGTTTAACATTCCTAATTCAATTTTAAACTTATTGAATTTGGTTTCATCTAGGGACTTAGTAAACATATCAGCAATCTGATTATCTGTTTTAACATATTCTAGGGAAATTTCCTCTTTTTCTACATGTTCTCTAAGAAAATGGTATCTAATTTCTATGTGCTTAGTCCTACTATGTGAGACAGGATTATTAGCTATAGAAATTGCACTTGTAGAATCACAAAGTAAAGGTGTTCTACTTACTTGAATACCATAGTCTACTAGCTGATGTTGAATCCACAAAAGTTGTGCACAGCAGCTTCCTACAACAACATATTCTGACTCAGCTGTGGAGATTGTCACACTGGTCTGCTTCTTACTGCTCCAAGGCACCAGTCTTACACCTAGAAATTGACAGGTTCCTGTAGTACTCTTCCTATCTTCCTTGCAGCCTGCAAAATCTGCATCTGAATAACCTGTCAGTACAAAATCTCCATTCCTAGGGTATCAAAGGCCTAGATAAGGTGTGCTCTTAAGATATCTCAAAATCCTTTTGACTGCAGTCAGATGAGATTCTTTAGGGCATGCTTGGTACCTAGCACAGATACATGTAGCATACATGATATCTGGTCTACTAGCAGTCAAATACAGTAGGGAGCCAACTATCCCTCTATACAAAGTTTCATCTACAGGTTTCCCTGCATCATCTTTGCTTAGAGACATGCTTGACCCCATAGGAGTTCTCATGGTAGTGGATGATTCCATACCATACTTCTTTATTAACTCTAGGGTGAATTTAGACTGACATATGAACAGGCCATCTTCAGTCTGTCTTACTTGGAGACCCAAGAAGAACTTAAGTTCTCCCATACTGCTCATTTAAAATTTTCCTTGCATAGGTTTTGCAAACTTTCTACAAAGATTACTTTCAGTAGACCCAAATATTATGTCATCTACATATATTTGGACTAAGATAATCTTGACTTTAGATTCCCTAAGGAATAAAGTCTTGTATATTTTCCCCCTTGAGAATTTGTTCTCAATGAGGAAACTAGACATGGTTTCATACCAAGCCCTTGGGGCTTGTTTTAACCCATACAAAGCCTTCCTAAGTCTATATACATAATCATGTTTGAGAGAATCAACAAAACCTGATGGCTGCTCTACATAGACTTCTTCCTTTAGATCTTCATTTAGGAAAGCTGACTTAACATCCATTTGGAATACCTTAAACCCTTGATATGTTGCATAAGCAAGGAACATTTTGATAGCCTCTAGTCTTGCTACTGGTGCAAAGGATTGATCAAAATCAATACCTTCTTCCTGCCTATATGCCTTTGCAACAAGTCTAGCTTTATTCTTTATGATGATTCCATTCTCATCCAATTTGTTCCTGAAGATCCACTTTGTTCCAATGATATTGTGATCTTTGGGTTTAGGAACAAGCTTCCAGACCTTGCACCTCCTGAACTGATTCAACTCCTCTTGCATGACATCAATCCAATGAGGGTCTAGAACTGCTTCTTCAAACTTCTTTGGTTCCACTTGGGATAGGAAGCTGGAGTAAAGAACTGTACTCAGATTCCTGCTTCTTATTTGCACTCCTTGTCTGGGATCACCAATTATTTGATTGGCTGGATGATCCTTTAAGTGTCTATTTGCTGGAGGTAGTCTGTCTTCAGGTTGTACACCTCCAACCTCTTCATTTAGCTGCACCTCTTGGTCTTCTTCTGCATCTAGAGAGTCTTGTACTCCCCCTGGACAGCAGCCACTATCTTCCACTTGCTGAGTTGTAGTAGAACCTTCTGTAATGGTAAGCTTGTCCATCCTATCAGTTATACCTGTAGAGCTGCAAACACTACTTGGCAATTCACAGTTAATGAGTCTTGTTTCATCAAAGACTACATGTACAGACTCTTCTATAACTTGAGTAACCAAGTTGTAGACCATATAAGCCTTACTATTATTGTTGTACCCAACAAAGATCCCCTCTTGGTATTTGACAGTAAACTTGGTTAGATAAGACTTGCCATTGTTAAGTATATAGTAATTGCAACCAAAGATCGTGAAATAGGATAAATTTGGTTTTCTGCCCTTCACAATCTCATAGGGAGTCTTCTTGTGGCACTTGGTGATAGTAGCCCTATTGATCACATGACATGTAGTATTTACTGCCTCAGCCCAGAAATATTCTGGGAGAGAAGTGTCACTCAATAGGGTTCTACCAGCCTCTATCAATGTTCTATTCTTCCTTTCAGCAATACCATTTTACTGTGGTGTTCTTGGTGAGGAAAATTCCTGAAAAATCCCAAACTCTTCACATAGTCTTGTCATACTTTCAAACTGAAATTCAGTACCATGGTCACTTCTGATTTTAACCACTGTATTGTCCAACTCATTCTGAATTTGTTTAACAAAAATATATAAAATATTTGGGATTTCAGATTTTTGTCTTAGAAAGAACACCCAGGAATATCTAGAGTAATCATCAACCACCACAAATGTATAGGCTTTCCTACCTAGACTGTGAACTGACATAGGACCAAATAGATCCATATGCAAGAGGTATAAACACCTCACTGAATCCTTGTTTTCAAGGCTATGAAAGGTGGATTTGGTCTGCTTGCCTTTTTGACAAGCTAAGCATATCACATCCTTTATACACTTAACTTGAGGACCATTCCTCACTAACTCTTTGCTAAAGAGTTGGCCAATTGTCTTATAGTTAAGATGAGCCAGCCTCTTGTGCCATTTAACACAATGTGAGACTCTATCATCAACTACAAGACAAATAGGAGAAACATTGTTCTCACACACAAAGTCAAGACAATAAACATTTCTCTTCCTATATCCTGTCAAAATGATCTTTTGATCACTTGACCTTTTGATATGACAACCATTCTTGACAAATGAGATGTCATATCCTAAATCACTCAGCTGACTTATGCTTATAAGGTTGTGTTTCAAACCTTTCACATAGGCCACTTGAGTGATAGTAATCTAATTACTAGAAATGTTACCAAAGCCTTTGATGATTCCTTTTTCTGAACCACCAAATTTAACTTTAGGACCATCCTTGATAGGTGTATAGTCCTTCAGCAACCCCCTTGTTCCAGTCATGTGCCTGGAACATCCACTGTCCAAGTACCATATAGGGGCATGACCACTTGGACTCACCTGCAAAACAGATTACTTAACCTTAGAGCCCAAATAACTCTTGGGTCCTTGGTGCAAGTTAGTCTGACTTTTAACAAAACTACTTGTAGCTCTTCTAGCAGGCAGTTTGCTACTCTCCTTGACACTTGAATTGTGCCAACAATCTAAGGCAAAGTGGCCTATCTTGCCACAACACCAGCACTCAAACCTGTTGTACCTTTGTTTAGGTACTACCCTGACTGAATTATCTACATCAGGCTTCTTGTTTGTGTTGGGGCTTTGCCCTTAGATTTGGACCTAGCAGTCCCGGCAGGTTTTTTAAACCCTAATCCAGTCTTACCCTTTTGAGGTACAAACTCATCTATCAAGGGTAAAACAGATTTAGGTTTAGAAAAACTTGCTACTATCTCTTTCTCCTTCTGAAGTCTAACCTCTAGATTTCTAATCTGATCATTCTTGAAATTGATTGTGCCCATTTGAATAACAGTTATGTTTTTCAATCTGGCAATCTCATTCAGTTTTTGATCTATCAACTTCTCTGAATCTGTTGCAGCCAACTTAAGACTAGCAATCTCCTTTGCCTGAGTTTTGGCCAAGGTTTTGCTTTTCTTCAGGTCCTGCAACAATTCCCTATATTCATCAATTAAATGATGAATATCTCCTTCAGATTCAGACCCACCCACATCACTTGATGCAGATGTAACTGACTCTGACTCAGTACTAAAAATTGAACTAGAAGAACAACTTTGTACCTTACTTGGTTCAGGCTGATCCTGGATCATGTCTCCTTCAGATATAGCCATCAGTCCCTTGCACTGATGATCTTCATGCTCATAAATTGAGTTCATTAACTGAATGAACTCATCTTCTTCCTCTTCAGCAAATAATCTAATGTAGGCTTCAGCTTCTGATTCTGTTTCCGAAGATGACTGATCTGTCAGACTCTTGTCTTTCTTAACAACAAAGGACTTTTCCTTTTTGCTCTTAACCCGAGTCTTCTTTTTATCAACTGACTCCTTCCTCTTTTCAGGACAGTCAACCACTACATGTCCCTTTCTATTGCAACAATAGCACACTATCTTTGAAGATGTAGCTTTGCTTGGCTTGGACCTGCTTCTGTCAATCCTGGAAGGCTTTCTCTTCTGATAGTAGTCATCTTTTGGCTGAGAAGTGGAAGGCTTAGACCTCCACTGCTTCTTCTTCAGAAATCTTTGAAAGTGCCTAGTAAAAGCAGCAAAGTCTTCATCACTTTCACTACTATCAGAATTCTTGTTATCTGAATTATCTGTGACAGCCTCAGCAATTATTTTAGGTGAAGATGGAGACTTGCTTCTATACTTCTTAATGGTTTCAGTATTGAAGGCCACAGTCTTTTCTTTGTGCTCCACTCTAGTATTCTTCTCTTCTTCCTTTCTAGCCATTAACTGCATCTCATAAGATAGCAGTTTTCCAAATAAAGTTGGAGGGGGTATATCAGCTAGTTTGGCCACTTCCCTAAACGCACAAATCTTGGTGTCCCAGTCCTTAGTCAGGGATCTTAAGAACTTGTCATTCAGCTCATAGTTACTGAAGTCTCTTCCATAGGACATCAACTCATTAACAATCCTATAGAACTTCTTGTAACATTCTGTAATGCTATCAGACTTTCCTTGTCTGAAGCTTTCATATTCCTGATTTAACATTGACTTCCTTTCTTGTCTTACTTCCTCTGAGCCCTCCATATAGACTATTAATGTGTCCCACATTTCTTTAGAGGTTTTACAATGAATTAAGTTCTGAAATGTTGCATCATCAATGGCATTAACAATTATATTCTGTGCTCTCTTGTCCATAGTGGCCAGAATGATTTCATCTTTAGTCATTTCAGAGAAGTCCTTGGGAGTTTTCTGATTTGCATCCAGAATGGATACCTTCATTGACACATATGGTCCTTCCTTGACTGTAATATATATCCTTGGGTCAGAAGCTTCCATAAAGAGTCTAACCCTCTCTTTTCATATGCCAAATATCTTTTTTCTACATATTGACAATTTCATGGACCCCAGCTCTTTGTGATTCTCACTAGAACCCATTTTCTTGATTCTTGTTTGTTCTGAATCTGCCTACAGGATCTTACACAGACTGTTAAGTCCCTTTTTGAGTAACCTCCCTCTGATATCACTTGAAAGAAATGGTGCCTAACCACCTAGAGGGGGGGGGGGGTGAATAGGTGTACTTTTTCTTTTTTACTTTAAGGCAGACAAACTGTTTTGTACTTTAAGCAGCAAATGCAAATTCTACAGCTATCATAACACAGCAACCATAAAAACAAACATTCACAAAGTGCACACAGTGTTTATAGTGGTTCCCCAAGGTCTGGGTACATCCACTTTCCCCCTTCGCCTATCTAGTAGTGTACTAGATTCGGCCTAACTTCTGCACTTCTCCTCAGATCCTCAGATCTTACAGCTCAGAACCCCAAACAGGTTCCTACAACTCAAAGTGTCCCCACTCCTACAACTCAGGCACAAAGCCCTACCACTCAGTCTTTAACAAGACCAACACTCAGGCTAAGCAGCCCTACCTCAGCCTTCAACAAGGCCTACACTCAGAGAATTGATTCTCCTATACTCAGGCTCAAAAGCTCTACCTCAGCCTTTATAAATTTAGGCTTACAAATCAGATCCCTTAGGATCCTACAAAAAGATAATAAAAAGTTTTTAGATCACCACTCAGTTTGAGAGAATGAAGAGGGCAACCTTCTTGATCAGTTCTTGATAGAACTGATTCCTGAGATCAACTTTGTCTTTGCTTTCTTCAAAGCTTTTTGAGTCTGAACTCAGTAAAATTGATCTTCTTGAAGTAGACCGGCTGACAACTTCCTTCTTAGGATGGATAATTAAATCTGGATCCTACTTAGCAGTCTGGTTCAGAACCTGCTTCTTAAGTGTTTTGATTAACAAGTCTCTTTCTTGACTTCAATTACTGGAGTTCTCTCTCTCCAAGTAAATCTGAAGTTTCTTCAAAAGATACTGATTTACAGTTTTCTCTGGAACTATCTTGATCTTCTTTAATTTTAATCTTCTGATTGATTGATGATTTTTCGATCTTTTTGTTGAAGGAGAAAGACCTTTATATAGTCTTCCTCCAAGGTAACCGGCTGATCCGGTTTCAAACGAACTTCTGACAGCTCTGACAGTTGCAGTAGACCGGCTGAAATGGCAGCTGTCAAGTCATCCAGTCACTTCTTGAAATCACTGTCTCTGTCTGAAAGTGTCGAGACTGTTCTTCATTATATGTCGACACAAATAGACCAAGTGTCGACACAAGTGGACTAAGTGTCGACACTAGCCTTGGTGGTGTCGACACAACTCCTTGTGTTGTTGTAACAGCTTCTCGACACTACTTCTTCAGAATGTGTCGACACTGATTCTGTGTGTCGAAACAAGCCTTCTGTTGAATGTGTCGACGCTGATTCTGTGTGTCGACACAAGTACTTCTTCTTTAAAACTTAGTTGAATTCTGCTGTGTGTCGACACATCTCCTTTGTGTCAACACAACTTCTTTTGTTGTTGATACTAGCTGAGTGTCGACACATCTCCTTTGTGTCGACACAAATACTTCTTTACTTTATATTTGTTGAAACTTGCTGTGTGTTGACACAAGTCCTGTGTGTCGACACAGTTGATGTCGACAATGCCTTCAGTGTGTTGACACAGCTTCCTGGTGTCGACACAGCTTCCTGGTGTCGACACATTGAATGTCGACTAAGCTTCTCTGGGTGTCGACACTGCCTCTAAGTGTCGACATGATATATGTTGAGTATTCTTCATAGTGTGTCGACACTGCCTGTATGTGTCGACACTTTTCTTCTGGTGTCGACTCTGCCTTTCCTGGTGTCGACACAAATACTTCAAGTGTCGACACAGCTTCTCTAGGTGTCGAAACAAGCCTTCATAAGTGTCGACACTGCATCTCTAGGTGTCGACACATGGACTTAGAAACTTTTCTACATTTCCTACAATTACTTAACTTGCACATATAAACTCAAAGCACATCAAATACACCTTGATGTATATCATTGAGTAGGGTGAGACTTCTTCAAATCTGGTACACATTTTCCAATGTACCCAACAGATATATTTTTGGCTTAATTCGTAGGTCGACATGGGCAACTTTCTCTAATTAAAATCATGTGTACTAGTTGTATATAGAACTTGAGAACCCTTGGAAACCTTTGATCAATATTGGGTATGTGCTTGAGTTTTCCTCTATGCAACAACAAAATGTATGAGCTCAGAACGCATGGATGCTAAGAAAGTTTTTCCTAAGTTTATGTATGTTTCCATTTGAAATCTTTCAACACCACATATTATTTAGAAGAATCTTAAGAGGTAGGGATCTGTGAGAACTAAGAAAGAAATAATCATGAGTTTATGTTAGAGTTACATGTTAGTAAAAAAGGTGGTCAATGATGTTCTGATGTTTTGTGAACTTTATCTGAAAGAAATAGAGCCAGGTAATCATTCTACTACATACTTTTGCAGTGATGGGTGGATTAACCTGACAAATAATTTCTTAGCACGCACCTGGAAGGCATATGATCAAACTCAAATGGTGAATAAGTGAGATCAGTTAAATAAAGAATGGAAGTTATGACAAGAACTAATGGGACGTGAGACATACTTGGTTTGGGATCCAATTCGCAAAACTATTTTTGCTCCGTAGGAATTATGCAAGGAACGACTCAATGTAATTATATATCTTTTTCGTTTTCATGCTTCTAGTATTATTACAGCCAACTCAACCCTCCTGATAGACCAGACTAAACTAGGCTGCCTTAGCCCGTGGAGAGGTCGAGTGCGCACATAGTCACAGACTAAGCAGAAGCACACAAGATGATTTTAACGTGGAAACCCCTTAAATGGGTAAATAACCACGTGACTAGGATGGTGCCAGTCAAAATTCACTATTGGCAGTTGTTTATAGAGTGCTTGGAGAACCGAGGGCGATAGGCCGCTCCTCGTTACAACTTTGAGAGTAGAGATTGTGGAATGTTTGGTGGACGACAGGCCGCGTCACACTCGAAGCTAATTTCTTTTTTTACGCTCAAAAAGAGATGAGGACTCACAGTCGTTTCTTGGCAAACAGACTTCGTGGCGGAGCGCACCAGTATACGTTGAAAGTGATTCGGGGGGTGTTGCGTATGTAGGAAGCTCTCTAAAGCTATGCACATGATGCCTTCTTCCTTCGAGTGTTGTGGACTTAGACGAATTTCTTGGCCATCTAGCTGGTGGTGGAGGATCGTAGGAGGATTTTAACAGAGCTTCAACATGAGGAAGAAGAAGACTGAGAGGAGAAAGTTAGAAATAAAGGGGGTCTTGGGGCCTTTCTATAGGCTCTAGAAGATGGTTATGGTGATTACGTGGTTATCCTCACACTGTAACCACCCATAATAACTATTTACGTACCATATTTAATATATTTTTGGGTGGATATTATGTGTATATTTTGTACTAAATGCAGACCATTTCTTAATTATTGATAATCTTTCACTAACCATGACAGTTAGTGGGTGGTTATTCGTAAAATGTACGACAACAATCGTGGTGGAATGATCGGACGATGGGGAGAGCCCACTACGAAAGAGCAGTCATCTCCCCGGCGGACGGTCATCGGCGAGAGGATAGAAGGAGTCCCGGTCGGCAAGGGGAGGCCGGTCGGGAGAAGCAGTGGGGAGGGGCGGTCTGGCACAGCCGCCCCTTGCGGTCGGCACTCTGCGGCCGCAGGAGGCGACCGTGGGGCAGGGCGGCCGGGCACGACCGTCCCTTACGGGAGGCGCACTGCGGCCATGGGGAGGGGCGTCGGGCACGTCAGTCCCACTATGGGAGGCGCCCCGCGGGTGCAAGAGGTGGTCGAGGGGAAGGGGGGTCGGGCGCGACCTCCCCCTTGCAGGGGGCGGCCGCGGGGAGGGGTGACCGGGCGCGGCCGTCCCTATGGGCGGCTCCCCACGGCCGAAAGGAGGGGTGGTCGATCGCGGCCGCCCCCTTGTAGGTGGTGCCCCGCGACCACATAGGGCAGCCACGAGAAGGGTCGACCGGGCGCGGTCGCACCCTTACAGGCGGCACCCCGCGACCACAGGGGGCGGCCGCAGGGAGAGACGACCAGGAGAGACCTACCCCTTACAGGCGGTGCCCTGTGGCCATAGGGGGAGGCTGTGGGGAGGGGAGACCAGGGGCGGCCATCCTCTTGCGGGGGGCGCCCCGCGGCCGCGGGGATGGGTAGTCGGGCGCGGCCGCTCCCTTGTAGGCGGCCCCCGTGACCATGGGAGGCGGCCGCAGGGGGGACATGGTCGCCTCCTTGCAGTCTGCGCCCCACGGTCATGGGAGGTGGTCATGGGGAGGGGCGGCCGGGCCTGGCCGCCTCGTTGTGGCGGTGCCCCGCGACGCGACCCTGACACGACCACCTAGTTTCAAGCCGCCCGACAAGGGTGATGGCGGTGTCGTCGGCTGATCGTGGTGGAGGATCAGATGGTGCACTAAGATCGCGTGTGGCGATCACGTGTGTGGCGGTCAAACTCATGATCTCACTAAGTTAGTGGGGATCATGGGGAGGAGGCTATTTGCAGCCCGAAATTCTCTACAAATTTATGAAGGGCTAGATACGATGTTTACCTAGATCATAGAAACTAGATCTTGCATGGGCACCATGTTCTAGAAATTTTGGGAACGAATCAATTGATAAATATAACTTAACTATTGAAGATGACGCAAAAAACTTAGAGGAGTTCTGCTAAAACAAGAAAAAAATGAAGGATAAGGGAAAAAAATAAGACAGCAAGCAAGAAAGCAATAAGTTCCACCATGCATGAGATAGCTGAAACATCACACATAATTGGGAGTCGCATGATGGATCCTCCTAGCATTAAGATATCTTCGTTCTTATATACAATCCCTGCGTCTATTAAAGAACTTGAAAAATATCTATAGGTTGTGGAGGAGCCCAACTTTGAATTATACGACTACTGCACCATATTTCTTAGAGAGAAACTTAACAGAGAAACTTTCATGAGCATTCAAGCAAATTAAGGAATTAAATTGCTACAGTCTCATTTGAAGAAAAAAATCTGAGTAGTTGTACTTTATATTTTATTTCTAGTGCACTGTATTATTTTTGATGTTTCTGTTTGTGATTTCTATGTTAAACAATATGTTTTCATTCTCTGAGACTATATATAATTTGTAATATGTGCAATGTTTCATTAATACAACAATGTTAGAAAATGTAATGTTTTATTAATATATGCAATATTGTTGGAGACTTTCATGATCACTGTTTTATTAATATATGTAATATTTTATTAGTATGTGTTGTTTATGTTTTATGCCATTTATAATTGGTGCAGATTTCCAATGTCTTCATTGGATCTCACTGACAGTTCTACAAAGGAGACTCGGCAGATAACAAATGGCTAGGTTAGTCATAATAGAGTAATTTGTGGTCAACAACGTTTAACATCACTTGGTTATCTGTTTTTCGAGGCTAGTACATCAACGCCCACAAATAGAGCTTGCATAACATCATAATATATAGGAGCTTGATGGGTTAGTGAATTTCTCGATGGACACCCTGCAAAAATTTTCTGTTCTTTTAGATTGTCGATGCTCATATTTGGTGATTTGCTAATATTACTCACACAACAATATGGGCTGCAAGGATTTAGGAGAGCTCTACCACGAGAAGTACTTGAATTTACATTGCAAATTTTAGGTTGTAATATGTCAAAAAAACTTGCAAGCGAACGATTTCAATACTCGACAGAAACTATAAGTAGATATTTTGCAAAGGGTATCGCCGCTATAAAGAGATTATCTTCTGATGTCGTCGTTCTTATAGATCATCTTTTTAGTTATATTCCCTCACAAATACTAAATGATGCTCATGCATGTCGTTTCGTAAAGACTGTAAAGGAGATATTGATGGAACTCATGTAGATGCTCGAGTTCATGCTGATCAACATGTTTCATACATTAGTTGGCATGGTACAACATCACAAAAAGTTATCGAAGCTTATGATTTTAATGTGTTTCACATTTATAATTGCTTGTTGAGATGACTCTACCCATGACTGTTGTATCTTTCAGCGTGCCCTTTTGAACCTGAGTTATAATTTTTTGTACATCATAAGGTAAGACTTTAATATTTCGAAAGTTCAATAGTTTTTAATCCTACTTTTCTACTATCATTATACTCACTTAAATATTTAATTTTGTATGTAAATATTATTTGGTTAATGTCAGATATCCACATCAACACGGTTTCTTAAAACCATATTCACGTACATGATATCATTTATCATATTTCAGAATGGAGCAAAATGTATATACAAGGACAACGTGAAATATTCAACTAAGCTCACTCTCTCTTGTGTAGTGTTATAGAACGATCATATATAGTATGAAAAAAGAAGTGGAAAATATTTAGGGAGATGTCGAAATATACTTTAGCAAAGCAACGAGACATCATAATAATAATAATTACTTTGTCTAATTATATTAGTAGACACCAATTTCAGACACTCATTTTTAAGATTGTGATGAAGATGAGCATTTGATTTGCCCGACAGGACTTCAAAGAAGAACATGACAAATTAATGAAAACTCAAGTGCAGATCATATTAGAGGTATTTTAGTAGGTGTTGATGAGATGTCAGCGTTATGTGAATCCATTACCAAACAACTATACACAGCTTGAACGTATTTGGAGTTTCTGTATACTCAACAGATGTATTTTGAGTTTTTTAAAATATTTTGATGTTTAAATGTATTTCGAATTTATGCATACTTTAATGTGTATATGTTTTTTTATTTTTTGTATGTGTTTTTTGAGATGATATATATATGTATTACTAGCATAAAAACTTTATAATAATAATATCATACTACTGTCTTGCCAAAGGTTCTCTGTTCTAAACAGCTGTAAATGCAGACTATCTTTACAAAACTTCATTTGCAGTAACCAAATTCAAACAACTTCATTTACAAATCTTCATTTATAATTATTTCTTTCACAACCGCAAACGCTCTCCCAAACATAGCCTAATTTTTGTAAGGTTGTAATGTAATTATGTTCTACTTGGCCTTCATTTTTATTAAACCAGGACTGTATCAAAACTAGCTCTTGTTTTAAATGGGATATATGATAAAACGTTATAAATCAACTCATGTAATAGAGTTGAGACTAAAGTATTGAGCAACGGTGTAGCATCATATCCTGAAGATAGTAAGTTCTTTTTCTTAAAGGAGGAATGACTTTTTCAAAGATTATATAAAAATAATTTTTTTTACCTTATATGAAATATGAACCTAAGATAGTTACCTTTTAAAAAATTCTAACGATATCGGGGAGGATATCTATGCTTCATTTTTCTGAAGGTGGGAGAAAAGAGAAAACTAATCATTGATCCAAATTAGAATTTGAAACTTATGTAATAAATATTTTTTGTTAACCCAACATGATATTCGTAATCCGTATTTTGCCTATTTTTGAAATGGAGCGCAAGAGCTCTATGTCATGGGCGGCTAGTTCAAGGCGCAATAGTGACCATAGTTTCATACGCAGATGACACAATAAGCAACAAGTTAAGGTGATAAGGTGTCAAAGAGGGTGAAGACTTGAGTGCGGGAAACCTTGGAACAAGTGTGACTCCATGATCAAGATAATCATGCACAAGGGGGACATATCAAGAATAAGCCTTAAGCGTACCCATGATATCGTATGAAGAAAAAGAATGTGACAATCTACAGAACATCAGAGAGAGGCCTTGAAGATGTGAGAAGATTTTAGAATGATTAAGAATCTTCTAAAAGATTCTAGTGTTGTGTAGAAGACTCTAGATTATTATGGAATTGTATATAGATTTCTAGAATATTTTAAAAAGAGTTAGAATATTTCAAACCTTCTAGATAACTCTAGATAAGTGTAGAGGTATCAAAAATGATATGGAGTTTTGTAGAAGTTAAGTGTAATCTAGAATACTCTTGAGTGCTCTTGAATATTGTAGAATATTATGGAGGTTTGTACATAATTATGAGAAAAGTGTAGAATCATTTAGAAGAGCCTGGAATAAAAAATTTCTAGAGTCTTCCCTTCGTTGGAGGGAAACCTCGTGGAGTCTATAAAAAGGGGATGAATGATCATTTGAGTCAAGCAATCTTAGAAGCAGTTTTGAAAGCAGTCTTGGAATTAAACCAAGCAATGTATGTAAGCTACCAAATATTCAAGAGTTGTAAAGCTTCAAAACTAGGAATACAAGTTTGAGTATTATTAAGTATTCTCTCATTTCCACCATATGCTTGCGCGTGTGCATATAGTTCTATTGCTAGAGGAAACGTAAAAGGTTGGCTTATTTATTACGAAGGGCATAAAAAGAAGCTAAGACCGCACGAATCAAGGTTTGAGAATGGGTCAAGCGATGCGTCTATAATAGTTGATATCAAAGCCAGTATCGACCAAGCTAGGTGAATTTATCAAGGTTACATAAGAGGCACATCAATCAGTGTTAGAAAAAACCCTATAATTTACCTTAATAAATTATTTATAAGTGATTTTACATGCTAGAATAATTACCCATATTGTATGGAAATGGTCAAAGATGCCTTAGGAAGTCTGTCTAGTTAGAGACATGAGAAAGACAAGTTGAAAACAAGAAGAAATCGGCCAAGGGATAGTTGTGTTGAGTAAACATTGACAGAGCGTCGATTAGAGGTCGATGTATCTTCGACTTGCTGTCGACACATCTTTTGAAATAATGTCTGCACCTATCCAGAGCAAAATTCAATACATACGTCGATAAGTTATCGATGCAATGTCAAATATTTGGCCCAGTCAACAGATTCTTATTCTAGAGAAGATTTCAATGCACCTTATACTAGAAATCAAAGTAGTGTCAATCCACATACATAATGGAAATTTCAAAGGCATTATTTGAAGACTAAAACTATGGAAGTTATTTGAATCTTAGAGAGTTGATTCAAGAAAATAAATTTCTATTCAAATTTCAAAAGAATATATATGAAAGAAATTTGAAGAGCTAGACGAAATTTCTAAAGATAAGTATAAAAAGATATTATCTCATTCTTTTTGCAGACAATCTCTAAGAAGAAAGTATTCAAAATTATTCATAGAATGATATAGTCAGAATTCAAGCAGATGAAAGGAAGCCAACTGAGGATACAATATACACTATTGAGACAGACAACTTCTCTTCTTTTTTCTTCATCTCCTCTCTCTTCTCTACTACAATAAAAAATCTGAGAACAATCTAATAACACTAGATCAAAGAGCAAAACAAACCTTTCTTCTTCTCACAAAAGATTAATGATATATAAAGATCCAGTCCACTAAAGTGTCATCAATCCTCAGAGAAATTTGCTGAAAACTGACTTTTAGTGACAAAAGTTTTAATCACTAAATGTTATATTTTGGTCACTGAAGACATTTAGTGACCAAATAAATTTCTTCTAAAATCCCATCACTAAATGTCTTCATCGACGAAAAAGATATTAGTCACTAAATATGCATATTTTGTGACCAAATTAATTTGATCACTAAAAACATTCAGTTAAATTCTTTATTCACTAGAAAAAATTTCCAGTGATAAATTAATTTGGTCACTAAAAGAAATTTCAGTGACCAAATAAATTCAGTCACTAAGTAAAGTTTCAGTGACAATTAATATGGTCACTAAGAAAAGTTTTACAAAATATTATAATTTTTTCTTTTGTTATTAGTTAGTTTTTTAATTTAGAATTTCAAACAAAAAATGAAAAGAGTACTGAATTGTTAAACTAAACTCGTTCAATAAATTTCTTTCCATTTTATTAATAGAAAAATAAGAGGGTGAGAGATAGCCCAAATCCCTCAATACAAACAAATAGAACTATTGTCATTAATTAAACTAAAGCTCCGTTTGGCATGGTGGTGGCTGTTGAATTTTGTGAAGTGGAAGTGGTTGACGGGATAGGCTGGGCGGCCTGGGGCGGACAGCATTGGCGGACTAGGCGGACTGGGCGGACTGTGATGTGCGGCCTGGTGGTAGGTCTAGTGGAAAGCCGGCTGTCTTCTGAGCGGCTTGTTGCATGGAGTCCGCGGACTATGCGGCCTGGTTTCTGCAGATAGGGTGGTTGCTGATTGGCTTTGCCAAGGAGCGGCCTAAGAAGATGGAGGCTTGCGGACTGGTGCATTGCTCAGTGGCCGCGGGTGCAAGCTTGTGCTGACAGGCGGGTTGGCTCATGTTCGCGGAAAGCTTGCGGACTAGCGTGTCCGCGGTTTGGGATGTTGCGGACTGAGCTTAGAGCTTGGCTGAGGCCTTGTCGAGCTCTGGTGGCACAGCAGGTGCTTTGCTGTGGAGATCGATTGGCAGACTGGTTTGGAGTCCGGGAGGAGGCTGCTGTGTTGGACAGGAGTGCGAGGAGCTCGCGGACTAGTGGCGGTCTGTGCTAGGGTGTTTGGCGGACGGGAGTTTGTGTCCGCCATGCTCGCATTGGCCTTTGATGGTTTTGGACTTGGTCACACTTTGTGCCAAGACAATGGTGTCCGCCGTATCCGTCAAGTCCGCTGTGACCGGGCGGACTGTTGCTGTCTGCCTTTGGTCGTGGACTTGTGGCGGATTGAGGTGTGAGTCTTGCGGACTGCCTCGGGTTGGTGCGGACAGCCATTGAAGGGGGATTGCTGTCCTGTAGTGGTTGGAGCTTTGCGGGCTGATGCCTTGTCCGCATAGCTTGGGCGGACTGGAGAGGGTTCTTCAATGGTTGCTTTGCTCCTGGGGGTTTTCCTTGGTATCCGGCTAAGTCCTTGCAGACTCGGCGGACGTAGTTTTGCTATCGCGCGGGCTGGGGCGGTGTCGTTATCTCTTGGGCAGTGACCACACTCCTCACCTTGCCTATAAATAGGACCCCCCTGGCACATCTACAGTAACCTAAGTAACTTGAGTGAACAGTAAGTTGGGTTGAGCGAAGTGCTGCGGTCTCAGTTTGTCAGTCCACGCGGATTGTTTCAGTGCTGACGTTTGCTGTGTGCAGGTCGTGCGGGTAGCTTCAAGGAGCCAGGAGTTTGGATGTGACTTCGGTCAAGTACTTGGAAGTGTGCGGTCTCTGCGGACTCAGCAGGAGGTCGCTCTGCGGCTTGTCAGTTCTGTTTCATCTCTGCCAGTTTCAATAACATGTCCGCTGGCTTCAGGCGGGTAGGGATGTTCCTCAGTTCAGGTTCAGCAAGAGGCGAATAACGGTGTGTCCGCGCGGCCTCGCGGCTTCGGCGGACTCCGTGACTATTCGGCGGATTGCAGCTTAGCTTGGGCGATCTCAGCGGACTCGGCGACCTCGGCGACCTCGCGGTCTCGGCGAACTCCGGTGTTGTCCGCCCGGTTTGTTTTTTGGTGCTTTCTATTTACAGCTGTTATACTAGCGAAATCATGTCTCGCTATGTATGTCTTGTGTTGTAAAGAAGTGAATGAATAAAAGACCTGCTTGTGCTTCCATTATTTGTTGGGATTAACCTTTATTCCTTGGGTTCCGCTGGTTCAACGTGAGAACTGGGTAGTTCCGAAGATATTAATTTGGCGTTTGGGATATCTTGCTGATCACGTTGAGAAAATTTAACATGGTATCAAAGCGAGGTTTCTGAGGTTCAGTTGCGTGAGCGGAAGTCAGCCAGTGTTGTTACTCAGTGCTTGAGTGGTGATCAACCTGTGTTGTTGCTCGGAGCTGCTGAAAGGTTGCCAACAGGTGTTGCAATGGAAGGGAGTTTTGCAAGGGGTCTTGACATTGAACTCTTAACGCCGACTAACTTCAAGAAGTGGAAGTCGTGCATGAAGAGTTATCTTCTTGGCGAGGAGCTGTGGGAAGTCGTCGGTGGTGACGACAGGCAGGAAGTCACTACTGCTTTCGGTACTGCTGAGCAGGTTAGGCTCTGGAGAAGAACGAATGCTAAGGCGGAGTTCATTCTGAAGAGAGCCATGTCTCCGGAACTATTTGATCACATCGTTGGGTGTGAGTCGGCTGCTGATATTTGGACAACCATTGATGAGTTGTTCAATAGGAAGAATGTGGCATGGCTTCAGTTCCTGGAGAATGAGTTGGCCAGGGCAACTCAGGGAGACCTTTCCATCTCCAAGTACTTCTTAAAGATGAAGAGCTTATGTGCTGAGCTGTCGGCACTGGATCCTGATGAGCCTATCTCTGAGGCGAAGATGAAAAGGCACATTATCCGCGGCTTGCGGAAGGAGTATGTGGCCTTTGTCACATCTGTTCAAGGGTGGGCTACTCAGCCGTCTTTGCTGGAGCTGGAGAATCTGCTTGCCTCGCAGGAGAGCTTAGCAAGGCAGATGGCTGGAGTGAACCTGAATCAGGAAGGCATCGAAGCTCTCTTCTCAGGCAAGAAGAAAGGATGGGAAGGGAAGAAGAAGAAGAAGGTACAGGCCGCTGGTGAGAAGGAGACTTCAACTTCATATCCGCCGGAGAGGAGCAATGCTCCTAAGGACTGGAAGAAGAATCTGAAGTGCTACCGGTGTCATCAGCGAGGGCACTTCAAGCGGGACTGCAATGTCAAACTGCAACCTGGGCATGCTGCGGGAAAGGAGGAAGCTTGCTCGAGAAGTGAAGAAGTAGGATGAGGCGGAGCTTTCATGACGGGCACTTATGTCCGGGCCTTGTCTGCTGAGGACTTCAACAGCGAGTGGATCGTGGACTCCGGGTGTGGTCATCACCTCACCGGAGACAAGTCGAAGTTCACCTCCATGCATACTTACTCAGGTAATGAAGCTATTATCACTGCTGATAATACTATTTATGCAGTAGAGAAAGAGGGGGTCGTGTCTTTGGGTAGTGATCAGGGGCCACTCACGTTAAGGAGTGTGTATCACGTGCCGGGCATGAAGAAAAACCTCTTCTCGGTGACCAATGCGGTGGATGCTGGGTATCACGTTCTGTTTGGGCCAACAGACGTGAGGTTCCTTCGCAACGTATCAACAGTTAAGGCTGATGTTGCTCATGTTGGGAGGAGGGTGAAGAACTTGTTTGTTCTTTCCACCAGTGCTTATGTTGATAGAATGAGAGCCAATGATAGTGCTGCTATCTGGCATGAGAGGCTGGGGCATGTTGGCATGGACAAGCTGAAGGCGATGGCGAGTAGAAGTTTTGTGAGGGGGTTGCCGAAGTTGTCCTCCTTTGGTGATGAGCATGTTTGTGCGGGCTGTCAATACTGTAAGGCACATCGCCTTCCGTTTGATAAATCACAAACAAGGAGCAAGAAGCCACTGGAGTGTATTCATAAAGACCTGATGGGACTAACGGTTACTGCCAGCCTTGGTGGAAGCAGATACATGCTTGTCTTGGTTGATGACTACTCAAGGTATACTTGGGTGTACTTCTTAAAGGAGAAGTCGGAAGCCTTCCGTTTGTTTGTGGAGTTTAAGGAGTTGGTAGAAGACCGGCTTGGCTTGCGGTTTAAGAAGCTTAGAACTGATAACGGGGGTGAGTTTGTCTCCTCCGAGTTTTCTAACTTCTGCAGGAAGCACGAGATCCAACGAGAGATTACTTGTGCTCACACTCCACAACAAAATGGGGTAGCGGAGCAGAAGATCCGTCATCTGACGGAGACCTGCAAATGCTGGCTTCATGCGAAAGATATCCCAAGGTCCTTTTGGGCAGAGGGAATGTCTTGTGCTGCTTATGTTATCAACCGGATGCCACTCAGCCCTATCAACATGAAAACTCCTATTGTGCTGTTGCTGAAGGAGAAGCCGAGTGTGGGACACCTTCGGGTGTTCGGTTCAACTTGCTATGTGCATGTCCCGGATGCTTCACGAACAAAGCTGGATGCGAAGGCAAGGAAACTTGTCTTTGTTGGCTATGATGAGCGGAAGAAGGGATGGAAATGCATGGACCCTGTGACGAAGAAGTTCGTGGTGTCAAGAGACGTTGTCTTTGACGAGCTGATGTCATATGGAGGTGGCTCGGTGGAGCTAACCGGAAGTAGCAAGGTTGATGAAGCACCGGTGGAGGCTGCTGAAGGCTTGGAAGAGGAGCTTGCTGTTTCACCAGCAGCTCCTGTTGCTTCTAACTCCGAGGCGGAGCCTTCTGGCTCAGGAAGCAGGGGGAGCACAGCTCAATGCTTGCCCCAGGTAGGAGTGGAGCCCGAAGAAGCAACGGAAGCCGTGAGAAAGGAGCCATGTCTTCGGAGATCGAAGAGGGTGGTTAAGCCACCAGCTCGGTACTGTGATGGGAATGCAGTGAGCTTTGTCTCCTGCTTCTTTGCAGGTCCTCTGGATGAGCGAGAGCCTGCAAACTTCAACGAGGCCACTGGAGTGAAGGAGTGGGAAGGTGCCATGAAGGAAGAGATTGATGCTCTGAAGAAGAATGAAACCCGGGACCTTATGCCCAAGGTTGATGGCATTACTCTGGTTACTTGCAAGTGGGTGTATAAGTTGAAGAAGAAGGCTGATGGGAGCATTGATCTTTTCAAGGCTCGCCTGGTCGCTAGAGGATTCTCACAGCAGTATGGTAAAGACTATGATGAGACATTCAGTCCAGTTGCAAAGATGACTTCAGTAAGAGTGGTGATCGCCTTGGCTGCTAGCAAGGGATGGAGGTTGTGGCAACTCGATGTGAAGAATGCCTTTCTTTACGGAGAGATTGACAAGGACATCTTCATGGATCAGCCGCTTGGTTTTGTCTCTGAAAAGCATCCGGACTATGTCTGCAAACTTAGGAAGGCTCTCTATGGGTTGAAGCAAGCTCCTAGAGAGTGGTGTGGGAAGATTGTAGAGTACTTGCAATTCTGTGGATACCTTGCTTCCAACTCGGATTCAAACTTGTTTGTCAAGAAGAAGGGGGAGCTATGGGTCTTGGTCCTACTGTATGTGGATGACATGATCATCACAGGGAATTCGGAGGGGAAAGTAGCAAGGCTCAGGGCTGAGCTTGCTATACGCTTCGAGATGAAAGACTTGGGAGAGTTGCATCACTTTCTCGGTCTGGAAGTGGAGAGGAAGGAGTGCGGGGTTCTCATTAGCCAGAAAGGGTATGATGATCGCATTGTGAAGCGGTTTGGCATGGGCGAAGGGAAGAAGTGCTCTACTCCACTGGAATCTGGGCTAAAACTTCGACGAGATGAGGGAAGGGTTCTTCATGATCCCTTGGTGTTCAGGGCTCTTGTTGGGAGCTTGATTTATCTGACGATTACAAGGCCGGATATTGCTTATGCTGTTGGCCGAGTAAGTTGGTATATGGCTGAACCAAGGCAATCTCATCTAGTGGCGGCGAAGGGAATTCTGAAGTATGTCAAGGCTTCTTCTGATATGGGACTCCTCTATAGAAGAGACGCGGAGTTTGCGTTGCTCGGGTACACGGATGCTGACTATGGCGGTGATTCGGATGATCGAAGGTCTACTTCAGGTTATGTGTTCACTTGCGGTTCAGCTAGCATCTCGTGGTGTAGCAAGAAGCAGGACTCGGTGTCAGTTTCAACCACGGAGGCGGAGTATAAGGCTTCAGCCTTGGCTGCTCGGGAAGCCATTTGGTTGAGGAGGCTTATAGAGGATGTTCATGAAGAAGTGCTAGGGCCTACTTTACTCCGAGGTGACAATGAGAGTGCTCTCAAACTGGTTAACAATCCAGTGTGTCACGCCAGGACCAAGCATATAGAGATTGATCACCATTTCATCAGGGAGAAGGTGTTAGAAGGATCTCTGCTGGTCGGGCATGTTCAGAGTGAAGATAATCTTGCTGACATCTTCATGAAGCCACTGTCGAAGGGGCCCTTTGAACGCTTGCGCAGCTTGCTGGGCTTGGTCACCACTTCCCACTTCAAGGGGGAGTGTTGAATTTTGTGAAGTGGAAGTGGTTGACGGGACAGGCCGGGCGGCCTGGGGCGGACAACATTGGTGGACTAGGCGGACTGGGCGGACTGTGATGTGCGGCCTGGTGGTAGGTCTAGTGGAAAGCCGGCTGTCTTCTGAGCGGCTTGTTGCATGGAGTCCGCGGACTATGCGACCTAGTTTCTGCGGATAGGGTGGTTGCTGATTGGCTTTGCCAAGGAGCGGCCTAAGAGGATGGAGGCTTGCGGACTGGTGCATTGCTCAGTGGCCGCGGGTGCAAGCTTGCGCTGACAGGCGTGTTGGCTCATGTTCGCAGAAAGCTTGCGAACTGGCGTGTCCGCGGTTTGGGCTGTTGCGGACTGAGCTTAGAGCTTGGCTGAGGCCTTGTCGAGCTCTGGTGGCACAGCAGGTGCTTTGCTGTGGAGATCGATTGGCGGACTGGTTTGGAGTCCGGGAGGAGGCTGCTGCGTTGGACAGGAGTGCGAGGAGCTCACAAACTGGTGGCAGTCTGTGCTAGGGTGTTTGGCGGACGGGAGTTTGTGTCCGCCATGCTCGCATTGGCCTTTGATGGTTTTGGACTTGGTCTCACTTTGTGCCAAGACCATGGTGTCCGTCGTATCCGTCAAGTCCGCTATGACCGGGCGGACTGTTGCTGTCTGCCTTTGGTCGTGGACTTGTGGCGGATTGAGGTGTGAGTCTTGCGGACTGCCTCGGGTTGGTGCGGACAGCCATTGAAGGGGGATTGCTGTCCTGTAGTGGTTGGAGCTTTGCGGGCTGATGCCTTGTCCGCATAGTTTGGGCGGACTGGAGAGGGTTCGTCAATGGTTGCCTTGCTCCTGGCGTTTTTCCTTGGTATCCGGCTAAGTCCTTGCGGACTCGGCGGACGGAGTTTTGCTATCGCGCGGGCTGGGGCGGTGTCGCTATCTCTTGGGCGGTGACCACACTCCTCACCTTGCCTATAAATAGGACCCCCTGGCACATCTACAGTAACCTAAGTAACTTGAGTGAACAGTAAGTTGGGTTGAGCGAAGTGCTGCGGTCTCAGTTTGTCAGTCCGCGCGGATTGTTTCAGTGCTGACGTTTGCTGTGTGCAGGTCGCGCGGGTAGCTTCAAGGAGCCAGGAGTTTGGCTATGACTTCGGTCAAGTACTTGGAAGTGTGCGGTCTCTGCGGACTCAGCAGGAGGTCGCTCTGCGGCTTGTCAGTTCTGTTTCATCTTTACCAGTTTCAATAACCTGTCCGCCGGCTTCAGGCGGGTAGGGGTGTTCCTCAGTTCAGGTTCAGCAGGAGGCGAATAACGGTGTGTCCGCGCGGCCTCGCGGCTTCGGCGGACTCCGTGACTATTCGGCGAATTGCAGCTTAGCTTGGGCGATCTCAGCGGACTCGGCGACCTCGGCAACCTCGCGGTCTCGGCAGACTCCGGTGCTGTCCGCCCGGTTTGTTTTTTGGTGCTTTCTGTTTACAGCTGTTATACTAGCGAAATCATGTCTCGCTATGTATGCCTCGTGTTGTAAAGAAGTGAATAAATAAAAGACCTGCTTGTGCTTCCATTGTTTGTTGGGATTAACCTTTGTTCCTTGGGTTCCTCTGGTTCAACGTGAGAACTGGGTAGTTCCGAAGATATTAATTTGACGTTTGGGCTATCTTGCTGACCACGTTGAGAAAATTTAACAGTGGCGGTTATGAACATATGGGTTAAATTGTAATTTGTTAACGCCCCATCTGATTAACTTCATTAACTTTTATGTTTAAACAGATGGTATTTGTTAGACGATCCTTAACGAATGACGATTTAACTCATACATTTAACTCATTCTATATTTTACATTGAACTTAAGAAAGTGATATGTCTGATTATTGACGGAATGAAGTAAATGTGTTTTCCAAGTTCTTTTTAGTATTGTTGAACTCAGAAATCTGGGTTAACGGAGTTCGGACCGACAAGGTGTAGATTGCGCTTACTTCTGCTGAGTATGAGCATATTGCCGGACTCTTGGAACAAAGAACGTCACTCATAGTAGTAGGTGATTTAAAACATACCCCGTGAGCTGTAGTGAGAAGGACCCCGTTGAAGGCAGGAAAATTCCCAACCTCAGAAATAGGATCAAGACAGCTTAAGGTTACTGGCTCTGCAGTAAGGCTAAACGGCTAAGGAGACTAGGATGAAGAAGAAAGTCAACAAACAGGACCCCGGATGCTGCGGCAGGAAGGTCCCACCACCTACCGGATGCTTGAAAGAAGCAACCCCTCCTCAACCAAAACTGGAGGAGCAAGGTACGAGGGAGACTAGCTGGTAACTAAGTCGCGAGGTCGCGACCTGGTCTCTAAGGAGAAGGAATCCGAAGGCTCAGCTGGTATCCAAGAAGCAGAGCTCGCGAGATCATGACTGGGATTTCAAGTGTCTCTCCTCGTACCCCTGGAGTCCTATTTGTATTGAAATCCTGGGGGGGGGGGGTGGGTGGGGGGGGGGGGGGGTGGGGTTATTTATACCCCCACCCCTCGGCGACTTCCTGTAGGAACTTGCACGGCTGGGCGAGCAACTGGCCTTGTCGCCTACCTGGCGAGTATGCGAGGGGAGCTCGCCATACTAATCCAGGCCTTCTGCGGACTGACACGTTGACTCTGAACTCCGTCTTGACTTGCCGACTTTAACTTCTACTGATCTGGCGCTGGTGGGGTCCATCCTCGACGAATACGGGTTGTACACAATCCCAGCTCTTTTCGAGCGACGTAGGAAATCAGAAAGAATCATCCAACACTTATTCAACAAGCTGCTTGGCCGAGTATCTGACTTACTCGCCTTTGAATCAGGCCCGCTGAACTCTATAAATAGGGGGGAGGGCAGGTCTTTGAGGCACACAATTTGAGCTTGCACGCGATGTCGAAGGCTGCTGAGAAAGCCTATCAGGAGAGCTTGGTCGCGCTGTCCAGATTTCTCGAACCAGAGCCATCAAGGCCCAAGAGGCCGCGAGAAGGTGAAGTCGCAGCAGATCTGCCTCCCTCAAAGAAGAAGAAAATAAAGAAATTGAAGAAGTCGCTCACCTCCAAAGCCGACAACCCGCCTCCGCCGGCGGAGAAAGTCGCTTCCCCGGCAAAGAAAGTCGCATCCTCGACCGACCAACCTGAACTTCCGACTAGCACCCAACAGCTCCTCGAGGATCTCAGGCTGGGCGACATTCCCGACATCTCGCTGCTCTCCCCGCCGGACACTTCCGTTCTGGAGGTCGTCGGGTCGACGCCCCAATCGCAGGTAGATCTCGCTGCCTCACAAGGTCATAAACTTGTCGATCTTTGTGGAAGCTCGAAGATTCTCATGTCCCATTGTATTTCACGTCTTTGTATTTGCAGTTCCCCCAGTGACTACTTCGGGCGAGATTCTAGACGTCGCCCCGCTGCAGGGAGTTCTACTGGGTGCTCATGGGGCTCGGCCTCCGCCCCGAATCGCACACACCATCCGGATCAACCTCGTCTCTAAGGGGTCAGATAAAGGAGTTCCTCCGGTGGCCAAGGGTGGTCCTTTGGCGACCAAACCCTTGCAGCCTGGGACGGGCAAAGGCTCCTCTCCCACTACCTCGACGCCGCCGTCGGCGAGCATCCCAGCGTCGTCGCTCTCTCTCCAGGCCAAGGTCACTTTGCCGATGACGAGCAATGTGTTGCCGCCGCCCCCTCCATCTTCAAATCTGCAGAAGCTGAAAAGAATGCCCGCAGTGCTACCTCTTCCGGCGAGCTCTCAAATACCAGCAGGGAGCACTCCATTGCCAACGCCGCCGCCTCTGCCTTCGAGCGGCGAACCGCGCCCCGAGTTCTGCCCGGATATCACAGCTCCTCGGCACACACCGGAGAGCTTGGCACGAGATCCGAAAAGGCGGCGCCCTGAATACTTCCCGCCGAGGTCTGGAGGCCGCGATCATGGAGTTCGCAGACAGGGGCAACCCTCCGAGCGTCCTGGCGGCTCGTCCTCGGGCCTGCGAGAAAAAGCTCGCCGCAGCTCTTCTCCTCGGCGATCATGCTCTACTCGGCAAGGTAGCTTCCGCCACTGCTGATCTGGTCTGACTGTTGCTGCCGACTGCTAACTGTTTTGGTGACTTTCCTTTGTTTTGACAGGTCGCCCATCCACTCCTGGCGGTGCCTTCATCGACGCCTTGGGGCTATCTAGAGACGAGTACCGCCGCGCTGCTGCTCGCGCATACATCGAGCTGGAGGCCAAGTTCGACTAGCTCGCCATCTGCGAACCTCATCGCCGGATCTCGGCACTGGAGGTGAGGATGGTGAGGATGAAAGTGTTGCGGGAAAGCCTGTTGGCCTACGAGGCCCGCTTACACATGATCCAAGAGGTGGAGCGGCGCCAGGTGATGATTGACCACCGCGTCCAGCTCTTCTGCGAGGAGCTAGCCGACATGCGCGCGAGCATGGGGTCTGCAGGTCGGCTAGCGAGGATGGAGGAGCAGCTGCGGCGAGGCGACAACGCGATTGTGGTGGCCACCGAGCACTTCCGACGAGCTTGCGAGATAGGCTGGGCGGCATCCCCATATTCCGGAGCGAGGGCCTCCTAGAACTTGGGAATTTTCTCTTCTTTTCATTTGAACTCGTATTTGGCGATTTGTAAAGGACAATTTGATTTGTAATAAACGAGCTTGTATGTCGTGCTGATTATGCCGAGCTTTTCTGTGATTGTCGTTTGCTTTGTCTTCTTTCTGCAATGCCTTGGTTTCTGTGCAGGTTCTGGCGAGCTTGCGAGTTTCTTGACAACTTTGTGTGAGATAGGACTCATGTCTAGGCTAGATCTAATGGTTATGCCGCGACTTAGGTGGATACTCCCCCGAGCAGGAAATGCACCCCCCCTGACCTTTGCCTATAAATAGAAAGGGTAGGTGAGACTTTAGTACGCTGTTGCGATTTCTGACTTTTGCTCGCGAGTAACCGCCCTTGCTCACGTCTTCCTCTTCTTTCTCTCCCTACTCACACTTCCTTTCTCGCAATCTTAAGTTGCTCAGGATGGTTGGAGATGATGCCAACGCTCGCCGACAGGCTCACGCAATCAACTTCACCGAAGCGGTTTTCAAGAAATCCGCAGCCTCTGAGCGAGACCTAGAAGAGTTCAAACAACTTCATATTCCAGAGGGATACTCAGCCAGGCTCCTCGCCCGGAACGAGTGACTAAACACCTACATAGAAGGTGGGTTGGTCCTATCCCTTCGTCACTTTGAAGTTGGCCTGCGACTTCCATTGTGACCCAAATATTGACAAATCCTGCGATATTTTGGCATCGTGCCCGCCCACATTAATCCCAATGGAGTGGCGATCATCATGGGCTTCCTCTGCTTCATTCAGAAAGAGAGGATCGTGTTTGACCTCTCCGTATTTCGGAAGGTCTTCGCCTTTGCCGCGACCTCGGAGGGGGTCGTCTTCTTCAGCAGCCACATCTGCATGCTGGTTGGGATGACGAACAAGGTCAATCGATGGAGCGAGTTCTTGGTCGCCGTTAATGGCGACTTCGAAGGCGTGCTGGGAAGGCCACATCAGCCCGCCGACGTCGCCTTCCTCTCGCCGATTTTGGAAGGCGCACGCGAGAAGCTGGTTGAAGCTTTCCGCGGACGTCGATTCGACGTCATCCATTGGCGCATCAACGTCAATGTACTTGACGAGGTCCTCCCCTGCGAAGGTATGAACTCGTGAGATTCTGACATACTCTTCAAGACGTCGCCGAACTGGTTGAATATCGATGACTATTCTTCAATTTGCAGAGATTCGCGAGCTCCCGCAGAAGTCGCTGCCTCCGGCGAAAGGAGTTGCATCCTCACGCCAGGAGACCTCAAACCCCTCTGCCGAGGTCGAGGAGATCTCGCCTCCCGTAGTCCTTCTGCTCGCCGACGGCCAAGGTGGTGCGCGCAAGAGCAAGCTCGCTAAGGGGAAGGGCAAAGCCAAGTCTCCCGATCATGCGAGCAAGCACGCAAGGGTTTCCCGACAGCTGTTCGATGAGAGGGAGTCGCCCGCCGAGGTCGGGGCACCTTACTGCCACCTGAACTTCAATCTCGGGCGAGAGGGCAAGGATGCCAATTGGTGCCTGCTGGTGTCCTAGTCCACGGACGAGCATCAGGTGTCGCTGAGCACCAACCTCCCTGCTTGGTCGAAGTACTGGGAAGACAAGGGGGAGGCCTTCGACGTCCTTCATGCCTTATGTGGGCGAGCCGACGCCGAGTCAATGCTGGAGCTGAGCCCGGAGGTGCTCGCCCATCAGACTTCGCGCTCCATGTTGCGAGCTGCCGAGCTGGGGCACTACACGACAAAGAAGCTGCTCGAAACACAGGAGGCATTGAAGGTCGTCACCCAGAAGACGATCAAGCTGGGGATGTAGTCCGTCCGCTGGAAGGATTACGAGGTTAGTCGCCTCCTCGACGCGACTTAGTTGTTTCCGTACTTGATAATTTCTCTGACTTGGCTGACTTATTATCGTAGGCCACCGAGATCGAGATGGCGAAGAAGTTCTTCGAGCTCGAGCTAGAACTCGCCAATACCAAGGCCGAGCTGGAGACTTCTCAAATCCGGGCCGCCGAGCTAGCAACTCGCCTGGAGGCCATCAAAGGTCGCCCAGGTCCTTCTGGTGTCCGCCTACCCGAGCCGCAGGAGGCGGCGTCCTCGCACGGGATGGGCAAGAAAATCAGGATGCACGGGGATGAGATGCCCGCTATCCGTCACGGGATAGCGCGAGCATCTGGGGAAGCTGTCCTCGCCAAGCTGAGGATGAACGGTTTCCTCGGTGCAGAGGCCGACCACTTGATGGTGCTGGACCTCATCCCATTCCTTCTTGCCGAGGAGTAGAACTCACCAGATTACGTCCTGTACTCGACATCTAGCTCATGTGACGACAACAACGACAACAACAGCGGAGAGAGCAGCGACGATAGTGACGATGAGGATGACGGCGAGGACAATGCTGAGGATGACGGCGATGACAATGTTGAGGATGATGAATATGTCACCATCAGGGATGAGGAATACATGCCTGACACTGGCAACGACGAGTCGTAGCCGGCCGGTGACCTCCTGCGTCCACACTTGTATAGATTTTTGTAAACAGGAATTTGTAAATTTGTAATCCTTGTTTAGAAATATATATAAAATTTCTGTGTTACTCGCTTCCATGTATGATCGCCTGTTTGATGATGCTCGCTAGACTCATAGGCGCAGAGAGGTTGAGAGTTTGGCATGTGCTTACTCGCACATAGACATTGTTCTTACTCGCATCATCGTTGTTCGCATGTAAATGCTCGCGCCGTCACTTACCCGCACATCATTGCTCGCATTTGCTCTTACTCGCATACTCGCCCAAGCATACTCGCACCTGCATAGTCACCTATCTTGCAGGAGCTTAGCTTAATTGAGTCAGAGATCATAGACGACACTAAGCAGGAGCTGAGCTCAACTGTTGGTGGGAAGTTGTCGACACCCAGCAGGAGCC
This sequence comes from Platanthera guangdongensis, assembly GCA_039583875.1. NCBI lineage: Eukaryota > Viridiplantae > Streptophyta > Magnoliopsida > Asparagales > Orchidaceae > Platanthera > Platanthera guangdongensis. Next base: position 159,382,186 of record CM077148.1, read on the forward strand.
AAACTCAACTGGTGGTGGGAAGTAGTCGACACCCAACAAGATCCAAGTTCAACTGGTGGTGGGAAGTAGTCGACACCTAGCAAAAGCCAAGCTCAACTGGTGGTGGGAAGTAGTCGACACCCAGTAGGGGCCAAGCTCAACTGGTGGTGGGAAGTAGTCGACACCCAGCAGGAGGCAAACTCAACTGGTGGTGGGAAGTAGTCAACACCCAGCAGGAGCCAAGCTCAACTGGTGGTGGGAAGTAGTCGACACCCAGTAGGAGCCAAGCTCAACTGGTGGTGGGAAGTAGTCGACACCCAGTAGGAGCCAAGCTAAATTGGTGGTAGGAAGTAGTCGACTCGGGTGGCTTGTAGTCTGTCTGCAGGGGAGAAGCCCGTACAAAGATCATAGACTACGACATCACTCCAACGAGGAATTTTCCCCACCCGAGGGGGTTGATGGCCGGTATGTAAAAGAGGAGCCCGCGTAGGGACTCAGACTTACGATAAACCCACGACTCAGGGACTTTTACGATTGGTAAGGTAGTTTATCCTACTACTGGAGGGGCGATGAAAAGATTAGCAGTACAAATGCTTGTGAATAAAGGAGATTTTTCAACGACACAACTCTCTTTCCGTCGAATCGGTAGGTTGGCGTCCAGACCTGTTCCTAATAATTCTTCCAGTCAGAGGACAGATGCGATTGGGGGTAGCTAGTCTGACATGCAGGGGGGAGCTGATCTCGGCCATCAATGCAGGGGCTCGGTCTTACAAGGACGCTTAAATCCCGAGGCATTGTCCCATCATCCATACTGGCTTATTTAGGAGGAACATATCAAAGGCTCGTGTCCCGATCCAATTGTGGAGATTGCCTCTGGCTAGGCCACTTGACCTCGAATGTCGGTGTGTGATCGAAAGGGAAAAATCCCTCTGAGGGTCCTATAAGACGCACTCGAGGTTAACCTCGTTCCTTGAGCTTGCTCTTGCCTCTCCCCTGGCAAGTTATTCTGCCCTGGGTTTCATTGAGGCGCCTTTACGTGAGGGGCACTTGGTGAGGTCGGCTCTCCCTCGAGTCCGGGAGGTTAACTTCTCGGCCTGTTCTTGATAGTTCCTCCAGTCGAAGGAGAGATGTGATCGGGGGTAGCTATACCGACATGCAAGGGGGGAGCTGATCTCGACCATCAATGTAGGGGCTCGGTCTTATAAGGATGCTTAAATCCCGATGCATTGTCCCATCATCCGCCCTGAGCTATTTAGGAGGAACAAGTCGAGTGTTGGTTTTTCGGATCGATAGAGGGTTGATCCTCCAAGTTTTCAAATGTCTTGTGATGAAATAGCATAAAGGAAACAGCTTTACGCAAGTGTGTGTATATATATGCAAACGGGGTTATAAGGAAGGCAACATGCAGCTACTAGTGATAGAACCTTTTCAGGTCATCCCCACTCCAGGTACCTCCCAGTTGTTTTCCTTCTTGGTCTTGCAGATGATAGCCTCCAGTGGCTCAGACTTCCTGAACGATGAAGGGGCCTTCCCAGTTGGGATGCAGCTTGCCAACTGTAGCTCCCCTTCCCGCGACATCCACCTTCTTCATGACCAGGTCTCCTGCTAGGAAATGCTTGAGGCGGACATTCTTGTCGAAGTGCTTGACCATGCGCCTTTTGATTTCCTCCTGGCGGATGGAGGTTAAATCGCGGAGTTCCTCGATGTAGTCTAGTGAAAGTCTTTGAGCATCTTCATTTTCCATGCACCATTCTTCGCCGCCATCCCCTGCTGCAATCACTCTTAGGCTTCACACCTCGAATTACACTGGGATGAGTGCCTCAGAACCGTGGGACAACATGAAAGGTATTTCCCTCGTGGACGAGTTGAGAGTCGTTCTCAGAGCCCATAGGACCGAAGGGAGATGCTCTGCCAAGTTGCCTTTCAAATTGGTGATCATTTTCAGGAGGTTGATGACCAGCTTGTTGGCGGTTTCCACCTGTCCGTTGATTCGAGGATGAGGCAAAAAAGCGAATCGAAGATCCATTCCCAGCTGCTTGCAAAAATTTTCCAACTCCAAGCTGGCGAATTGTAGACCGTTGTCGGTGATGATGGCCAGAGGAATCTCGAACCTGCACGCGATCTCCCACCTAGATGAAGTTCTTTACGATTTGTGAAGTGGTCTTGGCGAGCGTCTTGGCCTCAATCCACTTGGAGAAGTAGTCGATCACGACAAGGACAAACTTCCTCTGCCTGCTAGCCTGAGGTAAGGGGCCGATCAAATCCATTCCCTAGATGGGGAAAGGCCAGGGAGCGGTGATCGAGCAAACGTGTCGAGCAGGTTGCAACTGAAGAGGTGCGAAGAGTTGACACTTAGAACATTTCTTCGAGAAGGCTTCGACATCCCTACGAATGGTCGGCCAGAAGTAGCCGTGCCTTAGAATCCTCTGCTCCAGAGTACGAGTTCCTGAGTGCCTGCCACACTCTCCTGAATGGATCTCCTCTAGAACACGAGGGACTTCAATCTCTGACAAACATCTGACTAAGGGCCCTGAGATAGTTTTGCGATTGAGATCCCCTTCCTATAGCAGGTAGTAAGCAGCCTTATACCAAAATTTCTTTGATCTCCTCCACTGATGGGAAGCTGGCCGGTTGTTAAGAACAAAACGAACGGGTCCTTCCACGAAGCTCTCTGCTTGATCTCCATCATCTCCCCTTCCTCGATTGACGGTCGAAACAACTCGGTCACTATTCCCCCAGCCCGAGGACCATACTTGGCGAGATAAAGAAAGACTGGAACCCCCCGATCAGACCTTTGACCTTGACCAAGTATTTTTGCAGGACGGGGTCGTGCACTTCGAATTATCCTTTGATTTGCGACGCAACCACCATCGAGTCGGTGAAGGCCCTGATATCCTTGATTGCCAACTTCTTGGCGAGATGCAAGCTGGCCACCATGACTTCGTACTCTGCTTGATTGTTTGTGACGGGGAAGGGGATCTCGACAGCCTGCTCGATCCTGGTTCCCTGCGGGCTCACTAGCAAGACTCCGGCTCCCACGGAATGTCAGCCTGAAGCCCCATCCACGAACATCTTCCAAGAGACTTGGCTAGAAGAGCCTTCGTCTCCTCCCACTTCGGTCGAGAAGTTAGCCAGGAAGTCTGCCACTGCCTGGGCCTTGATTGCTATACTTAAAGAGTAAGAGATGGCGAACTCACTAAGCTCCACTGCCCACTTGGCCAACCTGCTTGAATGTTCCACTCCATCCACGATACTACGCAGCGGATGATCGGAGACGACCTTGATGGAGTTAGCCTGAAAATACGGGTGGATCCTACGAGCTGAAACTACTAAAACGAAAACCAATTTCTCCAGGATAGGATATCTCGCTTCTGCCTGCCGCAACACTCTACTCACATAATAGATGGGGAGTTGCTTCTTGCCTTCCTCCCTGACCAACACGGAACTGACCGTTTCCGCTCCCACTCCTAGATAGAGTAGGAGGTCCTCGCTTCCCTGCGGGCCTTGGAGGAGAGGAGCCTGAGTTAGCTGTTGCTTGAGCTATACGAAGGCATCCTCACACTCCGCGACCCACTCAAACTTCTGATTGCCTCAGAGAGTCTTGAAGAACGGATAACACTTCTCTCCCGTCTTGGAGAGGAAACGGCTAAGGCCTGCCAGCCTTTCGGTTAACCTCTGCACTTCCTTAGGAGCCATTAGGGACGCCATCTCCAGAATGACTTTAACTTTATCAGAGTTAGGTTCCACTCCCATTGTAGTGAAGAGGTGACCCAGGAACTTCCCTCTACCCGCCTCGAAGACGCACTTGGCCGGATTGAGTCGCATCTTGTACTTTCTTTGGGTGGCGAAGGTCTCTGCCAGATCTTGTATATGTTCCGCGGCGCTCTTGCTCTTGACAAGGAGGCCATCTACATACACTTCCAGGTTCCGCCCCTTCTGCTCTTTGAAAACTTGGTTCATTTTTCTCTGGTATGTTGCGCCCGCGTTCTTGAGCCCGAAAGACATCATCTTGTAGTTGTAACAGCCATCGCTGATGATGAAGGAGACATCGCGGCAGTCGGGGGGATGCATCCGGATCTGGTGATACCCTGAAAAAGCATCAAGGAAACTCATCACAGGAAATCTGACGGCGGAATCAACCAGCTTGTCAATTTGAGGCAAGGGGTAGCAATCCTTCGGGCAAGCTTTAATCAATATAGAAAAGTCGATACATAACCTCCATCTCCCTCCGGGCTTTTTTACAATTACAACGCTAGATTCCCAACCTTGATACTTGATCTCTGAGACAAACCCTGCTTTCAGCAGCTTCTCCACCTCCTCTATGATCGGACCGGCTAGCACGATGACACTCTTACTTTGCTTCTAACGGACGGGGGCCACTGCGGGATCCAGGTTGAGACGATAGCAGGCGACATCGGCATCGATCCCTGGCATTTCCGCAGCACTCCAAGCAAAGACGTCAACATTCTCCTGCAGGCAAGCGACCATCTCGATCTTTCCTTCCAGCGGCATGGATCCTCCAACCTTCAACAAACCCGGCTTCCCTTTCCAGGAGATCACCTCCACTTCCTCCAACTCCTCAACAACACGCAGACCTTCTTCTTTCTCCAACATCTTCTCTAACCTCTTCGCATCCTCCATCCAGCTGATGGTACTGACGACATTCAGATAGCACTCTCTGGAGGCATTTGGATCGCCCCTGATCCTCACTTGGACATCTCCTCAGCAGTACTTTAGGCACTGATGGTATGACGATGAAACCGCCTTAAAGTAGTTGATGAGGGGACGCCCAAATATGGCGATGTATCCGCTTGGCGTGTCGACGATGACGAAATGACATTGGATCGAAATCCCTCCTAAGATGACCAAAAGCTTCACTGCTCCCTCCACCTCTTTCTTCTCTCTCGAGAAGCCAAAAATGGTTCCATCTGCAGCTTGGACTCGGGACACCTCCACCTGAAGCCCGACGAAGGTTCTTTTGAAAATGACGTTCACCGAGCTCCCATTGTCCGATATAATACGGTCGATGGTGAAGTCCTCTATGGAATCCTGGATGACGAGGACATCATGGAAGGGGTTCTCATTCCCCAGCATATCTTCTTCCGAGAAAGTGATCTCTTCCAATGGCGGCGGGTTCTGCGAGGTCGAGGCGACGCTCTTCTTGTAGATCTGATGGAGACTTCAATTTTGGGAAGCTCCGAGTCCGGCTCCTTCATTGATCACACCGTCCTGCCCATCTCTTAGGCCGTGGATCACCTCCCCGCAACCTCCCAGATCGACCCGATCCTCATTCTACCTCCTCGCTAGAGCTCGGAATGCCATCTGCCCCATCGCGGGCTCCTGCCTCCGCTGTACCCTCTCTGCCACTCCAGCCTCCAACCTCCTCCTTGCTTTCCAGAACTCCGGGCAAGCCAACGTCTCGTTCCCCTCTACCCAATGAATATCACAGTAGAGGGAAATCTCTGCCTCCTGACTCATCGCCCGCTGCTCCCTCCGGCGACTCTTGTTGCCCTGACGAGAAATAGACATCGCTTCTCTTCTTCCTCCTCCCCGGTCTTCCTACTTGTTGGGTCCATTGCTCTCAATGTCCTAGATTTGAGTGAAGTCAATTTTGTCAGTGATATACATAAAGTTGTAATTGATGTGTGCCTGAGTTCATGCATGCAGGGATGTCCTAGCAACATTGATGAGATAGATAGCCTAAGTGGCTAAGTCAGGTAAACACTTACCTAAGAAGTGGATAGACGGAAATCTGTCCAATTCTACAGGCGTTGAGTGAATGTTACTCACTCAACGCCAAATGACTTATAACATTGAGTGGAGCCTATACAATCAAAGACAAAGGAGTAACAAGCTGAGAAAGTGGCTAAGTTCACAGGCGTTGAGTGAAGTCAACTCACTCAACGACATATAGTAAAAGGCTGTGAGATAGGCTTATGCAGTAAAAGCCTAAGAGAAAATGAGCAGAAAAATAGTTACGTCCATAGACGTTGAGTGAGTATCACTCACTCAACGCCATACTCTATATTCATTGAATATTGCCCTGTATGTCAAAGCTATAAAAAAGCTGTGGTGATATTTGACTAAGTCCATAAGCGTTGAGTGAGGCAACCTAACTCAACGCCATATGATAAAGCATTGACTGTATCTCATCCAGTTAGTATCTGCATTTTTAAGACAAAAATTTGGCTAAGTTCAAGTGCGTTGCGTGAAGCTTACTCACTCAACGCCAAGGAGCGGAAAAATATAGCTAAGACAGAAAGCGTTGAGTGAGGCATGCTCACTCAACTCTCTCAACTCCATGACTCAGAAAATCTGGTTAAAGCAGAAAATGTTGAGTGAGACGTGGTCACTCAATGCTCTTAACGCTTAAGATGATGAAGAAGTAGAAAATTGGTAAAGGCAGAAAGCGTTGAGTAAGGCATGCTCACTCAACGCTCTCAACGTCTAAATTACAGAAAGCATTACTATGACACAAGACATTAAGTGAGATGTGCTCAATCAACGCTCTCAACGCCAGACATGCATAAAAGGCTGCAGAAATGGTTAAGACAAAAATCGTTGAGTGAAGCTTGCTCACTCAACGCTATCAATGCCTAAATAGACAGAATTCTGTCTAAGTACTTTGGCGTTGAGTGAAGCTCATTCACTCAACACCTATTCTACTGATACTCGATTTTGGCTAAGTTCATAGGTGCTGACGTTAGCAAAATCTGCAAAATCGACAAAGTCAACTAATTTCAAATCATGCACGGAGAAGCTACAGAACACGACAAACTCTGCCGCAAAGCTACTGTATGTCTTCTTCCGTTAAAGCAAGGTGCAGCTGAATGCTGCAAGTGGGCCCCACTGATGTCTAAGAGCCGTTGATCGGCGAACTACAAAAGGAAGAAAATGGGCAAGACGACAACAACATTCAGGGCTTTATCAATTTCAAAAAGTTGTACCTGGACTTCTTCTTCCTCGCCATTATTGTAGAGAAGAAGCTTGAAGCCTTCTTGCAAGAACCATAAAGTTCAGTTAGCTGGTGCCATCTCCACCTGCACTAGCAAGTTCAGAAGGTTTTCCTTCTAAGGGAAAAATCAAAAACAAAGAAGAAGATTCTGCATATCAAGTTCTAAAGCTGAGAAGAAGAAAGAACTAAGCTGCTGACTCTGTTCTGGGAAGGAAGAGGAAGAAGAGCAGTTTTTACTGTTAGTTACTTCCAGTTCAAGATCCTTGTAGCTGTGAAGAAAGTTTGAGCTGAGATAACTCAGCTTAAGGGGCTATCACAGAGAAATTTCTCTGTAATGGATACAAATATATTTCTTCCTGTAGGATCCAACTAGATCTGAGTTATAGGGCTCCCTGAGCCTGAGGTAGGGCAATATTGCCTGAGTTGTAGGAGAGTGAAGCTCTCTAAGTTGTAGGATCCAACTGGATCCGAGCTGTAGGACTTGACTTCAAGTCAAAGGTAGGTGGTCAATTGATCCCTAAGCTGTAGGAGAGGAATACTCTCCGAGTGTAGGACCTTTGGGTCTGAGGTAGGATCCCTAGTGGATCTGAGGTAGGGATGACCTCCCAGCCTAAGTGTAGGGCCTTTGACCTGAGGTAGGTGATCAACTGATCACTGAGTTGTCGGCCCTTATGGCTGAGCTGTAAATCTTGAAGGAGACTGAGAGATCCTGAGGGATATGAGGTTTAAGCTCTTTGGAGCAGTGTTTTGGAGAAATGTCTTGACTAACAGAAAGTTGGCAAGGTGGAGGAGAGTAGATGTACCAAAAAATTAGGGAACCACTATAAATCTGTGTGTACTTTTCTGTGTTGTTTTCTTTGTGCAGGTTTTTGAAAGTAAACTACTAGCAACACATTTAGTGCAAAAGTTAAAATTAAAAAGAGAATAATAACAGTGAGACAACATATTCACCCCCTAGGTTGTAAGCTACCTTGAAAATAAAGACTTTCACTCCTGCCGATTGTCATTCCTCCTCTCCTCTTGCTGGGGCGGCGACCTAGCTACCGGTCTCCACTGAGGCCGATTCGCTGGATACTGTAATCGCCTCTCTTCTCCTCTCCTCTCCAGAGCCTCTGGGGGCCTCCTCTCTTCCTGTCTCTGGGGCCTCTCCTGTCTCCTTCGCTCCTCTGCCCTCCTGGGCTTTTCCCTCCTTCTCTGCTCCTCTCTTCGACTCTCTACTCCTTGGCCCCTTCCTGCTCCTCTCTACCTGCCTTTCCGATAGCCTTCCACCTCTTTCCTCCGAAGGTCCTCCTTTCCCTCGCCCCAACGGATCATCCCCATCTAGTCGCGCCAAGAAGTCCTTGTTCTTCTCCTCTCCCTGGACGAACGTATTCGTTCTCTCCACCATCTCCTCGAAGGATCTTGGGGGTTTGGACCCCATCTCCATGCTGAAGAGACTCTGCTTCAGACCAAACTTCATGGATACCATCAGGGTGAAACTGTCCATTTCCTCCACCTCCAAGATCTCTTCCTGGAAGCGATCGATGTAGTGGCCTAAACTCTCGTGCTGTCCCTGGTTAATCTTGAAGAGGGACATTGCTTCCTTCTTCCTCTTCTTAGATGTTACGAACCTTGCCATGAGGTCCCGACGCAGATCGGCGAAGCAGTAAATAGTACCAGCTGGCAACTGGTGGAACCAATCCCTGTTACCCTTGAAAGTGATGGAAAAGAATCTACACTTGAAGGCGTCAGATATATTGTGGATCGACAACACATCCTCAAACCATTGGAGATGCCTGACCGGGTCATCTCTGTCGGAGTAGTAGGTGAGGACGGGCTCTCTGAACCCCTCATGAACTGGGGCCGCGAGGATCTCACCAGAGAAGGGGCTCCTCCCTCCCTGACGATGATGAGTTTCATCCTCGCTAGAATAATCATCATACTCGCTCCACAGGCGAGTGTCACAATACCTCGCCGGCGGCTCTGGATCTCAGAATCTAATCCCCTAACTACCTGTCGGATAATGCCGTGACTGCATCGGTCGCTTCCCTTTCGCCCAAGCGGGCTCCTTCCCAGCTCGCCTCAGCGACGCTTCCTCATCCGGCGGTGTCACGTGACGGGGGGAGGTCGCTGTGACATCGTGACAATGATAAAGCCCAGCGAGTATGGTCCTCTCGATCCTCTTTGCGAAGTCTTCGAATGCTGTCATGGTCACGAACTCGCTACCTCGCGCGGGATTACCAGCCCCTGCCGAGTTGCCGACCAACTCTCCATGCTCACCACCATTTGCCATCTCGCCAAACTACAAAACTTTCCTCCTCGACTGCGATCCACACTCACCGCACCAAGTGTTGAAGCCGAGAAAATTCCCAACCTCAGAAATAGGATCAAGGTAGCCTAAGGCTACTGGCTCCGCAGCAAGGCTAAACGGATAAGGAGACTAGGACGAAGAAGAAAGTCAACAAATAGGACCCGGATGCTGTGGCGGGAAGGTCCCACCACGTACCAAAATGCTTGGAAGAAGCAACCCCTACCCAACCAAAATTGGCCGAGGAAGGTACGATGGAGATTAGCTGGTAAATAAGTCGCGAGGTCGCGACCTGGTCTTTAAGGAGAAGGAATCTGAAGGCTCAGCTAGTATCCAAGAAGTAGAGCTCGTGTGATCATGACTGGATTTCAATTGTCTCTCCTCGTACCCTTAGGGTCCTATTTATAGGGAAATCCTAGGGGAGATGGGGGTTTATTTATACCCCCACCCCTCGGCGACTAGGCGACTTCCTGGAGGAACTCGCATGGCTGGGCGTGCAACTGGCCTAGTCCCCTACCTGGCGAGTATGTGAGGGGAGCTCGCCATACTCGCCCATGCCTTCTACAGGTTGACATGTTGACTCTGACCTCCATCTTGACTTGATGACTTTGACTTCTGCTGATCTGACGCTGGTGGGGTCCATCCTCGACGAATACGGGTTGTACAAACCCACCACAAACCCAGAAGATCAAGTAAACTGTAAGTTTAGGGATGTCTAATTTCACATTAGGGGTGTGAATATGTGATGTCTACTTTTTTGATTTGTTGCAAAATAATAAAAGTAAATGAAAATCACAAAAGGCACACACCACAAACCTAGAGATCTATAGTGGTTTCCTGATTTGAGTACGCCCACTTTCCCCCTTCGCATATCTAATAGAGTGCTAGCCTTGACAATTTCAACCAAAAACTCATTTCCACAGATCTTACATATCGGAGTCAAAACTCCTACCTCACGAACAAGATGGTCCCCTACCTCAAATCCCCTAACTCAGAATCTTTCGCTTAGATTCCATAGCAAGAATCCTTCCTCGGGTTCAAAACAAGAACCCTACCTCAGGTCTCACATGACCCTACACTCAGATTTCAGAGAAATCCTATACAAATAATTATTTACAAGTTATTTTACAAAACTTTGTAGACTCAAAAGAAAAGATCTTGAAATCTAGAGTCTTCTTTAAGCTTACTTGATGTGGCTTCAACTTGATCTTCTATCACAGAGCTTCAATTATGGCTTCAATGAAATTACTTCTTTGGACTTCATAAGATCAGGCGACTTGCTGTTGAATATAAAGCTTTTGTTGGGAAAATTGCCCATACAGTTCCTGATTTGTAGACGCCCTCATAATATAGATGAACACATTTATAGTTGATGTGTATGCTTTAGTTGTGTTGATTCTATGTACATGATAGTACAAGCCCAATATAGGGCTAGACTTAGTGTCATCTGACATAATCCTGCCAATTAATCCCTCATTGTGAAAGACACCATGTCGACCTAAGATCTAGAGTATGTTGTACTTGATACTCACTCTTAAAAGATCAATAATCAAAGTCTGTAAGTTTGGGCACTGCAAATGATTCAAGTTTAAAAAGATAAAATTTGTGCAAGTCAAAATTTGACTTGACATCTAGACGAACGGTTAGATAATCTAACCAAATGGGTAGAGGAATTAAGACGAATTATGTAGATATCATCAACAGAGTTCAAAATTCCATTGAAGTACAGATTTGACTAAATGATCTAACTGAACGTGCAGAAGAAGTATGACAAATCATGTTGATATTTACATAGCACAAAATTGTGTCTAAGTATAGATTCGACCAGACTATTTGGTCAATTATGCAGAAGGATTAATATGAATCGCATGGAAGTTCTTAGAAAGATGTCTAAGTACATATTCAACTAGATGATCTAACCATTTGTGTAGAAGAGTTAAGACCATTCGAGAATATGTCTCATAAGGTAAAAATATGATTAAGTGCAGATTGGACAAGACATCAAAATGATTCTACAGAACAATCAAGAGGATTTGAGTAGTTGCTGAGAATGCATACAACTATTAAGCGCAAATTCTTCTAGATCATCTACTCAATTGTGCAGAAGGCTAAGGCTATTCGACTAGATGTTCCTTATAGCTCAAAGTTGTCTTGAAGTCTTGAAGAAAGAAGCTTCCATTGTAAGCTACTATTTGATTAAATATCCAATGATTCGACGTGATATATTCGACCAGACAGGAAGAAGAAATAAAATTCATTGAAATCTGTTTTAAGTCTAGATTTGAGCAGAATAATTATCTAGAGGAATGAACAGTTAGATTCAACTAGATATTTATCATTCGACTAGAAGAAGCTCTGAAGAACCTATTCGACTGAACATGAAGCAAATTCGACCAGATTATACTATTTAAAGGAATGAACTGTCAGATTCACCTAGATGTTTTTCATTTGGTTAGAAGAAGCTCTGAAAAAGCCATTTGACTGAACATGAAATAGATTCGACTAGATATCTAGTTGAATCGACCATACAAGTTTATAATTGAATTGTCATACTGTTTTGTCATTATTCAATTTAATGTCACCGCAGAAAGTGCAAATTGGATCTGATATTTACAGAAAAAGATTTCTGACATAAAGTCAGTTTGAGATTCGACCGTTAAGGATCTCAGTCATATAAAAGAAGAAGATATAAACAATAAGCCCTAATCGATACAACCAAACTTGAGCTTTTCCGTCGTCGTCTTTTTGAAAATGTTACTACATCAGGAAGCTCAAGCTTGGAGAAGATAAGATCTGAAGCTAATCTCTTCATTCTCCAGAAGAATAATCGATTCAACCTGCTGAACTGCTCAATGCTCAATCATCTGACATCAAGTAGAAAGATCTTCTAAAGTGCGAAGGAAGTAATTTTCATCGAAGCAAATTTTCTCAAAGTCCTCTACAAGAAGATCAATATTGAAACCAATCCTCATCAGGCTTCAAAAAGACTCAAGATCTACCATGCAATATTTTTTGAGTCTAAATAAAGTTTTTGTAATAAAGCTTATTTATCTGTAGGATCTTTCTGAGATCTGAGAGATCAAGAAGTATAGATGACTTTGTTATTAAGTTGGGTGATCATGATATTTCCCGTAGCGAGTGTTGTAAATATCCTGGATCGATAGTTCAAAAAGATGGAGGTATTGATAAAGATGTGACATAGAATCTAAGCAGGTCGGTTGAAGTGGAGAGGCGCGTTAGGGATCTTATGTGACGTAAAGTACCACTAAAACTTAAGGGAAAGTTTTACCGTACTGCAATTAGACCTGCGATGCTCTATGATTCTGAGTGTTGGACAGTGAATTGTGTACATGAGCAAAAAATGAGAGTTGCAGAGATGAGAATGCTTAGGTGGATGCGTGGACACACGAGATTAGATAAAATTAGGAATGAAAGTATCAGGGATAAGACAGAAGTAGCACCAATTGCAGAGAAGATGTGAGAAGCTTGTCTAAGATGGTTTGTAACGTACAAATGAGGCCATTAGAGGCACCTATTAGGTGTTGTGAGAGTCTAGTCACTAGGAATGTTAATCGAGAGAGGGGTAGACCAATAAAGACTTGGAATGAAACTGTAAGGAAAGACATGATGTACTTAGGCATTAGTGTGATTATGACAAAAGATAGGGCACAATGATGACAAAGGATCCATATATCTGACCCCACTATTGTGGGATAAAGGCTTGAGTGTTGTATTTCTCTAAGATTTGAGTGTAGGGTCCCAATGACATAAGGTAGGGGCCATCTGGCATCTCTGAGGTAGGAGAATTTGTCTCTGAGTTGTATAATTCCTTTGTGGAATCTAAGTGTAGGATTCCTGTGTAGAATATAATATATAGGATTCTGAGCTAGGGGATCTGAGGTAGGAGGCCAGCCAATACCTCTGAGGTAGGAGGCCAGCCAATGCCTCTGAGGTATGAGACTTTGTCTCTAAGTTGTAGGATCTGTGGATCTGAGTTTTGATCAACGTTTGTTGAGGCTAGCTCACTACTAGATAGGCTGAGGGGGAAAGGAGGCGTACCCAACTCGGGGAACCACTATAGCTTTATGTGTTTGTGTTGCAAAGTTTTTGTGATTGTGTGCTTGTCGCTCATACTTTAATTATTTCACTTTAAATTTACAAAAAGATGACATCACTTATTCACTCCCCCCTGTAGGTGAAGACACATCCCATAACTTTCAAGTGGTATCAGAGGAATGTTGTTTAAAAAGAGCATAATAGCTTGAATAGATCTGCCCTCAGGATATAAGTCTACTCACCCTATCTGTTGGACAAAGCTTCCAGGAACCAAGCTATTTGAAGTGGCCAATCAGAAGCGTAGAAAAGATTGTAATCTTGAAGGAGAGGATAAAAGTGAATGCCAGAATGACTCCCATCCAGCCAAGTGGGCATAAGAGCAATATTATCTAGTTTAGATAGTGAGTCTAAAGAAGAAAATTGCTATGGGCTTATGACTGTGATTGATGATGAAAGACAGGATGACTCACATTCTAAACAGGGATGCATAAAAGCTGAACTATCTATCTCTAGCTCAGAGTTAGATGAAAGCTCATCTTCTGAATATGATAGTGACATTGACTGTGACTATGATACTAATCCATTTGTTAAGTTTGGTGTCATTTTAGAAGCACTAAAAAGAAGCAAACAATTGGTCAAATCTCATGCTAAATAATTAAAGATTCTTAAGCCTCTTAAATATGAGCTTGATGAAAGACAAAAGAAATAACCAATATAAACCATGAACTCATACTTCTTCAAAGGAAGCATGAAGCTCGGGCCATGTTAAATTCAAAAGAAAGAGCTATCAAAGACCTGGAGGGCAAGATTCACAATAAAAGGAATCCTGTAGCAAATTTCTCAAGACTACAAACTGTGCTGCCCATCATAGGTAGATTCTCTATACTGTATAGAAGTGGTGTGAAATATTCTAAAGAGATTGATAGTGACAAAACTTCAAAAGATCAAATAATATTAAAAAATGCTATAATGCCAACCAACTCTTATGATCATGACCTTACTCATGGATATTTGTCCAATGAGTGCTCCATTAGTAAAACAAATGAGCCGCAAAGTTCAAGGAATAAAGTGGACATTGGATAGAGTGCACTTAAAGCACCCCACTAATAAATCCAAATGAGGGTCAGGGACTATTTGCAATTGGATCAGCTGCACTAATGAGAAAAGGTAAGGAAAAGGCTGTAATCCAAAAGCCCACTACCATGAGAGGTCATGTGACTATGCTGCCCCATTCTAATCAAGCATATAACCACAAACGCATCACCAGAAATGTCAAGATTTCTGAATGATGCTCTTATGGTAATCAACATACTCATCCCACTTCTAAAGTGAACCAGAAAAGGAGATACAATAAATATGATTGTTGGTGATGTGGTAAGATAGACCACTTTACTATAGACTATTGGTTCAACCCAACAGTACTTTGAAAATTATGGAAGTAACTTTATTTTTGTATTTTAATGTTGTGTTATTTCATTATATATGTCACATATTTTGATTAATTCACTTGTATAATTTATCAAAACATTATTTGTACACATCATTATCTTCCCTAAAACTTCCGCTCATGAGAATTTGATCCTAATGCATATCTATATTATTCTCTACAAATTTTAGTAAATGCATTAGATAACAAAGCCCGTTATAATGTTTATTTTGACTTGAAATACAAATTAGTTTACATTGTCGTTCTTATATTTTTGTGATATTTTGAAATTATGCTTTCAAAATTTCAATGAATGTCTCTTAGACTTTAATTGAAAACATCTTTTTATTAGTCTTAAAACTCTTCATCCTTTATATGTTCTTATTTTCCAAAAAGATGTTTATTTTTAAGAGTGCTTGTCATATTTTTTGTACTTGTGCTTAATCATGATAATTTATTTTTTCAATAATTGGTATAATATGCTTATTAAGTGATATATCCTTAAGTTTCTTACTCTATTTTATCACTATACAACTATATTCACTCGTGCATGCATTTTGTCAACAAATAATAGAGTGGTATCTATGAACTTACAGATTGCATTCTATTTTTTCTCTACGTAGATCTTATTAACTCTTATTGCATACACTCTCTTCTACTCTCTTTTGATATTACCAAAATAGAGGAGAATGTCTTTCATAAATCTAAAATTTAGGGAGAGTACATTGAAAATTCCATTGACTGCATCTATATAAGGGGAGTATTCATAGGTGTGCATACTTTACTCTTGCTTGATCATGCATAACTCTTCAAAAAAACACAAGTTTTTCTCCAACATTTGTTTTCTCCATACCATTCATTCCTTTTATGTTTCTTTCACCTCTACCCACTTTTGTTAATAATAAAAAGGGAGAATAAATTGAGAAATATTAAGATAAAGGGTGAGAATAAATCCAAAGATTTAGGGGGAATTTTTCTCTTGCATACTTTCTTTTGTAATCTTTTTTAATCCTTTTGTAACAGTAGTAGAGAAATTGTTCAGGGAGAACGTCAGATTCTAAGAAGGATTTTGTGGGAAATTTGTTGTAGTTGTTGGCTACTAAGTCTTGCGAGACTTAGGGGGAAAATCATCTAGAGTGGATGTCTGATTCTAAGGGAGGATTCCATAGTTTGTCGCATATTGTCGTGACTAGGTCTAGGTTAGATGTACGGGCGGTTCGATACCTTATCTAGGCTTGATTGGATAGAACCATCTGGTCCTTAAGAAAAGGGTCAGTATAGAAAACGAAAAAGGATTTTTCATATTTCGCATTGATTTCTAGTGTTATAGAAATCAAACATTTTCGTAATCAATTTCTTTTGAAATAAAATCATATCTTTTATTAACTTGATTTTATTTTATGTTCTAAAATGTTTTAAATAATATTTCTTTATCAAAGCATCAACTCAAAATATATTGCAAATTACTTTTTCAATATACTCTTGGAATTAATCCTCTGTCACTAGTGCCCGACGGTAACTCCTACCGCTGGCGATTATGAAGAATATTTGGATACCAAGTTCTTTTAAAAACAATCTTCAATATGATTATTTGTGATATATTAAAATATATTTACCATATAAAATATTCTGAAATTTTGTTGTTAAACTCTGATATTTACATTTAAGATTTAAATTCCATAAAGCCCTTATTCACCCCCTCTAAGAGCGCCTAAAGATCCAACACTCGAGAATTTAGTGGCGACCATAGAAGGAATTATTACTACCAGTCCGTGGTAGCACCTGCCTCTCCACAATAACCATAGTTCACAAGGAAAGAGCAACCACAATCCTTATTTGCCGAAGATAGTTGTGCAAGCGCTTAATCAAGCATGACTACTGCGTTGTGCTTGCACTAATGCTCTATGCTAATTGATGTACACAAAAAAAGCGCAGACACCTTCCTTATTTAGTGCATGATAGCTGACAAAAAACGCGTATATGGAGCCTACCACCGCACGATAACCAAACACTGGCAGTAACTTACTTAAAACTCTGTATAAAAGTGTTTTTCTTCTCCAGAGTCATCTATGCACACAGAAGAATGAATACAGTATCTAAGCCACCTCTATAGCAAGAAGCCACCGACTCAAGTGAAAGGAACAGAGAACTTGCACCCTTCTGTTCATGAAAGAAGATCTCCATAGAGAAGATTCGAGAACGATAATCTAAAGATGATTGTGCACCCAAGGAATGATAATCACAAGCACATACCGCTCACCATCTATAGAGAACAAACCTTTTCAGGTAGAATTTGTTCACTTTCTAGATCTCTACTTGCATTCCTCTTTTCTTCTTTATCTTGTGTGTCGAGGAAAATCGACTGGGGAGGTCGTCGGAACCCGGGGAGGATTCAGTGATAAATCGTCTAGGGAGGATGTCTAGATCAAGGAGATCTAGCTCGGGCTCGAAGACTTTCGGGGAGAAGTGAGAGTTTTGACATGAAGACCTTCAGGGAGAAGGGAGAGAGTCAACCGATTCTTAGGGGAAGGGTCAGTATAGAAAACAAAGGAGAATTCTATTCATCGCCTCAAATCTCTGACGTCATGGAGATTAACCATTTGTAATTGTATACATTGTTTTAAGATTCTAATCATTTAAACCTCCCATGTTCTCATTTACAATTGCATGTGACTCTTGCTGATTTTTTGAAGTATTAATTGTGCGTACATTGAAATGATCATCTGCTACACAAGAACATAATTTTTATTGATACCGCTGGCGGTAACCATACCGCACCACGCTAGCTTCTAGAAATCATGTTCCAGCTGGGTAAAGTTTTAAAACTAGCAATATTGGTTGCAAACCTTATTCACCCTCCTCTAAGATTGGCCACCCTAAACAGTTTTGGCCTCCATACTCAGCTAGTTGCCGCTACGGTGCAACACTACCCATACTATTTACACCATCGTCCAGTGAACCTAGGGATGGTGATCCAGCGACCTATTGTCTCCGAAGGAAAGAAATCTAAATGGATTTTGTTCTATAATTTCTCCTCCGATTTCCATGATATCTGTAGAGAAGTACACAAGAAAAAAGGAACAAAACAAACAACCTTGTATATCCTTCTTCTGTATATGAATACAATAAATGGGGACATATTTATAAGAGGAAAAGAGGAGAAGAGTCCCTTATACACAATGTGAGACAAATATAACAAGAGAGAGAGAGAGAGAGAATAAATGTGCCATTTAGACGAGACTTTACAATTTCTTTTCTAACACTCCCCCGCAAGTTGGAGCGTACAAGTTGTAGGCACCAAGCTTGGACAAGAACTTATAAAATAGAGTACTAGGCAGGGCCTTTGTGAGAATACCAGCAACTTGGTCAGTAGCCGAAACATGTCTCAATTATAGTTTCTTTATTCGAACTTTCTCTAGGACAAAGTGACAATCAACTTCAATGTGTTTTTTTCTTTCATGAAAGACCGAATTCTTAGCTATGTATATAACAACTTGACCGTCACATAGTAAGGTAGATGGTGAGGAAAGTTTTACTCCCATATCACCTAGGAGACTCTCGAGCCAAGTAAGCTCAGATACAACAGACGCTATTGAGCGATACTCGGCTTTAGCCGAAGATCGAGCAACCACAACTTGTTTCTTACTGCGCCAAGTAAAAAGATGACCTCCCAAGTAGGTA
Source organism: Platanthera guangdongensis (assembly GCA_039583875.1). Lineage (NCBI taxonomy): Eukaryota > Viridiplantae > Streptophyta > Magnoliopsida > Asparagales > Orchidaceae > Platanthera > Platanthera guangdongensis. The sequence goes on from CM077148.1 coordinate 159,400,570, forward strand.
CAAAATTCTCTGGTAGAGTGCCGATCATCCAGGTACCCAGCATAATCTGCATCTGAATACACAACAAGTGTTGGAGTAGAAGTAGAAGAGGTATTGTTTACCAGCCCTTGACCAGGGGTTATTTTTAAATATCTCATGATGTGTTCGACAACCTGTAAATGAGACATTCGAGGAGAGTGCATAAATTTACTGACAACCCCAACCATAAAGGATATGTCAGATCTTGTAACCGTTAGGTAAATTAATTTTCCAACAAGGCGTCGATAGTATTTCAGATTTGATAGGAGAGGATCTGTATCTGAGCTTCCAGCACAAAACTTATGATTGACATCCATGAGAGTTTTTGGTCGGCTTGCATCCAGAGTATCCTGCATCCTGAAGGAGATCGATACAATACTTCCACTGAGATAGGACAAGACCATCCGATTGTCTTGCGATCTCAAGGCCGAGGAAGTATCAGAGGTCCCTATATCTTTTTTTTTTGAAACACAGAGCTCATGTGCTTTTTGATCATTTGTATTCCCTTTGTGTCATCACCTGTGATTAGGATGTCGTCGACATATACTAAAAGAAGTACAGTGCTTGTTGTGTGTTGTCGAGTAAATAGAGAGAAGTCTGCCGAGATCCGAGTAAAACCAATCTCTTGTATAACTCTATTGAGTTTTTTGAACCATGCCCGATGAGATTGTTTGAAATCATAAATCGAGTTTTTGAGGTGACAAACTCGGGACTCTCATGTGGTCTCAAACCCCGGAGGTTGCTATATATAGACAGTTTCTTGCAGATCACCATTAAGCAAGACATTCTTGATATCCAGTTGATGTAAGGGCCATTGGCGATGCACAACCACTGAAAGGAGGATACGAACCATGTTGAGCTTGGCCATGGGAGAAAATGTTTCTTCATAGTCTAGACTTTGTTGCTGAGTAAACCCACGAGCCACCAGGCGGACTTTAAGACGGTCAATTGTCCCGTTAGGAGCATGCTTGATGACAAAGACTCATTTGCACCCCACCATAGTCTAGCTCGGAGGAAGAGGAACCAGATCCCACGTCTAATTAACTCAAAGGGATGTCATTTCTTCATCCATAGCTGCCTGCCAACCTGGGTGTTGAAGCCTCCTGCACAGAGTTAAGAACAAAAATAGAGGACAATGAAGTAGCAAAGATGTGAAGCCCTGGAGAGAGGTGATGTAGAGACACATAATTCGCCATGGGATGAGCGGTAGAGGTTGGCATCGGATCTTCAGGCCGTAGAGTGTCAGAGGTCGAAGACTATTGCTCAGGGGCGACGGAGCGAGTAGGGCAACGAGTATAAACACGAATAAGAGGCTGTTTTTGAAAGACGGGAGCTGGTTCAGGCAGATGTGGAGATGGAGGAGAGGTAATAGGAATAACATGTCTTGGTAAAGGTTGTGGTGACAAAGGTGTGTTAGAGAGTCGAAGTATGGTTAATCTTACCGAAAGGTAACGTTAGCAGAAACGATCACCTTGCGGGTAGTAGGAGAATAACACGCATAACCTTTCTGGGTATGGGAGTATCCGACAACATGTATTTGGTTGCCCGAGGATCCAACTTATCCGATGATGGACTAAGTGTGTGAACATAACAGATGCAACCAAAAATGTGAGGTGAGAGAGAGAACAACAGAGAAGATGGGAAAGTAGACTAAACAATGTAACATTTTGTAGGATGGAAGAAAGAAGATGGTTCATGAGATAACATGCTGTCGAGAGGGCAAAATTCCAATAGACCTTGGGGACGTGCATTTGAATCATAAGAGAGCGAGCAATATCAAGGAGGTGTCTATTTTTACGTTCGGCGACACCATTTTGTTGCGGTGTGTAGGAACATGAAGTCTGGTGAATAATGCCAAATTCAGAGCAGATATTTACAAACTCATTGCTAGTGTATTCACGAGCATTATCCGTACGTAGAGTTTTAATGTTGGTGGAAAATTGTGTTTGAGTTTCAAGAACAAAAGCCCGAAAAACCCAAGTAAGCTTGGCGCGATCACGTGGTAAGTATAACAATGTCGTCCGAGAATAGTCATCAAAAAAGGTGAAAAAATACCAGTAGCCAGATATACTAGATATTTTATACGGACCCCAAACATCAGAATGTACTAAAATGAAAGGAGTAGAGCTCTGAGTATAATAAGGAGGGAAAGATGAATGATGATGTTTCCCCAAAATACATGAATTATACGTAAAATAAGGAAGAGAAATATCAGGTAGAGCCTTTTTGAGAACTGGTAGAGGAGCATGCCCAAGACACCGATGCCAATCAATGGAGGAGACTGATGAGAGGATGGTAAGAGAATCATCAAGAAGATAGAGCCCGTTGTGTAGTCATCTTTTACCAATGATACTCCGCATCTGTCGATCGTACACCATGAAAGAAGTAGAGGTAAACGTGGCAGAATAATTTAAATCGGCAGTGAGTCGGATAACAGATAATAAATTAAATGGGGAGCCCGTGACATGAAGAACCGAGTAGAGAGATATAAAGGAATTGAGAGGAATATCAGCAGAGCTGGAGACAGGGACGGTAACGCCATTGAACACAATAATACACTTGGGATATGAGGAAACCAGATAGTGAGGTGGTTTCAGTGAGGTAATATGGTGAGTAGCACTGAAATCTAGTATCCAGCACGGACCAGTGGAGAGATAAGCGATACCTTCATTGGAGACTGAGGCAATAGAGACAGACAGATGATTGAGTAGCCCTTGAAGATGCTGGAGTTGTCTGCGGACGTTGTCAAGGTCAGCACGAGTGGAAGAGGGACTGTGATCAACAACATAAGCAGTCAGACGATCATGTTTGCGGGAGCAGGTTGCCTCAAGGTGCCCATATTTACCGTGGAAAGAACACTGAGGACGCGGTCAGCCACCACGACCCCTTCCCCGAGAGCCAGAACGTCTTCCATGAGTGGGAGGAGGGAAAGGTTGTAATAGTTTAGAAGAATGCTAGAGAAGGGCCGGTGAAAGAGGTCCAGTAGTATCAGGAGGTGGTGACACCTTTAGCAGCCTGGAGCACACATAAGAGAACGAGGTAGTGGCAACAGTCAAGAGAATCTGAGCCCGGATACTCTGAAGATGAGGTGGGACACGAGCCATCATCACGGTAATTTCGAAAGCCACCTTTTGAGCACGTTGGGCAGTAAGATCCGTAGTTGGGGGCTGATGCTGCATCCATGCTTTAACAAGAGTCTTAGAACTAGCAACAAATGAAGTCAAGTCGATAGGATCGTCGGTGTCGAGAGTCTGAAGACCAGTAATGATGTCATACAAGTGCTGAATACTATCCTTGCCTGAGTAAAGTGAATGAAGCTCATCCCGCGTAGCCTTGGCCGTCTCGTGATGCATGGACATGCTGTAAGGTTCACCATCAAGGGAGTTGAGAAGCCACATCTGAATATGCCCATCATTATGAATCCAGTCATTAGTAGGAGTCGCGGGAACATCCTGTGTTAAGTGATGAAAAAATCCCTTACACTGAAGAACTCGGCGAACGGAATGGGCCCATTCAACAAAGTTCTTCTTCACTGTCAAAGAGATAGCTGTAACGCCCCTGATTTTAAGGTGTATATTTTAATTCCCGTGGTGGCGTATTTTTGACGTCAGGGCGTTACGTTGATGCATAGTTAACGAGTGTTGTTTGTTGGAGCATGGGTTTGCTCAGTGAGTTTTCCTATGTGGTTGATTTTGTTTTGGTTGTGCGCCTTCCCTCGCAAGCCGGGTCTGTTTTGGTGACTCAGTGAAGCTTTTATAGGGATGTGGTGACGTTTTGTCTTCAGGTAGTGTTTTACCTGAGTTTGGTTTGTCGGATTTTGATTTCGACTTCACTGTTGGTTTCGTAGCGTCGGTATTTAGCTACGGTGCGATTTTTGTAAGATTTCGAGTTAGTTTGGATTTCAGATTGTTTTGGGATTATTTAATATTAATTATAATGTAATATTATAATTATTTATGTGTGTATTTATATGTAAACAGATAATAGGTCGTGTCAAACGAAACCCTGTTCATCTTCTTTCCGAACCGAGTGGCGACTGTTTTCGCGAAATAGAAGAGGAGCGGCGTCCTACGTGCTTTCGGCCGGTGATTTTCAGCGATTTGGTGGTCGGATTCTTCGATAGATTAGAGATTTGGAAAGCTCTCGCCGAGATCTACCCGATCGTGGTAAGATTTTCCCGATTTCTCAATTTTTAGGCGTTAGGGTTAGTGATTTTGGCATCTTTTCTCCTCCAAAAGTTTCAGGAAGCATTACTAGGGCGTTTTCACGACCAATCCTTGTCGCAGTGCGAGCGGGCGGCGATTTTCCGAAGTTCCAAGGCACGTGGATTTTCCCCTTGCATGTACGATTTCTTGTTGTCTTTCCTCCCTTCCTTCCTCCTCCTTTAGAGAGTAGGAGTTGTGTAAGTAAAACCATGAAAAGAACCCCTAGGTTAGGGCATGATTTCATCCAAAACTATGGAAACTAGGTTCAACGGTTAAGGGATTTTCGGCGAGTATCAGTAGCAAGAAATCGTCTGGTTTTGTGTAAGTAAACTTCGACGAGCATCGTAGCCGAATTCGTCGTGTATTGGTAGGAGAATTCGATGAGCTTAGTAGGTTAACATAGGGGAATTCATCGAGTCTGACAGTTCAGCTGAGTAGAATTCAGCGCGTATTGATGAGTGAAATTCGCCGGGTTTGGAAGGATTTAGTCTAAGTGTAATTTGTCGAGTATTGCTAGGAATTCGTTGAGTATCAACTTAGGCAGATTCATCGTGTATCACTGAATTTCTTTAAGGCAACTTCGTCGGGTAACGATTTCTGCAGTATGGACTAGGCTTAGTAAGTTTCGAGTGGCCGATGAAGCCAAGGGTAATTCAGTGAGTATTGCAAAATTCGTCGAGAATCAGTAGTCTTTTTCGCTGAGTATAGTAGAATTCGCCGAGTATCGTCATGCGATTCGTCGAGTATCATTGTAATTTGTCGGGTATACTCGCCGAATTTTGCCATGACTTAAAATATTTTGCCGTTTCATACAAGATTCGTCTTGTATGGTCCTTAAGATAATTTTAGGGTTTGTTTGAGGTTTTCTTTGGGTTTAAACTTGGGATTTGGTTTGGGTATGATGATTCTTCGACTATGAAGGTAGACAGTGGATAAAGGACCAATGACTGGACGCCGGTTTGTGGGTCTTTACACTTGGTGGTTGTTTGGTCTCTGTTTTGAGGACTGTTGGATTGGGTTAGGACATGGTCACCATTGCAGGCCTTCTTTTTGAGACGTTTGGGTCTGGGAGCCTGGTATGAGACAATTAGTCACCGACTCCGGCCGGGTTGATATTATTAACTGTTAGTGATTCACGTTTTCGAGCTGTTTTGTGCTCAGTTTGCTTCTTAGATCAGTCTATGCTATTCTATGCTAATCCTTGCAGATTTTGTCGAAGCATGACTTCGTTCCGCACTTGGTGCAAATGTTCAATTAACTCATTTATTGCAACTTTTACCGTACCTATTTTTATTTGGCTATTTAGCTGTGGTTTTCAACATTTCATATAGTCGGGTTTGGTAAACCTTTTCTTGACTTTTTAGCCTGTACCTGCTTATTTCCTTTGCCACTTGTATTTTTTTGCTGAGGTGTTCTTTTTTTGAATGCCTCAGGTTCAGGGCTGTAGCCGGTGGAGCGGCTGTGTTGGGTGATAGTTTTGGACTGCAGTAGTTTTCCTCACCGTTGTGAGGTAGTTCTTGTTTTCTGTTTTAGTTCAGACTTGCATACTCTCAGTGGGTTCGTGTCAGGTTGTTGACGCCCACTGGTAGTTTTCTTTTGGATTATTGAGTACTCTGCTAGCTGCTAGTTTACCTCTGTGTGGTTGTTTTTACTTGCTCTCTGAGAATGTTTTATGTTATATTGAATGTTAGATATTTTAAAATATAAAAACTATTATTATTACCTCATACATGTCATATTTGAGAACCTAAATCTCTATATTTAATGGTCGTAAAAACTACTTTTACTATTATTATTATAAATTTAGTCTTGCATGCTATGAGTTGTCATTTAGAGATGTTTATACTCATGTAGAACATCTAATCTTATAAATAAAGTATTTTTCCGCAGCGTATAAGTATTTTTTCTTCTTGTGGACTAGATAGGCCACTATGTCAAGGGATACACCTAACCGGTTAAGTTAAACTGAATTTTCTCTAAGTAACCTGCAAATCTTTCATAAGAGTGTTGAGTTGGAGTGTTTCCAGAGCGTCTGCAGTTATCCCTTGATGACATGGCATCATGACGCGCATTTTCCCTTACTCTGATATATTATTGAATGCAGAGAAAATGCGTGTTGTAATGGTTAGTATTAGAGGGATAGGTTGTTTGACAATTGGTGGAACAGTTATTTTAGGTTTATGATTAATTGTCGAGTATCATTTCATACACACACCGATGTGTTATCAGTACGTCTTGGCTGAAGCATGAGCACTACACTCATAAGTATGATAAAGAGTATACGAGACATATTATGTTGTATGAGATGCATAATATGGGTTTGTATATAGATTCTCATAGGAGACAACATGTGATTGTTATGTAGTATGAGATGTATAACATCATCACATGAATGCACATTAGATTTTGATTTTCGTTGCATGCGATATTATGTAGTATGAGATGCATAATATTTCATGTGTACGTCCCTTATAACATGCATTAAGAACTTTTTAGATTGCATAGCACAACATGCATGGCATAACATTGCATCAGCACACGTGCCAAGCTAAAGATTTACATGATGACATACATACACACATAGTTTTGAGTCAAAAAGAATAAGAATTCACACATTCATGGTTTAGGCACATGAGTCAGTAGGATGACGGTGTATCATCCTAAGTGTAAGCTCAACATCATAATTGAAAATCCCAAAGTAAGATAATAGTTTGAGTAAGTATTTAATGATGTATTGTCCGAACTAAGTTGTTTGGTACTAGCGGTTAAGCTAGGTGTTGATTAGATATTCGTTGTTCGTTTAGATGCCGCCTGAACGTCCGGTGACGAAGTTGACTCCCCAGTCGGAGGGAGAATCTTCTGGTGCCCAGAGTGAGGCCGTGATAGAAGGATTGCGGCAGAGCAATGAGGCTCTGTGGAGGCAAATGCTGAAGATGCAGTTGCAGATTCAGGAGTTGTTGTCAGTTGTTTGTAGGCAGCCGCCTAGAGTGCAGGACCCGGCTGTGAGTCAGACGGTTCCTGTTCCCCCTGCCCCTTTGGTGGCCCCGATGTTGTTGCTTCCAGAGATGACATTCATTTCGCATTTTCAGAGATTGGGACCCCCTACCTATGATGGTAGAGCAGATTTTATGGCTTTGGATGATTGTATTATAGTCATCGAAGAGATGTTTGCGTATTCAGGAGTTTCAGCGGATCAGAGGGTGATGGTCGCTGCGTATCAAGTCAAGGGACTTGCTAAGAGTTGGTGGCTGAGTGAGAAGGAAAATCTTAAGGATGGGTGTTCATGAGAATCCTTCAAGGAGTTGTTGCTGAAGAAGTTTCTGCCGTCGGTCGAGAGGGACCATTTGATGAACGATTTTCTGCACCTTAAGCAAAGACAACTCACCGTTATCGAGTACAAGATGAAGTTCAGCAAACTGAGCCGATTTGCCCCGGACATGGTGTCTTCAGAGTCTAGTCGAGTTAAACATTTTCTGTCTGATCTTAGGAATGACATCCAACAATTAGCTAGTGCTTACGGATCTGAAAGCTATGCTGAGGTTGTGGAGGCTGCTCTGAAGGTTGAGGCGATTGACAATGCCAAGAACCGAGGTCAACAAATGAGAAAAGATAAGAGGAAGACTGGTGAGGGTAAGAGTTCCCAAGAATCCGGTGCTGCTTCGAGGAAAAGGAGTAAAGAGACATGTAGTTTCTATGGCCGGCCAGGCCATCCGTTCGAGAAATGCTTCAAGAGGATAGGAGCTCAGAAGCAGGAACAAGTTCACGCGATCCAGAGTGCTTCTAAAGGAGATTTAGTTTATTCTGCGTGTAAGCGGAGGGGGCACAACGCTGCCCATTATTGGCATAAGGACAAGACCTGCTTCCAGTGCGGTTAGAAAGGACATGTCAAGTCGAAGTACCGGCAGGCTCAACCCCCGTTGCAACCAGTTATACTTCAGGCCTTGTCGCCACCACAGCCATTGGATAAGGGGAAGGGTAAGCTGAATGTGGTGTCTTTGGAGGAAGCTCATACGTCTTCTCAAGTGATTACAGGTTAGATCCTAATCTAGTTCTAGCTTTTAATTTGTAGCTGTAATTTCGACGTTCGTTCCCTTAGTTGTGTATACGATTTTATAGGAAAGTTTAAGGTCAAGAACCGCTGGGAGCACATTTTTTTCGATTTCGGTGCTACCCACTCGTCCGTGGCTTGGACCTTTGTAGAGCATCACCGTTTGACCCCAAATCTTGTTGCTTACACATTTTCTGTCAAGTTCCCCTCTAACGATTCTGTGGTATCAGACCAAGTCATTCAGAGTTGTCTGATTCTGTTAGGTGATTTCCTAGCCGTTGCTGATCTGAAGGTGATATACTTGGAAGATTTCAATGTGATTTTGGGTATGAACTGGTTGTCCAAGTATGATGCAGTCATCCAATGAAAGGTCAAGCGCTTGGACTTCAAGATGAACAATGGTCAACCCAGGAGTGTTTATGGTTTTCCACACCATGTTTCTCCGATTATATCTGCGGTATGTGCTCGGAAGCTTGTAAATTCTGGTTATTTTTCCTGTTTGGTTTCAGTATTGGAGACCAGTGTGTTGGATCCCTAGTTGATTTGGGCTAGGTTCACTGACTTAGGATGTGACCCATCATGTATAGTCTGGGTCAAGTTTATGTCTTAGAGTCTAGGACAGTCCTCTATCTCAACTTCAGATGGACCTGCCTTCCTCAAGACCATCAGGAACTCCAGATCTATCAGTTTTTCAGACTGAGTGAAATGAGTTCGACGTTCGTCGAACTCAGCTCGACGAAGGGAGTTCTGCGCTCGACGATCGTGAGACAATTCATAGTGCTGAGCTCGATGAACTATGTTCTTTGTTCGACAAACACCGGGATTCTACTTCAAGCTTTATCAGGACTACTTCAGAATTTCTCTAAGTCCAACTTCAAGCTTTGATCGACGAATTACTTTCTGAGCTCGACAAACTTGGACCTCAAGTTCTCAGATTCTCAGGTCGACGACTTCAGTTCTCAGCTCCACGAATTTAGTTCTCTGCTCAACGAATAAAGATTGTCTGATATTGAAGATTGTCTGTTCAACAAATGAAGACTGTCAGCTCGACGAACTTAGCTCAGCTCGACGAACTTAGCTCAGCTCGACGAACTCAGCTTAGCTCGACGAACTCAGGATCAGCTCGACGAACTCAAAACTCAGTTCGACGAATTATGTTCTTCGGTCGACGATTCCAGACTAGGTCTTCTTCCATTCCCGTCTCATTCCATGGCGCTGATTCCTAAACATTTAATGACAGTTCTTCCCAGAATACAACTGTTAGAATGCGAAGTTAATCCTGGATTATTACATGTCATTTTCCTATGGAAACAATTGGGGAAATAATTAATTGCTGCTTCCTTTCCAGGCCGTCTGCCATTACTGCTCTATATTCAAAATTCGAAGGTTTCTTATGAGACATGGAGATATACAGAAAGAGTTAGTAATACAGTGATATACGACAACAAAACAAAAAAGACAGACAGTGATTCAGACAACACAAGAAAGAAAAAGGAATTCATTCTTGGCCCAGAGAGAAACTGATCAAGAAGAAGAAGAAGAACACTACATCAATATCAAGAGTCTTCTTCATCTTCTTTTACTCAGGATAACTTCAAAGACAATACATTCCTATCAGTCACAAGAAGTTCCTGGAGACTTTCTCTGGACCAGGAAATCTACGTCTTTGAAGACCTATCACCCTGAAGCAGTGCTCCAGCATTCTTCCTGATTCATTCTACATCTCAGGGGGAGCAAAGCTGTTAAACAACAATCCACAAGTCTTCTCATTTGACTTGATAAAGAGAAGACCTCATCACCCTCTCACTCTACCTCTGTACAGGGTTTTAATTCCCTTCAAAATTATTCTGGTTGCAAGTCTCCCTCCAAAAGACTTGAGGGTTTGGTTTTTGGGAACCTGATCAAAACCTCATTGGTGCAAGGACACCTGATCAACTCCTTCCTGCAGTGGATTCCTACCAGGGTGGTAGAAGAGTGGACTACCCAGATTTGGGGAACCACTATAAAATTCTTGTGTCGTCTGGTTGCTTTCTTTTCTTTTTGTTTTCTGGCCTTGCTCTGTGAATGTGCTGTGATTAGATATTTACTGCATCTTGGTTTATTGTATTTGCTTCCCTGCACACACACCTAAAATACAACAACAGTTGTAAAAGTTTAAAATCACCAACATACTCTATTCACCCCCCTCTACAGTATATCTGATCTAACTAACACCTTCAGGTGGTATCAAGCATACCTCCTGAACTTTCAATTGGTATCAGAGGGAGGTTGGTTAAATTACCAGACCTTACAGGTTGGTTAACATACCATACCTGAGTGGTTGTACAGGCTCACACCTGAACCCAAAGATCCCTTAGTTAGATCTGTTTGTTTTTATTCTATTATTGGACTTATCCTTCTCACAGACATGGCCCAAAACAAGGATTATACAAGCATCAGACCTTCAGTATGCAATCTTAATAAGTTTGCCATCTGGAAGGCAAGAATTAGATTATATATGAACTCCATTGATGAGGATATTTTTTCTGTCATTTCAACAGGTGTTCCTCCAGCTCCTGCAACTTTTGCCAGCACATCAACTAATCTGAGGGCAGTACCACCTCCAGACAATACTGAAGCCTATAAGAAAGCCAAGATGACTGATGCAAAGGCTATGAATATTCTGGCCCAAACAATGTCAGATGACATATTTCAGAAGGTGGCTGAGTGCACCTCAGCCAAGGCCATTTGGGACTCTCTCAACTAAATGGTAGCAGGCTCAGCTGATGAAAGAAAGGATAGGAGATACAGTCTCATTTCTCTCTATGAGAATTTCAAAAAGGATGAGACAGAATCTGTGGCTGAGATGTACAATAGATTAAGTTCAATCATCAGTGAACTCAAGACTCTTGACAAGGACATCACCTTAACTGAGGTGAATGATAAGATACTGATGTGTTTCCCCAGTTCATGGGATTCCAGAATCTGGCCAATCAAAAAAGCCAGAAGCCTCAATGAGATTTCAATAGAATCTCTGTTAGGCAAGCTGAAGTCATATGAGCAGCTTGTCAAATCAAGAGAGGCAGCAGAACAGAAGGCAACTACCCCAGTTAGGAAGGAGCACAGCTTGGCCCTCAAAGCTTCTGAAGACAATGAAACATCTACATCCAATGAAGAGTTAATGAGTCTTTTTGCCAAAAGATTCTACAAAATAGCAAGAAAGGACTTTAGAAGAAAATCATCCAGGCAGGATGATAAGCCCAAATATGACAAGACACCAACTAAGGAGGTTGTGTGTTTTGGATGTAGAAAGCCTGGGCACTATATTTCAGAATGCCCAGAGAATCAGAAAAAGGACAAGGGCAGGGACAAGGATTCCAGAAGAAAACAAAGCAGCAGACCCTCCTCCAACAAATATAAAAGGAAAGACAAATGATTTGTTGCTGAGTCCTGGAGTGACACAGAAGAGGAAACATCCTCCTCCAGCTCCAGTGAAGAAGAGGAAGAAGCCAGATCCAAGGAGGTGTGCCTAATGATAATAGATGCCTCCAGAAGCAACTGTGGATCAGAAGAGGATTCTGAAGATGAAGGTGCCTCAGACTCAGAGGCTGATCAGGTGATTTCTAGTTTTGATTTCAATTCTGACATATTTAAAGTAGAATTTAAAACTATGTGCATGGATCTAATAAACTTAGAGAAAGAAATAAAAACCTTGAGGACTAGACTAGAAAACCTTGAATCTGTCAGCACAGAAAATAAAAAACTAACTGATCAATTGACACTAGCTAATAAATAGATAATCAAGTTAAAATCTGAATTATGTGAGGCAAAACAACTTGAGCAATCTCTCAATGGGAGAAGCCTCAAGCTGATGGATATCACAAGCATAGTAAATGCCAGATTAAATGGCAGGCTGGACTTGGGTGCTTCATCAAGTTTACCCCCCATAATAAAGAAGAATATACTTTCTACTCCCATAAAGTTTATCACTAGTAAGGGTAAAGAGAAACAAACTGAAAAACCCATGTCAGAAAATAAGTCAAATCCCCTAGGCAATAGAAACAGAAAACAAAAGAAAGCTGTTAAAAACCAAGTTCAGCAGAATTCGTCGAACTCAGTTTGACGAAATCCTGCAAGTTCGTCGAACCCCGATCGACGAACGCTGAACGCAAACTTCAGAAATAATTATCCGTCCAACTGCGATCGACGAACTATGTATGGTTCGTCGAGTAGAGGTCGACGAACGTGGGATGCAGAAAATGACCATGGTCATTCTCTGAGTGGAGGTCGACGATCTCATCCCCATTCGTCGAACTCTGGTCGACGAACTCACAATAATTCGTTGATCCCAGAACGACCAAATAAAAATCATTTCTCCTATAGAAATTTTAGCAGCTAACAAGACATTTAATCCAGTAGCTGATTGGATAATCCCACCTAGGAGATATCACCCTCTAGGGTATAAGTCTCAACCTGCATTATCAGTCATTTCTAGTTTTACTTTTCAGCCAAACCAAAGACCCAAGGTAACCTGGGTCAAGAATAATTGAACTTTATTTTTTAATGCAGGTACAGGTGAAGAGCTGTCCAAGGTTAAGTCAGACCTGGTACCTGGACAGTGGCTACTCCAAGCACATGACTGGCAGTAAAGCAAATCTCTCCAGCTATAGGTCCAAGCTAGGACCAAAGGTGATATTTGGAGACTCAAAGAGTATATCAGATCTAGCTGCACTTTCAATTGCTGTTTTATGAGTGGTCAGTCAGAAGGATATGGAAGAGTAAGCATTGAAGCAATGACCTTCAAAAAGTTGACATATGTAAGAGGACTTAAACATAACCTTATATCCATAAGTCAATTATGTGATGAAGGTTATCAGGTACATTTCAACTCTACCTCTTGCTCTATTATAAATGATAAAAACCAAACTGTTTTAATTGGACTTAGACAAGGAAACATATATTTAGTAGATTTCATTTCTGCCACAACTGATATTTGTTTACTAAATATCACTAGTAACCAAAGTGAGTTATGACACAAAAGGCTAGGACATGTGAACCTTAAGAACATATCTAGGTTATCTAAAGACAACCTTATTAAAGGTTTACCTTCTGGTCCCTACAAGAAGGAAAGCCTATGCAGGGCTTGTCAACTAGGCAAGCAAACTAAAACTAGTTTCAAATCCATTAATAAAAGTGATTCACCTAGGATATTGTATCTGCTTCATGTGGATCTTTTTGGACCCATTGCAGTACAAAGCCTAGGAGGGAAGTCTTACACCTTAGTCATTGTTGATGATTTCTCCAGATTCAGTTGGGTAGCCTTTCTGAGAGCTAAGTCAGATACATTCAAAGTTCTTACAGATTTTCTCAGGACCATACAGATTGAGTTCTCTACTCATGTTGCATTGATCAGAAATGATCATGGCACAGAGTTTGAGTCTCTTCTTATGCATGAGTTCTGTGAGAAGGAAGGTATCAAGCAGTGCTTCTCAGCTCCTAGAACTCCCCAACAAAATGGGGTTGTTGAAAGGAAAAATAGGACACTCATTGAAGCTGCAGGTACATTGTTAGCAGATGCTTACATGCCTCTATCCTTTTGGGCAGAAGCTGTAAACACAGCTAACTATGTCCTGAACAGATGTCTTATACATAAACTAAAACATAAGACCCACTATGAATTACTTAAAGAAAAGAAACCTAAAATCACTTACTTTAAAGTTTTTGGTTGCATATATTACATCCACACTAATAACAAAAGATACATTAGAAAATTTGAGGCTAAGATTGAAGAAGGGATTTTTCTAGGATATTCCCAAGTAAGCAAGACCTATAGGGTTTTCAACAAATCATCCCTTAAAATTGAAGAATCTGTCCATGTGTCTTTTGATGAAGCTAACATGTCTTATAAGGAGAAAGACATTTCTACCAATAGTTTTTTGCAGGTTTCACCACTGTGTGAGTCTATGGATGGACTAAACCTTACCCAAGAGGTTCCAACTCATCCCACTCCACAGGCTGCTGAAGATAGTGAAGAAGAAATCCAAGAGGAAGTAACTGAACTTCCATCAATAGCCAGTACCATTCCTCAAGAGGAATTATTTACAGAAGCTGTTGCTCAACCAACTCCACCAACTGATCTTGTCACACTTAGAGATCACCCCAGATCTCAAGTGATTGGAGACATTTCAGTTGGTGTACAGACAAGACATCAGCTCAATCAAGACTTGATGCATGCCTGTTTTCTCTCTCAAATTGAACCTCTCACCATCCATGAAGCTGAGCAAGATCCCCACTAGATTCTTGTAATGCAATAGGAACTAAATCAATTTGAGAGATGTAGAGTTTGAGATTTGGTTCCAAGGCCCCATAACTACCCAGTTATTGGAACCAAATGGGTCTATAGGAACAAATTGGATGCACAAGGGAACATAGTAAGAAACAAGGCTAGACTTGTTGCTCAAGGCTATAGGCAAGAGAAAGGAATAGACTATGACCAAACCTTTGCCCCTGTTGCAAGGTTGGAGGGCATTAGAATATTCCTAGCCTATGCAGCCTACAAAAAGTTCAAAGTATTCCAGATGGATGTTAAGAGTGCCTTTCTGAATGGTGTACTTCAAGAAGAGGTTTATGTAGAACAACCTCCAGGTTTTATCTCTCTAACTCAACCCTCTTATGTTTACATATTGCATAAAGCTCTCTATGGTTTAAAGCAAGCTCCAAGAGCTTGGTATGGGACCCTAGCTAGCTTTCTCTTAGAGCATAAATTTACAAGAGGAACCATAGATAAAACTCTTTTCACTAGACATCATAAGGAACAAATCTTATTGGTACAAATATATATGGATGACATTATTTTTGGGTCTACTGATCCCAAATTGTGCAAGAGGTTTACTGACCTCATGCATTCCAAATTTGAGATGAGTAGCATGGGTGAGCTTTCCTACTTCCTTGGTCTCCAAGTGAAGCAGCTCCCTGATGGTATCTTCCTCTCCCAATCTAAGTATGCTAAAGAGCTTATTAAAAAGTTTGGGATGGGTGATGCTTCAGGAATGAAAACACCTATGACTACCAATGCTGTTGTGGATTCTGATGCAGCAGGGAAACCTGTAGATCAGAAACATTATAGGGCAATTGTTGGATCCCTATTATACTTAACAGCTAGCAGGCCTGACATAATGACTGCCACATGCCTTTGTGCTAGATTCCAAGTGAATCCTAAAGAATCTCATCTTATTTTTCTAAAAAGGATTTTGAGATATATAAAGAGTTGTCCTAGTTTAGGACTCTGGTATCCTGCAGAGTCAGAATTTGAGTTAACTGGATACTCAGATGCTGACTATGCTGGATGTAGAGTGGACAAAAAAAGTACCTCTGGAACTTGCCAGTTCCTGGGTATGAGACTAGTCTCTTGGTTTTGCAAAAAGCAGACATCTGTGTCTACATCAACTGCTGAGGCAGAGTATATGGCTGCTGGCAGCTGCTGTTCACAGATGTTATGGATACAAAACCAACTCGTAGATTATGGTATCAACTTAAATAATTCAACCTTATTTTGTGATAATACAAGTGCTATTGCTATAGCTCAGAATCCAGTTCATCATTCTAGGACTAAACATATTGAAATAAGACATCATTTCATTAGAGATAATGTAGACAAAAAGAAGATTAACTTGATTCATATTCCTACTGATTTACAGAGAGCAGATATTTTCACCAAACCTTTAGATGAGAAAACCTATCTGTTCTTTATAAATCAACTGGGAATGATTAATGGAGAAGAGTTAAATTAATTTCTGTCTGCATTCGACGAATTTTCCAGAGTTCGTCGAACGGAGTTAGACGAATTAGGGAAAGTTTGAGAGATTCTCGTCGAACGGAGATCGACGAATTCTCTGTGTGGAAACAATGTTCGTCGACCGGAGATCGACGAACCTTGCTTCAGAAACCATTTCGTCGAACGAAGTTCGACGAACTGTTTTCAATTCTTCTAATTGAGTTCGACAAACTACTCACCTCTAACTTATTTCGTCGACCTCAGTTCGAAGAACTGTCTCTTTTCGTGGAACGAAGCTTGTCGATTCATATTCCGAAAATCTCATATCTAGGTTTTCTTTGACCTCCGTCCCGCGCTTTCAGTTCCTTTGCTCTTGATCACCGTTTTCTCTGTGATTTTCTTTATAGGTCATCAATGGAGATTCCTCCAGGAGCACTTGCGGCGATGAAGTTTGATGCAACATTCTCCATGGATTTTGAGTCTTTCCAACACTCAGATCCAATCTTTCTTTATATCCTGGAATTACTTGAAGAATTGCATCTCAAGGATTTCATGACTCGCAGCATCAAGCTACACTCAACCGAGATAAGAGAATGTGTGTACACTGCAACTGTTTCTGAAGACGGAGGTCTGACAGGACATATTGGAAACACTGCTGTTTCCCTATCTCCAGCAGTACTTTCTGAAATTTTTGGACTGATCAATGGTGAAGACAACTTGGAAATGGATGCTGAAGAATATTCTGATATGTTGAAGGTAATGGGTTTCTCCGGCAGCAACCCTAATAAGCTTCTGAAGAAGCAACTGTCTGCCGCCTATCAATTTTTGGCCGACATTGTAGGAAAAATTCTGATGGGCAAGCACTCGGCACATGACTATATCACTCGCCATCAATTCTTTATTATGTGCGCAGTGCTCAACAAACGACAGGTCGATTGGGGCATGGTCTTCTTTGACCTAATCAAGAAGAAAACAAGCAAGAAGGAAGTTTGCTACGGCAGAATCCTGGGGATTTTCCTCCAAGAAAAGGCCAGTGAATGTTTGGTCTCCCCGACCACATTCATCAATGCCAGCAAGCGCCTCACTTGCGCCTTGTTTGGCAGATGGGAGAGGACAATCACCAAACCCTCCAAGGGTTCCTCCTCCTCCATCAACGCTTCTGAGAGCATAAGGACCGTCAAGGTCACTCCCCACCCTGACACTAAAGAGGCCATTCCACCTCCCCAATCTCTTCCCACTCCTCCTGCACCTCAATTGACTCCACCTCAACATCAATCTCCACCGCCTGATCTTGCACATATCCCTACACCTCTCGTTTCCCCCACTGAAACCCATATTCCCTCACCTCCTCAATCCCCTCTTCCCCCACACCTATCCACTATTCCATCCTACACCATACCCACTAAACCACAACATGTTCTCCCTCCATTATCCCCTCCATATATTCTTCCTTCCTCCTCTGCTTCTATCCCCTCCACCATTCTTTCTCCACTTCTGGATTCTTCCACCATTCCCTCAATCATCTCTCTTCTGACTCCTCTCATTCAATCACTCATCACAGAGGCCATTACACCTCTGGTGAATTTCATTAATTCTTTATCTGCACAAATCACAGCCCTTTCTGCTGCCCCCTCTTCATTTAGGGGCCTAGCTCCAGGTTCTCCTGAACCCAGGCAGGGGGAGATGCTCCATGATGAAGCTGGTGCAGCAGCTGCAGAGGCTGATACAGTTTTTGATACTGCAGATACAGTTTTTGATACTACAGTTGATACAGATACAGTTGATATAGTGCTTGCTAATGCAGTTACTGTTACAGATATAGCTATTGATTTTATTCAATTTATGGACACTGACATTAGCCTTGATGAGTCAATAGATATAATAAAAACTGCTAGTGATTTCCTTATAAATCCCACAGTTAATTTATCTGAGATACTTCATATATTTGATTCTGTATATATGAAGCTTCCTTCAGTAGAGGTTGCTAAGCCATATTTGACTATTGTCCAGTATACCTCTCCAGCTAGTCCAGCAGTTGCCAAGCAACTATGTGACACCTTTACTGCTCCTACTGCTGTTCCAATTCCTGTGTCTATTCCAGAAATCTGCCCTGTCCCAGATTTTGTCATGGATGATTCTCCCATGCCTGATCTGGATGAGCTCATTCTGGCAGACATTGAAGAAGAGAACAAGACAGCATCTGAAAGCTCTGTCTCTACTGTTGTTGAACCCTCACCCTCTAAACCTTTTATCCCCCCTTCAAGAAAAACCTCTTATCACTCCTGATAAAATTCTAAGGAAGTTGAATGCTCTGTATGACAATCCTCAGAGTTCAGGTTCTGATGATGATGATGACGATGAATCAGATGAGGAGGCTGCTATAAAGAAAAAGAAGTTGCTTTCTAAGAAAAGGAAGGCTCCTCCTCCTCCTGCTCCCAAGCCTAATCCCACTGCAGACACTCCATACTATATTCTGTACAATGTTGCTCCTTACAAAGGGATGCCTGCATGGATGTGGCTATCAAAGAACCAACAAAGAGAGAAGAAGATGAGTAGGAGATACTCTCCTCCCCCAGTTCATAGATACAGAAAGGATCCTCCTCCTCCTCCTCCTCCAGTAGCAGGTACCTCTGGCTCTGGCTCTCAGAGATCTGCCCATATTCAAACTTATCAGAGACAAATAGGGAGATCTTCTGGTGGTAGTCAGCCAAGGCCACCATCTTCAGGCAGACAACACCATCAACAACAACAGTAGCAGCAGCACCAGGAAAATAAGGAACATGGAGCTGAAAGGCCATATTATCCTCCTGAAGATCCAGAAACAGCCAACACAGCCAGAATAGCAAGGTTCCAAGAGCTCATTGGCTTATCTCTAATCAACAAAGCTAAAGATGAAGGCAAGGACACAACAGGCTTAACTACTATGTCTCAGTACAGGAGAGATGAGCTAAAGAGATTTGGGAAAGGAAACAAGCTACTCAATGTTGATGAGTACATGCATCTTCACCCAGAAGCAGTTGTCCCCAGAGCCACTTCACTGAACATCATAGGGGAAGCTGACATGACTATGACCAAGGCTAAAGCTTCAGATCCCGATAGGGAAATCATTTTCAAAAAGCCAGGAGATAAAGCACCAGAAGACAAGCTAAAACAGAAGAAGACAGAGAAGTAATTTTGTGGTTATTTCATTTCTGCTTCTATTTCAGACTATATCTTGTACTAAAACAAAGCCTGTATGTATATATATATCTGATGCATGTGTTGTAAATTAACTGCCAGATATATTTCTTAATTTTGCTTTGTTCTTTGCTTGAAGTCTCTGTTAGTGACCTCACCCAAATAGGGGGAGATTGTTGGATCCCTAGTTGATTTGGGCTAGGTTCACTGACTTAGGATGTGACCCATCATGTATAGTCTGGGTCAAGTTTATGTCTTAGAGTTTAGGACAGTCCTCTATCTCAACTTCAGATGGACCAGCCTTCCTCAAGACCATCAGGAACTCCAGATCTATCAGTTTTTCAGACTGAGTGAAATGAGTTCGACGTTCGTCGAACTCAGCTCGACGAAGGGAGTTCTGCGCTCGACGATCGTGAGACAATTCATAGTGCTGAGCTCGACGAACTATGTTCTTTGTTCGACGAACACTGAGATTCTACTTCAAGCTTTATCAGGACTACTTCAGAATTTCTCTAAGTCCAACTTCAAGCTTTGATCGACGAATTACTTTCTGAGCTCGACGAACTTGGACCTCAAGTTCTCAGATTCTCAGGTCGACGACTTCAGTTCTCAGCTCGACGAATTTAGTTCTCTGCTCAACGAATAAAGATTGTCTGATATTGAAGATTGTCTGTTCAACGAATGAAGACTATCAGCTCGACGAACTCAGCTCAGCTCGACGAACTCAGCTTAGCTCGACGAACTCAGGATCAGCTCGACGAACTCAAAACTCAGTTCGACGAATTATGTTCTTCGGTCGACGATTCCAGACTAGGTCTTCTTCCATTCCCGTCTCATTCCATGACACTGATTCCTGAACATTTAATGGCAGTTCTTCCCAGAATACTACCGTTAGAATGCGAAGTTAATTCTGGATTATTACATGTCATTTTCCCATGGAAATAGTTGGGGAAATAATTAATTGTTGCTTCCTTTCCAGGCCGTCTGCCATTACTGCTCTATATTCAAAATTCGAAGGTTTCTTATGAGACATGGAGATATACAGAAAGAGTTAGTAATACAGTGATATACGACAACAAAACAAAAAAGACAGACAGTGATTCAAACAACACAAGAAAGAAAAAGGAATTCATTCTTGGCCCAGAGAGAAACTGATCAAGAAGAAGAAGAAGAAGAACACTACATCAATATCAAGAGTCTT
Organism: Platanthera guangdongensis; assembly: GCA_039583875.1. Taxonomy (NCBI): domain Eukaryota; kingdom Viridiplantae; phylum Streptophyta; class Magnoliopsida; order Asparagales; family Orchidaceae; genus Platanthera; species Platanthera guangdongensis. The sequence continues at coordinate 159,420,972 of CM077148.1, forward strand.
CTTCATCTGCTTTTACTCAGGATAACTTCAAAGACAATACATTCCTATCAGTCACAAGAAGTTCCTGGAGACTTTCTCTGGACCAGGAAATCTACGTCTTTGAAGACCTATCACCCTGAAGCAGTGCTCCAGCATTCTTCCCGATTCATTCTACATCTCAGGGGGAGCAAAGCTACTAAACAACAATCCACAAGTCTTCTCATTTGACTTGAGAAAGAGAAGACCTCATCACCCTCTCACTCCACCTCTGTATAGGGTTTTAATTTCCTTCAAAATTATTCTGGTTATAAGTCTCCCTCCAAAAGACTTGAGGGTTTGGTTTTTGGGAACTTGATCAAAACCCCATTGGTGCTAGGACACCTGATCAACTCCTTCCTGCAGTGGATTCCTACCAGGGTGGTAGAAGAGTGGACTACCCAGATTTGGGGAACTACTATAAAATTCTTGTGTCGTCTGGTTGCTTTCTTTTCTTTTTGTTTTCTGGCCTTGCTCTGTGAATGTGCTATGATTAGATAGTTGCTGTATCTTGGTTTATTGTATTTGCTTCCCTGCACACACACCTAAAATACAACAACAGTTGTAAAAGTTTAAAATCACCAACATACTCTATTCAGCCCCCCTCTAGAGTATATCTGATCTAACTAACACCTTCAGGTGGTATCAAGCATACCTCCTGAACTTTCACAGTGGTAGTTTGCCGCAGGTAGAGGAGATTGCTGTAGTACGCGAGTTTCCGGATATTTTTCCTGATAACCTTCCTGGTCTTCCACCTAAGAGAGACGTGGAGTTCGTCATAGATTTGGAGTCGGGTACTCATCCTATTGCTAAGGCGCCGTATCGTATGGCCTAGTATGAGCTGGAGGAGTTGCGTACCCAGTTGGATGAGTTGCTGCAGAATGGATTTATTAGACCAAGTTCTTCTCCCTGGGGTGCTCTTGCGCTGTTTGTGAAGAAAAAGGATGGATCGATGAGACTATGCATCGATTATAGAGAGCTGAATAAGGTAACTATCAAGAATAGATATCCCTTGCGAAAATAGATGACTTGTTTGATCAGCTGCGTGGTAGCTATGTATTTTCAAATATTGACCTTCGTTCAGACAACCATCAGTTGAGGATTCGTGAGATAGATATTCTACGGACTGCCTTTCATTCGCGGCATGGACATTTGGAGTTCTTGGTGATGTCTTTTTGATTGACCAATGCACCCTCTGCCTTTATGAATATAATGAACAAAGTGTTTAAGGATTTCCTGGACCGTTTTGTGATCGTATTCATTAATGATATTCTGGTATACTCCCGCAGTGCTGAAGAGCATGCACAACACTTGCGTCTCGTTTTGTCTGCTTTGAGGGAACATAAGTTGTATGCTAAGCTAAGCAAGTGTGAGTTTTGGCTTCCTCAGGTTTCTTTTCTGGGTCACGTGGTTAATAAGGATTGAATTTCTGTGGACCCAGAAGAGATAGCTGCTGTTATGAATTGGAATAGACCCGATACTCCCAAGGAGATAAGGAGCTTCCTAGGGCTAACAGACTATTATAGAAGATTTGTGGAGGGTTTCTCTTCGTTGTCTGCGCCATTGACTAAATTGACGCAAAAGAACACAATTTTTGCTTGGAGCGATAAGTGCGAGGAGGCTTTTCAGGAATTAAATAGGAGATTGTGCACTGCCCCGATTTTGGCCTTGCCTTCCGAATGAATAAAGTATGCTGTGTATGTGGACGCATAACATGTGGGATTTGGTTGCATGTTGATGCAAGAGGGAAAAGTAATAAAGTATGGGTCGATGTAGTTAAAGGTTTATGAGAGGAATTACCCTATGCATGATCTAGAGTTCGCAGCTGTGAGCTACGCCTTGAAGTTATGGAGACATCTGTTATATAGCATTCTGTGCAAGATTTATATTGATCATAAGAGTTTTAAGTACGTCTTCACTCAAAAGGAATTGAATTTGAGCCAACGGAGATTGTTAGAATATGTTGCAGATTATGATGTTGAGATTCAATACCATCCGCACAAAGCTAATGTGGTAGCCGACGCCCTGAGTAGGAAGACATCGAAAATCTTTAATCTTTCTGTGGATTCTCTAGTCGAGGAATTTCCGATGGATATATCGGTGGGGAGTAGTGACTCGCCGAACAATTTGGAAGTATTAGAGTCTTCATGGATTACACTTACGAGGCTACATCAAAGGGACGTTCCTGATTTGCTGCATCTATATAATAGAACTGCGAAAGGGGAACTACCAGACTTTTCGATTGATGACGCATATATTTTGAAGTACCGCGACAGATTTTCTATTCCCGCAGTTGACGATATTCGAGTTAAGTTATGCAAATAGGCGCATGGTTCTAGTGTTGCCTACAACCCTGGTTCCACTAAAATGTATAAGGATTTGAAGCAGATCGTTTGGTAGTATGGTATGAAGGGCGATATGACTAAGTTTGTTTCAGAATGTTTTACCTGTAAGCGAGTTAAGGCCGATCATGGAAGGCCTGAAGGCAAGTTGACATCGTTAGATATTCAAAGTTGGAAGTGAGAGAATATTTCGATGGATTCCATTACTGGACTGCCGAGATCTCCTCGTGGACACGATTCAGTTTGGGTTATAGTGGACAGATTGACGAAGTATGCACACTTTGTGCCGTTAAAGATCGACTACTCCATGAAGAAAATAGCTGAGTTATACTTGGATGAGGTCATCAGGTTACATAGAGTGCCTGTTAGTATTGTATCAGATAGAGACTCCAGGTTTACGTCTCGCTTTTGGAAGAGTTTACAGGAGGGGTTGAGTACCGATTTGAGGTATTCCACCGCCTATCATTCGCAGACAAATGGTCAGATGGAGAGAGTAAATCAGATCGTGAATGATATGATCAGATGTTATATTTGGACCATAAAGGAGCGTGGGATGAGCGTCTGAGATTGATGGAATTTGTGTAAAATAACAGTTTTCATGAGAGTTTGCAGATGACCCCGTTTGAGGCTTTGTATGAGAGATGTTGCATAACTCCCTTGTTTTGGGCCAAGGTTGGTGAGAGACCGTTATTGGGTCCATAAGCGTTAGAGGAGATGGATATTTCTGTTAAGTATATTCAAGAGAAGCTTCAGATTGCTCAAGAGCGTTATGAAAAGAATGCCAATCAGCGTAGGACTGATTTAGAATTTGATGTTGGGGACATGATCTTTCTAAAAATTTCTCTGATGTCTGGTGTTAAGAGGTTTGGTAAAAATCATATGTTGGACCCTAGGTATGTGAGACCTTTCAAAGTTACTGAGCAGATTGGTGTATCAGCTTACAGGCTGAAATTGCCAGTAAGGTTTTCTGGTGTGCACGATATTTTTCACGTAAGCCAATTGCGGAAGTGAGTGCTGAGCGACAGACAAATTCTTGATGTTGTGCCCCAATTGGAGCCTAATCTTTCGTATGTGGAGTTGCTTGTTAATGTTTGATACCCAAGATCGGGTATTGCAAAGGAAGACGATACTCATGGTTAAAGTTTTGTGGAGGAACCAAAACATGAAGAGCGTGATTTGGGAGTTGGAGTCAGCTATGAGGGAGGCTCACCCTCATCTGTTCTCCTGATATTTTTGGTAAGTGTTTTTCTTTATAGCCATGATTGCTTTTCTTCTATTTTGGATTTGATCATATGTATGTCAAGTTTCGGGATGAAATTTCCTTTTAGGAGGGGTGGCTGTAACGTCCCTGATTTTTCGGTGTATATTTTAATTCCCGTGGTGGTGTATTTTGACGCCAGTGCGTTACGTTGACGCATAGTTAACGAGTGTTGTTTGTTAGAGCATGAGTTTGCTTAGTGAAGTTTCCTGTGTGGTTTGTTTTGTTTTAGTTGTGTGCCTTCCCTCGCGAGCCAGGTCTGTTTTGGTGACTCGGTGGAGTTTTTTCTAGGGATGTGGTGACGTTTTGTCTTTGAGTGGTGTTTTACCCGAGTTTGGTTTGTCAGATTTTTATTTCGACTTTGATGTTGGTTTCATAGCGTCAGTATTTAGTTACAGTGCGATTTTTGTAAGATTTCGAGTTAGTTTGGATTTCGGATCGTTTTGGGATATTTAATATTATTGTAATGTAATATTATAATTATTTATGTATGCATGTGTATATATATGTATATATATAGATATATATGTAAACAGATAATAGGTCGCGTCAAACGAAACCTTGTTCATCTTCTTCTCGAACCGAGCGGCGACTGTTTTCACGAAACAGAAGAGCGGCGTCCCGCATGCTTTCGGCTGGTGATTTCCAGCAATTTGGTGGTCAGATTCTTCGATAGATTAGAGATTTGGAAAGCTCTCGCCGAGATCTACCCGATCGTGCTAAGATTTTCCCGATTCCTCGATTTTTAGACGTTAGTGTTAGTGATTTTGACCTCCTTTTTTCTCCAAAAGTTTCAGGAAGCGTTGCTAGGGCCTTTTCACTGCCGATCCTTATCGTGGTGAGAGCGGGCGACAATTTTCCGAAGTTCCAAGGCAAGTGGATTTTCCCCTTGCATGTCCGATTTCTTGTTGTCTTTCCTCCCTTTCTTCCTCCTCCTTTAGAGAGTAGGAGTTGTGTAGGTAAAACCATGAAAATAACCCCTATGTTAGGGCATAATTTTGGCCAAAACTATGGAAACTAGGTTCAACGGTTAAGGGATTTTCAGCGAGTATCAATAGCAAGAAATCATTGGGTTTTGTGTAAGTAAACTTCGACGAGCATCGTAGCCGAATTCGTCGTGTATCCGTAGGAGAATTCAGCGGGTTTAGTAGGTTAACATAGGGGAATTCGTCGAGTCTGACAGTTCAGCTGAGTAGAATTCGGTGCGTATTGATGAGTGAAATTCGCCGGGTATGGAAGGATTTAGTCTAAGTGTAATTAGGCGAGTATTGCTTGGGATTCATCGGATATCGACTTAGACAGATTCAGCATGTATTGCCGAATTTTGTTAAGGCAGCTTCGTCGGGTAACGATTCGTCGAGTATAAACTAGGCTTAGTAAGTGTCGAGTGGCCGATGAAGCTAAGGGTAATTCGTCGAGTATTGTAGAATTCGTCGAGTATCAATAGTCTTTTTCGCCGAGTATAGTAGAATTCGCCGAGTATTGTCATGCGATTCATTGAGTATCATTGTAATTCGTCGGGTATACTCGCCGAATTTTGCCAGGACTTAGAATATTTTGCCGTTTCATACATGATTCATCTTGTATGGTCCTTAAGGTGGTTTTAGGGTTTGTTTGAGGTTTTTTTGAGTTTAGACTTGGGATTTGGTTTGGGTATGATATTTCTTCGGCTATGAAGGTTGACAGTAGATAAAGGACCACCGACTTGATGCCGGTTTGTGTGTCTTTACACTTGGTGGTTGTTTGGTCTCTGTTTTGAGGACTGTTGGATTGGGTTAGGACAAATGGTCACCACCGCAGGGCCTTCTTTTTGAGACGTTTGAGTCTGGGAGCCTGGTATGGGACAATTGGTCACCGACTCGGGCCCGGTTGATATTACCAAGTGTTAATGATTCACACTTTCGAGCTGTTTTGTGCTCAGTTTGCTTCTTAGATCAGTCTATGTTATTCTATGCTAATCCTTGCAGATTTTGTCGAAGCATGACTTTGTTCCGCACTTGGTGCAAATGTTCAATTAACTACTTTATTGCAACTTTTACTGTACCTATTTTTATTTGGCTATTCAGCTGTGGTTTTCAGCACTTCATATAGTCTAGTTTGGTAAACACTTTCTTGCCTTTTTAGATTTTACCTGCTTATTTCTTTTGCCACTTGTATTTTTTTGCTGAGGTGTACTTTTTTTGAATGCCTCAGGTTCAGGGCTGTAGCCAGTGGAACAGCTGTGTTGGGTGGTAGCTTTGGACTGCAGTTTTTGCAGTAGTTTTCCTTATCATTGTGAGGTAGTTCTTGTTTTCTGTTTTAGTTCAGACTTGCATACTCTCAGTGAGTTCGTGTCAGGTTGTTGACGCCCACTGATAGTTTTCTTTTGGGTTATTGAGTACTCTGCTAGCTGCTAGTTTACCTCTTTGTGGTTATTTTTACTTGCTCTCTTAGAAGGTTTTATGCTAGGTTGCATGTTAGATATTTTAAAGTATAAAAACTACTATTATTACCTCATACATGTAATATTTGAAAACCTAAATCACTATATTTAACGGTCGTAAAAGCTACTTTTACTATTATTATAAATTTAGTGTCTTGCGTGTCATGAGTTGTTTTTCGGGAATGTTTATACTCATGTAGGACGTCTAATCTTATTAATAAAGTATTTTTTCACAGCGTATAAATATCTTTTTCTTCTTGTGTATTAGATGAGCCACTAAGCCGATGGATACACCTAACCGTTTAACTTAGATTGAATTTTCTCTAAGTAACCTGCAAATCTTTCATAAGAGTGTTGAGTTGGAGTGTTGCCTGAGCGTCTGCAGTTATCCACTCTTGACGTGGCATCATGACACACATTTTCCCTTAATCTGATATATTATTAAATGCGGAGAAAATGCAGGTTGTGATAATAGTTGTGATGCGTAACTCATCCTGTAGTTTAGGAGCCAGAGTAGATACAGTTGTATTAGAAGTAGCAGTAGATGTATCCATGAGGAAGAGGGAAACCAATTACACAGGATAGCTAGTCGGCAGACTGCACAACAAGATAGATAGTGGCAAGAAGAGCAGGTTGTAGCGGCAAGAGACAGACAATACACTACACTTGCAAGCCGCGACAAGAAGAGTAGGTCGCAGCGGCAGTGGCAGCAGGCTGACTGCGCGGTCAAGCTGAACAACCCCCGGGCAAACAAAACACACCGGACAAGCGAGCAAGTAGCAAGGAAGAGACGTCGGAGTGGGGAGACCGCGCGACAAGCATCCAGCAGACCACGCGATAAGAGGATGCGCGGGTAGAAGAGAGAAGCAGATCACGCAGGTAGATCAAAGAAGGCGCAGACAGATTAGCAGATCGCACGATCAGGAGAAGCGATAAGAGTGTGGCAAGAGGAGGATGCGTTAAAGAGAAGGCCGCGATAATAAGAGACCGTGTCGAAGACGCCACGGCAAGAAGAGACCGCATCAGAGAGAAGACTGTGGTCAAAGGATAAGGTGACACGACTAGAGTAGAGAAGGCCGCGCGAGTAGGCTCGACCCGCTGTTAACCTCAGAGATACGCATGCGACAAAGAAAACCCATGAATTTGCGCAGATAGGAAGAGAAGGACGCTCGAGAAGAGGAAGGAGGGGTCCACCTTGCAGTAGCAGAAGCCAACTATAAAAGGCAAGGTGAGTGACAAAAGGGGAGCGATTCCACAGAAGGAGAAGAAAGAGAGCGGGTAGAAGAAGGAAGACCGCATGAAATGAGCGGATAGCAGGGCGGGTAGAGGCCACACGAAGCTAGCGGGTAGAAGAAAGAAGCCGCTAGAAGCTGGCAGGTAGGAGACTGCAGACCCGAGCAGTTAAAAAAGACGTAGCCGCCCGAATAAAGAGGTAGGACCGTATCCCTTTGATACCATATAGAGAAGTACATAAGAAAAGAGGAACAGAACAAACAACCTTGTATATACTTCTTCTGTATATGAATACAATGTATGAGAACTTATTTATAGCTGGAAAAGAGGAGAAGACTCCCGTATACACAATGTGAGACAAATATAACAAGAGAAAGAGAATAAATGGGTCATTTAGATAATCCTTTACAATATCTTTTCTAACAATATCAAAGCCCAATTGAGCTCGATTTCTTTTCTAATTCAATCTAGGTAGCTAGAACCAAGAGAGAGGTCAAAAATTTCACCTGAATGAGGGCTAGTGAGTGGGTAATCCTCCTTGGTTTCATTGTAATGGCTGTCTTTAACGTTGTTGGGTACATTGGTCACAATGTATTTGATTTGAAGAAGCCCTTTCAGTTCAATGATATATACATAATTGTATTTGATGAATGCTAAGTTCATGTGTGCACGCAAATAAAGTTAAGTACAAAAGTGTCAAGATACTAGACATGTGTCGACACCTTTGTCAATAATGTGCTGAGACAAGAATAAAGTTGTGTCGACACTCAGGACTAGTGTCTACACAATTAAATAAAAAGTACTGAGTCAAGGAGAAAGTTGTGTCGACACCCAGGATTTGGGTCGACACTATGATACAAAAAAATAACTTTGTCGACACTCAGGACTAGTGTCAACACACTCTGCACAAGTTGTGTCGAGACAAAGAAAAACTATGTCGACACTAAGGACAAGTGTCAACACACTCTATACAAGCAGTGTCGAGACTGAAGACAACTGTGTCGACACTCAAGAGTAGTGTCGACACACTTCACAGGCTGAGTCAAGACTGGAAGCAAGCAGTGTCGATGCTTAGGACTAGTGTAGACACATTTAACATCAGCTGTGTCGAGACAAGATGAAGGTTGTGTCGACACATTCAAAAGTTTGTCGACACCCAGGACTGGTGTCGACACATCCAACAGTCAAGTTTCAACACTTCAAGCAGATTTGTTTCCTATGTACAGAAATCAAGTCAAAGGGTCTGAAAACTGTCAGAACTGTCAGATGTCAGTTGTTAATCGGATCAGCCAGTTACCTTTGACGAAGCCTATATAAAGGGATCAACTCTTCAGAAAAAAAGAGAGAAAAATTTGGCAAGTACAGATCTAAGAAGTTATCTTCTAGAATACAGAAGGTGGAGAGAAGCCGGATCAAGAATCGTCTTCAACATTCTCCAGCCTAGATATACCCTAATTTCATCTTCAAGAAGCTTTTAAAAGTTAAGAAGGATAGAATCAAATCTATCACTTCAATATCAAAGGAAGCAAACAGATCAGGATCAGATAAAGAAGCAATCACCCATTCCTCTCTTGCTGAGTGACTTGTTCTGAATCATTCTCTTTTACTTTTATTAATTTTGTATGATCTACCTGTAGATCTGAGTGTAGGGGAAAGTTTTTCTCTGAGATATTAAGCCTATGTTATAAAGGCTAAGGTAGGGCTGAGATTACCTGAGGTAGGAGAAGTGAGAATTTCTTTGAGTTGTAGGACAAGATTTGCCTGAGAAGTAGGAGTGTGGATACATTCTGAGGTAAAGTTCTTGGGAAGAACTTGAGAAGTAGGATCTTGGGGATCTGAGTGGTAAGACATGTAAAGTCTGAGTTGTAGGAGCCAGCTATGCTTTGCGATGTAAGATCTGTGAATCTGAGAAAAGGAAGAAGAAAGAGTTTTGCCGAATCTAGTTTATTGCTAGATAGGCGAAGGAGGAAAGTGGATGTACCCATAAATTAGGGAACTACTATAAAACTGTGTGCTGTGCTGTGTATGTTGTGTTTGATATGCTGTGATAGTTCTAGATTGCTGGTAAAATTTTCTTGTTTATCTGACTGTGATATATAACTAAAAGAAAATATATCTTTGAATTAAAAAGGGATATCCAAGATTCAAATTGGACCTATTCACCCTTCCTCTAGGTCACTCCTAATCCTTAAACAAACATTTACAAACGCCATTGCTCCAAATCCTTTTCTTGATCTCAACTTCTCCAACAAAATGGGTGGCTTTACTGCTTGAGGTGTGAGGAAGGGTTTGAGAGGTTCAAGAGAGAGCTAATGGCTGAGGGTGAAGGATCCATTAAGGAGTATCAGGTTTGGCCTTGGAAGCTCTTCCATTTCTCCAAGTGTCTTTGTGTTTTCTCCCAGCCGACTGGAATTAAAGAGCGTTCTCTTCTCAATGTCTTGAGAGTACATGCAAGCTCCAAGTGGCACTCTCCCAAGTTCCACTTGTTATTTCATGTAAGGTTAACATTTTTCTTTATGCATGTGGATTTGTTTACCCTTCCTTGGGTGATGTAGCATACTGAGGTGGTCCTCCGAAACCCATAAATTTTCTACACAAGTGATTAGGGTATGGGGGGTGGGTGGGTGGGGGATTAAGCTTTGATATTCATATAAGCACATATTTGACCATGGTTGACTTTTGATATTGACCATGATCAAAGTGATGAAGTGTCATGCCCCCACATGTTGGTCAAGGACACCATGACTCCTCATGATGCCCACTAGGCTATGGTAGATCAATTTGATCAAGTGAGGATCAATTGGGGTTAATTAGGCAAGGATGACCTAGTAAACCTAGGTTTGACTTAACCCACTTAATGTTGACTAATCCATTCAATTATGATGCTAGTGACCCATTCATGGCCACCCTAGGGTCATAGGCCCACTACCTAATCCAAATCATCCCAATCTGACACATGCAAATCACGAGGTGTCTTGTTCAAAAGTGGGATGTTTCACATGCTTCCTTTATATAAAGGATAAAGATCACATTATCCCCCTAAGAAACTGAAATTGACCCACGACTACATCTCAAGGACTTTGTGTCCATAACAAAATCAACCTCCATGCTTGATGACTCAATACACTAGTGAAGGTGAACATGCTACCTTTATATAGCTGGTAGATATCACATTGTACCTTAACAGAGCGAGCATGCTTCAACCCATGAACATATATTAATAACTCAATGTCATCAAAGCCAAACGGGGTCTGCCCCCTTGATAACACAATACGCTCTAGTATAGATCACATTCTTCTTCGCAAATTAAACAGGGGCTCTCCAAGATAATGAGCTAGGGCGGACAAATCCTGAGTCCACTAATTCCCGAAGCTACACCCTAAACTCCGCTAGATATTTTGGGGCCATTCTATACGGGGCCCGAGAGACGGGCGTGACACCAGGTATCAACCTAATCTAGAAGTCTACATTCCTGTGTGGGGGGTAATCTAGGTACTTTTTCTAGGAAGTCATCGTGAAAATCCTGAACCACTAGAACGTCAGCCATGCTAACTTCTACCTCCTTCAGCTCAGAACATATCATAAAAGACTCATCCACCATCTCATAGACCTTGACGACCTGAATAAACGATAGTAAAATTCGGGCCACAGGTTGAATACCTTGAAAAATGATCTATGAATCTCCATGCCTCAACGTGTTCTGCTTTGCCTTGCAGTCAATCCTGGCATGATGCCAATCCAGCCAAGTCATGTCCAGAATGAGATACAAGTCTGACATCCTTAACACCATCACAGGGGTTTCACGAGTGTCGAAGTGTGGGTGTGCCTCCCACTAATAGCCAAATACCTAAGTGTTAAGTTATAACAATCCGAAGGTGAGGTTTTCTAAGCAATTTCAGGCATGTTAAGGACATATTAAAATATAACATTAAATTAAGTTGAAATATACCACCTGCAATGACATCATGCGGGCCCCGCTTCTCACTCAAGTCTAAAGTAAACACCTGCTCTCGAGCAGGCCCAGTATTCTTCCCATGCGGTCCTCAACCTCGTCCTCGGCCTCGCTGAGCCGCTGGGGGAGCCATGGGATGATTTGGGGCATTCTCTTGTAGTTGCGGGCAATATGTTCGAATATGGTCCGAATGGTGATAATAGTAGCAATTCCATGGGTAGGGCTATCTGGGTTGCTGAAATACTGGAGCATGTTGGGGTGGGGGTAATGCTAGTTGTTGGGTCGGCCGCTCTATCCTAAAGTTCATATGGAAATGTCTTTCACCTCTTCTCTGGTTTGCTCCTCTTCCCCTGATAGGATGCCTCATCCTACTGGGCGCTGCTTCCTTTGTTGGTCTCTTTGCACTAGATTGGACCATAAGGTGGTCTGTCTCTTATCTTTTTGCCATCTCTATGATCTGAGCATGGCTCGAGTTGACTACAAAAAGGAGAGCATACTTGAGAGGGTCTCGCAGACCCTTGTAGTACCTCTTTGGATATCCGCGATCATACAAGTCGTAGGAGTCAGCAAACCTGGCCAGATGTTGAAATTCCCGTTGGTATTCCACAACTGACCTAGATCCTTGCTTTAGCTGCAAGAACCTTTTATCGAGCTTATCGCGAGTAGTAGAGGTAACAAAGTGCTCCAGAAATGCATCAGAGAACTCACTCCTGCTGATGTCATTATAAGTGTGCCCTTGAAAGGGGAGTCCATAAGAGAATTTCATCACCTCTTTGCGTGTGAGTCTAAAATGGAAACTGCTATGGTGATAGCAATGCTGGCAAGGCATCAGATCGCAACCATCAACACTTGCACTGAGTCCAGCCACTCCTCAGTGTGAACAACAGACTCCATCCCATGATAATAAGCGGAGAGAGAGCTCGAAAGGTGCTCAGCCAGTTTGAGCCTAGGAGCTACTGCTGCACCGAGGCCTGCTGAGACCTGAAGGAATCTAAAATTGCAGTCAATGTTTATCCCAGCTCAGATCACTGAAAATGAGTAGAGTCCGGAGGAACAGGGGTGCCAATTACTGGCTCAGTATGTACCAAAATCTACACGTAAGATATATATCTAGGGTTAGGCTAGCAACTTGTAGAAAAACTAGTGGACATACTTAATGAATCACACATGAACACACCACTGCTTCCACTAATTCAGTTTGATCACAAACTAAAGAGTCGAGCGGGGATGCCAATATGGTTCAATGGACTTCTTTATCTCAAGATAGTTGCAAGCTGATACCATTTGTAAAAACTCCCTCCCAGAACACAAGACACGGTCGATGAGAGTCTTATGCCAAGAACAACCACCTTGTGGTAGCTTCAGCGTACGACCTAACATGTACCACAAGACTCCTACCCAACCGACTATTTCTAATATCATCTGCCAACCTATAAATAAAAAAAACACCGAAGTCTAATATCTACATAAAGCATACAAGGTCCATAATATAATATAAAAGAGGAAGCTTCATGAGCTCCTGCAAATATCAGAGTACAATATTGCCCCAAGGGCTAGATCTCAAAACTCTCCTTCACATTCGTTATAGAGGGTAATGATGATATTGTAGTAGCATACCCTATCTCCCTGGCCTGGCTTTCCTCCTACACGGGGTACTACTACGGATCCATCTACGAGGTGTCCTCTTAAAATTGTGGGTATATCATCCGTTAGTAATAAAGACTAAGTGACTTCACATACATTCCCTCAGAGACTCTTAGGCACCGGGAGGAAGGAGGGAAAGTGAAATTATACAATATAAGCAGTAAGTATAAATATAACAGGTGTGATTGTCTAAGCTAGATGTTAAATGCGACAACAATATTATCGAGAATAAAAGTAAGAACTAACACTACCAACAAGTGGGTAAGAGCACAAAAGTCTAGCGGTGTATAAGCAAGGTATAACATAAGTACTAAATTGAACTTAACTTATAAGGATGTCCATACAAGCTTATAAGTCAAGGGTCTGGTACAGTAAATAGTAACTCATCATATAAAAGAGTCTATACTAATTTATATGATGATGATCTTATGCGATGCAATGTATGTATGATGACTCATCCATGATCACACACACACACTCTGAACTGCTATATCGACATAAACCTTAGTTCCCATGTTTTGAGGGTAGCTAACCTTTCAGACACCTTTCGTCGTGGACAGATGGGGACAATGGAATGAGCTTCTCCACTACTAGGTGGGCATACACACTACCAAACCTAGGCCTTACGTATGCCTCGATGCTAAGAACCAAGCAATGAAGAACTTGCATACTCTTGCTCGCTAAACCAGCCGAGTCTTATGACACAAGCAAAGGGTCATTGGGAAACACCAAAGACCACAACCCCACCAACCTAGAGTCTATCCATCAACTTACGTTGGTGTGACAACTAGTATGCTCGTAGACCCACTGCAATTAATCCCCCAAACATGAACATCATGCAACCCTGTATCATCATACACACTCATTTAAATTCCCAAGTTTAATCCAGTGTTACCATGCACCCAAGACTACCAATCAGGTCCTTATTATATCCTACCAGGATAAAAGGATATCCCTTGATCTACACCACATCATCACTCTCACTAGTAATGAGTTATTCTAACTCTAGTGCAGTGAACTCGCAAGTCATGCGAATAAATTCTAATGATCCTACATGACTACTTGTGCGTCCAACAACATTAATAAGTCATTATTTTAGCATGCCTAACAATCCGATCAACTATCTTCTTCATCATTTATACTTAAGATAAATATTTGGACGTTGATGGGTAAAATTTGCGATAAATATATATCACCAAATTTTACAAACTATACACAAGATCACCTATCGTTCATAGCATATGCCATTTATGAAAATGAAATATCAAGTGTCGTATTCTTCTAGGCCTGTTGATTACTTCTACTCACGCAAATTAATATTATTTTATCGGAATATAAAAGTGTTTGAAAATAAATAAAAAATAAAGAAGAAAGCATTTGATCGGGAATCCATCTTAAGTAAAATAATTGGTAAACTTAAATTCATAAACAATGATCAAGAATAATTCGTTCGTGGAGGTTCCCAAATTATGAAAGCGCTTCTCTCGAGAATACGCTAACAACTAACCTTAGGAGAATCGATTAAGACCCCTCGGGCAGTACAAAATCCTAAACTTGCTTTAGGCGGTGAACCCCACTATTGGGTTTGACCCCAACCCGAAAGATTTGTGTCACCCTCCTTCGAGAATAACATGCAACTCCTTTCACCTTTGAGCGATCTACTTGTATTCACAATCTATCAATAAACTAGAATACAGATCAAAACTTGATTATCATACACCAAAAATATGGAACCGAAAAGATAAAATCAGAGATGAATCATAATAATTCTAAATCAAAAGCTATGAGAAAAAGAATACAAAATAGATTACTTAGAAATTCTTCCGATCAAATGCAAGAGAATTAGCCACACAAAATGCAAGAGAATTAGCTACACAAAATGAAAGAGATATGATCTAAATAAAAGAATATTTTATGAATAAGTAAGTAAGATTACAAGTGCATGAAATTAAATCTATGTTAGGAATAGAAAGGACATAACATAAAGTAAGAGTGCATAAAAGAAAGTACATAAAATGAAAGAAAATGATCCAATCTAAAAGCAGGGATTAGATGGGGGAAACAAGTGGTATCATCTGAGGTTTTATCGGAGAAAAACTGCAAGTCATGCCCCTAAGTCACGCTCGTGACCATTGAGCATGTCAGACACGAAACTGATGTATTGAAAGCCAGAGAACGTTTGAAGAAAAACTGCTAAAATCTATTAATTTGCGGGTCACACCCTTGATTCATGCCCGTATCCCAGGGTGTGTCTTGATCGGGTTAGCAAATAGCGGGAAACGACGCAATCTGACATCAATTTGATAGTTTTCGGGTAGGTCACACCCTTGAACACGCTCGTGACATGGGGGCGTGTCAAGAGAAAAAGTTATTCCCAAATTATACCAGGAAACATTTGTGAGAAAATTGTAAATTTTCTCAGGACATGCCCCTAAGTCATGCCCATGTCACGGGCGTAACATTGTGGCGTATACTTGGGAAACTTCACCAGATTATAGATGGCGTCGTGCTCTTTCCATTGACTAGTTGCTCTTCCCGTAACTTTTCTTAGATTGAAAGTTATGATAATTTGAAGTTCAGCCATCTGCAGACAAAAGTGTTAATTTTCTACAAAATGCCTCCCGATCATGGTTGTGAGCTCAAAAGTGCTATTTGAAGCTCAATTATACCTGAAAATACAAAATAAAGCATATTAGACATTTATTATAAAAAAATAGATAAAATATAAATAATTATTAATAAAGTTTTATATAAAAATAACTATAAATTATATACTATCAAATACCCACATACTTAAGCTTTTGCTCGTCCTGAACAAAACTAATTCATAAGTACGAGAAGAATTCATAGGACATTTCAAAAAATATTTACTCCTAATTTTGGATTCTAAATAATATATGATTCAAATCAAAATAAGTTAAGAAATAAAATTTAGACTCCTAAGACAAAATTCATAATTCATAAATTAAATTGAGTAGAATAAATATTAGTTTAGAGATTCTCTTTCTAAATCTTCATAATCAAAAATTGTATTGAATTAAAAAAATCTAAGATTAAAATTATAAAATTTTTAAACTCATAAGAAACTCTTAGAAAACTACAAAATATTAACCAAGCTTTCTCATATATAAATCTTGGATAAGTAATTGAAATTGACTAATTCGGGGTAAAATTGGCATATAAGTACTTTGATTTTTTTGAGAAATGATGAATTTTATCCTCTCATTTCAATTTTTAATTTCTTTTTCTTTTAAATAACCCAAATGTATATATTTATGTGTGATGAATTTAATCCTCTTAACTCCTTGCCATTTATTCTTTTACTGTTTTGGGTGCATATGTTTAGAAAAGATGAATGTTTTGGGTGCATATGATCTTTTAACTTTTTTTTTGCCAAACAAAGGGTAAAAAGATAAAAGGTAGGGGTGGGCTAGGGTTTAAAGGCTTAATTTCCAAAGACAAATACATTGAGAGCTTATAAAATAATTTGAGCAGTCTTTAAGAATCTATGAGCTAAAATTAATATAAGTAAAATCTAAAGATTTTAAGCACAATTTCTACAAAATTTAATTATGATATTTTAAAGAGAGATGTAGAGAAAATGCTGAAATCTTGTATATCCTTCTTAAATGTATAAAAACAATGTATGAGTACATATATATATGGAGAAGAGAGAGAGATGAGCCCCATTTGCATGGTGTGAGACTAATACAAGACTAATAGAATCTACACTAAATAGGCCTATACATGAGCCTAAACATGGGCCTTTTCTAACACTCCCCCGCAAGCTGGAGCATACAAGTCGTAGGCACCCAGCTTGGAAAAGAACTGATGAAATAGGGTACTCGGTAGGGCCTTAGTGAGAAGATCATCAACTTGGTCAGTACCCAGAACATACTTCAATTCCAGCTTCTTCATTTGAACTTTCTCCCAAATGAAGTGACAATCAACTTCAATTTGTTTCGTTCTTTCGTGGAAGACTAGATTCTTAGCTATGTGTACATCAGCTTGACTGTCACATAGTAAAGTAGCTGGTGAGAGAAGTTTTACTCCTAGATCAACGAGGAGACTTTCAAGCCATGTAAGATCAGATACAGTAGACGCCACCAAACAGTATTCAAGTTCAGCTGAAGATCGAGCAACCATATCTTGTTTCTTACTACGCCAGGTAACAAGGTGCCCTCCGAAGTAGGTACAAAATCCCCTGGTAGACCTCCGATCATCCAGGGAACCAACATAATCTTCATCTGAATACGCAACCAATGTTGGAGTAGAAGAAGAGGTTTTGTATACCAGCCCTTGACCAGGGGCTGCTTTTAGATATCTCAGGATGCGTTCGACGACCTATAGATGAGATGTCCGAGGAGAATGCATAAACCTACTGATAACCCCAACAACAAAGGAAATGTTTGGTCTCATGACAGTTGGATAAATCAGTTTTCCAACGAGATGTCAATAGTATTATGGATTCAGGAGAAGTATATCTGCGTTTGAGGCATGTGCACAAAGCTTATGAATGTCATCCATAAGAGTATTGGTCGGCTAGCATCCTGAAGGAGTTCGAGGCAATACTTCTGTCGAGATAGGACAAGGCCATTAGGACTTCTTGCAATCTCAATGTCGAGGACGTATCCAAGGTTCCCCAGATCCTTTGTTTGAAAAACAGAGCTCAGGTGCTGTTTGATCATTTGTATTCCCTTTGGGTCATCACCTATTATTAGGATGTCATCGACATAAACCAAAAGGAGAACAATGTATATTTTGTGATGTCGAGTAAACAGAGAGAAATATGCTGAGCTCCGAGTAAAACCAACTTCTCACACAGCCTTACTGAACTTGTCAAACCATGTCCGAGGGGATTGTTTGAGACTATAAATGGACTTCTTGAGGTGGCAGACTCAGGACTCCCCTATGGTCTCAAACCCCAGAGGTTGCTGGATGTATATTGCTTCTTGTAGATCACTATTTAGAAAAGCATTCTTGATATCCAGTTGATGTAAGGGCCATTGGCGATGCTGATGCACAACCACTGAGAGAAGGACACGAATCGTGTTGAGCTTGACCACTAGAGAGAATGTTTCCTCATAATTAAGATCCTGTTGTTGAGTAAAGCCATGAGCCACTAGTCGGGCCTTAAGACGGTCAATTGTACCATCAGGAGCATGCTTGATTACGAAGACCCATTTACAACCAATAGTAGTATGACCAGGAGGGAGAGGAACCATGTCCCATATCTGGTTAGCCCAAATGACTGTCATTTCTTCGTCCATGGCTTCCCGCCAGCCCGGATGTTAGAGAGCCTCCTGCACAGAGTTAGATACAAAAATAGAGGATAATGAAGTAGCAAAGGCGTGAAGTCCCGGGGACAGACAATGTAGAGATACATAGTTCGCCATGGGATGGACGGTGGAGGCCAGTGATAGATCAGCAGGTCGTAGAGTGTCAGTGGTCGAAGCTGTTGGAACACCCTATTACTAATTTGGGTCAGTATCACTATATCTTTAGGAAACCTATTTTTGACCTCCTTTATAGATCTAAAGGTCAACTAGAATTGAGTCTAAGGGTTAGTAGTTAGGTTTGGAAGCTGCCCTCAAGACCAAGGTTTTTCAGTTTGGAGACTAAGTCATATCGTCGAGCTCAGTACGACAAATCGTCGAACTCCAATTGACGATCGTCTAGCTCAACTTCGATGGATCGTCGAACTCCATTCGACGATCGCTGAGCTCAACTTCAACAAATCGTTGAACTCCATTCGACGATCTTCGAGCTCAGTTCGACGATCTTGATTCCAGTATTGATTCTCTATCTCTGAGCTTAGTTCGACGATAGTTGAGCTCAGATCGACGATCTCTGTTGCTGTATAAGTCCAAATCGCTGAGCTCAGTTCGACGATAATGGATCTCAGTTCGACGTTTTTCTGAAGAGTTCAATGATTTTCAAGATTCAAATTCAGAACAGTTAAGGAGTTATTCTCAGCAATTAATTAAGAAGATCTTGTAGCCGTTTTCATTTATTCTGCACCAAGTTTTAAGGGATTATCAAGGAATGTTTCTTTGGACTTTCCCCCAGAAGATAATTACAATTAAGGAAGTCAATTAATGACAGGCTAACGGCTATTCTTGACAGAGGATCATTTCTATTCAGAACAAAGGGAATAAAAGATAAGATTTTTTGAATCTCTCACAAGATCTATCAAGAGAACAAGAAATCAATCTACAGAGAGTGAACAAGAAGAAGAAAAAAAATATTCTCTGCTACAACCTTTCTCTGGAACAACATCATTCTCAACACCAACTGTTCACAAAATAAAAGGAGAAAGAGCTGTAGACATTCTCTGTCAAAAAGAATTCATACAAGAACACACACCAAAGGAGATCAACAAATCTGAAATCTTCAGATCCCCTTTGATTCAAGTGTTCAAGGCCAACATCATTCAAAGACTCCAGACACCTAACATTTCAGCTGTTGCTGAAATCATCATTTGCTGGAGATCAACTTCTGAAGGCCTATCACACTACAGCAAAGCTTCATTTCCTGAACATCTCAAGAACTCAGGGGGAGCTTTGACAACATCAAAATCCACATAGTATTCTCAGCTGCTTTGAGAAAGAGAAGACTTCCATCATTCTCTCATCCCCATCTCTGTAAAGGGTTTTTCAAACTCCCTTCAAAAGTTTGTGCTTGGTTTTTGAGCACCTTGTCAAAAGCTCATTGGTGGCAAGACACCTGATCAAAAAATCTGATTTGGTTTTTGAGCACCTTATCTTAAAAGCTCATTGGTGCCCAGGACACCTGATCAACTCATCCTGCAGTGGATTCCTACCTAGGGTGGTAGAAGAGTGGATATACCCAAGTTTAGGGGAACCACTATAGCTCCTTGTGTCTTCTGACTTGCTTGTCTTTATTTTTGTTTCTGGCTGTGATCTGTGATTAGTTAGGATCTGTGATTAGCTTCTTTTGTAGATTGTAACAATTTTTTAGTTTTTTTATTTGCTTTCCTGTTCACTCAGATTGCAACAATTGTTGTAAAAAGTTTTTAAGCACCATACTCTATTCACCCCCCCCCCCCTCTAGAGTATATCAGATCTAGTGGCACTTTCAATTGGTATCAGAGCTAGATTGGTTAAACATACCACACCTTGGTGGTTGCACAGGCTAACACCTGAACCCAAAGATCCCTAGTTAGATCTACCTTTTTAGATTTTGTTATTAGATTATCTCTTCACAAATCATGGCCCAAAACAAAGATTATGCTAGCACCAAACCTCCAGTGTGCAATCTGTCCAAGTTTGCACTTTGGAAAGCAAGGATTAGATTATACATGAATTTTATTGATGAGGATATTTTTAATTCTGTTTTGACAGTTTGTCCAAGACCTCCAGAGAACACAAGTACAAATGTTGTTCCATCCCCATCAGGAACAGATGCTGATATCAAGAAGTGGAAGGTAGCAGATGCAAAGGCTATGAACATCTTAGCCCAGATCATGTCTGATGACATCTTCCAAAAGGTGGCTGAATGCAATTCAGCAAAGGAAATCTGGTATAAGCTCTCCTAAATAGTCTCAGGATCTGCTGATGAAAGAAAGGACAGGAGATCCCACCTCATATCCCAATATGAGAACTTCAAGAAGGGAGAAGCTGAGTCAGTTGGAGATATGTATAACAGGCTCAGTCTGATAGTCAATGAACTCAAGACTTTGGATAAAGAGATCTCATTAACTGAACTTAATGACAAAATCCTAATGTGCTTCCCAAGCACTTGTGATTCAAGAATCTGGCCAATCAAGGATGCCAGAAGTCTGAATGAGATCATCACAAAAGCTCTCTTGGGCAAGCTCAAATCTTATGAGCTGCTCATTAAGAACAGAGAAGAAGAGCAGAAGGCTGCCTCACCAGCCACAAGAAAAGAGAAGACAATAGCCTTCAAAGCAACTGAAGATCAGCCTGAAGACAAAGTCACAGGCAATGATGAGCTGCTCAGTCTATTGGCCAAAAGATTTTACAAGATGGCCAGAAAGGACTTCAGAAAGAGATCATACAAGGAGCATGATAAGCCAAGGCGTGATAAGTCAAACAATAAAGAAATTGTTTACTTTGGTTGCAGGAAGCCAGGGCACATTGTACTTGACTGTCCAGAGAACAAAAACAAGGACAGAAAGGACAAGAAAGAAAGAAGAAGAGAAAAGGACTTCAAGAAAAGTAGCAATGGCAAACCCTACTCAAGTAAGAACAAACACACAAGGAAGGGATTTGTTGCTGAATCCTGGAGTGAAACTGAAGAGGAATCAGAAGCCTCATCTAGCTCCAGTGATGGTGAAGATGATGCAGAAGAGAAGGAGTTCTGCATGATGGCAATCAATGCCTCACAACATAATTCAGATGAAGAAGACTCAGAGTCAGACTCAGAGACTCAACTTGAAGAGGACCAGGTAATTAGTTCTTTTGATTTCAATTCCGAGAACTTTAAATCTGAGTTTAAAACATTATGTTTAGACTTACTAAAATCTGAGAAAGAAATTATCTCTCTCAGAAATCAATTGTCTGAATATAGTTTCTTAAAGTCAGAAAACCTCAAACTCTCTAAGAAGTTGGAGTGCTGTAGGGAGCAGGTAGCTTCACTGAAAGGTGAGCTATCAGAGGCCAAGAAGCTTGAAGAATCCCTTAATGGGAGAAGTATCAAGCTGATGGACATCACAAGCACAGTGAACTCCTGATTCAATAGTACACTGGGCTTGGGTGCTTCATCCAGCCAACCTATAGTTCTAACAACCCCAATCAAGTTCATTTCTTATAAAGGGAAGGGAGTTGTAGAGGTAGGTATGAAAAATTCTGATCTGCCTAAGAAAACCAAGTTCCAGCAGAAATCGTCGAACGGAGATCGACGATCGCCGAACGCAGATCGACGATCTCAGGCAAAATCGTCGAACTCAGGTTGACGATCTCTAATTCCTGAACTCTACCACAGTCGACCGTCGAACGGAGCTCGACGATCTGACCCAAGATCGTCGAACGCAGCTCCACGATCATCGAACAGAGATCAGAGCTCTGGAGATTCTTTCAAGGGCAAATCAAAATCCAATCATAGGGGTCATTCATCCCAAAGCTTTAACCCTTATACTGAATGGATAATACCTCCAAGGATATATCATCCTGAAGGTTATAAGAGTCAACCTGGGATGTCTTTTATTTCTGAGTTTAAAGTTTATCAACCTAGGCCCAAGGTAAACTGGGTCAAAAACAAATGAATTATTTTATGTGCAGGTGAAGACCTATCCAACATCAAACCAACAATGATATTTGGATATTGGGTGCTCTAAGCACATGACAGGAAACATGGACAACCTCACATCCTTTAAAGTCAAGCTTGGACCCAAAGTCATATTTGGTGATTCAAACTTTGGACAAATTAAAGGATATGGTGCAGTCCAGATTGGGACAGTAACATTCAAGAAGGTAGCCTATGTGGAAGGACTAAAACACAATTTGATCAGCATCAGTCAGCTATGTGATGAAGGCTACCAGGTGACTTTCAGCAAAGCTTTATGCAAGATCAAGTCAGAGGACAACACAACTATGTTGACAGGTAAAAGGAAAGATAACATCTACTTAGTAGATTTTCTTTCAACAGATGTAGACATTTGCCTATTTAATTCTGTTTGTAGACCTAATATTTTATGGCATAAGAGACTAGGACATTTAAACCTTAGAACCATTGCTAGGCTATCCAAGGACAACCTTGTTAGAGGACTACCTTCTAGCCCTTACAAGAAGGAAGGACTCTGCAGGGCTTGTCAATTAGGCAAGCAAACTAAAAATAGTTTCAAATCACTTAATAAGAGTGATTCACCTAGGATTTTGTATCTGTTACACATGGATCTTTTTGGACCCATTACAGTACAAAGCCTAGGAGGGAAATCTTACAATTTAGTAGTTGTAGATGACTTCTCTAGATTCACATGGGTGTTCTTTCTGAGGAAGAAGTCTGATAACTTTAAGTGTTTGACAGAGTTTCTCAAATGTATACCGATTGAGTTTAATACTCACATTGCTCTGATCAGAAGTGATCATGGGACAGAGTTTTATTCTCTTCTTATGCAAGAGTTCTGTCAGAGTGAAGGGATCAGGCATACTTTCTCAGCTCCTAGAACTCCTCAACAAAATGGGGTAGCTGAAAGGAAAAATAGAACCCTTATTGAATCTGCCACTACATTGTTGTCAGATGCTCACCTTCCTCTATCTTTTTGAGCAGAGGCAGTGAACACCTCCAACTATGTGCTGAACAGAAGTTTAATATATAAACTAAAGGGCAAGACTCCCTATGAATTACTCAAAGGGAAGAAACCTAAAGTTGATTATTTTAGAATTTTTTGTTGTATTTGTTATATACATAATAATGACAAGAGATATTTAGCAAAATTTCAAGCTAAAGCTGATGAAGGAGTATTTCTGGGATACTCCATGATCAGAAAGGCTTATAGGGTGTATAATAAATCATCTCTTAAAATTGAGAAATCTGTTCACATATCATTTGATGAATCTAACATATCTTTCAAGGAGAAGGATACTTCTACCATAGAACCTTTGCAGGTACATTCTCTTGCTGAAGATTTGAACAGGTTACATGTCACGCAAAAAGAGGAAAGCAGTGAAGATGAAGAAAGCATTCAAAATATTGAAGAGAAACAACTTGAAGAGCCAGTTGTTGTACCATAAGAGGAAACAACAACACAGGTTGGTGAACAATCAACACCCCTTGTTGATTTAGTAACATGAAGAGATCATCCAATTTCCCAAGTAATTGGATACATCTCAGCTGGTGTGCAAACCAGAAATCAGGTCAACCAAAACCTGTTGCACACTTGCTTCCTATCTCAAATTGAACCTCAATCCATTCAAGATGCAGAGCAAGATCCACACTGGATCATTGCAATGCAAGAAGAGTTGCATCAATTTGAAAGGAACAAAGTTTGGGAACTAGTGCCGAAGCCTAAGGATCACTCCATTGTTGGAACAGAGTGGGTGTTCAGAAACAAATTGGATGATCAAGGAGTAATTGTAAGGAAAAAGGCAAGGCTAGTTGCTCAAGGATATTCTCAAGAAGAAGGCATAGACTATGACCAAACTTTTGCACCAGTTGCAAGATTGGAAGCCATCAGAATCTTCTTAGCTTATGTAGCACATAAAGGTTTCAAGGTATATCAGATGGATGTAAAGAGTGTCTTTCTAAATGGAGACATCAAAGAAGAAGTCTATGTGAGACAACCTCCAGGTTTTATCTCTCCAACTCATCCTGATTATGTTTTTAAATTGAACAAAGCATTATATGGTCTCAAGCAAGCTCCTAGAGCATGGTATGAGACCCTAGCATGCTTCCTTCTGGAAAATGGATTTATAAGGGGCAGAGTAGACCAAACTCTTTTCATTAGAACCCATAAGTCCCATACCCTACTAGTACAGATTTATGTAGATGATATTATTTTTGGTTCTACTGATTCAAATTTGTGCAGAAGGTTTTCCAACCTAATGCATTCTAAATTTGAAATGAGTAGCATGGGTGAGCTATCCTTCTTTCTAGGATTGCAAGTCAAACAAATGCTGAAGGCATCTTTATTTCTCAAACCAAGTATGCAAATAAATTGGTCAAGAAATTTGGTATGTCTGAAGCATCCTGTATGAAAACACCCATGCCTACCAATGCTATATTGGATGCTGATGAACATGGGAAACCTGTTGATCAGACAACATATAGAGCAATGATTGGCTCCTTACTGTACCTTACAGCTAGTAGACCTGATATAATGTTGCTACATGCATATGTGCTAGATTCCAAGTAAGCCCTAGAGAGTCTCACCTAACATTAGTAAAAAGGATTCTCAGGTATGTTAAAAGTTGTCCAAATCTAGCTTTCTGGTATCCAAAAGATTCAGCATTTGACTTAACTGGATTTTCTGATGCTTATTATGCTGGATGTAGAATTGACAGGAAAAGCACCAGTGGAACTTGTCAGTTTCTTGGTGACAGACTTGTCTCTTGGTTTTGCAAGAAACAAACTTCTGTGTCAACTTCAACTGCTGAAGTTGAATATATGGCTGCAGGCAGTTATTGTTAACAAATCTTGTGGATTCAAAACCAACTCCTAGACTATGATTACAACTTAGAGAAGTCAAAAATCTTTTGTGACAACACTAGTGATATTTCTATAGCTCAAAATCCAGTCCTCCATAGTAGGATAAAACACATAGAAATTAGGCATCACTTTTTAAGGGATAATGTTGAGAAGAATAAAATTGAACTTCAATATATCCCAACTGATTTGCAAAGGGGAGATATTTTCACCAAACCTTTGGATGAAAAGAAACACACCTTCTTCCTAAATCAGTTAGGAATGTTAGATGGAGGAAATCTATAATAAGTTCCAAGATTTTGAAACTCTAAAAATTGACCAAGACTAGGCAAACATCTTGATTTTTCTAGTGTCTAGACTGTATTTCTGGTCTCTGAACTGCGCTCGACGATTTTACCCCAGATCGTCGAACGGAGATCGACGATTTCCGAAATCGTCGACCTGAGTTCAGCGCTTCTCAGATAGTGTTCAACTATCTCTTCCGGTCAACGATCGTCGAACGACGCTCGACGATTTTGTTCTCTGAACGATCGTCGAATAGAGCTCGACGCTCTCCAATATCGTCGAACAGAGATCGACGATATTGAAGACCCTTCAGATTCCTTTAGAAGCCCCAATCATCGAACTTAGTTCAACGATCTTTCCTTTTCGGCCGTCGTTCTCCTTTTGCGCTTTCAATCTCTCTGCAAAAATTCTCTTTCCCTCCAAACATCTCTACACTTGGTCGTTTTGTTTGTTGATTTTTGCAGGTAACCATGGCTGTCTCTGTTGCCGTTCTAGCCGCAATGAAATTCGATGCTGGATTTGATATAGACATGGAGTCCTTCAGCACCACTGATCAGGTTTTTCAAGATATTCTGGAACTGTTCAAGGAGCAGAAGCTTGCTACCATCATGTCGACAAGAATCAAGTTGGCTGCTGATGAGATTAAGGAGTGGGTGTACACTGCCCACAACCAGGACCAAAACACAGTGGTCGGTTCAATTTCTGGAACCCAGGTACCTTTGACTCCTGCCATTCTGACAAAGGTTTTTGAGTTAAGTTCTGGAAGAGATTCTGCTGAATTGTCTGGAGAGGAATTTTCTGATTTACTTGCAAGAATGGGTCACTCTGATGATAACCCTAGCAAGCTGCTGAAGAAGAACCTAGCTGTGGAATATAGATTTTTGGCTGATGTAGTGGGAAAGGTTCTGCTGGCCAAGCATTCAGCACATGATACTATCTCTAGGTATCAGCTGTGTTTGATGGGAGCCATTGTGGATAAGAAGCAATTGAACTGGGGAGAGGTCTTCTTTGACCTGATTAAGAAGAAAATAAATAAGAATTTTGTTAATTTTGGGAGGATCCTAGGGCTCTTTCTTCAGAACAGATGCCCTGCCCTGCTTGTATCTAATGGGATACATATTAATGCTTCAAAGAGGCTGTCTTGTGCCCTATTTGGCAAATGGGACAGGCAGATAACAAAGCCCAGTAGGCCTTCTGCAAGCACAACTTCAGGCACAAGGACTGTAATAGTCTCTTCCCCTCAAGTCTCTGCCCCTGCAGAAGACTTGCCTGTTGCTGCTTCTCCTCCTCCAACTCCTATTTCATCCCCTCCAGTTCCATCCACCATTCCAAGTTCATCCACTATCATCATCTCCAGCCCATCTCCAACATCTATTCCATCTCCAATCCCCACTCTTCCTATAACAGAAGAAGTATTCCATCCATTACACCACTACCCTCACCCAGACATTGACACATCATCCACCATTCCATCATTCACACTTCTAGATGATTCCTTCATGGATGACTCACCCTCATCACCTCCTGAGCTACCCTCCTCCTCCACATCTTACCAACAGCTTCTATAAGACATTATTGATCAACCCTCTTTCACACCCTCTATCTCAATACCACTGTCTTCCATTTCCACAATACCCTCACCTCAACCTTCACTTCCCCCATACACCAGCTCTCCACCACCATCACCAGTTGCTCCACCATCCCTCTCTACCTCTGCTCAAGTCCCTGCTGAGCAAGTAGACATTCCTGCCCTAGCTGACAAGTTATATGAACTGCTAGCCCCCGGGCTATCACTTCTATTGGAGACCTCCTTAGCTCCACTTCTTCATTCAGTGGCAGCCCTTTCTGCCAGGCTATCCTCTCTATTTCCTCAGGCAATCCCTTCCTCTGGGTGCCTTGATCCAGCTCTCTCTGAATCTAGGCAGGGGGAGATGCCTTATGAAGTTAGATTGCCTGCTGCTGTTGCTGCCATTTCTCATGCTGCTGCTGTTGTTACTCAAGCTCCAGTTTCAACCCCTCCAGTTGCAGTCTTCTCAGTGGACATCAGGTCCTTATTATCAGTTTTTGATTCAGCTTATTTCAGTTGTCTTCCAGAGAAAGTTGCAGTCCAGCCATCAGAGGATCTTTCCAAGGCCATTGTGCCCTTCTCAAGTTGTGACATCAGTGTTATAACTTCATTCATCAATTCCCTCTCTACTGCTGAGCCTTCTGGTTCCAGTGATGCTGCTGTTATTCCTATTGAAAATATTGTTGCTGTTTCTGTTGCTGCTGCTGTTTGTTCTGATACTGCTGATGAGTTAATCTCTAAGGATATGCAGATGACAGAGGCATATGATTTTGAGCCTTCTGTTATTGCTGATGTTATTCCTGCTGTTATTACTGATGCTGAGGTTCTTGTATCTGAAAGTATTCTCTCTGAATCTGTTGCTGCTCCAGTTACTGCTGATATTACTGCTGCTGTATCTTCTGTAAGTATTGCTCCTGAAACTTCTGTATCTGTTGTTACTACTGCTACTGCTACAACTTCTGTTGTTACTAGTGTTGTATCTGCTGCTGCTACAACTGCTGTCTCATCTGCTCCAACCCAACTTCAAAAAGAATATATGAAAAAGATTGATGCTTTATATGATGAGCAAAGTTCTGAAAGTGATGAATTTAGGACTGATTCTGATGATTCTTCTGCCACCATAGCCAGGAAAAGAAAGGCAAGGAGCAAAGCTATGAAAAGGGTGCCTCCAGCCAAAGTCAAGGACACTAATGATATTCCTTATTACATTCTTCATGACTGCCCCATTACTGAACATTGGATGTAGTATTCCAAGAACCAACTTAAAGTCATGAAGAAGAAGAGGAAATATGAAAAAGGATCCTCTCAATTTCATCATCCTCATCCTCCTCCACCACCTCCTCCTGATGCAGGCGCAGGTGGAAGCTCAGCTGCTCAACCTTCTGCTAAAAGCCAAACCCCCTATCAGCCTCATGCAAGATGTCATTAT
Source organism: Platanthera guangdongensis (assembly GCA_039583875.1). NCBI lineage: Eukaryota > Viridiplantae > Streptophyta > Magnoliopsida > Asparagales > Orchidaceae > Platanthera > Platanthera guangdongensis. The sequence goes on from CM077148.1 coordinate 159,449,245, forward strand.
AGGGGAAGCCAGTCCAGAGGTTCTCAATCTAGAAGAGGAAATTACAGAGGAAGACAAAGGAAATTTCAAGTCTACTCCAAAGGCTATTCAAGGCAACACCTTTACTCTAGGGAAGGACAAGCTTCATCAGATACAACTTCAGGTCCTTTTCCCTATAAGCTGAAAGAAGTAGTCTCATCCAGAGCTCCTCCAAATAATCCATCCAACAGATATGAGCCTCCAGTGACCTTTGAAGATCCAGAAAATAATCCTACTGAATGTACTGCCATAATGAAAGAATTAGCTGCCCTGGATCAAATCAAGTAAGCTAAAGAGCAAGACAGAGATACCTCCAATATTACTACATTGTCTGAACAAAGAAAGAAGGAACTGGAAAGATATGCCTCAAGCAAAGTTTTTGATTCTGAAAGATATATGGAGCTGCATCCTGAAGCTGTGGTACCAAGGCCTAAACAACAAACCTCTTTAGGTGCAGCAGATGACAGAAGATCCAAAAAGGAAGTTCTTAATCCTAATAGAGAAATTAAACTTATAAAGAGCAAGGAGAAAGAATAATCCTATAAGGTGACAATTGTTCTGATTTCTGATTTCTGTATGGGATGATATATTTGTGATTCTGCTTGTTGATTGTTTATTGTTGCTTTGTATGTTGTTCTTTAATTTTTCCAAGTTCTGTAAATAGTAATCCTAACCCAAATAGGGGGAGATTGTTGGAACACCCTATTACTAATTTGGGTCAGGATCACTATGTCTTTAGGAAACATGTTTTTGACCTCCTGTATAGATCTAAAGGTCAACTAGAATTGAGTCTAAGGGTTAGTAGTTAGGTTTGAAAGCTGCCCTCATGACCAAGGTTTTTCAGTTTGGAGACTAAGTCATATCGTCGAGCTCAGTACGACGAATCGTCGAACTCCAATCGACGATCGTCTAGCTCCACTTCGACGGATCGTCGAACTCCATTCGACGATCGCTGAGCTCAACTTCAACAAATCGTCGAACTCCATTCGACGATCTTCGAGCTCAGTTCGACGATCTTGACTCCAGTATTGATTCTCTATCTCTGAGCTCAGTTCGACGATAGTTGAGCTCATATCGACGATCTCTGTTGCTGTATAAGTCCAAATCGCTGAGCTCAGTTCGACGATAGTGGAGCTCAGTTCGACGTTTTTCTGAAGAGTTCAATGATTTTCAAGATTCAAATTCAGAACAGTTAAGGAGTTATTCTCAGCAATTAATTAAGAAGATCTTGTAGCCGTTTTCATTTATTCTGCACCAAGTTTCAAGGGATTATCAAGGAATGTTTCTTTGGACTTTCCCCCAGAAGACAATTGCAATTAAAGAAGTCAATTAATGACAGGCTAACGACTATTCTTGACAGAGGATCATTTCTATTCAGAACAATGGGAATAAAAGATAAGATTTTTTGAATCTCTCACAAGATCTATCAAGAGAACAAGAAATCAATCTACAGAGAGTGAACAAGAAGAAGAAGAAAAAAATTCTCTGCTACAACCTTTCTCTGGAACAACATCATTCTCAACACCAACTGTTCACAAAAGAAAAGGAGAAAGAGCTGTAGACATTCTCTGTCTAAAAGAATTCATACAAGAACACACAACCAAGGAGATCAACCAACTGAAATCTTCAGATCTCTTGTGATTCAAGTGTTCAAGGCCAACATCATTAAAGACTCCAGACACCTAACATTTCAGCTGCTGCTGAAATCATCAATTGCTGGAGATCAATCTCTGAAGGCCTATCACCCTACATCAAAGCTTCATTTCCTGAACATCTCAAGAACTCAGGGGGAGCTTTGACAACATCAAATCCACATAGTCTTCTCAACTGTTTTGAGAAAGAGAAGACTTCCATCACTCTCTCATCCTCATCTCTGTAAAGGGTTTTTCAAACTCCCTTCAAAAGTTTGTGCTTGGTTTTTGAGCACCTTATCAAAAGCTCATTGGTGGCAAGACACCTGATCAAAAAATCTGATTTGGTTTTTGAGCACCTTATCAAAAGCTCATTGGTGCCCAGGACACCTGATCAACTCATCATGCAGTGGATTCCTACCTAGGGTGGTAGAAGAGTGGATGTACCCAAGTTTAGGGGAACCACTATAGCTCCTTGTGTCTTCTGGCTTGCTTGTCTTTATTTTTGTTTCTGGCTGTGATCTGTGATTAGTTAGGATCTGTGATTAGCTTCTTTTGTAGATTGTAACAATTGTTTAGATTTTTTATTTGCTTCCCTGTTCACTCAGATTGCAACAATTGTTGTAAAAAGTTTTTAAGCACCATACTCTATTCACCCCCCTCTAGAGTATATCAGATCTAGCTGCACTTTCAGAAGCTGACTGCATCGGGGCGGCAAAGTGAGGAGGGCGACGAGTGTAGACATGAATAAGAGGTGGCTTGTGAAGAACAAGAGCTAGGTCAGGGACGAGTGGCGGGGGAGGAGAGGTAACTGGGATGACAGGTCTTGGTAAGGATTGTGATGGTAGAGGTGGGTTCGAAGTAGAGAAGAATAGCTGATCTTCCCGAAAGCTAACACCAATGGAAATAATCACCTTGTGAGTGGTAGTAGAGTAGCACACATAGCCTTTTTGAGTTTGGGAATAACCGACAAACATGTGTTTACCTGCCCGAGGATCCAACTTGTCCGTGGTCAGATGAAGTAGGTGAACATAGCAAGTACGCCTGAAGATGCGAGACATGAGAGAGAATGGCGGAGTTGAGGGGAAGATAAGACTAAACGAAGTAGCATTTTGAAGGACGGAAGTAGGGAGACGATTAATGAGATAACATGTCAAAAGCGCAAAGTGCCAATAAGCCTTGGGTACCTGCATTTGAATCATGAGGGAGTGAGCAACATCAAGAAGATGTTGATTTTTACGTTCAGCCACTCCGTTTTGTTGGGGGGATATAGACACATGATGTTTGGTGAATAATTCCAAATTCAGAGCAGTGATTATCAAATTCATGGCTAGTGTATTCACGAGCATTATCCGTCCGAAGAGTTTTAAGTTTGTCAGAAAACTGTGTGCGAATTTCAAGAATGAAAACCCGAAACACACGAGGAAGCTCGGAGCGATCAGGAAATACAACCATGTCGTGCAAGAATAATCATCAATAAAGGTAATAAAATAACAATACCCAAATATACTAGTAATTTTGTACGGGCCCCAAACATAATAATGTACTAGAACAAAACGAGCAGAGCTCCAAGTATAATGAGGAGAAAAAGAAAAACGATACTGCTTTCCCAAGATACGTGAATCACACGTAAAAACTGGAAGAGAAATATCGAGAAGAACATTCTTGAGAACTGGAAGAGGAACATGCCCGAGACGCCGATGTCAATCAACGAAGGAGACGAATGAGAGGATGGTAGGAGAATCATTAAGAAGATAGAGCCTGTTTTGCAATCATCCTTTACTAATGATACTCTGCGTCCGTCGATCCTGCATTAAAAGAAGAAGAGGTGAATGTGACAAAGCAATTCAAATCGGCAGTGAGGCGACTAATATGTTGGAACACCCTATTACTAATTTGGGTCAGGATCACTATGTCTCTAGGAAACAGATGCTTGACCTCCTGTATAGCTCAATAGGTCAATTAGAATTGAGTCTAAGGGTTAGAAGTCTAGGTTTGGAAGCTGCCCTGAAGACCAGGATTTTCTGTCTGGAGACTAAGCCTGATCGTCGAGCTCAGCACGACGATTCGTCGAACTCCGATCGACGATCGTCTAGCTCAACTTCGACAGATCGTCGAACTCCATTCGACGATTGCTGAGCTCAACTTCATTATATCGTCGAACTCCGTTCGATGATCGGTGAGCTCAGGTCGACGATTGTAACGCCCCCGAATTGTTTCGGCAATTATTTAAGTCCTCGTTTGGCGTTACGTTGGCACATTCCCGGCCCGTGCCGTTGTTAGAGTACCTCGTTAGGTGTTCTTAGAGGTTATGGCCTGTTGTATGGTTTCCCCAGCTAGCCGGTGTCTGTTTTGGAGGCCCGGCTGAGCCTCTTAGGGAATCCCTGTACTTTGGCTCCGGGCGAGGTTTGCCCAAGTATGTGGTCGTCGGAGGTTGTGTCCGACTTCGCCGATGTTTTCGTAGCCCGAGTGTTTAGCTACGGTGCAGATTTGTTCGGAATCCGAGAGCGTTAGTTTCCGCGCCTTTTCGACGGTCGCTAGTTAGCGAGTCGTCATTTGTGCGAGCGTATTTTTCGTGTTTGCGCATTTAGGGCATAGCGCGTGTTGTAGACATGCAAGGTTTTAATAAATTTCGTGTGCGTGCCTGCGATCATGTGTTAATGTGTATGTATAAATATATATATATATATATGTGTATTTATGTGTATGTATAAATATATATATATATGTGTATTTATGTGTATGTATAAATATATATATATATATATATATATATATATATATATATATATATATATATATGTGTATTTATGTGTATGTATAAATATATATATATATATATATATATATATGTGTATTTATGTGTATGCATAAATATATATGTATGTGTGTGGTGTGTATATATATAAATATAGGAAATTAAATAAATAAGTATATATATATATATATATATATATATATATATATATATATAGATATAAACCGGTTTTAGGTTAGAAATCCCCCCCCCCTCAAACCCGTCGGCTGCCTGGAACCCGAGCGGAAGAAGGAGAAACGGCGGAAGTCCCCGCAGCCCCGATCACCCGTTCGCTGGCCCAAATCAGCCCGGATCTCTAGTTCGAGGCCGGATTCGGACTCCTCTAGGCTAGATCTGCGTTCCGAGGTAACTAATTTGAGATTTCACCATCTCCTTTTTCCGATCGGATGTTGAGAGTTCTTGTTCTTTCCTTGCTTTGATCGCCCAGTTTTTCTTGTCCAGATTTTTGTAGGTTTTGGCTGCGATCTTGTCCGGTTGGGAGGGGTGCTGTTGGCCGAATTCCTCCTAAGACCTAGGCAAGTTTTCCCTCGCCAAAGCACCTTCATATCTTGTCTTGGATCGCTTGATTTTTTTTAGCAAATGTTGGATAGATACACTTTTTTTGTTGCGTGGTTATGCTTATAAAAAAAAACCCGCTGCAAGGCCTCTCCTTTTTTTTTATCCTTCCTTAGTTTGTTAACGTCAAGTGTTCCATTGCTAAGAGTATTGTCCCGACCGGGTATAGCGAGAGCCCTCGGTGGTAGGCTTGTCCGTTCCATGAGATATTTTCATTGGATGCGGTCTTCCTTATTTTCATTGGGTGTAAATCATGGCTATGGTTGGTGTTGAACAGTTGCTAGATTATTCTAAAGGCCGCTCTGTAGATACACCGAAATCGGATTTGTATCAAAAGCCACCCAGATCTCATGTTTTCCCTTTTTGTCTAGCGTCGATCCCCTGGTTTGCATTTAATGTCAAACTCCCTTGCTTAGGCGAGGTATCAAACCCTCTCAATTTAAGCGTATATGTTTTGGCAGTAAACTAATCGAACATATGTGGTACCAATCTACTTGTGCATGTGTAGTATTAAGCAACTTGGGTACATTTAGTGTCGTGTTACTTTCCTTTGCTTCATATCAAATTACTCGAATAAACAAGTTAGGGGCTTAGTTCGTTGGTAAACTTATAGAATTCGTAGGAGTAAGACCTCTTGATACCGAAGTTTAGCCCAAGATAACCGCTTGTCATATAATATTTTCAAGTGTTTAATTACCTGTAATGCTCCGTGTATGCAAGTCGAATATAATTTGCGAGGTTGGATGCGTGTCTAATTAACCAACGCCGTCCGCAGCTTGGCAGCTAAGTCTCCTAGGTGGGTTACTCTAGATGTTTAGGGATCAGTATTGACTTCATGGTGGTTCGTGGAACTACCAGTTAGGGTTTTCCCCGAGTCACGTAGTGCTGGAGTAGGATGTGTTTTTTTTTGAGGTGGGTCGGACCGATGCCGCCACCCTTGTTTTACTCCTTGTCTTATTAAGACAATGTGAGCTGTTTGGTTGAGTTGGACCGATGCCACCACCACAGCACCTTGAGATGTTTAGGCCTGTTAGACGTGGTTGGACCGTTGCCACTAGTCTAGGCCCTTATTTCTGACCTTTTTGTCCATCTCCAGTACTAGGTGACTCTTTCTGCTCTAGCTTCATACCTGGAATTATTATTTTGCTAATCCTTCCTGCAGAGATTTGAGAGGCTTGACCTCACCCGTGCACTTGGTGCACCCCTTCTTGCTCACTCATGGCAAGTATTATTCCTTCATTTGTTTACTTTAGCTCTTACATGTTTCACTTTTTCCTTGCTCTATTGCTTCATTTTTTTCCCTATTGATATATGCATATTGCTTTGCTGAGGTGTTCTCTTCTTTGAATGCCTCAGGTTCAGGATTATAGCCGACTGTGCGGCTACGGTTCTTCTGGAGTTGCTAGTGTTGTAGCTGCTGCTGAGTTTCTTTTCCTCACTCCTGGGAGGTAGTTACTTTAGACTTGTAGTACAGATATACCTACTCACCAGTGGGTTCGTGTCAGTTGTTGGCGCCCACTGGTGGTTTCTCTTTTAGATGCTTTGTACTTTGCTTATACTGCTAGATTTCCTGTTTTGGAGTTTATTCAACTTGTTCTGGGATGATTTATGTTAGGTTGCTAGTTACTTTAAAACCTATAACAAAAAATAATTATTATATCAAAAATATAGTCATCATGTTTTCTTTTCTAAAAAGCTAAATCACTATTTTCAAACCACGTAAAAAGGGTATTTCCTATATATAATATATAAATTAAATCTAGGGTTTTGTATAGCCTTAGGCGTCCCCTGGGGACGCTTAAGCATTCTCTTAGGGTGTTAAAAAAATGAATAAAGTATTTTCCGCTACGTATAAGTATAATTTTGAAGGGTGGACTAATTGATCCACGAAGCCGAGGGATACGGCCTCAAAAATATAATTGGTTTTCACATCATTAAAGTGTTGAACTTTCTTAGTCATAGCAGTTAGTGGTTGCCTGAGCGTCGACAGTTATCCCCTGTCTGACGTGGCATCACAACGCGTGTTTTCTTCTACTCTGATACTTCTTAAATTTCAGAGAAAATGCGGGTTGTAACAACGATTTTGACTCTGCTTTGGATCTTTATCTCTGAGCTCAGTTCGACGATCTGTGAGCTCAGATCGACGATATTTTGCTGCTGTATATTTCCAGGTCGCTGAGCTCAGCTCGACGATAGCAGAGCTCAGTTCGACGATTTCAGATAACTTCAAGGATGTTTCTAGATTCAAATTCAAATCAGTTAAGGAGTTATTCTGCAATTAATTCAGAGATTTCCTAGCCGTTTTCATTCATTTCTGGGCCAAGTTTCAAGGGATTTTTCAAGGAATATTTCTGTGGACTTTCCTCCAGAAGAGATTTTGCAATTAAGGATGCAATTAATGCAGGCTAACGGCTATACTCGACAGAGAATGTTATTCTATTCTGTACTAGAGAATAAAAGATAGAATTTTTTGAGTCTCTAATAGGATACAGAGAGAGACACACAGATTACAGAGATACATTCAAAAAGATTCTGTCTCAAAGAATTCTCAAGAACACTCATCCAAGGAGATCAATCTTTTCAGAAATCTTCAGATCTCTTTAGTTTCAAAGTGTTCAAGGCCAATATTTCTCAAGACTCCAGACATTCAACATTTCAGTCATTGCTGAAATCATCTATTGCTGGAGTTCAATCTTTGAAGGCCTATCACCCTCAGCAAAGCTTTTCTTCCTGAAGATCTCAAGGATTCAGGGGGAGCTTTGACATCAACAATCCACATAGTCTTCTCAGTTGTTTGAGAAATAGAAGACTTCCATCACTCTCTCACCCCCTCTCTGTAAAGGGTTTCTCAAACTCCCTTCAAAAGTTTGAGCTTGGTTTTTGAGCACCTTGTCAAAAGCTCATTGGTGGCAAGACACATGATCAAAAAATCTAGCTTGGTTTTTGAGCACCTTATCAAAAGCTCATTGGTGCCCAGGACACCTGATCAACTCATCCTGCAGTGGATTCCTACCTAGGGTGGTAGAAGAGTGGATGTACCCAAGTTTAGGGGAACCACTATATTTCCTTGTGTCTTCTGGTTTTGCTTGTGTTTTTGTTTGTTTCTGGCCTTGATTTTTCTGTGATTAGCTTTTGTTTAACTTAGTTCTGTGATTAGATTTTTAACTGCTTCCCTGCTCACTCTTATTACAACAATTGTTGTAAAAAGGTTTCAAAGCACCATATACTCTATTCACCCCCCCTCTAGAGTATATCAGATCTAACTGCACTTTCAATTGGTATCAGAGGGAGGTTGGTTAAACATACCATACCTGATTGGTTGTACAGGCTAACACCTGAACCCAAAGATCCCAAGTTAGATCTACTTTCTTTTGTATTTTATTATTAGATTTTGTTTTCACAAATCATGGCCCAAAACAAAGATTATGCTAGCACCAGACCTCTAGTGTGCAATCTATCCAAGTTTGCACTTTGGAAAGCAAGGATCAGACTGTATATGAATTCTATTGACGAAGACATTTTTAACTCTGTTTTGACAGTATGTCCAAGACCTCCAGAGAATTCCAGTATAAGTGCTATTCCACCTCCATCAGGAACAGATGCTGATATCAAGAGATGGAAGGTAGCTGATGCCAAGGCTATGAACATCTTGGCCCAGACAATGTCTGATGACATATTTCAGAAGGTGGCTGAATGCAATTCAGCAAAGGAAATTTGGGACAAACTCTCAGAAATAGTCTCAGGCTCAGCTGATGAGAGAAAGGATAGGAGATCACATCTCATCTCTCAATATGAGAATTTCAAAAAGGGAGAAACTGAGTCAGTGGAATATATGTACAACAGGCTAAGTCTAATTGTCAGTGAACTCAGGACATTGGACAAAGAGATCTCTCTAACAGAGCTTAATGACAAGATCTTAATGTGTTTCCCTAGCACTTGGGATTCAAGAATCTGGCCAATTAAAGATGCCAGAAGTCTGAATGAGATCACTACTGAAGCTCTATTGGGTAAGCTCAAATCCTATGAGCTACTCATCAAAAATAGAGAGGAAGAACAGAAGGCTGCCTCACCAGCCACAAGAAAAGAGAAGACCATAGCCTTCAAGGCAACTGAAGATCTGCCTGAAGATAAAGCCACAGGCAATGATGAACTACTCAGTCTGTTGGCCAAAAGATTCTACAAGATGGCCAGAAAGGACTTCAGAAGGAGATCATACAAGGAGCAGGATAATCTAAGGTATGACAAGTCCATTAACAATAATAAAGATATTATTTGCTTTGGTTGCAGGAAACTAGGGCACATAGTTCCTGACTGTCCAGAGAACAAGAACAAGGACAGAAGGGACAGGAAAGAAAGAAGAAAGGAGAAAGACTCCAAGAGGAATGACAATGGCAAACCATCATCAAGCAAAAACAAACATACAAGAAAAGGGTTTGTTGCTGAATCCTGGAGTGAGACTGAAGAAGAGTCAGAAGCCTCATCCAGCTCCAGTGATGATGAGGATGATGCAGAAGAAAAGGAGTTCTGCATGATGGCAATCAATGTCTCACAGCATAATTCAGAAGAAGAGGAGTCAGAGTCAGACTCAGAGACTCAACCTGAAGAAGATCAGGTAATTGGTTCTTTTGATTTTAGTTCAGAGGATTTTAAATCTGAATTTAAAGCACTGTGTTTAGACCTGCTAAAGTCTGAGAAAGAAATTATCTCTCTCAGAAATCAATTATCTGAACACAATACTTTAAAGTCAGAAAACCTCAAACTCTCTCAGGAGTTGGAGTGCTGTAGGGAACAGATAACTTCACTGAAAAGTGAGCTCTCTAAGGCCAAAAAGCTTGAAGAATCCCTTAATGGGAGAAGCATCAAGCTGATGGACATCACAAGCACAGTGAACTCCAGATTTAACAGTACACTGGGCTTGGGTGCTTCATCCAGCCAACCTATAGTCCTATCAACTCCAATCAAATTCATTTCTGACAAAGGAAAGGGAGTTGTAGAGGTTGCTAGGAAAAATTCTGATCTGCCTCAAAAAACTAAGTCCCAGCAGAAATCGTCGAACGTAGATCGACGATCGCCGAATGAAGATCGACGATCGCCGAACGCAGCTCGACGATCTCAGGCAACATCGTCGAATGCAGATCGACGATCTCAGCCAAAATCGCCGAACGCAGGCCGACGATCTCAAATACCTGACCTCAGCCATAGTCGACCGTCGAACGGAGCTCGACGATCTGACCCAAGATCGTCGAACGCAGCTCCAAGATCGTCGAACAGAGGTTAGAGCTCTGGAAAATTTTTCAAAGGCAAATCAAAATTGAATCCTAAGGGTCCTTCATCCCAAATATTTAACCCTTATACTGAATGGATTATACCTCCAAGGAGATATCATCCTGAAGGATATAAGAGTCAACCTGGGATGTCTTTCATTTCAGAATTTAAAGGTTATCAACCTAGGCCCAAGGTAAACTGGGTCAAAAACAAATGAATTGTCTTATGTGCAGGTGAAGACCTATCCAACATCTAACCAGCAATGGTATTTGGATAGTGGGTGCTCTAAGCACATGACAGGGAACAAGGACAACCTCACATCCTTCAGAGCCAAGCTTGGACCCAAAGTTATCTTTGGTGATTCAAATTTTGGACAGACTAAAGGATATGGTGCAGTCAAGATTGGATCAGTAACTTTCAAGAAGGTAGCTTATGTGGAAGGACTGAAGCACAACCTAATTAGCATCAGTCAACTATGTGATGAAGGCTACCAGGTGACCTTCAGCAAAGTCTTATGTAAAATCAATTCAGAGGACAACATAATTGTGTTGACAGGTAAAAGGAAATGTAACATCTATCTAGTAGATTTTCTTTCAACTGATGTAGATATCTGCTTGTTTAATTCTATCTGTACACCAAATATTTTATGGCATAAGAGACTAGGACACCTAAACCTTAGAACCATTACTAGGCTATCCAAGGACAACCTTGTTAGAGGACTACCTTCTGGCCCCTACAAGAAGGAAGGACTCTGCAGGGCTTGTCAATTAGGCAAGCAAACTAAAAACAGCTTTAAGTCACTTAATAAGAGTGATTCACCTAGGATATTGTATCTGTTACACATGGATCTCTTTGGACCCATCACAGTACAAAGCCTAGGAGGGAAATCCTACACTTTAGTAGTTGTAGATGACTTCTCTAGATTCACTTGGGTGTTCTTTCTAAGGAAGAAGTCTGATAACTTTAAGTGTCTGACAGAGTTTCTCAAATGTATACAGATTGAGTTCAATACTCACATTGCCCTGATCAGAAGTGATCATAGGACAGAGTTTGATTCTCTTCTTATGTAAGAGTTCTGTTAGAGTGAAGGGATCAGACATACTTTCTCAGCTCCTAGAACTCCTTAACAAAATGTGGTAGCTGAAAGGAAAAATAGAACCCTTATTGAATCTGTCACTACATTGTTGTCAGATGCTCATCTTTCTCTATCCTTTTGGGCAGAGGCAGTGAACACCTCCAACTATGTGCTGAATAGAAGTTTGATACATAAACTAAAGGGAAAGACTCCCTATGAGTTACTCAAAGGGAAGAAACCTAAAGTTGACTATTTTAGAGTCTTTGGTTGTATTTGCTACATTCATAATAATGACAAGAAATATTTAGCAAAATTTCAGGCCAAAGCTGATGAAGGAGTGTTTCTGGGATACTCCATGATCAGCAAGGCTTATAGGGTCTATAATAAATCATCTTTAAAAATTGAGGAATCTGTTCATATTTCATTTGATGAAACTAACATGTCTTTCAAGGAGAAGATTTCTTCTACCATAGAACCTTTGCAGGAACATTCTCTAGTTGAAGACTTGAACAAGTTACAGGTTACTCAAGAGGATGAAAGCAGTGGAGATGAAGAAAATGCTCAACATATTGAAGAACAACTTGAAGAGCCAGTTATTGTACCACAAAAGGAAACAGCAACACAGGTTGGTGAACAATCAACACCCCCTGTTGATTTAGTAACATCAAGAGACCATCCAATTTCCCAAATAATTGGAGAAATCTCAGCTGGTGTGCAAACCAGAAATCAGGTCAACCAAAACCTATTGCACACCTACTTCCTATCTCAAATTGAACCTCAGTCCATTCAAGATGCAGAGCAAGATCCACACTGGATCATTGCAATGCAAGAGGAGTTGCATCAATTTGAGAGAAACAAAGTATGGGAACTAGTGCCAAAGCCTAATGATCATTCCATTGTTGGAATAAAATGGGTATTCAGAAACAAACTGGATGCTCAAGGAGTAATTATAAGGAACAAGGCAAGGCTAGTTGCTCAGGGATACTCTCAAGAAGAAGGAATCGACTACGACCAGACCTTTGCACCAGTTGCAAGATTAAAAGCCATCAGAATATTTCTAGCTTATGCAGCTCACAAAGGCTTCAAGGTATATCAGATGGATGTCAAGAGTGCATTCCTAAATGAAGACATCAAAGAGGAAGTATATGTCAGACAACCTCCAGGTTTTATCTCTCCAACTTTTCCTAATTATGTTTTTAGATTGAATAAAGCATTATATGGTCTCAAGCAAGCTCCTAGAGCATGGTATGAGACCCTAGCATGCTTTCTCTTGGAAAATGATTTTATAAGGGGTAGAGTAGACCAAACTCTTTTCATTAGAATCCATAAGTCCCATACCCTACTAGTACAAATTTATGTAGACGATATCATTTTTGGTTCTACTGACTCCAAATTGTGCAGAAGGTTTTCCAACCTTATGCATTCTAAATTTGAGATGAGTAGCATGGGTGAGCTATCCTTCTTCCTAGGATTGCAAGTCAAGCAACATGCTGAAGACATCTTCATTTCTCAAACCAAGTATGCAAATGAATTGGTTAAGAAATTTGGTATGTCTGAAGCATCTTGTATGAAAACACCCATGCCTACTAATGCTGTATTGGATGCTGATGAACATGGGAAAACTGTTGATCAGACTACATATAGAGCAATGATTGGCTCTTTACTATATCTTACAGCTAGTAGACCAGATATAATGTTTGCTACATGTATTTGTGCTAGGTTCCAAGTAAGCCCTAGAGAGTCACACCTAACACTAGTAAAGAGGATTCTCAGGTATGTTAAAAGTTGTCCAAATCTAGGTCTCTGGTATCCAAAAGATTCAGCATTTGATTTAACTGGATTCTCTGATGCTGATTATGCTGGATGCAGAATTGACAGGAAAAGCACCAGTGGAACTTGTCAGTTCCTTGGTGACAGACTTGTCTCCTGGTTTTGTAAGAAACAAACATCTGTGTCAACTTCAACTGCTGAAACTGAATATATGGCTGCAGGCAGTTGTTGTTCACAAATCTTGTGGATTCAAAACCAACTCCTAGACTATGGCTACAACTTAGAGAAATCTAAAATCTTTTGTGATAACACCAGTGCTATTTCTATAGCTCAAAATCCAGTCCTCCATAGTAGGACAAAACACATAGAGATTAGACATCACTTTTTAAGGGATAATGTTGAAAAGAACAAAATTGAAATACAATATATCCCAACTGATTTACAAAGGGGAGATATTTTCACCAAGCCTTTGGATGAAAAGAAACACACCTTCTTCCTAAATTAGTTAGGAATGTTAGATGGAGGAAGTCTTTAATAGTATCCAAGATTTTGAAAGCTTAAAAATTGACCAAGACTAGGGAAACACTCTGATTTTTCTTAGTGTCTAGAATCTTTTTGATCTCTGAACTGCGCTCGACGATTTGCCCCAAGATCGTCGAACGGAGATCGACGATTTCCTAAATCGTCGAACTGAGTTCAGCGTCTCTTAGATAGTATGAACTATCTCTTCCGGTCAACGACCGTCGAACGGCGCTCGACGATTTTGTTCTCTGAACAATCGTCGAACGGAGCTCGACGCTCTCCAATATCGTCGAACGGAGATCGACGATGTTGAAGACTCTTCAGATTCCTTTAGTAGCCTCGATCGTCGAACTGAGTTCAACGATCTTTCCAATTCTGCGTCGAACCCTAATATAAAACTCATTTTTCGTCGCCGTTCTCTTTTGCGCTTTCGATTTCTCTGCAAGAATTTTCTTTCCCTCCAAACAGTTCTACACTTGGTCGTTTTGTTTGTTGAACTTTTGCAGGTACCCATGGCTGTGTCAGTTGCTGTTCTTGCTGCTATGAAGTTTGATGCTGGTTTTGACATCGACATGGAATCATTCAGCACAACTGACCAAGTTTTTCAAGATATATTGGGATTGTTCAAAGACCAGAATCTGATAGCAATAATGACCACAAGGATAAAGCTGGCTTCTGACGAGATAAAAGAATGGGTTTATACTGCCCACAATCAAGATAACTCCACCATTGTTGGGTCTATATCTGGAACTCAGGTACCCTTAACCCCAACAATTCTAACAGAAGTTTTTGAATTGAGGAATGGAGAAGATACTGCTGACTTATCTGGAGATGTGTACTCTGAATTGCTTGCCAGAATGGGTCATTCAGAGGGCAACCCTAGCAAGCTCTTCAAAAGGAATCTTTCTGTAGAATATAGATTCATGGCAGATGTTGTTGGGAAAGTGCTACTGGCTAAACACTCTGCCCATAATACAATTTCAAGGTATCAGCTCTGCCTCATGGGAGCTCTTGTAGATAAGAAGAATCTGAATTGGGGAGAGGTTTTCTTTGACCTCATCAAAAAGAAAATCAAAAAAAGCTTTGTAAACTTTGGGAGGATCATTGGAGTGTTTCTGCAGCACAGGTGCCCTGTCTTGCTGGTCTCCTCTGGAATTCATATAAATGCCTCCAAGAGACTGTCTTGTGCCCTCTTTGGAAAGTGGGACAGACAAATCAGCAAGCCTAGCAGGCCCTCCTCCAGTACTCCTTCAGGCACAAGGACTCTAAGAGTCACTCCTCCACAGGTCTCTGCCCCTGCAGATGACCTGGCTGCTGTTGTTACCTCTCCTCCTCCTCCTCCAATTCCATCCCTTCCCATACCATCTACCATTACAGCTCCATCCACCATCATCATATCCAGCCCCTCTCCAACATCCACACCATCTCCAGTCCATACACTTCCAACACAAGAAGACCACTTCCATCCATTATTCTCCTACCCTCCACCAGATGTCACCTCATCACCCTCAATTCCATCATTCACCCTAATTGATGATTCCTTTATGGATGATTCCCCATCATCTCCTCCTGAGTTACCCTCTTCCTCCACTTCATACCAAGACCTTCTACAGGAAATCATAGACTAACCAACATTCACCCCATCTATCTCCATTCCCCTGTCCTCCATATCCACCTTACCAACACCTCAGCCATCCCTTCCACCATTCTCCAGCTCTCCTCTACCAGAACCCTCAGCTGCTCCTATATCTTCTACCTCTGCTCAAGTCACCCTTGAGCAAGTAGACATCTCAGCCCTTGCTGACAGGCTGTATGAGTTGCTTGCCCCCAGGCTAACTCTGCTGTTGGAGACCTCCTTGGCTCCACTACACCTGTCAGTGGCAGCCCTCTCTGCCAGGCTCTCTTCCCTCTTCCCTCAGGCAGCTCCTACAGCAGTGTGCCTTGATCCAGACTTGTCTGAATCTAGGAAGGGGGAGATGCCATATGAAGTGAGTCTTCATGCTGCTGATGTTGCTGCTGCTGCTTCTGTGACTGCTTCTGCAAGCCTGTCTGCTGCTGCTGCTGTCTTTGCTGCTTCTTCAGCTTCTTCTCTTACTGCTATTACTGTGCCTCAAGCACAAAGTCCTCCTGCTGCAGTCCTTGCAATAGACCTCAGGTCTTTGCTATCAGATTTTGATCAGTTCTACTTCAGCTGTTTGCCAGAGGTCAATGCTGTCCAGCCTCCAGAAGATTTATCCAAGGCCCTTGTGCCATTTTCTTGTTGTGACCCAAGCATTATCTCCTCCTTTGTCAATTCAGTGTTTGCTGCTGCTGAAAATGTTGATGCTGCTGCTTCTTCTAAAGAAAGCATTGTGGTTGCTTCTGATATTGTTGATACTGCTGCTGAGAATGTTTATACTGCTGCTGAAGTTTCTGTCATTGCTGATGAACCTATTTCCAAGGATATTCTTATGTCAGAGGAACCTGAATTTGAGCCTTCTGCAGTCCTTGATGACATTCTTTCTGTTTCTGCTGTTGTTAGTGAAGTTGTTGCTGCTATCACCTGTCCAGAGCCTACTGTTGCTGCCGTTGTTGTTATTGCTTCTACTACATCTGCTGCTGTCATTTCTGCTGTTACTACTTCAACACCTGCTGCTACAACCTCTGCCTCATCTGCCTCTGCACAACTCAAGAAGGATCTGATGAAGAAAATAGATGCTCTCTATGATGACCAGAGTTCTGAAAGTGATGAATTTAGAACAGACTCTGATGACTCTTCTGCTACCATTGCTAGGAAAAGAAAGGCAAGGAGCAAAGCAATGAAAAAGGTACCTTCTGCCAAAGTTAAGGATAACAATGACATTCCATATTACATTCTACATGACTGCCCTATTACTGAACACTGGATGCAATACTCCAAGAACCAGCTGAAAGCAATAAAAAAGAAGAGGAAATATGAGAAGGGTTCATCCCAATTCCAGCACTCTCATCCTCCTCCACCACCTCCTCCTGATGCAGGTGCAGGTGGAAGCTCTGCTGCTCAACCCCCAGCCAGAAGTCAGGCTCCCTATCAGCCTCATGCCAGATCTTACAATAGGGGAAGCCAATCCAGGGGTTCTCATTCTAGGAGAGGAGGATACAGAGGAAATCAAAGAGATCTTCAAGTTTACTCCAAAGGGTACTCCAGCCAACACCCATATTCTAGGGGAGGACAAATTTCTACTGATACAACATCTGGTCCTTTCCCTTTTAAGCTGAAAGAAACTGTGTCTGTCAGGCCTCCTCAAGACAATCCCTCTAACAGATATGAGCCTCCTGTACCTTTTGAGGATCCTGAAAACAATCCAGCTGCTTGGACTGCCAGATTAAAGGAACTAGCTGCACTGGATCAGATTAAAAAGGCTAGAGAACAAGGAAAAGATTCTTCCAACATTTCAACTATGTCTGAACAGAGACAGAAAGAGCTAGAGAGATATGCATCAAGTAAATTCTTTGATTCTGAAAGGTATATGGAATTACATCCTGAAGCTGTAGTTCCCAGGCTTAAAAAGCAAACATATTTGGGTGCAGCAGATGATACCAGATCAAACAAGGAAGCCCTCAATTCCAACAGAGAGATTAAAATGGTTAAGGGCAAGGAAAAGAAATGATATTATAAGGTGACATTTTCTGTGATTTCTGATTACTATCTGGATGATATATATCTCTGTGGTTTCTGCATTGTCTAGCTTGTTGTTTTTCTATTTTACTGATTGTATGTTGTTATTTAAATTCTTCCAAAGTCTGTAAATAGTAATCCTAACCCAAATAGGGGGAGATTGTTGGAACACCCTATTACTAATTTGGGTCAGGATCACTATGTCTCTAGAAAACAGATGCTTGACCTCCTGTATAGCTCAATAGGTCAATTAGAATTGAGTCTAAGGGTTAGAAGTCTAGGTTTGGAAGCTGCCCTGAAGACCAAGATTTTCTGTCTGGAGACTAAGTCTGATCATCGAGCTCAGCACGACAATTCGTCGAACTCCGATCGACGATCGTCTAGCTCAACTTCGACAGATCGTCGAAATCTATTCGACGATCGCTGAGCTCAACTTCATTATATCGTCGAACTCCGTTCGACGATCGGTGAGCTCAGGTCGACGATTTTGACTCTGCTTTGGATCTTTATCTCTGAGCTCAGTTCGACGATCTGTGAGCTCAGATCGACGATATTTTGCTGCTGTATATTTCCAGGTCGCTGAGCTCAGCTCGACGATAGCAGAGCTCAGTTCGACGATTTCAGATAACTTCAAGAATGTTTCTAGATTCAAATTCAAATTAGTTAAGGAGTTATTCTGCAATTAATTCAGAGATTTCCTAGCCGTTTTCATTCATTTCTGGACCAAGGTTCAAGGGATTTTTCAAGGAATATTTCTGTGGACTTTCCTCCAGAAGAGATTTTGCAATTAAGGATGCAATTAATGCAGGCTAACGACTATACTCGACAGAGAATGTTATTCTATTCTGTACCAGAGAATAAAAGATAGAATTTTTTTTGAGTCTCTAATAGGATACAGAGAGAGACACACAGATTACAGAGATACATTCAAAAAGATTCTGTCTCAAAGAATTCTCAAGAACACTCATCCAAGGAGATCAATCTTTTCAGAAATCTTCAGATCTCTTTAGTTTCAAAGTGTTCAAGACCAACATTTCTCAAGACTCCAGACATTCAACATTTCAGTCATTACTGAAATCATCTATTGCTGGAGTTCAATCTTTGAAGGTCTATCACCCTCAGCAAAGCTTTTCTTCCTGAAGATCTCAAGGATTCAGGGGGAGCTTTGACTTCAACAATCCACATAGTCTTCTCAGTTGTTTGAGAAAGAGAAGACTTCCATCACTCTCTCACCCCCTCTCTGTAAAGGGTTTCTCAAACTCCCTTCAAAAGTTTGAGCTTGGTTTTTGAGCACCTTGTCAAAAGCTCATTGGTGGCAAGACACCTGATCAAAAAATCTAGCTTGGTTTTTGAGCACCTTATCAAAAGCTCATTGGTGCCTAGGACACCTGATCAACTCATCCTGCAGTGGATTCCTACCTAGGGTGGTAGAAGAGTGGATGTACCCAAGTTTAGGGGAACCACTATATTTCCTTGTGTCTTCTGGTTTTGCTTGTGTTTATGTTTTTTTCTGGCCTTGATTTTTCTGTGATTAGCTTTTGTTTAACTTAGTTCTGTGATTAGATTTTTAACTGCTTCCCTGCTCACTCTTATTACAACAATTGTTGTAAAAAGGTTTCAAAACACCATATACTCTATTCACCCCCCCTCTAGAGTATATCAGATCTAACTGCACTTTCATAATAGATAGTAAATTAAACGGGAAGCCTGAGACATGAAGAGCCAAGTAGAGAAAGATAGAGGAAGTGAGAGGGATATCAGTAGAGCCTGAGACAGGGACGGTATCGCAATTGGCTACTATGATACACTTAGGATATGGAGAAGTCAAGTATTGATGGGGCTTCAATGAGGTGATATGGTGCGTAGCACCTGAATCCACTATCCAATGCGGACTAGTGGAGAGACAAACAATACCTTCATTGGAGATGGAGGCAACAGAGGCAGGCGAGTGGCTAAGTATCCCGTGAAGTTGTTGGAGATGAAGACAAACTTCTTCAAGATCAACACTAGTGACAGAGGGACTGTGAACAACAACAAAAGCAGTCAGATGAGGAGGAAGACCATGTTTGCGGTAACATGTCGCCTCAAGGTGTCCATACTTACAGCAGAAAGTACACTTGGGCCGCGACCGCCCACCTCAGGCCCTTCCCTGAGAGCCGAAACGTCCTCCACGAGTAGGGGGATGGAGAGTTAGTAAAGGTACAAAAGAGTGCTGGAGAAGGGCCGGTGAGGGAGGGCCGGTAGTGTCAGGAGGTGGTGAAACCCTCAGCAGCATAGAGCACACATCAGATAATGATGGAGTCGCAACAGACGATAGGATTTGAGCCCGAACATTCTGAAGATGAGGCGGGACACACGCCATTATCATGACAATACCTACTGCTTCTTTTTGAGTGCGCTAGGCAACAAGATCCATATTGGGAGGCTGATGCTGGATCCAGGCTTCAACCAAAGTCTTGGCCAAAACGACAAATGAGGTTAAGTTGGCAGCACCGTCAGTGTCAAGATTCTGAAGATCTGTGATGATGTCATATATGTGCTGAATACTGTTCTACTTAGTATACGCGAATGATACCACCAAAGCACTTTAGTGGCAACTAGGTCGTAGCCTGCAAGGGGGTACCGAATTTAAACTGCTAGCCGCTCTCTTTATTCTTCAATCGATTCCTATTCTTTTTCACCCCCAGAAGTGCCTAAACTGCCTTGAGAGAAGACTCCACCAGAATTGGAAAGTCAGCAGTGGTGTTGGTTCCTGTCCCCCCACTTCTCGGGAGAGCTTTAGTAGCTTATGTACTAGTTGTCGGAGTAAAGGGAATGAAGCTCATCCCACATTGCCTTGACCGTCTCGTGATACATGACCATATGGTAAGGTTCACCATCAAGGGAGTTTAGAAGACAGGTCTGAACATAACAGTCGTTACGCAGCTACTCGTCAGTAGATGTTGAACGAGGATCCAAAGAGAGATCATGTAGAAGCCACTTAGACTGAAGTACCCGATGTATGAAGTGCACCAATTAAACAAAATTCTTCTTCCCGATAAGTGAGATTGTGGTGATCCTCAACTCATCACGCAGTTCAGGAGTAAGAACCAGGCGAGCTACAGGAGAGGAAGTTGGGTGCTCGGTAGAATCAATCGCAGAGCCCATGGAGAGACGGTCTGGCGGCTATAGGAAGCAGTTAGAGCATATACAACGGACAATGGCTAGAGGCAATACACAGTCGCTAACGAGCAAAGGATAAGCAGAGAGCTCGATAAAGGAGACCATGACATGAAGGGAAGGCCGCTGTAAAGCCAAAAAGAGGAGGAGACCACGACAAGAGTAACTAACAGAGAATGAGGAAAACTGGTTGAAGACAATCCAACTGGACCGCATGACTGCAGAATAAGACCACGCAGTAAAAGAGAAGACCGTGATGGCTAAGGAAGTCAGCAGGAGCACAAGTCTGTGGCAAACACTAGAAGACCAAAAGACAGATCGTGCGATAAGATCAAACCGTGCGAACACGTTGAGAAGAAGCAAACACGTGGCAGGATGTGTGGCAAGATTAAGTCAGCACGAGCAGGGCGCGCGACAAGCAACTCGCACGAACAAGAAAGAGGTCGGAGTGGCTTAAATTCGCACGAGAAGCAGGTCGCGGGGAGGCTGGAGGGTCCGCAATGACTAGAGGAGAAGGCCGCACGGTAAGAGAGGAGGTGAGACCCACGGAGCATACTAGATTGATTATAAAAGGAGAAGAGCAGAAGGAGGGGAGAAGGGTGGTTCCACAAGAATCAATAACAGAGAAACTTGCGGTTAGGAGTAAACCGCACAAGAGAAGCAGCAGTGACCGCAGAGCGGTGCAGACACTAAACCACGAGGAGTGTCATGCAGTTACTCAATTACTATCCGCTAAAGAGGGAGCTCGCCGAGTCCGCAGGAAGGAAGAGACCACCCAAGGGGAGGCGGTTAAAAAATTAGAGACCGCCCAAGGGGAGTCGGTTAAAAAATCAGAAACCGCCCAAGGGGGATCAGATGCTCTGATATCATGTAGAGAAAATGCTGAAATCTTGTATATCCTTCTTCAATGTATAAAAACAATGTATGAGTACATATATATAGGGAGAAGAGAGAGAGAGATGAGTCTCATTTATATGGTGTGGGACTAATACAAGACTAGTAGAATCTACACTAAGTAGGCCCATACATGAGCCTAAACATGAGCCTAAACATGAGCCTTTTCTACCAAGAGAAAAAAAAACTAAGAAATATTCTAAACAAACCAAGTTAATGAAACATTCATTAAATCTAATTTATGTAAAAATTAAAACTAACAGATTTTGAAAAGACATATTATAAAGAAGTACTGATGTGGGACGGTGGGCCCCACCTCAGCGGTGGCGCACGACATGGGCGGGCTGTCAGCTCAGAGGTCGCAACATGTCCTAGCCCAATCGCCTACAATCATCAGGACTGCAATCCGTACGCCCCACCCTTACTCCGGGCCCAATATAAGCCAGCGGCGGGATGTTGAGGCCGGGTGACATCGAACCCAGGACCTCCTTGATAAGAGACCTTAAACATAACATAAGATATTTACGAGAATGGAATATCAAGTGTCGTATTGTTCCGGGTCTATTGATTACTTTAATCACGCAAATTAATATTATTTTATCGAAATATAAAAGTGTTTGAAAATGAATAAAAGATAAAGAAGAAGAAAGCATTTGAACGAGAATCCTTCTTAAGTAAAAAATTTCGTAAAACTTAAATTCATAAACAAAGATAAAAAATAATTCGACCGTGCGGGTTCCCAAATTATGAAAGCGTCTCTCGAGAATACACTAACAACTAACCTTAGAAGAATCGATTAAGTCCTCTTGGCCAGTCCAAACCCCTACGCTTGTTTTATGAGGTGAACCCCACTACCGCGTTTGACCCCAATCAAGAAGTTTTGTGCCGCCCTCTCTCGAGAATAACATGCAACTCCTTTCACCTTTGAGCGATCTACTCATATTCACAATCTCTCGATAAACTAGAATACAGATCAAAACTCAATTATCATACGTCAAAAATATGAAATCGAAAAGATAAAATCAACGATGAATCGTAATAATTCTAAATCAAAAGCTATGAGAAAAAGAATACGAAATAGATTACTCAGGAATTATTCTGATCAAATGCAAGAGAATTAACTACACATAATGAAGGAGACATGATCTAAATAAAAAGATAATTTTATTAATAAAAAAGTAAGATTAAAAGTGCATGAAATTAAATATAAGTTAATTTTATGAAATTAAAGTAAGTGTGCATAAAAGAAAGTACATAAAATGAAAGAAAATGATCCAATATAAGAGTAGGGACTGGATGGGAAAACAAGTGACATCATGTGAGCTTTTATAGAAGAAAACAGTAAGTCACGCCCGTGACCATTGGACGTGTCAGACACAAAACTGCTGTCTTGAAAACTCGGGAACGTTTGGAGAAAAACTGCCAAAATATGTTAATTTGCGGGTTATGCCCCTGAGTCACGATCGTGGCCTAGGGCGTGTCTTGATCGGGTCAGCAAACAACAGAAAACGACACGATCTGACATTAATTCGGCAATTTCGGGTCGATCACACCCTTGAACACGCCCGTTACATGGTGGCGTGTCAAGAGAAAAAGTTTCAGAATTACCAGAAAGCATTTGGGAGAAAATTGTAAATTTTCTCAGGACACGCCCCTAATTCACGCCTATGTCACGTGCGTTATATGAGGCATGTACTTGGGAAACTTCACTAGATTGTAGATGACGTCGTCCTATTTTCGTTGACTGGTTGCTCTTCCCGTAACTCTTCATGTATTAAAAGTTATGATCATTTGAAGTTCAGTCATTCGCAGTCAAAAGCGTTAATTTTCTACAACATGCCATCTGATTAAAATAAAACATATTAGACATATTAGACATTTATTAAAATAAAAATATTAGACATTTATTAAATGTCTAATATGTCTAATAAAACATATTAGACATTTATTAAAATAAAAATAAATAAAATATAACTATTTATTAATAAAATATTATATTAAAATAACTATAAATTATGTATTATCAGACACACTTAAAATCAGGAATAATAAACATTTCCTACAAATGCTTATTTGAGAGATCATACCATGTTCAAATTTGTTGAAATTCCTACCATATATCAAATTTATCATTTTGAGTATCTCCACAAAATTCCGACCCATTTGGACAACATAATAATTATTTGCGGCATAATAATTTATATCATATTATTGACGAAATCGCACTAAATACTTATCCAAAAATTACGAAACTCAACAGGTGTGAGAACAATGCCATCAAGTTTATGTGTACCAAATTTCATAAGTATCCAATAATCATTTTGAGAGGAATTCACGAAACATCAAAATCTATACGATTACGACACAGTTTATGGAAATGGGATTTCTGGGTGCTACAGACCACCAAAAATTATGTGTCACAACATTTTGGAAAGTTCTCTCAAAGGGCTACAACTTTCATGTTGAGCTTAAGATTCAAATCTAAGTGTATCATACCTTAAAATGAGATTGAACCCGATTGTATAAAACTAGACAGAACCTGTGTAGCACCTAAGTCATAACTAACTTTGACACATTACTTTCGAATCGTGCAACCACATTTCTTAAAGGATTTTACAAAGGTTACAACTTTCATTTGAGTCCGAAGCCTAAATCTGACTGGATCATGCCTAAAAGTGGCTTGAACCTAGCTGCGCACACAAAATAGATTCAGGTTGGTTTGCAGATAACAAAACTGCACCGATCTTAAGGTAGATCTAACAGAGACTGTTCATCTTCTTCCTCCAGCCAACGTACAAGATGAACCCAACCTTCTCTCCTCTAATACTCCCTCAATAGACCACCATTCTTCCCAAGATCAAGTCCTACAACTTCATATTGAAGAGAGGAGTTGATTGAAGTCATTTTCTCGACGAACAACGCCCTAGAACAGAAGTTCTAGCGTGGTCTCTTCCTACAGAACTCCATGGAACTCACCAAAACCAAACTCTCTTGAGCCAAATGTCTCTCCTAATTTTAGATCTAAAGATCTAACACCAAGGAAGATGAGAGAAAGCTCGCTTGGCTCGTGACCATGGATCGAGTTTGTATTCTTGGCGGCATGGTGGCGATCTACTAAGTTCCGAATCCTTCTTTCAAGCTTGTTTTTCCAAGAATATTGTTGGTCTCAGCTCTTGAGTGGTGAGAAAGAAATGATGAAGGTCCCATGGTGAAGGAGAAGTTTTACCCTTAAGGATTTTAGCTAACAGGTGATGGGAAAACTCTTTATCATACCTTTGAATGACAAGCGCCATTTGTCACGTTCTTATTGGACCAAAATGTCAACACTAACCTTGAAATAAGGAAGATAAGGCACGAGTACAACAGGTATGGGCACAGGCATGGGTACAGGTACGGGCACAGGCCTGGGTACAGGTACGGGCACAAATAAGTGCCATGTTGCATGACACCGCAAAATAGAACAAAACAACACTTCGAACTTTAATTCCATTAATAACCATTCAAATAATTATATCAGAACTACATGAAAATATTCCCTAAAATTTTTCAAACTTTGAGGGGTACATATATCTTATGCATGCACAAAATTTCATCTCCATCCGGGTAATATTTTGAGAGGAATAGACAAACTGAGATTCACTCGTTTGGTGACACTATTTACTAAAAATGGATTTTTTGGAGCTACAGAGCTTCCCAAAAAATGTGTAGCAACTTATTGGAAAAGTATTTTCATGGGCTACAACTTTCATGTTGAGCCCGATGTCTGAATCCAAACAAAGTGTACCTAAAAATGGCACGGAAGGCTGCTCTGTCTTCTAGTCGAATTTTGAGTCCATGCAGTCAATGCGGTCGATATTTCATGCAGTCGATGCAGTCAATATTTCATGCAGTCGATGTAGTCGATATTTCATGCAATCGATACAGTCGATATTTCATGCAGTCAAAATTTTATGCAGTCAATATTTCATGCAGTTTTTCTTTGTTTAGTCATTTTGGCCTTGTCCCAATCTTAACCACTTCAAAGTCCTAAGGCTGCTCCTTAGTCCAAGTCAACCCTTAGTGACACAAGTCGCTCCACGGTCTTGTTCGAATTGGGACGTTACACACAATTATGTTCTTATCAGAATCAATTTAGTGGAACATATGAAGACCCACGACAAATTCAATGGCAGCATTATACGCAGACCCATGGTCATGACCTTTCCAATGACCTAATTATTAGCTTATGCAATCTCGCAGCATCACATTCAAATTCTAAGAATCTCACTGGAAAATCATGCCCTAACTCCAACATCACGATTTTTCATAAAAATGAGCAATTACCATGGTGCTATGACAGCATTTGTACATCTAATGAAATTCCTACGTGCAATATCATGTAATCATTACCAAATCTGGCCACTGACCGCGATTTTACTTCACCTACAATGTCTAATCTGGGAATCCCCATTAGATGTCTAATGCATTTATGTCCGGGTGGCAATCTCACTCCCCCGCGGTTTGTAATGAACTGTGGTTATTCTAAACCCTCGAATCAAAGGCACCAAATACCACAAAACCAATATTTAAATCCAATAACAAAGAAACGCAAGCATGCGTCCTAATGATAGGGAAGATATGGATTGTTACCTTCCTCGCTTTTCTCCAATAGCGGGCTAAAGCCCAAATTGCGAAGCCGGCCCTCGAAGGCCGAATTGGAGTGTTTACTTGCTTTTGTTCATGTATGACTGGCCTGCGTGCCGTGGTATGGAAAACATGTATTAAGAGTAAACCATTTGTAAGGCCTTAAGGCCAGTACTTGTGTATGTACTACATTCCTATTTGGTGTTTAGTGGACATTCATGCTTGTTGCTGGGTTCTTTAATTGCAACTTATAAAACTGCTTCCGCTAGAATGCTCTGTGTAGGACATTATGATTGGTTGAATGGTTTCCATTGAGTAACCACTCGGTCTGTCTGTGGTATATGACGTCGGGCCCCGGCCGGACCTACTGCTATATACTATGCGACGGATATGGGGTGTTACAATAGGTCACGCGGGTAGCTTCAAGGAGCCAGGAGTTTGGCTTTGACTTCGGTCAAGTACTTGGAAGTGTGCGGTCTCTGCGGTTTTTAGCAGGTCGCTCTGCGGCTTGTTAGTTCTCTGCTTCAACTTTGCAAGTTCCAATCCTGTCCGCCAGTCTCAGGCGGGTAGGCGGTCTGTTCATCAGTTCATCAGCAGTAGGCGAATAACGGTGTGTTCGCGCGGCCTCGCGGCTTCGGAGGACTCCGTGTCTATTCGGCGTGTTGCAACTTCAGCTCGGGCGGCTTCAGCGGACTTGGCGACTTCGGCGGTCTCGGCGGTTTCCAGTGCTGTCCGCCCGGCTTGTTTTTTGTGCTTTCTGTTATAGCTTGTGTACTAGCGAAATCATGTCTCGCTACGTATACCTCGCCTTGTAAAGAAGTGTAATGAATATAAGATCTGCTTGTTCTTCCATGTGCTTGATGTGTTGAGCTTGCTCCCTGGTTTTCTGCTAGATCAAAGTGTGAACTGGGTAGTGCCGAAGATATTAATTTGGTTTTGGGCTATATTGCTGACCACCTTGAGAAAATTTAACAATCATTACCAAATCTGGCCACTCACCGCGATTTTGCTTCACCTACAATGCCTAATCTGGGAATCTCCATTAGATGTCTAATGCATTTATGTCCGGGTGGCAATCTCACTCCCCCGCAGTTTGTAATGAACTGTGGTTATCCTAAACCCTCGAATCAGCGGCACCAATTACCACAAAACCAATATTTAAATTAAATAACAAAGAAACGCAAGCATGCGTCCTAATGACAGGGAAGATATGGATTGTTTGTCCTCTTCACAATTTTGCTCATAATCCATTGTTCCTCTTCCACAATGAAATCAAGTATTGAGTTAGTATCTACCGAAGACTCGTGAAATTGTCCGGAAAACTCGCCTGGATATCGAAATCCGAAAACTGCATCAATGGATGGCAGGGGCTAAAGAGGGATGTTAATGAGTAAAATGAAGCCCTGTAATAAGAGGGATAATACTGAGCAAAATGAAGCCATCTACAGTCTACACATTGCCATAAACAAATCATCGATCCACCTCCTAGATTGCCAACGACACCATTTTCCCTCCACTCTAATCTTCTCCTCTCCACAGTCTCCCCATCTTGGAAAGAGAAAATGAAGGAAAAAATGATTTGAAAGCTGCCATCTCCCACGACTCAGAAGCATTGTGAAGAAATCCGGGCAATTGGATCTAAATTCATATAATCCTATGACCAAAAATGAATCAAGGAAGTCTACTTTTGCACCCGTACACAGGTTTGCACATGGCTTGGTCATGGCCGCATGCCTAGCTATGCAGCTCTTTGGGATCCCAGAACTGGAGCAAAAGGCAGTACCCGGCCATGTATTTCCACATGGCTTGGAACAAGGCCATGTAGCCCATTTCAAGGATGTTTTAGATTGGGGGCTTCAGGAATAAGTGCACGTACTATGTACACAGGCATGTCATGGACCTTGTAGAATGTGAAAACCTATGAAATGAATCCTATAACACCCCACAACCATCTAACTGTTAAAAAATGAAAATGAATGAATAATTAAAAAAGGAATGAAATGATGTAACCGTGTAGTCCAGTCCAATCTAAAGCTTTCCACTCAATATTACAAACAATACAAATGAAATGTATCTGGAAAGTTCCTCTTTACTAGTATATATACATGTACTGATATTATGAATAATAATAAGAAGAATTCTCAAACTCTTCTACTTTGCATTCCTCTTTCCCCTTTTCCCCTACATTGTGGTATGAGAGCCACAGATTCCAGCCATTAGTAGATCTGTGTAGAATCTAAAGTCCCGGTGATCAAGAGCAAAGCCTCATCATCAGTACCAACGACAAAGTGCATGGCCTCATCATATGGCGGAGGCAACTTCGTCTGGCCAAGCATTCTCTTACACCCAAACCGACATTCCCATCTTTGAAGGTGAATCATACGACTTTTGGAGTAAGCAAATGAAAATTTACTTCATATCTTAAGGTATGTGGGAATTAGTTCAAAATGGATTCACACTGCCCACTGCGAAATCTCCAGCAGAAAATCAGGATGCGGCATTCTCGAAAACTTTGCATGACAATAAAAAAAGATGCAAAAGCCTTCCTAACCATTCAACAAGGAGTAGGGAAATCAATACTTCCCTTAATCATCAATGCCGAGACCTCTAAAGAAGCTTGGGAAATCTTAAAAATAGAATTCAAAGGTGATGAAAGCGTGATCTTCATGAAATTAACAGTTCTATGGAAGGAGCTGGACACCACCAATATGAGAGAAGGAGAGGCAATCCATAGGTTCTTCTCAAGAGTCACTTCAATTGCAAATCAACTCAAAACATATGAAGAAGACCTTCCAGAAAGAAGAATTATGTTGAAACTGTAAAAGGTATATTTGGACGAATAACGGGCTCGGGGGCTTTACGCGTGGAAACTCTAGGAATTGTTCTATATATTCCTAGCTGGGGGCAACAGGGAGAGGGTTCCATTTTGACCCTCCTCCGGATGTTTCGAGCGCATCTTACATTCTCAAAATTTCTTCCTCGCCGCTCCCTGTCGCGGATTTAGGGCTCGCTGTCGCGCTCGCTGTCACGAAAAAAAGGGCTCGCCATCGCGTCTTCCCCTTCGTCGATCGCATCTTCCCCGTCGTCGATCGCGTCTTCCCCGTCGTAGATCGCGTCTTCCCCGCCGCCGATCGCGTCTTCCCCGTCGCCGATCGCGTCTTCCCCGCCGCCGACAACGCTCGATCGCGTCCTCACCGTCGCGAAATAAGGATATCTAAGCCGACCTCTATGGCCGGCAATCTTTCGGGTTGCATGCTTCTCTGCCTTCGGCGCCAAGGGCAAGGGTCGATCTAGGTCTACATCGTCGCACCCATCCAACTAGGAACTGCCGACCTCCAACTTCTTCCTCCGAGGCTGCCGGAGTTCAGTTCTGGGAGGAAGAACTACCGCCTGTACAGATCCACCGCCATAGATCCAGAGCTATCCAGTGAAGCCGATCCAGTTTGCTCTTCAGTGGTAGCCGTGTTCTCTTCCGGCAGATTCAGTGTTAGGGTTTGCAAGCAAGTGAAGGGATGAGGAACTCCAGCTTCTCCTCTCCAGTGCCCATGAACAAATTGGAGAAGTTCACGGCCATAGAGTTCAACGACTGGAAGTTGAACACCCAGTTCAGGATGAAATACCTGAACATCTTCTACAGCATCAAGACTACTCGTGCTGATGTTGCTGGGACTGACGACGAGGCACATTGGATCGAAGACGAGGACTTCTGTAGGGATTACCTGCTAAACTGCCTCTCCTCCAGCCTGGCCAAGAACTACATCAAGATGCAGTCTGCTAAGGAGATCTGGGAGGCACTAGAGGAGCACTTCAAGCAAGAGGAGGACCTCTTAAAGGATCATCTGGTGGACAAATTCCACTCCTTCAGCTTCGACGAGGAGAAAGTAATTCTCCCCCCAAGTATCGGAATTTGAAAATTTGATTTATTCCTTGCACAGTGAGTCTATCAGTCTGCCCGATAGCTTTGTTGCGGGCACGATTGTGTATAAGTTGTCCTCCTCGTGGTGCATTTTCAAAACGGAAATGTACCGCAAAAAGATGCAGGTTGGTCTGAACGACCTTAAGCGTTTCATACGCATTGAGGACGAGAACAAGACGAAGCACTCCTTGGAAGCTGTTGGCAAGCAGAAGGCTTCTGCCAACATGATTTCAAGCTCTATGCGTTCTCCCCCCTCACAAGACCAAAACGTCTCGTAGTAGCCCCCAGGTTGCAGGACCGAGTAGACCCTCTAAGAAATTTAAGGGTAAATGTTTTAACTGCAACAAGTGGGGGCACTGCGCATCTGACTGCAAGTTACCAAGGAAGGAGAAAACTAGAGCACCATAAGATGGCAACCAGGCCCATCTGGTTAGCCAAGCTGAGCTATCCGACTTTGTTGCCATGGTCAGACACGCGCAGGACAACATGTAGTGGTTCCTGGATTCTGGGGCAACATGTCATGTTTGCAACAATGCTAATCTTTTGACAGAGCTGAAGAATGCAAAGGAATCAATGACTGTAGCAGATGGAGGAACATCTGACGTATTGAAGGTGGGGAACGCAACTCTGATGCTCTCCTCAGGTAAGTATTTAATTTTAAAGAACGTAAAATTTATTCTTTCTTTATCTATTAACTTAGTATCTATTAGTTTATTGTGTGATGCTGATATGTCAGTTAACTTCTATAGTGGTAGAGTGACTCTGTCAGTTAACTCTCACTATTTTGGATGTGTTTACGTCCAAAATAGGATGTACCGTCTGAGTCTAGCAAATGAAGTAGTGCAACAAGTTCAATTGAATTTAGTTAGCCCTAGGACTCTACATGAGAGACTAGGACACGTCAACTATAGGAAAATGTTCCAAGTAGCTAGAACTCACAAAATCACATTAGACACTAAGTCTCCACTTGAAAAATGTGAAGTGTGTGCTCAGACTAAGATCACTAGAAAACCTTTTGGCATGGTTACTAGGAGCATAATACCTCTTGAGCTTATATATTCCGATATTTATGACTTTAAGAGTTTTTTCATTAGAGGTGGAAGGAAGTATATGATCACGTTCATAGATGACTGCACAAGGTTTTGTCATATTTCGTTGCTTAAAACTAAAGACGAAGCGTTTGAAAAATTTTGCCTTTTCAAAACCAGGTTAGAAAACCAATTAAGCATGAAAATAAAGAGATTTAGGAGTGATAGAGGAGGAGAATATATGTCCAGTGAGTTCAGATGCTTCCTTGCTTCACAGGGCATCATAGCAGAAACCACTGCTCCTTACTCCCCCCAATCTAACGACATAGCCGAGCACAAGAATAGAACGTTAACAGAGATGTTGAACTCTATGCTGCTCACTACAGGCATGTCTTTCGCTTATTGGGGAGAAGCAGTCTTGACTGCGAATCACATTCTGAATAAAGTTCCTCATGCTAAGTTAGAGGTTACACCCTACGAGATTTGGTTTAAGAGACCCCCGTCTTTAACTAGACTTAAGACCTGGGGCTTCATAGCCTATGTCAGGGTTCCTGACACTAGACGGTCTAAGGTTGGACCTAGGACCAATACATGTGTCTACTTAGGTTGTGCTAAAGATAGTGCTGCAAATAGGTTACTTGATATTTCTAATAATATCATAATAGAATCTAGGGATGCAGTGTTCTTCGAGGATAAATTCCTCAAAGATAAGAACTTAACGATCCCAGGTATGCAAGTAACTATTCCTGAGGAAGATCCTGAATTAGTACTGAGCACCTCCTATTCCGTTCCGGTAGATAACTCTGGCCTAGAGTCTAGAAGGACTTCAGTGTGAGAGAGAACCCCCAGAACCTTTGGTAGTGATTTTGTCACTTACCACGTTGAGGCTAATCCATCCACCTTTAAGGAAGCGATGAGATTAAGGGATTCCCTACTCTGGAAAGAAGCCATTGAGGATGAGATGAACTCTCTCCTTCAGAACGACACCTGGACGTTAGTTGATAAGCCAAAAGAGGCTAAAACTATAAAGTGTAAGTGTGTTCTGAAAAAGAAGCTCAATCCTGATGGTAGCGTATCTAATTATAAAGCACGCCTGGTGGCTAAAGGTTTCACACAAGTTAGTGGGGTGTATTACTTTGATGTATACTCACCAGTGTGTTACTTAGCAACCATTAGGATACTCCTTGCTATTTTGAGCATTGAGAACTTTATTGTTCATCAAATGGATGTTAAGACTGTGTTCTTGAACGGAGATTTGACCGAAGAAGTCTACATGAGTTAACCTGAAGGTCTCATTGTACATGGTCACAAAAACAAGGTCTGTAAGCTATTAAAATCGCTATACGGATTAAAACAAGCACCGAAATTATGGCATGGGAAGTTTGACTATACTGTAAAGAATATGAGATTCATGTCGATTCTCTCGGACAAATGTCTTTACATACGTCATAGATCAGACAAAGTCACCATAATATGCTTGTATGTGGATGATATGCTTATTCTTGGATCTGATCAATCCGAAGTGGATGACGTAAAGTCAGGTCTAATTAAAGAATTTAGCGTGACAGACCTCAGTGTAGTTGACACTATACTATGTATGCAAGTGAGCTTTGGGAAACGTGACATTTCTCTAAGTCAAAGCCACTACATCCAGTCCATGTTGGACACGTGGGGATACAGTGAACGTAAAGCGGCTGAGACACTATACGATTATTCTAACCACTTAAAGCCCAATGATGGAGCTGCGGTTCGACAGTTAGATTATTCTAAACTGCTTGGTAGCCTCATGTATGCTATGGTTTGTACGAGACCTGACATATCCTTTACGGTCGGCATGTTAAGTAGGTTCACTAGCAATCCTGGCCAAGACCATTGGGATGCCCTTGATAGGCTGATGAGATACTTAAAGCACACCCGACATTATGCTTTATGTTACCATGGTCATCCTCCAGTTTTGGAAGGATATTCTGATGCATCATGGTGCTCAGAATTAAACGACAGCAAGTCCACTAGTGGATTTATATTCACACTAGGAGGAGCAGCTGTAGCCTGGAAGTCCAAGAGACAGTCGTGCATTGCACTCTCATATATGGAATCCGAACTCTATGCTCTCGCTTCAGCTGGTGAAGAAGCAGAGTGGATAAGAGATTTGGTGATGGACATTCCACTGTCGAGCCTGAAACTGAGTTCTATTGCAGTTTACTGCGACAATCAGGCTACTAAAATAATTGCCACGAACACTTTGTTCAATGATAAAAGAAGGCAACTTAGGATGAAACAGGCCTGGTTGACCTCTCTCACAAGTCAAGGGATTATGACCCTGGTTGATGTGAGATCGAAAGATAATGTTGCAGACGCCTTGACTAAAGGATTAAATAGAGCTCTCACAATCAAAACATCGGGGAAAATGAGATTAAAGTTCATAGAAATATGAAACTTTCCTCCCAGGTTTATGTTTTGATACGTACGAGCCTATAGCTGCCAACATTCAATCATCTAATAAGTAACAGATTGAAAACTCCAAATAAATTTTTGATGAAAACCCAAGATGGTTGGATGCTGGTTATTCCACACTTGATAACCTAACGTCATCTCATTGTAAGCTGATTCAAGAATTATTCAACTGAGAATTGAAAGTCGTTGTAAATGTTAGTCTAAACATTATTGGTCACAACACATTATTCCACATTTGATAATGTTGCACGTGATGTGTGCCCGCATGTGTTGGTGAGGTACATAGTGATCCGTAATGAGTAAGGTAACGTGACTAGTCCTAGTTAGACTGGATGAGATGCTGATAGAGTTACTTCACTGTTGCTAGAAGTGTTAAGCTCATTTAGTAAGAGCTAGTTTACTTTAAACGTTACTACATATGTTTGTGAATTCATAGAGTCTGACTCATGAAATTTCTTGCAGACTATGATGGAGATTATGGAGGAGCTGTAGACCTGGACATGGATGACGATGATCTACTAGATGAGTAGAATCATCAAACGTTTAATTCATGTTTTGTTTTGTTTTGTAATAACTATTCAGACTTTGTTTTTTGGGATAGAATCTGTGTGATGGTTTGCCGTTTAGGCAAAATCCTTTTATTTGATTAATTAGTATGATCTATCCTGAATGTTTAGTTTAGTTTGAATTATTATTTTGTCTACTCTCCAGCACCCCAAAACATTACTGTTATTTGTCACGAATATAGGAGGAGATTGTAAAGGTATATTCGGACGAATAACGGGCTCGGAGGCTTTGCGCGTGGAAACCCTAGGAATTGTTCTATATATTCCTAGCTGGGGGCAACGGGGAGAGGGTTCCACTTTGACCCTCCTC
Source organism: Platanthera guangdongensis (assembly GCA_039583875.1). Classification (NCBI taxonomy): domain Eukaryota; kingdom Viridiplantae; phylum Streptophyta; class Magnoliopsida; order Asparagales; family Orchidaceae; genus Platanthera; species Platanthera guangdongensis. The sequence goes on from CM077148.1 coordinate 159,483,486, forward strand.
CGGATGTTTCGAGTGCATCTTACAGAAACTCATCAGCAGTAACACCAAGGTATGAGCATGTGGTGGCAGCCATTCAAGAGGCAAGAGACATTGCCAAGCTCACTGTGGCCGACCTAATGGGGTTACTTCAAGGACATGAAGAAAGAATGAAGAAGAAAGAGCCTCAATTGTCAAAAGCTTTTCAAAGCAAGCTTCACTTCGACACATAAAAGAAAGATTAGAATGGGAGAGAAGAAGTTTGAAAACAAATGTACCAACCTTTTTTGCAAGTTATGAAACAAGAAAATCCATAATACCAAAGATTGTTACTCTAAATGTACCAAATGCAAAATTCAAAATCATTTAAAAAAGGATTGCTGGTTCAAAAACACAAAAAACAAAGAAGCAAATGTGTGTGAACAGGAACAAGAATTTCTGTTTTATTCCTACTGTCAGACAAGTAAGAATGAAGAAAATGTATGGCTATTGGATAGTGGTTGTTCTAACCACATGACCAATAACAAACTTTCTTTCTCTTATCTCAATGAGAACAAGAAATCTGAAGTAATCATGGGGAATGAAGATGTTTCAGCCATAGAAAGGAAAGGCTCAAATGCTGTAAAACTAAAATCTTGAGAAACAAAGCTCATCCAGGATGTGCAATACGTGCCAGGTCTCTCCCAAAACCTACTAAGCATTGGACAGCTACTAAGTAAAGGCTACAAAATTATATTTGATGAAGAAGAGTGCAAGATCTTCAAAAATAACCAGCTGATCACAAGTTCCAAAATGGCAAGGAACAAAATATTTCCAATGTATTTCCAGCAAGTTTCAAGCACTGAAGGATTCAGTATCCAGGCTCAAACAACAAAAACAACAGAAGAAGCATTTCTTTATTATATAAGGTTTGGGCACATTCATTTCAAACATTTATCAAAGCTGAGTAATTTGGTAATGGGAATACCACAAATACAAAATAACAATTCTGTTTGTTAAACTTGTGCCATGAACAAGATACACAAACATAGCTTCCTACACCAAACTCAATGGAGGGCTTCAAAGCTACTTGAACTCGTCCATGCCGAGATTTGGAGGGCCCTCCACCACTCCCACCTAGATGGGAAAGCGTTATTTTCTACTATTTATATATGATAAAGGTAGGATGGCATGGATCTACTTCCTTTATCAAAAGTCTGAAGCCTTCCAAACCTTTCTATAATTCAAAGCATATGTTGAAAATCAAACATGACAAAAAATTAAAGGCCTAAGAACCGACAGTGGAGGAGAGTTCACTAGCTTAGAACTCACCTCCTACTGTCAATCTCAAGGCATAAAAAGACAACCAACAGTCCCAAAAAATCCTCAACAAAATGGTATTGTAGAAAAAAAAATAGAACAATAGTCGAAATGGGAAGAAGCATGCTACAATATAAGAAATTACCAAAGGAATTCTGGGGAGAGGCATTCAATACGGCTGTTTATATTTTGAATAGAAGCCCTACTAAAGCCCTTCAGAATTGCATACTATATGAGATTTGATACCAAAAAAGGCCAAATGTAAAGCATATGAGAGTGTTTGGAAGCACTGCCAACATTTTACTTTCAAAAGAAAACAAAGATAAGCTAGAGCAAAAAGGAGAAAAACTCATCATGGTAGGATACAACTGTGAATCAAAGGGATATAAGCTCTTCAATCCAGTCACCAAGAAGATTGTAGTCAATAGGGACATCATATTCTGTGGAGAAGAAACATGGTACTGGGATGAACCCATGGATCAGAGTCCAATATTTGAAAATCCCATGGAGGTTGAGACTGAAGCCACACAAACAAGTGAGCCAACACCACCTGCTAGTCCAAGGGGGCGTATCTTCTGATCAGTCATCAGATTACAGTCCAGACTCATCACTTCCAAGGAAATTCCGGTCAATTTCTGAAATATACAATTCACAAAACATTGCTCCTATCTGCACAGAACCCAAAAGTTACGGAGATGCTATAAAAGACCTAAGTGGGCTTTAACAATGGATGAAGAAATGCTAATGATCCACAAAAACCAAACCTGAGAGTTAGTTCCTAAACCTCCAGAAAAGGGGATCATTGGTCTAAAATGAGTTTACAAAATTAAACTAGATGAGAAGTGGCAAATCCAAAAATATAAAGCCCGTCTAGTGGCAAAAGGATACTCACAGAAGCCTGTAACATACTTTACAGACACCTTCTCACCTGTTGTTAGAATGAAAACAATAAGAACCCTTCTAGCCTATGCTGCTCAGTGCAACCTGCAAGTGCATCAATTAAATGTAAAGTCTGCATTCTTAAATGAAGAATTAGAAGAAGAGATTCTAGTTCAGCAGCCAGAAGGATATGTTGAAAAGGGGGAGGAAGAGAAGTTATGCAAACAGAAGAAAGTCATATATGGACTTAAACAGGCACCCCGTGCCTGGTACGCCAAGATAACCAATTTCCTCTGCAACAGTCCATTTGTAAAAAGCCCAAATGATCCAGCATTATATATTCAAAGGCATGAAGATGATTATCTGCTAATTTGTATTTATGTGGATGATATTGTTGAATTTTCTCAAAGTGGTCAGCAAGGTAGCCTAAAGCCAAATTAATATCCTCAGAACTACCCAGTTCACACTTTGATCATGCGGAAGCCCAAGGAGCAAATTTAACACCAACAACAAATGGAAGAACAAACAGGTCTTTTATTCATTCACATTTCTTTACAAGGCGAGGTATACGTATCGAGACATGATTTCTCTAGTACAACAGCTACAAACAGAAAGAACAAACAAGTCGGGCGGACAGCACTGGAGACCGCCGAGACTGCCTCATCCGCCAAGGTCGCCCAAGCCGCCCAAGCTGCAACTGCTACAAGCCGAATAGCACACGGAGTCCGCCGAGACCGCGAGGTCAAGCGGACACACCGTTATTCGCTGCCTGCTGACAAACAGAGGAACAGACTGCCTACCCGCCTGAGACCGGGCGGACAGGTTATTGGAACTTGATCAAGCTGAAGCAGAAAACTGACAAGCCGCAGAAGCGACCAGCTAAGACCGCAGAGACTGTAGAGACCGCACACTTCAATGCCCAACTCCTGACTTCTTGAAGCTAGCCGCGCGACCTGCACACAGCACACCGTTAGCACTACTTAACCCGCGCAGACAGAAAACCACAGACCATAACACTTGCCCAAGCCCAACTTACTGTTCACTCCATTACTGTAGACATGCGGGGGGGGGGGGGGGGTTCTATTTATAGGCGAGGTGAGGAGTGTGGTCACCACCCTTATGGATAGAATCACCACCCCAGCCCACGCACTAGCAAAACCTCCGTCCACTGAGTCCGCAAAGACTTAGCCAGATTCGAAGAAAACTGCCAGAAGCAAGGCACCGATGATCACTATTGGGTGGTCTTGCAGCAGACCGTCCATACTATGCGGACACGATACAGTCCGCACAGTCCGCCCATAACATCACATGGACAGCCACAACTCCTTCAGTGACAGTCCGTACAAGAAAGAGGCAGTCCCCATGATACAAGACCAACGCCTCCATCCGCCACAAGTCCACGACCAAAGGCAGTCCGCCCGGTCAACAACGGACTTGGAGGATACTGCGGACACACTGGAATTGTCACAGAATGTGACCAAGTCCAGTAAATCACCAAAGTCCTAGTGCGAGCTCGGCGGAGAAGGCCCAGTCCGCCAATACCCAAAGCAGATCGCCAATACTCCGCCAGAGTTAAGGCAGAGTCCACAAGCAATCCTCACACAACTGCCCAAACAAGCGTCCAACTGCCGGACTCCGACATCAGTCCGTGCATTCCTCCCCAGCAGTTAGCACCTGTTGTACTGCCAGAGTTCGGCAAGGGAAACAACCAAACTCCAAGGCTAGTCCACCACAGCGAACATCGCGGACACGCCAGTCCACAAGCCTCCCGCGGATAGGGCAACCAATCCGTCGGTTAACACAAGCTTGCAATACACAAGGCCGCTGAACAGAGCACTGCCTACAGCCCGCAAACCGCATTCCGCTCAGTCCGTTTCGCCAGGCCCTACATCCTTGGCCATAGGCCAACCAAGCCGCACAACAGACCGATCAAGCTGCATACCAGGCCGCATAGGCCGCTCCTCAACAGCCAAGCCACCAAGATAGCCAACACCATGTCCACAGATAGCAGTCCTCCCAGGCCGCGGACTTAGTCCGCATAGGCCGCTCAGATAACAGGCAGCTCAATCAGCAAGACACCAAGACAGCTACCACCTAAGCCGCAGTCAGCTGTCCGCCCAGGCTATGGACTCAGTCCGCACAGGCCGCTCGGACCGCCAGACCTGCCCATCACCCACTTCCACTTCACAAATTTCAACACTCCCCTTGAAGTGAGAAGTGGTGATCAAGCCCAGCAAGCTACGTAACCGCTGAAAAGGCCCCTTCGACAGCGGCTTCGTGAAGATGTCAGCAAGATTATCTTCACTCCGAACATGCCCGAGCAGAAGAGATCCCTCCAACACCCTCTCCCTTATGAAGTGGTGTGCGATCTCAATATGTTTGGTCCTTGCGTGACACACTGGATTGTTTACCAATTTGAGAGCACTCTCATTGTCAACCCAGAGTAAAGTATTCCCTTGCACTTCTTCATGAACATCCTATATAAGCCTCCGCAACTAGATAGCTTCCCGAGCAGCCAAGGCCGAAGCCTTATACTCAGCTTCCGTAGTAGACACGGACACGGAATCCTGATTCTTGCTACACCACGAAATACCAGCTGAACCACAAGCGAAAACATAACCCGAAGTTGATCTCCGATCATCCGAGTCACCACCATAGTCAGCGTCCATGTATCCAAGCAAGGCAAAGTCCGCATCCCTACTATAGAGGAGTCCCATATCAGAAGTTGACTTGACATACTTCAAGATGTGCTTTGCCGCTACCAGATGAGACTTCCTTGGTTCAGCCATAAACCGACTTACTCGGCCAACAACATAAGCAATGTCTGGCCTTGTAATCGTCAGGTATATCAAACTCCATACAAGAGCCCTGAACACCAAGGGATCAGGAAGAATCCTTCCTTCATCTCGTCGAAGCTTCAGCGCATGTTCCAGTGGAGTAGAGCAACACTTACCTTCGCCCATGCCGAATCGACTTACAATGCGATCCGCATAACCCTTCTGGCAAATGAGAATTCCGCACTCCTTCCTCTCCACTTCAAGACCGAGAAAGTGATGAAACTCTCCCAAGTCTTTCATCTCGAAGCGTATAACAAGCTCAGCCCTGAGCCTTGCTACTTCCTCCTCCGAATTCCCTGTGATGATCATATCATCCACATACAGCAGGACCAAGACTTGAAGCTCCCCCCTTCTTCTTGACGAACAAGCTAGAATCCGAGTTGGAAGCAAGATACCCGCAGAATTGCAAATACTCTGCTATCTTCCCATACCAAGCTCAAGGAGCTTGCTTCAACCCGTAGAGAGCCTTCCTGAGCTTGTAGACATAGTTCGGATGAACTTTAGAAACAAATCCAAGTGACTGATCCATGAAGATGTCCTTGTCAATCTCTCCATAAAGAAAAGCATTCTTCACATCAAGCTGCCACATCCTCTATCCCTTGCTAGCAGCCAAGGCGATCACCACTCTAACTGAAGTCATCTTTGCGACCGGACTAAACGTCTCCTCATTGTCTTCTCCATACTGCTGTGAGAATCCTCGAGCAACCAGACGAGCTTTGAATCTATCAATGCTCCCATCAGCCTTCTTCTTCAACTTATACACCCACTTGCAAGTCACTGGAGTAATGCCATCAACCTTGGGCACAAGGTCCCAGGTTTCATTCTTCTTGAGAGAAATAATCTCTTCCTTCATGGCATCATCCCACTCCTTGACTCCAGTGACCTCATTGAAGTTTGCAGGCTCTCGCTCATCCAGAGGGCCTAAAAAGAAGCAGGAGACAAAACTCACTGCATTCCCATCGTAGTACCGAGCAGGTGGCTTATTAACCCTCTTTGATCTCCGAAGGCTCTGCTCCTTGCTTACTACCTCTGTTGCTCCTTCAGGCTTAGCACCACCTTCAGGCAAGCTTTGAGCAATGCTCCCCCTACTTCCTGAGCCAGAAGCCACAACACCAGAATTTGAAGCAACAGGAGCTGCTGGTGAAACAACAAGCTCCTCTTCCAGGACTTCAGCAGCCACCATCGGTTCTTCATCAACCTTGCTTCCGGTTAGCTCAACTGAGCCTCCTCCATACGGCGTTAGTTCGTCAAAGACAACATCTATTGACACAATGAAGTTCTTCATCGCAGGATCCATGCATTTCCATCCCTTCTTCCGCTCATCGTAGCCAACAAAGACAAGCTTCCTTGCCTTTGCATCCAGCTTAGTCCTTGAAGCATCCGAGGCATGCACATAGCAAGTTGAACCGAACACCGGAAGGTGTTCCACACTAGGCTTCTCCTTCAACAATAACTCAAAAGGAGTCTTCATGTTGATCGGGCTAAGCGACATCCGGTTGATGACATAAGAAGCACAAGACATCCCCTCTGCCCAAAAGGACCTTGGAGTGTCTTTCGCATGAAGCCAGCATTTGCAAGTCTCCGTCAGATGACGGATCTTCCGCTCCGCTACTCCATTTTGTTGTGGAGTGTGAGCACAAGTGAGCTCTCGTTGGATCCCGTGCTTCCTGCAGAAGTTAGAAAACTCGGAGGAGATAAACTCACCACCGTTGTCTGTTCTAAGCTTCTTGATCCGCAAGCCAAGCCGACCCTCCACCAACTCCTTGAAATCCACAAACAAACGGAAGGCTTCTGATTTCTCCTTCAAGAAATATACCCAAGTGTATCTTGAGTAGTCATCAATCAGCACAAGCATGTATCTGCTCCCGCCAAGGCTTGCAGTGACGGTTGGTCCCGTCAAGTCTCCATGGATGCACTCCAATGGTCTCTTGCTCCTCATTTGTGATTTATCAAACGGAAGACGATGAGCCTTGCCGTACTGACATCCCGTGCAAACGTGACCGTCGGCAAATGAAGATAGCTAAGGCAAGCCTCTTTCAAGACTTCTGTTAGCCATAGCCTTCAGCTTATCCATTCCTACATGCCTCAGCCTTTTATGCCAAATAGCAGCGCTATCATTTGCTCTCATCCGATCAACATAAGAGTTAGTAGCAAGAACAAACAAGTTCTTCACTCTCCTCCCAACACGAGCAACATCAGCCTTAATCGCTGATACATTGCGAAGGAACTTCACTTCTGTTGGCCCAAACAGAACATGATAACCCGCATCTACCGCATTGGTAATCGAGAAGAGGTTCTTCTTCATGCCCGGTACGTGATACACACTCCTTAACGTGAGTGACCCCTTATCACTACCCAAAGACACAACTCCCTCTTTCTCTACTGCATAAACAGTATTATCAGCAGTTATAATAGCTTCATTACCTGAGTAAGCTTGCAGAGAAGAGAACTTCGACTTGTCTCCGGTGAGGTGATGACCACACCCAGAGTCCACGATCCAATCATCATTGAAGTCGACAGCGGACAAGGCACGGACACAAGTGCCCGTCATGAAAGCTCTGCCTTATTCAGCTTCCTCACTCTTAGAGCAAGCTTCTTCTTTGCCAGCAACATGCCCAGGTTGCAGTTTGACCTTGCAGTCACTCTTGAAGTGTCCCTGCTGATGACACCTGTAGCACTTCAGGTTCTTCTTTCAGTCCTTCTTAGGAGCAGTGCTCATCTCTTCCTGATAAGAAGTTGAAGGATCATTCTCAGCAGCGGCTTGCTTCTTCTTCCCTTCCCATCTCTTCTTCTTATTGCCCGTGAAGAGTTCTTCACTGCTCTCCTCAAAGACAGTGACTCCAACCATCTGCCTTGCCAAGCTTTCCTGTGAAGCAAACAGATTCTCAAGCTCCAACAAAGATGGTTGAGTAGCCCAGCCTTGAACTGATGTCACAAAGTCAACATACTCCTTCCGCAAGCCGCGAATTATGTGCCTTTTCAACTTGGCCTTAGAGATAGGCTCATCAGGATCAAGCGTTGATATCTCTGCACACAGACTCTTCATCTTCACGAAGTATTTAAAGATAGTAAGGTCTCCTTGAGTTGTCCTGACCAACTCATTCTCCAAGAATTGTAGCCTTGCTACATTCTTCCTATTGAACAACTCATCAATGGTTGTCCAAATATCAGCAGCTGATTCACATCCAATGATGTGACCAAATAACTCCGGTGAAACAACTCTCTTAAGTACAAACTCCGCCTTAGCATTTTTTTTCTCCAGAGCCTCACCTGCTCAGCAGTTCCGAAAGCAGCAGTCACTTCCTGTCTGTCGTCACCACCGACGACCTCCCATAGCTCCTCACCAAGAAGGTAACTTTTCATGCACGACTTCCACTTCTTGAAGTTAGTCCGCGTTAAGAGTTCAATGCCAAGACCTCTTGCATAACTCCCTTCCATTGCAACAACTGTTGGTTAAGCAAACTTCCAGAAGCACAGAGCACCAACACAGGTTGATCACCACTCAAGCACAGAACAACAACACTGGTTGAACACCGCCAGAAAACCGCCAGAAGCAAGGCACCAATGATCACTATTGGGAGGTCTTACACCAGACCGCCCACACTATGCAGACACGATACAGTCCGCACAGTCCGCCCATAACATCACATGGACATCCACAACTCATTCAATGATAGTCCGCACAAGAAAGAGGCAGTCCGCATGATACAAGACCAACGCCTCCACCCGCCACAAGTCCACGACCAAAGGCACTCCGCCCGGTCAACAGCGGACTTGGCGAATACTACAGACACACTGAACTTGTCACAGAATGTGACCAAGTCCAGTAAATCACCAAAGGCCTAGTGCGAGCTCGGCGGACAAAGCCCAGTCCGCCAATACCCAAAGCAGATTGCCAATACTCCTCCAGAGTTAAGGCAGAGTCCGCAAGCAATCCTCGCACAACTGCCCAAACAAACGGCCAACTACCGGACTCCGACATCAGTCCACGCAGTCCTCCCCAGCAGTTAGCACCTGCTGTACCACCAGAGTTCGGCAAGGGCTACAGCCAAACTCCAAGGCCAGTCCGCCACAGCGAACACTGTGGACACGCCAGTCCGCAAGCCTCCCGCGGATAGGGCACCCAATCCGCCGGTTAACACAAGCTTGCAACACACAAGGCCACTGTACAGAGCACTGCCTACAGCCCGCAAACTGCAGTCCGCTCAGTCCGTTTCGCCAGGCCCTACATCCTTGGCCATAGGCCAACCAAGCCGCACAACAGACCGATCAAGCTGCATACCAGGCCGCACAGGGCGCTCCTCAACAGCCAAGCCACCAAGACAACCAACACCCTGTCCGCAGACAGCAGTCCTCCCAGGCCGCGGACTTAGTCCACACAGGCCGCTCAGACCACAGGCTGCTCAATCAGCAAGCCACCAAGACAACTACCACCCAGGCCGCAGTCAGCTGTTCGCCCAGGCTGCGGACTCAGTCCGCACAGGCCGCTCGGACCGCCCGGCCTGCTCATCACACACTTCCACTTCACAAATTTCAACAGATATCCTAGTAACCAACACGAACACAACTCTCATATATGAGTTCAAACAATGGATGATGTCAACCTTTGAGATGAGCAACCTTGGAATCACTACTTTGGAATATATATGATCAACAACCTGGAAAGATCTTCATTAATCAACAAAAATACATCATGGAGCTATTAGAAAAATTTGGAATTAAAGAATGCATTCCCTCTCACACTCCAATGTCTACTACAAATAAATTGACCTACAAAGAAGGAGAAGGGAAAGTAGATGAGGAGACTTATAGGAGCATAGTCGATTCCTTGATGTTCCTTACCAACACACGCCCTGATATTGAATATGCAGTTGGAATTGCTTCAAGATTTGTGAGCAATCCAAGTATAATGCACATGAAAGCAGTAAAACGCATACTAAGATACCTTCTTCTTTACTCGAGAAAAGAAGAAGAAGATGGAAAGAGGTTAATCAGATATTCTGATAGTGACTGGGCAGGAATCCCAGAAGATCGCAAGAGCACTGGGGGGTTTTGTGTATCAGCTAGGTCAAAATACCATTTCCTGGAGCTCTCGTAAACAGAAAAGTATCGCTCTTTCCTATGCCGAGGCAAAGTACATTGCCATTAGAGAAGCAACTAAAGAAGCTATGTGCTTAAGAAGGCTAATAGAAGAAATAAGAGGAGAAGACGTTGGTGCAACAAAGATAAAAGTCAATAGCACCTCAGCCACGAGAATATGCAAAAATCCTGTATTTCACAATAAAACGAAGCATATTCAGATAAAATATCACTTTGTCAGAGAGCTTTCAGAGGATAATCAGATCTATCTGAGCCATTGCCGTACAACGGAGCATCTCACCGACGGACTGGCCAAGCCGCTCGCTGTCAACAAGTTCGATGCTTTCCGTCGTGCTCTCCGCGTCTTAAAAGCCGAAGAGCCCTATATTGAGGAGGGGAAATGTTAAAAAACAAAAATGAATGAATAATTAAAAAAGGAATGAAATGATATAACCTTGTAGTCCTGCCCAATCTAAAGCTTTCCACTCAATATTATAAATAATACAAATGCAATGTATCTGAAAAGTTCCTCTTTACTAGTATATATACATGTACCGGTATTATGAATAATAATAAGAAGAATTCTCAAACTCTACTTTGCATTCCTCTTTCCTTTTCCCCCACACAGACAACTCATGACTTCCTATACCAGACATCAAACATCTATTTCAAAGCATAAGGAATGAAAAATGGGGCATTACACCCTCGTACATCATTCTCGTGTATGCGATCCATGCGTCACTCTCTAGAATGCGCCCCACGCGCCATCCATATACCGCTCCCCCGCGTGCCCTTAACATACCATTCTTTGTGTTCTGCTTTCCATAGCGTGCACCGGTCATCAACAACATATTGTGTCATGCCTGACCTCAACGTACCGTGCACCCGCAATGATGAGTTCTCTTATCAAACTATTAAGTTTATTTTACTTGAAAAGAGCAAGCACATTGAAATGGTGGTGAACAAAAAAAATCCATGAGGCTTTATTGATTTGATGCACGATGGTGGAGCAATAAGAGTCTGAGGAAGTGTGATATTGATGAATTGTAAATATACCTATTTTTCTGTACATTAACTTAGTTATTTTCATTTATTTTTGTCATTTTTATTTATAAAATACTCCTATTTTTGTAAATATTATACTAACTTATTTTATTTTATTTTTCAGGAAAAAATGAAAATCTGCCAAAAAAATTGACATGTCACGCCCGTGACATATTGGTCACGCCCGTGACCACGGCGTGACACGTCAAATTCCTGTCAATCAGCAAATTTTGAAGTGCAAAGCCTGACACGCACGGGGTCACGCCCGTGTTACCCGACACGGGGCGTGACCCAAGCCCGTGTCACTCCACTCGACGAATTCATCTCGACGATCGTCGAGTGTCGACACCAACCGACACGCCCCCGGTCACGCCCGTGACCAAGGGCGTGACCACTGCGCCTGGCCGACAAGACCTGCCCGAAGACTTTCGGCGCGCACCGCGCCCAGATCCACCTGCTTGACACGCGCAGCGTCACGCCCGTGACCTGGGGCGTGACCACTGCGAGACCGACACGTGTCTAGCCCGAAGTCCACTTTCCCGTCAAATTGCCGGCCGCCTTCTCAAATAGTGCTGTCACGCCCCCTGTCACGCCCGTGACCAAGGGCGTGACCCATGTAAATTTTTTTCTATAAATTCAGAGGTTCTGCTTAGGATTTCTGTTCCCTTTTTGGATCCATTTTGCTTAAGTGTTGTGCTGCTGGAATGCTTCCAAATGCAATGTAAGAGATATTTTCTCCCCCTCTCCTTAGCTTTTTGTTTTCGTTCCTTTGTAACCGTGTTTTTACTTAATAAAATGTGTTATTTTCGTCTCTTTATATGGTGTTGGAATGAGTCTTAGCAAAACTCTCTTAATCAATCTTATGTTTCATTTTGTTTTAACTTAGTTTTTTTTCGTTCTTCTTTTTATGTGTGTGTGTGTATGAGATTAGTTTTCTTGTTTTTATGTTTAGTTATTTTTACATTGTTTTAGTTTAACTTAGATTTTTATAGTTTCTAATTCATCCCTATAGATCCGTAAAAACGTTTTCAAAGTGTTTTCCCTTTTTTAACTTAGCTTTTTTATTTCGTAAAACTTTTTCGTTTTTTTCCCTTTATTCGCACTTTTTTAGCATTTTTACGGAATTATAGGAATGATAATATAGTCGTTTTAATTTTTCACGCACTTAGTTTTTCAGTTTAATTTTTTTCCTTATTTAATTTTTTCGTTCTCTTTTTATGCATTTCTACCGCATTCTAGCGGTAGAAATGTATTCGTTTTAATTTTTCGAACACTTGCATTTTCTTTTTTATTTGCAAACTTTTTCGCTCATTTAATTTTTATTTCAGCTTTTTATGCATTTCTACCGCATTTTAGCGGTAGAAATGTTGTTATTTTAATTTTTCGTGAACTTAGTTTCTCATAATTTTTGTACGTGTGTGTGAGTGTGCGCATTTATTTCCGCCTACTCTTTAAGAGTTAAATGGCGCAATGCTTTTATTTCATTTCAGTAGAGTGCGTGTGTTCTCATTTATGTCGTGTGCGTGTGTTTTACTTTCCTGTAGAGTGAGTGTGTTTACTTTATGTCGAGAGAGTGTGTGTGTGCGTTGCATTTATTTTGTCCTACTCGGTTGAGTAGGACCCGTATTTATTTTCTCCTACTCATTTGAGTAGGATTTGCGTGTGTGCGTTTTACTGCTTTCATTTCTCCTGCCACGCATTTGCGCCGGGACTCGCAATTTACAGCTTTCTTCAGTCCTACTCGTTTGAGTAGGACTTGCAATTTTCAGCTTTATTTTCCTGCTTTCATTTACTGCTTTCATTTACCGCTTTTTTTATCGCTTTATTTTCTGCTTTTCTCGCAAGCCGTCCCCATTCCGATGAGTGGCTAATCATTCTTAGCCCTCGGCATCGAAGAGCATTGGGACAGATAAAATAGCTTAAAATAACTAAAGGTCTAATTTTTCTAATTAATTAAAAGTACTTAAGGTTTGCCCAGGGTTAACGACGCGTAGGACCACATATCGATGTGTGGGCCCTATTTCCGTTTTCCATACACTCGCCGAGAGGCCGTGCGTATGGACAGATCACCCCTTGGCAAAGAGAGTTCCGCACTAACTCTCGAGAGAGGAGGCGCGCCAACTCTACCGGATTGGGTTCCCCATCCAATAGCGGGGTTCTTAGCGTAATGCGAGCGTTAAGAGGAATCCTTCGTCGGACGAGAGCCCGGTCGAATAGTCTTAGCGTTCAGGTGAGCGATAGTCCTAGAGATAGGTGAGCTCATTTTAGTGGAACCTCCACGGCCAAGTCTCCGCCTTAATTAATTAGAAATTTAGGAGCTCTTTTTATTTAAAGTTTATTTTAGTTCAATTGTTTTTTCGGTGCCATCGAGCTAAGCTTTCATCGGCACCACCTTCATGCTTTCATTTTCTTTCTGCCATTTTCTGCATTTTTATTATATATAAAATATAACCCGACAAGTTAATTATTAGTAAAATAATAGTCCCCTCCAGGGAAGAGTAGAAATAATCGAACCGGACCCGAGAACAATACGACCTCGATATTCCACCCGGAATATCCTGTACTACTCACGATAGGTGCACTTGCCTCCTTTCGTTAAAACTCGATCACACCGTTTTATATCCAAATAAATAAATACGCGCGCCCCGTTTTCAAATAAAATCACTTCCGCATTTTTCTCAAATAAAACCGCCGGGTCGCCGCGTGACCGTAAATAATTTTGGAGTTTTAACCACCAGATATTCTCTTTTTTTTCTTACAGGTACATGGAGCTAAACACACATATTTATACATGTCATATAGTGCACATCTTATAGATTGATAACTACTAATATTACAGCTGGTTCTACACGTCTTAAGTTTGCTTTATCTTCTTCTTCATCAACTATTTTGTCCACTGCTTGTCTACTATTGGTGTTGCCCTGCTTTAACTGCTACAGATGTTGCCTTGCGAGATTATACTTAACAGTATGAACACTTAAAGATAACTAGAGCAAGCACAATGGTGGAGCAGAGAGACACTATCATGAGCAAGCAAGATGGAAAAGAAGAATGATCAACGGAGCAAGCACATTGTTGTCAATTTTCTATTTTCTCCCATCATCCCTATCAACAAGATCCTAGAGAAGGCTCGACGATGAGTGCCTGAATGTAAAAGCTATTGGATTCAGGCGGCCAGCAACGGTTACGAAGTCCATGAACTGGCATTGCATCTCAATAGATTGAGACATTCAAGACCTAACAAGTGAAGGAGATGGTAAAGGGAATCACCACAGTTCCACAAGAGAAGCACACTTGACAGAGGGTCGAAGGAATCATGCAAGGAAAAGGAGTGTTGGAAACGAAAGTAATGGGCACAACACAAGATAGACGAGCAAAACAACTGCTCTATTATATCAACTTGAGGTTACAAAAGGTTACAAATTTGACTTCACAAATACAACTCAAAGTTTTCAACCACAATTACAACTCAACTTAAACACAAACTTGGGTATATATTACAAACTACACACTTCTAATCGCAAACCGCCGGAGCTGCTGTCCGCAAAGATGCAGTTTGCAAAAGCTGTCCGCAAGCTCGTCACAGCTTTGGAGTTGGCAAGTTGTACGCAATAGCAGTCCTCAAAACAGTCGCAAAGGTTGTTCAATATAACCGCTGCTGTCCGCCAACTTTAAGAGGAGTTTCTGTTCGCCAATTTAAAGCCGCAGCCCTGCTTATTTCCGAAGGTTGCCAGGCTTTTTTTCGTCACTTTATGCCATGCACTCACCCCTATTTATAGCCATTTCCAACAAATGAAATCACTCCACGTGGCGATCTATTTAAAGCCTCTTGAATGCACATCACGTGAGCCCCCTTCTTCACGCCATAAATCACTGCTACAGCATTTCATATTTTATTATATTTATATAACTATTAATATATAAACTTTGCCTCTGTCTTTGGTCAAAGACGCCATTGCCGCCAACAATCTCCCCCTCAAACACGGCAGCATATGCCGAGTTTGCTTTTACACTTCAGAAATGCCTCAGTCTTCAACGCCTTCGTGAAAATATCTGCAATCTGCTCTCCCGTGGGGCAATAAACCAACTCCACCACCTTTTGCTGCACTTGCTCACGAAGAAAGTGGTACTTTGTCTCGATATGCTTGCTGCGCCCATGCAGCACTAGATTATTCGCTAGCTGGATCGCGGACATGTTATCAACATACACCGTCACAGGACCATCCTGTGCATGGTGCAACTCCTGCAAGAGATTTTTCAACCAAATTGCTTGACAAGTACAGGCTGCCGCTGCGATGTACTCAGCTTCGCAGGTAGACAAAGCGATCGTTGCCTGTTTCTTTGAACACCATGAGAACACAGCCGTTCCCATATGAAAAGAGTATCCAGAAGTGCTCTTCCGGTCATTCACATCTCCTCCGTAATCACTATCGGAGTACCCTACCAGCTTCAACTCCTCTGCAGTTGAGTACATCAAACCATGATCTCTCGTCCCATTCACATACCTCAAGATCCTCTTCGCTGCTGTGAAGTGATCTTGCTTCGGCTCCTCCATATATCTACTAACAACTCCAACTGCATACATAATATCGGGCCTAGTGAAAGTCAGGTAGCGTAGACTTCCAACTAGACTCTTGAACATCGTAGAGTCAACTGCTTCCTCCTTCGAATCCTTCCTCAACTTCATTCCCGGATCAGCAGGAGTAGAGATAGCCTTACTATTCTCCATCCGGAACTTCTTCATAATTTCCTCCGCGTACTTCTTCTGAGAAATGAAGATCCCATCTTCACTTTGTTGTACCTCAATGCCCAAGAAGTAAGTGAGTTCTCCCAGATCAGTCATCTCGAACTCCTTTTTCATCGTCTTCTTGAACTCTTCAAACATAAGAGGATTGTTGCCAGTAAATATCATGTCGTCAACGTACAAGCACACGACCATGATATCTCCATTCTTTTCAACCTTCGTGTAGAGTGCATACTCATATGGGCTCTTCATGTACCCGTTCTTCTGGAAGTATCCATCAATTCTTTCATTCCACACACGAGGCGCTTGCTTCAACCCGTACAACGCCTTCTTCAATTTGTAGACCTTTCTCTCTTGGCCTTTCACTTCATATCCAGGAGGCTGCTGGACGTACACATCTTCTTCCAGATAACCATTAAGAAATGCGGACTTGACGTCCATCTGACAGATCTTCCACTTATATTGAGCAGCTAGTGCAATGATCAGTCTGATAGTGTCTATCCGCGCCACTGGAGCAAAGACCTCGTCATAGTCCACTCCTTGGACTTGCCTATAGCCTTTCGCGACGAGTCTTGCCTTGTGCTTCTCCACTTCTCCATCCTTGTTCTTCTTCACTCTATACACCCATTTCACACCAATGGGCTTATGATCTACTGGCAGAGTGACTAACTCCCAAGTATCATTCTTCTTAATGGATGCCATCTCTTCATCCATTGCTTTCCTCCAAGTCTTCTCTTGAGCAGCTTCATCATATGAGTACGGCTCACAATCTGCTAAAAGACAATATAAAGAAAAGTTAGCATGAATCGGCTCCGTCTCCTCGTAGATCTCCTCCAACCTTCTCATCCTAGGTTGAGAACCATTAGAGATGCTCCTGCAGGTGCTTGCTCTATCAGAACTTCTTCTGTTGGTGCTTACTCCACTAGAGCAGGGAGTCGAAGCTCCCCCTGAATCTCTGCTCGGTGGTGATGGTGGTTCAGCTCCACCATCCTCAACTTCAGCTTCGTGACCACCTTCTTCATCATCATCGTCATAGAACATTCCTTTGACGCTTCTTTCCTTCTCATCCCAGCTCCAGCAGCTTTCTTCTTCAAACAACACATCTCTAGAGATGATTGCCTTCTTCGTCACTGGGTTGTATAACTTATAAGCTTTACTTATCGGAGCGTAGCCTACAAATATACACATTTCACTCTTATCATCCAGCTTCTTCCTCTTCTGCTCAGGGACGTGAGCATAAGCTACACACCCAAACACTCTCAAGTGTTGCACACTTGGCTTCCATCCACTCCATGCCTCATATGGAGTCTTGAACTTCACACTCTTCGTCGGACATCTATTCAACAAGTACACAGCACATTGTACAGCTTCAGCCCAGAACATCTTCGGTAACTTCTTGCCCTTTATCATGCTCCTTGCCATGTTCTGAATTGTCAAGTTCTTTCTCTCAGCAACTCCGTTCTGCTGAGGCGAGTATGCTGCAGTCAACTGATGAGCAATCCTATGCTCTTTGCAGAAAGCATCAAATAACTTAGAGGTGTACTCCCCACCTCGATCAGTTCTAAGTACCTTCAGGTACTGTCCACTCTCCTTCTCTGTCATAGTCTTGAACTCCTTGAACTTGTCAAGGGCCTCAGACTTCTCTTTTAAGAAATAAACCCAACACTTCCGACTAAAGTCATCAGTGAAGGTAATATAGTATTTGCTTCCTCCAACTGAGGCAGTATCAAACGGACCAGCAATGTCCGAATGAACCAGTTCAAGCTGTCTCCTTGCTCTACGAGACTTTCCTACTTCAAAACTCTGCCGCTTCTGCTTTCCCTTCGTGCAAGCTTCACAGATCTTCTGTGGCGGTAAGATCATAGGCAAACCTTCCACCATCTTTGCATGTGATAGAAGCTTCAAACCACTGAAGCCTAAGTGACCCATCCTATGGTGCCACAACCAGGCTTCTGCTTCCTCATCAGTTCTTGTTAAGCATGCCGTCTCCTCGACATCCATCTTCAACGTAAAGAGACGATTCGTCGTCATTTTTACTTTCACCACCTCTTTTCCTTGCTGGTTCTTCATAGCCAACAAACTATCCTTCAACTGAATGCAGTAACCTTTCTCCACCAACTGTCCAAGGCTTAAGATGTTACTCTTCAAGCCAGGAACATAGAACACATCGTTGAGATGCACTTTCTCGCCATTGAGGGTGACCACTATCAATCCTTTGCCTTCTACAGAGATCTTTGAAGCATCACCAAAGCTAACCTCACCAGCACTTGGTTCAAGGTTAGAGAACAACTCCTTCTCACCACACATATGGTTGCTCGCTCCTGTGTCCAAGTACCAAACTTCATTTCTACCTCCTTCAGCTCCTCTGTAAGTCAAGAACATCATTGGATCACCACCAGTGTTTCTTGCTTCAGCATAGTGGTTGGTCTCCTCATTCCTCCTCGGAAGTCTGCAGTCATAACTCATGTGCCCAAACCTATTACAATTGTAACATTGGACTTGGGCCATTCCACCACGGCCTCTGCCTCGGCCTCTTCCACGGCCTCTTCCTCTTCCTTCTTGCTCTCTACCTTGAGGGTGCTCCGCCTCTGTCTGGTAGTTTTGATGTCTTCCTCCTCTTCTTCCTCTGCCTCTGCCTTGGTAGCCTCGACCTCGCTGGCCACCTCCTCTTCCTGAACTCTCTCCAAAGTTCAGCTGAGTCTGAAGTGCTTTCTCTAAGCCACTTGAGTCTTCATCTTGTAGCATGCAGTATTCATGGGCTTGCAGAGAGCCTATGAGTTCATCAACAGATATCTGAGTGAGATCCTTCGACTCTTCTATCGCCACTACTATATAGTTGAACTTCTTTGACATTGATCGCAAAAGTTTCTCCATGAAACTCACATCATCAATTGTCTCTCCGTTGCGCTTCATTTCGTTTGCAAGCGTCCGCAGACGAGTAACATAGTCACCAACTTTCTCAGAGTTTTGCATCTTCATAATTTCATACTCTGCTCGGAGAGATTGAAGCTTCACCTTCTTTGCCTTGTCAACTCCTTGCAAGGAGCGTTGCAAGGTTTCCCATGCTTCTTTAGAGGTTATAGCATCCGAGATCTTCTCAAAGGTTGCTTCATCAACCCCTTGATATAACAAAAACAATGCCTTCTTGTCTCTCTTCCTTGCCTCTCTCAGTGCCGTCCTTTGTGCGTTAGTCAACGCCGCCTCTTGCTCAGTAGTCTGCTCTTCATACCCATCATCAACTATCTCCCAAAGCTCCTTTGATGCTAGCAGCACTCTCATCTGGATGCTCCAGTTCCCATAGTTCGTCTTCGTCAACTTGGGAACTTGACCCGGCATAGCATTTACTATCTCCATTGTTGCGATCTCTTCAACTCTTCTGAGTCACTAACAGGGTTCGCAACCTGCTCTGATACCACTGTTGGAAACGAAAGTAATGGGCACAACACAAGATAGACGAGCAAAACAACTGCTCTATTATATCAACTTGAGGTTACAAAAGGTTACAAATTTGACTTCACAAATACAACTCAAAGTTTTCAACCACAATTACAACTCAACTTAAACACAAACTTGGGTATATATTACAAACTACACACTTCTAATCGCAAACCGCCGGAGCTGCTGTCCGCAAAGATGCAGTTTGCAAAAGCTGTCCGCAAGCTCGTCACAGCTTTGGAGTTGGCAAGTTGTACGCAATAGCAGTCCTCAAAATAGTCGCAAAGGTTGTTCAATATAACCGCTGCTGTCCGCCAACTTTAAGAGGAGTTTCTGTTCGCCAATTTAAAGCCGCAGCCCTGCTTATTTCCGAAGGTTGCCAGGCTTTTTTTCGTCACTTTATGCCATGCACTCACCCCTATTTATAGCCATTTCCAACAAATGAAATCACTCCACGTGGCGATCTATTTAAAGCCTCTTGAATGCACATCACGTGAGCCCCCTTCTTCACGCCATAAATCACTGCTACAACATTTCATATTTTATTATATTTATATAACTATTAATATATAAACTTTGCCTCTGTCTTTGGTCAAAGACGCCATTGCCGCCAACAAGGAGAATGTGGAATACCCCCATGTGAATAGGGTTGTTGGCGCGGTTTTTAGGCACACGACATACAAACACTCCAAGAGTGGAGCAAAATACAACTACAACATGGGAGATTTTTCTGTCCGGGCCCATTTAGAATGGGGCATTCAGATGTTGGCACGTTTTTATATCATGCACACACAGAGATATGACTAGCTATAACAGGGTTTTACTCAAAGTATTATGTCAGCATATATCATATTATTTTTTACGGCAATGGGCTTTGTATAGGCCCAGGTGAACATTCTCCTTTACAAGATAAATTCTGGTAGAGAATATTGTCCGGTCCCAGACATGTATTTCTGTTTTAACTGTAATACAATAATCTCATTCACAACTGGGCTTATCCATATTACAGATACTTGTGCCGGTCCACAGCAGCTACTATGCTTCAGCTCCTTTAACTTTCGCATGTCAACTTTAATGGCGATATCCCCAATTTATAAGAAAATCGGGCTGCATTTAGCCGGTTTACCCTCTCTTCCCTCTAGTGCATGAGAGATAACACACGTAACCACCGCAAGCTCGATCCGCGTGCTCGATTCCCGCGGTAACCACCACACGCCGGATTCCAGACGTGGCGCACCCGACGCCGACTGGCGGCACCATCGCCCACGCCCTCTCCTTAGCCGCCCATTCCCGGGCGGCCGGCCCCCGCGAGGGCCGGCCAAGGCTGCCCGACCCCGGGAAGCATTGCTGTGGCCAGCCCCCGCAAGGGCCGGCCGAGCCTGGGCAGCCTCGACGCGGCCGACCCCCGCAAGAACTGACTGACCAAGGCCTCCCATTCCCGGGAAACCTTGCCGCGACCGGCCCCCGTGAGGGCCGGTCAAGGCCGCCCAGCCCTGGTAGGCCTCCCCGCGGTCAACCCTTACAAGGGCCGGCCGGGGGCGCCCAGATCGTGGCGGCCTTGTTGCGGTCGGCCCCCACGAAGGTCGGCCGAGGCCGCCCGACCCAGGACGGCCTCGCCGCGGCCGATCCTCGCAAGGGCCGGCCAAGGCCGCCCGTACTCGAGCGGCATCGCCGCGGCCGGCCCAACAAGGGACGAGCAAGACTGCTCATTCTCGGGCGGTCTCGCCGCGGCCGACCCTCGCGAGGGTCGACCGAGGCCGCCCGACCCCGGGTGGCCTCGCCACGGCCGGTCCCCGTGAGAGGCAACCGAGGTCGCTTGAATTCGGGCGACCTCGCCGAGGGCGGCCCCTCGACAGCTCTTCGGGCGCGGGGGCGGCGGCCGTGACCCCTGCCATCATCGCAAGACCTCCAGTTATTGCGGACGCGCTCTCCTTTGGCCCAGGGGCGGGATTGTCATATTTCAAAAATGACGATCCGCGTGCTTCGTTTCGAGCAATCCTATTGGCCGATCCGAAAATATTAAAGCATAATTATGAGACCGCCACTCTTAAAATCCTATAAATAGGTCGATTCTCACATAAAAAATGGTCTTTTGGGGACACTCTGACTTCACTCCTTTCTCCTCTCTTTCCCTCTGCATGATTTTCCGCCTGAGTTCTCTCCCGCAAGACACCGTCAAGGTTGCAAAGACAAGATGAGTTTCGGGAAAAAGCAAGACAAAGACTACACGCTCGGAGCCATCCCCACCACCACATCAAGACAACTCAGAAGGCAAAAAGCAACACTCACTCCCTCAAAAAGCAATCAACAGAAGGCCTCGAGAAGAGAACGACTACGAGCGATATTCGACGTCTATTCTGCCCCATCTCATCAAGTTTAACGAGGCACGACCTGTTGCCCTTGCTCTTTTCCTGAAAACTCTGTAATAAACTCTATGATAGCGCAAGTTAGCCCGACACCGAACCGATTGTGTGATTTTTCACACGGATTGCGGGTTTTTCACGTCATCAAGCCCCTAACTCAACGCTCTGTGAATTTTTGACTGTTGCTACGCTCGACCGCTCCGCGGGCTAGGACAGTTCAGAAGTCCCAATCTACCAAG
Source organism: Platanthera guangdongensis (assembly GCA_039583875.1). Taxonomy (NCBI): domain Eukaryota; kingdom Viridiplantae; phylum Streptophyta; class Magnoliopsida; order Asparagales; family Orchidaceae; genus Platanthera; species Platanthera guangdongensis. Next base: position 159,505,381 of record CM077148.1, read on the forward strand.
AGTGACACGCGGACCCCGATAGTTTGGCACCGTCTGTGGGAATGTAGTTCCCAGAAGCTCTTAGAAGATATGTAGGATAAGAGCCCCCCGCACCGCCGCGCAAGAGAGAGGAAGATATGGTCGGGCAGAGAATACAAACGACTTGAGGATCAGCCCATCAGGAGCACACCGATCCCGACCAGTCTCATTCCCTTGTCAATGCGCCGCAGTAAGAGGACGCCATCACCATGACAGATACTGCCCTCGCCGGAGGGTTCACCCGCATAGAGGAGCGTCATGCAGAAGTCCTCTCCCTCCTCAGAGGCATGACAGCCGCCCAGGCACCCATAAGAGTACCAGCCCCAGAGAATGTACTACCATAACAAGCTTAGGAAGAGGAGGATTTTGAACCCCCACAAGAAGCTAACACCGATCATCCCGTCCACCAGGCCATGGCCTCCAAAATCGACCCGCTTCACCAGTGCCAACAGATGGGATCCCCCAAAGACATAACAAGAGGAATGACCCGAGAAGTGATAAGAGAATTGTTCGAGGAAGAATTCGGCTAGATGGGCTGTCGAACAACATAAGTCCACCATCCAATAAGAAATGGATCGCCACTAGCAGCAAAAGTGTTGGCATATCCAGTCCCATTGAGATTCAAGCTCCCAAGCATTGAGTCGTATGACGGGACAGAGGATCCCCTAGAGCATGTGAATCATTTCACCACAATCCTTCACATATACAACACGCCCGATCAATTGCTTTGCCAGGTCTTCCCATCCATATTGAAAGGGCAGACGAGGACGTGACACCACTCGCTTAGAGAGGGAACCGTCCGAAACATTGCTCAGCTCCCCCATCAATTCTTGGATCAATTCATTGCCAACCGACATATTACAAAGGATCCCTCCATCTCTCCGGAATGTTGCATCTTGAGGCGCCCTTAGAGGAGGGGAGGGGGGAAGGGGGTGGGGGTGGGTGGGGTGGGGTGGGGTGGGGGGGGGGGGGTGGGGGTGTGGTGTGGTGGGGTGAATAACGACACCTATTTTTTTATGAAATGTAAAACTTTGGTAAAATAATTGAGAAAGTTAAGAAAATGTTTTTCACAACCCAATATATACTTCAAACACTAAAAAATTAATGAAAAAGAAAAAATGACTTTATTTCATAAGTGATGAAAAACATAAACAAAGATTCCAATAGAGCTTGAAATCGAGGCTACACATGAAAAACTTCTTTTGAGTTTTCAACGATCCTTCTCCCAATGACCGGTAGGCTAAAGCCTATCTCTCCATAGATACAACTACTAGCTTCCCCCTAGATCACTCCATGACCTAATCGCTGCACACAATGAGACGATTTCCTCCTAAGCCACACACAGACCCAGTCCCACGCATAAGATGACAATTTCTCCACCGATTACACAGAATAAAGAACAATTACAAAATAGAAATCTAAAATAAAAACTCCCTCTGGTTTAGAGCACTTGAAGAAGACGATGAATATTTGCAAAGGTCGCCAGAGTTGTAAAGCACGAACAGTCTCTTCTATGCTCTTCAACTCGGTTGCACGCTTAGGAGTTTTTCTAGTGCCACAGGGTTATCTGTTGAAACCGGAAACCGGCCTCTTGTGGAGTTCGACCCTTGGGGAAGGGGTGGTCTCGCGCCTACTTCGCACCTGCAAGAAAAACAACGAGAGAGACAAGAAAGGACAGACTCAAGGGCTCGGCAGGGAGGTCCCACCACAAACCCGGAAGATCTCTGAGCGCTTCCCCTCCTTAGCCAAGAGCCGAGCTAAGGAACCCTCAGAGAACACTTGAGAATGAGGGCAAGAAGGCAATGAAAGCGTGTCCTCTGAGGTACCCCTTGGGTCTTATTTATAGATTTTCAGAATCTGAACTGCCAATAACCAAAAGGACTGACCTGGAAATACCAAAAGGCCCCTGGCTGGGTCTGCCAACAGTCAAACTCCGCTGTTCTGAACGGCTATGCGCAGTCCAAACTGGTCTGCCAACAGCGAGGCTCCGCTGTTCTGAGGAGCTATTCGCACCCCTGGGCGGTCAGCTCGCCTTCAATTCCCCTGCAGGAGGCGGGCGCGACCTGGCTCCGGGGCTCGCCTGCTCTCCTTGGGCGAGCGCGAGCCGATAGGGGCGAGCTGTCAGCCTTTCGCCGGGCGGATCGGTGGTCAGGTCGCATGCGGGAGGGGGGTCAGCCGGCGGGTCGCCACCCCTGGGTCCAGCTCGATCGCCGCGGGTTGGCAGCCCGCTCGCCCGTGGTGGGCGGGAGCGGGCCAGGTCTTCCGCCGCATAGCCCGTCTCGCCGCCTGGGTGCGGATCACGGCTCCAGGTCCACTCATCCTTCCTGGCGGGACCCGCTCGCCGGACACGGGGTTGTACACAATCCCCGCTCTTTTTGAGCTTGAATCAAGCTCGGAAAGAATCATCCAACCCGCGTGTTCGGCGAGCCCCCGTGCTGAGCTGGCAGGGAATCTTCTGGTGGGGGCCCACTGTCCTGCTATAAATACATACCGCTGACCCCTGTAGGAGGCTCCCCAAATCCCCTTATTTTCTCCGAGCAGACTTTTGTTCCTCGATGCCGGTTAGCGAAGAAGTGCGAGCTCGCTTGGCGGCAGCGGTCCTGCAGACTCAGGAGGAGGCCCTCGAGGCCGCCCCATGGCTAGTTCGTGGATCCTCCGGCCCCCTCTTCAGGCCGGCGAAGGGAAAGATCGTTAAGCGTTCTCTGGCGGGCGATTGTCCGGGCTCCAGCTCGGCCGCGGGTGTCGAGGTGATCCCCGGTAGTCGTGACCTTCAGCGAGTTATTGCTGTATCTTTGACCCTTTGTTTTGCAGGCGATCCCCTGTGAGGGGGCGGGGAATGGGGGAGAGGATCGCCCCTCTAGCGAGTCGCCCGAGAAGGTCACTGGTTCCTTGGTTCTGGATCGCCCACCTCCGGAAACTCCCTGTCCAGCGGTCTCCCACGGGCTGGGGAAATCTCTTGAGACCCTCGAGGGAGGGAACTTTCAGGATCGGCCGGGCTCTTCCCGCCCATCTGTCGGTGCGGGCGATGTGCCCACCCCTGGTGAGCTGGTTTTTTATCGTTGATTTTGCCTCTTGCTCGCTCATTCTGACCCCTCCCTGCTCGCAGGCTTTCGCAGGGCCTCGCCTGAGACCGAGATGAGCGAAGGGTACTCGCCTCCGCCTGACGTGGACAGTGTATCTGACTATCTGGGCGACCCGAACGATGCGGCGGGGATGAAGAGGCAGGTGACGCGGCTATTCCAGAAACACACACTGCTGCTGCAGGAGGCCATAAGGAGGATCGAAGACGACAAGGCCGAGACCGATGCCCGGCTCGCGGCCTTGGAGGGCCCTCGGCGTGAAGCGGAAGACGACGACGTCACCTCACCGGGCGTGCATATAACGCGAGCCGAGGGGCATCTTAAGAGCGCCGTGGAGCAGGTCGGCCTGGCTCAGCGGGAGCTGGTGGCGGTTCGCGATTACCACGATCCCCGCGTGCCGCCTCGGGCGGGAACGAAGAGGCGGCACAGGTGGAAGCGGGTCGAGTACTGACCCAGTTGTTTGCCCCTCGCTCGCGTGATACCGCGGGGTTACCGTCATCTCGCATTTATCTTGTATTTGTATTTGTAATTGCTTGCGACTCTTTTAGCCCGCCTATGGGCCTAACTATTTTGTTGCTGAGATGTATTGAAATTATCGCGCTGCTTTTCTTTTGATTTCTGTGTGCGGGTTAAAGGGAAGGGTCCATTCTTCCTTTCGCGCTGATCGGGGCGAGGGCGAGCCGAGGAACTCGCTAGACGGGAATCTCCCGTCTCGCGCGGCACGGCGTGCGGGTGCGGGTTGGGGTTGGTTCGCCCGCGCCGGTCTCCCGTGGTTGCAGCCGGGCGAGAACCGTGCCGGCTCGACCTTTGAGGTGTGCTCGCGCGCGGGAAGTCGAACCGTCGGATTAATTTTTGCTATCCGCACCCCATCTTTTGGCGGGAAGTTTCCCGCCCCTTCTCTTTTCCTATAAATAGGTCCTGCCGGCCCTTATTTCTCCACCGAATCCGAAACGTCTTCTCGCTTCCCCTTTTCTCGCGAAGTGCGATTCTAGCTCGCCTCCCGGCTTTTTCTCTCGCGTTCGGCGGCGAATCGACGGGGATGGGCGGAGGCGGCGGCGACGCGGACGGCCGAAGCAAGTGTGCTTGGACCTTCTCCGAGCATGATTTCCCTCGCGCCATCATCACAGAGCGCGAATACTTGGAGGCTCTAGGCGACCACATCCCAGCCGGGTTCTCTGCGAGGCGACCCGAAGAGGGGGAGAAGATCAACGACCTGTTTAGGGATGAGCTCGCCATCCCTCTCGCTCACTTCGAGGTAGGTCTGCGACTCCCCCTATGGCCCGAGGTGCGCCAGGTGCTCAAATATTTCGGGGTCGTCCTGGGCCAGATGACCCCGAACTCCATCGCCGTCATGATGGGGTTCGCCTGCTTCCTGCGAGAGGAGCGGGTGGAGTTCAGCCTCGCAGTATTCCGAAAGCTGTTCTCCTTCAGGGCGAACCGAGACGGGATGGCCTACTTCTCCAGCGCCCACCTCAAGGTGCGGGAGACGGTTAACAAGAGTCACAACTGGCTGAAGAAGTTCCTGTTCGTCAAAGGGGACCTCGGCAACGTGCCCTTCTCGCCGGTACAGCTCAGCGAGGCGAGCTATCGGCCGCCCAACCTAGGCGGCCATGAGGCCGACCTGTTCGCGTTCTTCGTCGGGAAGAACTTTGAAGTCGCGTTCCTGCGCCGCCACCTTGACGATCTCGCGGCCGTCCCGCCGGGGGGAGGTTTGCCACTCGTCTCTGTTAGGCCTTACTTTCCCACTCTTCTTTCATCTCACCTTCCCTTCTTCGCAGGCGAACGCGACATTCCCCTTCATCCTCCTTACGAAAGCGCCCGGATCCCCCCCGGGGTTCTCGCCCGCGCCCAGGCCGCGGATGCCGCCCAGCGCGACGTCTCATCGATCCCGGCCAAGAAGCGACCGGGCGGCGGACAGTCAGCGCCTCCGCCGAAGTCGGCGAAGACCGCGGATCAGCAACCCTCCGCGAGCCAAAGAAAAGGCAAAGCCCCCGCGGTTTTGCAGACTGAGGCCCCCTCGCCCCCGCTGGTTGCTTCGACCAGCGACTCCCCGGTCGGGGCGGCGGGCACCTCCGCGCCGCCGGGAGAGTCTGAAGCCGCTGCGGGGCCGGTGCCGAGAGGGCATCGGAACTTCGGTTACGGCGAGAAGTATTTGGACGAGCTCGGCGTCCCGATCCTGTCGTGGGACAAGGAGTCGAATCGCGCAACGATCTCGACCCTGCTGCCGAGCTGGATGGAGCAGGATACAATCGGCGGGGAGGCGTACAGCTTCTCCTTTGGGCTGTACTCGCGCGAATACGCCGCCATATACGACAAGGAGGAGACGCGGGTGCTGATCCATGAGAGCGCGCGGGCCCAGCTGCGCGGCCTGGAGCTGGCTCATATGGTGGGGCGGCGCTGTACCCAGGTGGAGCGGAACGCCGCGTCCATCCAAAAGATGGCGGAGGAGAAGGAAGAGGCCCGGAAGCTCGCTCGGGAGGACGCGGATCTTCAGAGAGGGCGAGCCGCCGCCGCCGAGGAGACCCTCGCGCAATATCTGGGCGGGGTGGTACGCTCTCAACAGGAGCTAATCTCTTCTTCTTGCGAACGCAGCTCATGATAATTCCTATTCCTTTTTTCAGGACGCGGCGACGGCGAGCCGGATGGGCGCCGAGATTGCCACCCTTGGCCAGGAGAAGGCGGCGCTGGAGGCCCGGGTACGCGAGCTGGAGGCCGCTGCCGCTGTCCCTCCCCCAGACAGCGGGGTCTGCCCGCGCGAGCACCTGTCCGACTATGACCTAGAGGTGCTAATGCAGAAGAACGCGGCCAGCGCAGCGAGATACACGATGCAGACGCTGAGGCGCGCGGATCTGCTTACGAGCGAGGCAGCGGGACTCTCGGCAAAAGACGTGGTGCCGGCGCTGTTCCTCCCCGTGCCGGAGCCCGGCGACAGAAGCTTCCAGCCGCTTTAGGGTCTCTATATCTCGCGTTTTTTCCCTCCCCCCTTTTTGTAATATACTTTGTGGATGAACATGATGTATAACAATCTGGTCTGAGATGTATGCGCGAGTTGCGCTTATACTTTATATTTCTATCTATTGCTCCTTTCGGCTATTGTTCCTTTTATATTTCTCGCCTGCCTTGTTTTTCCAACGATGTCATTGCCGGGCGACGCGACCCCCTTCTGCGGTCCGGTTCTGACGAGGCGAGCTGGCTCGTCCGCCGAGCGAGACGAGCTGGTTCGTCCGCCGAGCGAGGCGAGCTGGTTCGTCCGCCGAGCGAGGCGAGCTGGTTCGTCTGCCGAGCGAGGCGAGCTGGCTCGTCTGCCGAGCGAGGCGAGCTGGCTCGCCCCTCGGCCGCATGCTTAACTCTCTATGGACTCTCGCCCAGGCCTTCGTGTTTACTCGACCACCTTTCCCGGGGCTTGAGGGTGGGGTACGCTAGACCCTTTCCTTCTTTTCTGGCTAACTCTTGCGATTCCGTCCTGCTGCGCACGCTTTTCGGGTAGTTTCCGGCCTTGCCGGCTAGGTGGGAGTCTGACAATGCAATTTGCCCTAGGTCGCAGGCCATTGCTTTCTGGATCATTCCATCGAGTGACTTCCGGCCCTGCCAGCTAGGTGGGAGCCTGGCAGCGGGATCTTCTCGAGGCTAGGGACGACACCGAGTGACTTCCGGCCCTGCCAGCTAGGTGGGAGCCTGGCAGCGGGATCTTCTCGGGGTCCAAGTTCATTCCATCGAGTGACTTCCGGCCCTGCCAGCTAGGTGGGAGCCTGGCAGCGGGATCTTCTCGAGGCTAGGGATGACGCCGAGTGACTTCCGGCCCTGCCAGCTAGATGGGAGCCTGGCAGCGGGATCTTCTCGAGGCTAGGGATAACGCCGAGTGACTTCCGGCCCTGCCAGCTAGATGGGAGCCTGGCAGCGGGATCTTCTCGGGGTCCAAGTTCATTCCATCGAGTGACTTCCGGCCCTGCCAGCTAGGTGGGAGCCTGGCAGCGGGATCTTCTCGAGGCTAGGGATGACACCGAGTGACTTCCGGCCCTGCCAGCTAGGTGGGAGCCTGGCAGCGGGATCTTCTCGGGGTCCAAGTTCATTCCATCGAGTGACTTCCGGCCCTGCCAGCTAGGTGGGAGCCTGGCAGCGGGATCTGCTCGAGGCTAGGGATGACACCGAGTGACTTCCGGCCCTGCCAGCTAGGTGGGAGCCTGGCAGCGGGATCTTCTCGGGGTCCAAGTTCATTCCATCGAGTGACTTCCGACCCTGCCAGCTAGGTGGGAGCCTGGCAGCGGGATCTTCTCGAGGCTAGGGATGACACCGAGTGACTTCCGGCCCTGCCAGCTAGGTGGGAGCCTGGCAGCGGGATCTTCTCGGGGTCCAAGTTCATTCCATCGAGTGACTTCCGGCCCTGCCAGCTAGGTGGGAGCCTGGCAGTGGGATCTTCTCGAGGCTAGGGATGACACCGAGTGACTTCCGGCCCTGCCAGCTAGGTGGGAGCCTGGCAGCGGGATCTTCTCGGGGTCCAAGTTCATTCCATCGAGTGACTTCCGGCCCTGCCAGCTAGGTGGGAGCCTGGCAGCGGGATCTTCTCGAGGCTAGGGATGACACCGAGTGACTTCCGGCCCTGCCAGCTAGGTGGGAGCCTGGAAGCGGGATCTTCTCGGGGTCCAGATTCATTCCAACTCTCTGAGCAAGCTTAGACATGACATTCCTGGGGGGGAGGAGAAGAAAAGCTTCATTATGAAAAATCGGGTTATTTACAGAAAATTAGGGAAAAAATCTCTTCAAGTCGTCCCCACTCCAGGTGAGACTCAGGGCCTCGCCTTCCACATTTTGGAGACGATAGCCCCCCGTCCTCAAAGCTTCCTTCACAATGAATGGCCCCTCCCAGCTGGGGTTGAGTTTCCCTACAGACGCTGACCTCCCTGCCGCGTCCACCTTCTTCAGTACTAGGTCCCCTTCCGTGAACTGCTTGACCCTGACATGCTTGTCAAAGTATTTCGCCATCCTCCTTTTGACCTCCTCCTGTCGGACGGCCGAAAGATCCCTCAACTCTTCTACCATGTCGAGGGAGAGTCTCAGCTCCTCCCCATTCTCGGCTTGCCATTCCTCTCGGCCTTCCCTGGCCGTTCCGACCCGCGGCGTTTGAACTTCAAATTCTATGGGGAGCACCGCCTCGCACCCATGGGAGAGCTTGAAGGGGGTCTCCCCCGTGGCCGTGTTCGGGGTGGTTCTAAGGGCCCAAAGGACGGCGGGGAGCTGCTCCACCCAGCTCCCCCTCAGGTTTTCCACCTTCTTTTTGAGGAGATTGACGATGATTTTGTTCGCCGCCTCCACCTGCCCGTTGCTCCTGGGGTGGTGGACCGAGGCGAATCTGAGGTCGATCCCAAGCTGCTCGCAAAAACTGGTGAACTCGGCGCTGGCGAACTGAGGCCCATTGTCTGTGACGATGGCTTGGGGCAGCCCATGGCGACAAATGATCTCCCCCCAAACGAAGTTCCTGATCACCTGGGAGGTCACCTTTGCCAACGCCTTCACCTCCATCCACTTTGAGAAATAGTCGATCATCACTAGGAGGAACCTTCTCTGGCCGCTAGCCTGGGGGAACGGCCCAACCAAATCCATTCCCCAGATTGCAAAGGGCCAGGGGGCCGTGATGCTCTTGAGTTGCTGGGCCGGCTGTAGCTGGAGGGGGCAAATAGCTGGCACTTATGACATCTTCTTGCGAACTCCGCGGCGTCCCGGCCCAGAGTGGGCCAGAAATACCCCTGCCGGACTATCCTCCCCTCCAAGGTCCGACTCCCGGAATGACTCCCGCACTCCCCGGAGTGGACTTCTTCCAAGATCCTCTGCGCCTCGCCCTCGGACACGCAGCGAGCCAGCATCCCGGAAAGGGTCTTTCTGTATAGTTGCCCGTCTTTGAGGAGGTAGTAGGCGGACTTATGCCTCAGCTTCTTCTTGTCTACTCCCTCCGGATATTCTCCCGTGGAGAGGAAAACTGTTACTGGGTCCATCCACGAGGGCTGTTGATCGATCTCCATGAGCTCCCCCTCTTCGATGGAGGGGCGGAACAGGTCGGTGATGGTGCCCCCCATCCGGGGGCCATGCTTCGCCAGTTGGTCGGCCTGTTCATTCTCCCCCCTTGGCACGTGTCGGATGGAGAAGGTCTGGAAGGTCCCTATGACCCCCTTCACTTTGGCCAAGTATAACTTCAAAGCGGGCTCCCTTGCTTCGAACTCCCCGTTGATCTGGGAAGCCACCACCATGGAGTCGGTCAGGACTTCCACATCCAGCACCCCCAACTCTCTGGCCAGGCGTAGTCCCGCTATCACTGCCTCGTACTCGGCCTGGTTGTTGGTAATGGGGAAATGTACCACCACCGTCTGCTCAATCTGAGTCCCTTGGGGGCTCTCCAGGACCACTCCTATCCCGAGTGAATGCCTTCCTGAGGCTCCATCCACCCTCACATTCCAAGGAGCCGGGCAAGTGAGCTCCTCCTCTGCTACTTCTACCACGTAGTCGGCCAGGAAGTCGGCCATCGCCTGAGCTTTGATCGAGAGCCGTGGCACGAAGGAAACATCGAACTCGCTTAGCTCCACCGACCACTTGGCCAGCCGGCCCGAGTGCTCCACCCCCTTGAAGATGTTGCGGAGGGGGTGGTCGGTCACCACTCGGATTGAGTGTGCCTGGAAGTATGGTCGTAGCCTCCGAGCCGAGATAATCAGTGCGAACGCAAGCTTCTCCAAGATTGGGTATCGGAGCTCGGCCTTCCTCAGGACCCGGCTGACATAATAAACAGGGAGTTGCCTCTTCCCCTCTTCTCGCACCAAGACGGAGCTCAAGGCCTCTGCCCCGACCCCGAGATATAAGAACAAGTCTTCACCCTCCTTCGGCCCTTGGAGCAGCGGGGCCTATGTTAGCTGCGCCTTGAGGGCCTGGAACGCCTCCTCGCATTCCTTAGTCCATTCGAACCTCTGGCCCCCCCTCAGCGTTTTGAAGAAGGGGGAGCACTTCTCCCCTGCCCGAGAGAGGAAGCGGCTCAGTCCTGCTAGCTTCCCTGTCAACCGTTGGACCTCCTTTGCATTCCGCGGGGACCCCAGCTCCAAGATAGCCTTGACCTTGTCGGGGTTCGGCTCGACCCCCGCGGGGTGAGGAGATGCCCCAAGAACTTCCCCCGGCTAGCCCCGAAAACACACTTAAGGGGGTTCAGCCGCATCTTGTATCGGCGCAGGGTGACGAACGTCTCCTCCAGGTCCCGGAGGTGGGAGTCCACGTCTCGGCTCTTGATCATGAGGTCGTCCACGTAGACCTCCAAGTTTCTCCCCCTTTGCTCCTTGAAGACTCTGTCCATCATTTTTTGATAGGTGGCACCGGCGTTCTTCAACCCAAACGGCATCATCTTGTAGCAATAGCAGCCATCCCCTGTGATGAATGAGACATCCTTTATGTCCGGGGGGTGCATCCTGATCTGATGGTAACCTGAAAATGCATCTAAAAAACTCATTACAGAAAAACCGACGGCTGAGTCAACCAGCGCGTCGATCCGAGGCAAGGGGTAACAATCCTTAGGACAAGCTTTATTAAGAAGGGAAAAATCGATACACAAGCGCCAGCGGCCGTCTCCCCTTTTGACCATCACGACGTTCGAGACCCAGCCGGGGTATTGAATTTCGGACACGAAGCCCGCTTTGAGAAGTTTTGCCACCTCCTCCCTGATGGGTTCCGCTAGCCTGTCCGCCGTGGATCTCTTCTTCTGCTGGACGGGGCGTGTTCCCGGGTCCAGGTTGAGGCGGTGGCAAGCCACATCCGCGTCAACCCCCGGCATCTCCGCGGCGCTCCAGGCGAAGATGTCCACGTTCTTCTGGATGCACTCCAGCATCCTGCCCTGGTCCTCCGGGGTCAGCCCCCCGCTGACGCGGATCTTCTCCACCCTGCCTCCGCGGGTGAGCACCTCCAGCTCCACCACCTCCTCTGCGGCCTCCAGCCTGGACTGCTCTCCCCACCCCTCGGCATCCCCTTCCTCCTGAGCGGGGACCTCTACCTCCATCTCCTCTGCCACGGCCCTTACTTCGACCACTTCCTCCAAACCCCCTCCTTCCGCCTTCTCTGCGCAGCCCTTCACCTCTGGCTCCACCTCTCCGGCTTCCTGTTCGTTCTCCTCCATCCTCCGCCCCATATCCTCGGCCCCTTCCTGCCAAGAGATGGTGTTCACCGCGGTGACGTAGCATTCCCGTGCCACCTTAGGGTCTCCCCTAACCCTGACCTGCGCCCCCTCGGCGTTGAACTTTAAGCACTGATGGAAAGATGAGGGGACGCAGCGGAAGGCGCTGATCAGGGGCCTCCCGAAGATTGCGCTGTAGCTGCTGGGGGCGTCCACAATGACGAACTTACAGTTTCGGGACTGCCCTCCCAGGGTTACGTGGAGGCCGACTCCTCCCTCTACCTCCTTCCTCTCTCCCGAGAACCCGAACAAGGGCCCGTCCGAGGCCAGCACCCTCTTAGCTTCTACCTGCATCGCGTCAAACGCCTTCTTGAAGACGACGTTCACGGAACTCCCATTGTCCACTAGGATCCGAGAGACAGTGAAGTTCTCGATGGCGGCCTTGATGACCAGCGCATCACAGAACGGATCCTCGTGGTCCGGCATGTCGCTTCTGGAGAAAGTGATCCTCTCCTCTGGCGGCGGGGTTTGGGACGTAGAGGCGACGCTCCGCCGATACATGGTGTGGAGACTTGCCTTGCGGGAAGCCTCGACCCCCACTCCCCCGTGGATCACGCCGATCATTCCTCGGGTCCCCACATCCACCCGGTCTTCACAGCGATCCTCCTCCGTCCGAGGCAGGACCTCCTCGATCCTTACTTCCTGCCGCACCTCCTCCTGCTGCTGCTGCCGCCCCCTGTTCTCTCTCATCTCCAAGAATTCCGGGCACGTGGCCGTTGCGTGCCCCTCTTCCTGATGGAAGTCGCAGTAGGGCAGTTCCACCCTGAACTCCCTTCTCCTCCTTCTCATGACTCCTCTCCTCGCTCCCAGAGCTATGGCCATGGCCTCCTCTTGATCGGGGAGCCGCGGCCTCTGACCCTGCCTCCAGCCGGGTGGGTGGAACTGGTCCTGCCTCCCCTGATAGTGACCTCTCCCGTAATATCCCCTCTGTGGCCCCTGCCCCTGCCACTCTGGTCTCCAGCCCAGCCTGCGGTCGGGCTCCTGACGCCCCCATCTGGGCTGCTGTCCTTGGAGCTGCCTCTGCTCCCTCTGCTCCCTCTGCCTGGGCTCCTCCCTCCTCTCTTCCTGTCTTCTTCCTCCCTTCGACTCCTTCTCCTCCTCAGTCGCCCACCTGGCCAACTTCCTCGCAAATTTTGGGTTCGACGCCTCCCCGTCGACCTCTCTCGCCGCCCTCTCCATCAGCTCCTCGTAGGAGAGGGGGGGAATCCTCTTCAGCTCCATGCGGAAGAAACCCTGCTGCAGGCCTAGTGTGAAGGCCATCATCAGACTGTGGCCCGGCATCTCCTGGACTTGGGTGACCTCCTCCTGGAATCGATCGACGTAGCTCCCCAACGTCTCGTTCACCCCCTGCTTTATGTGGAACAAGGACTCAGACTCCTTCTTCCTCTTCTTTGCGGTAGTGAACCTCAACACGAACCCTCGGCGCAGGTCCTCGAAGCAATAGATGGAGCTGGCCGGCAGCTGGTGGAACCACTCCCTTGCCTTCTCTCGGAGGGTGATGGCGAAGAGACGACACTTGAATCCGTCCGACATCTGACGGATGGAGACTACGTCCTCGAACCACTGGACGTGCTGAACCGGGTCTCCCCTCCCGGTGTAGTAGGTCATCTCGGGCTCCCTGAACCCTTCTGGCACTGGTGCTGAGGAGACCAGCTCGCTGAATGGACTGCTTCCAGCCACCGGGCGAGCCGGCGAGCCCCGCGAGCCCAACTCGCCGAATCGACCTCGGCCTGCCGAGCCGGGGAAGAGCTCGCGCCCTGAGAGCTCGCTCCGTCGGCCTTCCTCAGCCACTTCCTTTCCGGCTCGCCTGCCAGGAGCGTCTTCGCCTAAAGAGGGGGCGGCCGCGATCTGGGCTGCCGGAGTCGAGCACTCGGCCCGCACGCCGAGTGCGATCTTGACGAGGTCCAGCACCTCGTTCCTGAAGTCTTCAAACATTCCTACTGTTGCGAGAGGCGGAGGGGGCGGCGAGTTCTGCCTGTCGGATCCTTGACCTCCCGTCATTGAGCTCGCCGAAGCTTTTCTGCACTGACCACTCTCCACGCTCACCGCACCAAGATGTTGAAACCGGAAACCGGCCTCTTGTGGAGTTCGACCCTTGGGGAAGGGGTGGTCTCGCGCCTACTTCGCACCTGCAAGAAAAACAACGAGAGAGACAAGAAAGGACAGACTCAAGGGCTCGGCAGGGAGGTCCCACCACAAACCCGGAAGATCTCTGAGCGCTTCCCCTCCTTAGCCAAGAGCCGAGCTAAGGTACCCTCAGAGAACACTTGAGAATGAGGGCAAGAAGGCAATGAAAGCGTGTCCTCTGAGGTACCCCTTGGGTCTTATTTATAGATTTTCAGAATCTGAACTGCCAATAACCAAAAGGACTGACCTGGAAATACCAAAAGGCCCCTGGCTGGGTCTGCCAACAGTCAAACTCCGCTGTTCTGAACGGCTATGCGCAGTCCAAACTGGTCTGCCAACAGCGAGGCTCCGCTGTTCTGAGGAGCTATTCGCACCCCTGGGCGGTTAGCTCGCCTTCAATTCCCCTGCAGGAGGCGGGCGCGACCTGGCTCCGGGGCTCGCCTGCTCTCCTTGGGCGAGCGCGAGCCGATAGGGGCGAGCTGTCAGCCTTTCGCCGGGCGGATCGGTGGTCAGGTCGCATGCGGGAGGGGGGTCAGCCGGCGGGTCGCCACCCCTGGGTCCAGCTCGCTCGCCGCGGGTTGGCAGCCCGCTCGCCCGTGGTGGGCGGGAGCGGGCCAGGTCTTCCGCCGCATAGCCCGTCTCGCCGCCTGGGTGCGGATCACGGCTCCAGGTCCACTCATCCTTCCTGGCGGGACCCGCTCGCCGGACACGGGGTTGTACATTATCAGCCGGAGAATTCTCAACACAAAAGCTCTCGGATGTGTGTCTCATCAAATGCATGAAATTTAGCCCTTTATAAACTTTCTGCATTATCGCCCCACGATAGGTAGATATCGCCTGCACGATATCACCTTAGCCTGCCACGTGACCCGCTCTGCAGTAATCGCGCCGGAATGGTGGTGATCATGTTGATCGAGCGCTAACGCCCCACAATAGGTAGATATCGCCTAGTGATATAGGTGAATAATGCACTATGCCTATAACCGTCAAGAAAATGGCTGACGTCATCAAGTTGATATTGCCCGACGATAGACGACTATCACCAGCGATATCACTTTCTTTGATAATGTTGCAGCTCAATGTCAATCCAAAATCATCAGAGTATTGGTCTGGAGATATCTGCAAACCATAAACAAACTATGATCAAATACATTGAGGATTTGTTATTTTCAAACCAAGGAATGCAGAACGCATGCTCTAACAATCTCCCACTTTTGATAATAACAAATTCACTGAGAAAAAAATCAGCGATGACCAATAGAGATGTTTATCTAACATGATAAAGTAAGAACTGGAATGTGCACAAAATCCCCCTTAACAGATGCCCCCTATATCAAGAACACTAGTTAATAATAAAAATAGAACCTTTCAAAAGATTTCTTGCACCCCTATATCGTAAACACTAGTTACAAAACAATTCTTGCGACATTCTCCCCCTTTTGTTATTAGCAAAAGAATTGTAAGAAGTAAGGATTATCATGTAGCATGGCGAAAACATATGAGCGAGAGAATGAAGTGTAAGAAATAAACATGACCAAAGAATTTGAAAAGTGAAATAAGAATGCCTTTTGCAAAAAAATATGCAAGTTAGTAATTCATCCAGAAAAGATAGCCTAACAATGAAAATTTTGTCATCCTGTTGAAGCCAGTAGCCCAACTTCACATAGAGTTCAGACATAAAGTTGCAGCTCACACTTACTCTTCTCAAAACACCTTCTCGACGCGAGTCTCATAACTAGAAACAGACCGTGGGCTTCAGCTTGGAGGTCCCACCTCTTACCTGGAAGAATTAGAAGTTTTTCCCCTCCCTAGCCAGTGCTGAGCTAGGTGCCTTAGAGGAAGAAGAAGAAATGGTTCAACAACCTTCTTCAAGGCACCTTATCGGTCTATTTATAGGAATGTGAGTTTGACCTGACAATAACCAAACTGAACCGACCTGAAATTACCAAAATACCCTGAGCTGGGTCTGCCAACAGCCGAACTCTGCTGTTCTGAAGGGTTATACGCAGACCCCAAAGGGCAAAAAGGTAAAATTACTTGGGGTAAAAAAGTAAAATCCCCTCTTTGGGGTAAGAAAGTAAAAACACCTTTTTTCCATATAGTAAGTGAGAAAATAACCGGCGGGCGAGAGGATTAGAAGTTCTTCTCGCGAGTCCCCCGCCTCGCGAGAGGCGTCTCGCCACAGGTGGCCGACATATGCCGCGAGAGCCGTCTCGCCTGCCCCGCTACTAACATCTTGCCCACAATATTTTGCCTATTTAAATTATCGGCGAGTCGACCGTATGGTCCTACTCGCCTCTAGAATCCTCTCGCATCTCTCGCCCCTAACTCAGCACTTCTCATTGAGTTGCCCTCGGCGAGCCCGAGATTGTACACAATCCCCCCTCTTTTCGAGGTTGCCTCAAGCTCGGTAAGAAAGTCCAACCGAGGCTCGTGGTGCCGAAATTCATTTATGAGAGAATCTTTTGCGGGGCTGGGGCCTATAAATATGTGACACCTATCCCAGCGTGGAGATTGCCCCCCTCTCTCATCTCTTCCTTCATCTCTTCCACCGTCGCCATGTCTTATAGTCAGAGTTTTCACGAACGTCTCGCGATGGTCCGTAAACAAAACAAGGCTAATGTGGCTGCTCTGGCCCCCATTTTGGTTCGTACCCCTGCTCCCTTACCTTCGTCATCTCGCCTGAAGAAGGTGAAAACTGCTGGTCCCCCCTTCTCGGCCGATGGGACCACTCCGACATCCCTGGAAGTCAATGCATCTATGCCCGCATCCTCTGGGGAGAGACAGGTGTTTCCTGGCTCCTCCTCCCCCTATATCTTTCTTTTTTTTTCTTATTGTCTCGCCTATTTACTTCATGCTTTTTCAGGGAAATCTCGCCTATTCCCCTCAGCCTACGAACCCACCTGACATTACCGACACCCATCCTCAAGACTCCGACTCGCCTCAGCGATCCACGCCCCCTACTGCGAAGAATGACGATCTCTCTCGACTTGCGGGACCTCTCGCAACCCGGGTAAATGAACGTACCTTGCCTTTTCGCTTCATATAGACTTTCATTCCCCCACCCGGTGTATTTGAGACCACTGGATTAAACCTTCTATCTGTATGGCTTGTGGCTTCTAAGCCTTCTTGCAAGAACACCTCTCATCCTGATCCCTGGCTTGTTCCCGCACAGGTACCCAGGTCGACTCAACAACAGAGGACTTCTCAGGGCCGCCCGCCCTCTCGTCTCCCCCTCACCCAGGCGAGATAGAAGACTATCTGGGCGATCCCATAGATCCGGTAGGGATGAAGCGCAAGATGACCGAGATGTTTTGGAAGTACACACATATCATCCGCGAGATGGAAAGGGACAAGCAGGCCACCGATAGGCACATTGACTGGTTATAAATTGAATGGGCTCGTCTCTCCTCCAAGGTCGATGCTGGAGTCGAGATAGATGAGACCGACCCCCAAGCCATCATAAGCGAGGTCGACCAACACCTTCGTCTCACGCGTCACAGTCTTGAAGCTGTTCGCGCCTTTCATGTTCCCGGTCGACCCCCATGTGTGAGGTCTCGCGATGGAGGGCGTTGGAAATGACACAAGAACTGAAAAACTTCCACCTCGTCTCGTCTGCTTAGTTATACCTTGTAATTCTGTTGTTTTTATTAATTTGCTTTTCTTTTTTAACTCATTATTTAAACCTTGCGAACATGATATCCGCCTCGTGCGGAGTGAAACAATTATTAATAACGCTATCCTGTTGATTTCTTTCATGTTGGGCTTACTCATTATAGCTATGTTAATTGATTTTTGTCTCTCTTTTTTCTTTTGTTCTGGCTTGTTGAAAAAATCCTTGCGACGTATCGTGTTTCGAGGTCAGGAGGGAGAACGAACCGTCGACTTGCCTCTTCAACTTTTCCCTTCAGATTTTTCCAGCCGATTTCCACTTTCACTATCTGCTATAAATACCTCCCCCCTAGACCGAAATAATTTACCCATGCGCTGCCCCCTCCTGCCGCGTCTTAGATCCAGACTTCTCGCCTCCTTCTCGCGGCTTACTCCCGCCACTCCTTTTCTACCTCCTCTTGCTCTCACCGTCTCTCTTGTCATGGGAAAGAAAATGACTGAGGAAGGTGAGGAGCGCAGCCAGTGCGATAGAAGATTCGCCGACCATGACTTCCCCCCTGACAGGATCTCTGAGGAGGACTACAACCGCTTCACCCGCGAATTCTTGGTGGAGGGGTTTGAGTCACGGTCACCGAAGGTCGGCGAGTCGATCAACACGTTCTACCCCAGCGAACTCGTCTTCCCCGTCTCGCAGTTCTAGTTGGGGCTAAGACTTCCCCTTTGGCCAGAGGTTAAATAGGTATTGAAATACTTTGGAGTTGTTCCTGCGGAACTAAACCCGAACACCATCTTGGTTTTAGTTGCCTTCGCCAGCTACATGCACCGCGAGCGCATCGAGTTCAGCCTCAACGTCTTCCGCAAGCTATTCATCTACCATGCCAACCACGACGACATCTCATACTTCACAGGACAGGGCTTGAAGGTATGCAAGATCACCAACAAGAATCACCATTGACTCACCCGCTTCATCTTCATTCACGGAAATCTGGGAGGTGTTCCTCTCGCCCCAGTGTCGCCCGCCAAAATATATTACGTGACTCCCAAAGTCGGAGGCACGGATAAAGACCTCTGCGAGTTTTTCACGGGAAAGAATTTAAGGTCCACTTCTTGAGGCGAGATGTCGACCCACTCCCTCCTGTCTTTCCCGGCGAAGGTACACTCACGCTCCCTTAGCCTTATATTTACCATCCTTTTGTTTTGTTATTTCTAACCATTTACTTGTTCAGAAGAGATGAATATTCCAGCCCATCCTCCTTACTTGAGCAGCGCTGGGCTGTCAGAAGGTCTCACGCTTACCAGCTTGGCGGCCGAGGCGACGAAGGAGTCGTTGGCCCCCGCCTCCAAAAAGAGACCTGGAGATGATGCCACTGCTCCTCGGCTCAAACCTAAGAAGAAAATCAAAAAGGTTGTGACGTTCCCAAAAGGGAAAAAGGAGATAGCCCGGAAAGAAAGGAAAGAGATGTCGGGAACCCTGAGCCCCATCTCTGTAGAAGACTCACAATCACCTCGCCCACAAGCTGTCTCACTGTCTCGCGAGATTACATTATTCGACAGGCCCCCCAACACTTCAGCTCAACCCACTGAACTTTCGTCTTGCGAAGCTGGTTTCTCCAGCCGCCCAGCCCCCTCCTCGCATCAGAATTACAACATGGGGCCCGTGGTAAATGATTCCACCGGCGACCCAGTCCTGCTGTGGGAAAAGGACACAAACCGAGTGTCGGTATCCACCCTCCTTCTCTCATGGAAGGAGTAGGGCCCTCCCACCAGCCACACATTCTCCCTCGGCTACGACCTCTATGGTGGTCCTGGGATGGATCCTTTCGACAAGGACTCCTCGCGAGACCTTGTCTTGAAGACCGCTCAAGCTCATCTTCGCGCCTTGGAGCTCTCGCACCGAGTCTTGCACCGTCTCGTTTTCAACAACAAGAAATCAAAGGATGCCGAGGCGGGCCTAGCGGAGGAGCAAGGGAAGTCGGATGGTCTCAAGAAGAGGCTGACAGTTGTTGACAATCTTCTCGCCAAGAGCCAGGGTGGCGTGGTAAGCCTTTTAACTTGATCTTTGGACAAACTCTCTCTCGCGTATATTTTTTGTTGATTGATGAGCTTCTCTCAGGATGCCGAGATGGCGGATCGAATGCGCTCGCGCATAGCGACTCTGGAAGAGGAGAATAAAAACTTAAAGGCCCAGAATGCCCATCTCTTGGACAGCGCTCGACCTCCCTCTTTCCCGGAATCACTCCAAGCTCCCCCACCTTCTCATTACACACTCGACGAGGTTAAATAGATCTGCCGGGATGCCAACATCAAGACGGCCGAGCTCATTTTAAAGATGATGAAGGAGCTGGGGGTTGTCAAGGAAGACTCCGAGTCCGTTACTGCCCGCGACCTGGTGCCACACCTTTATGGAGAGGCGGACGAGGATTCAACTTCTAGCGAAGATGATTGAAAAGGCGCCGATGAGACCTGGGACTTCTCCTCCCCTCTTTTTTTGCTTCCTTCTTTCACTTGTACTTTTTATTTGCTTTCTGAGATATTGAAGTATTTCCTTATGAGAGAATACTTTCCTTTCGTTCTTTGTAATGAACGAGAAATTTTTTGTCATATCCTCTCGCTCGATGTCCCTTTTATTTTATTTTATTTCGCTTTATTTACTGCGGGTGGCTCTCTACTCTGTTTTTACTCGCAAGGTAGAGCTACTTGCCATTTCGCTTGAGAATTGGTTTAGAATTCTCTTTGCTTCCTCCGTGCGAGACCATTTAGCTTCCTCACTGCGTCTCGCCTCGAGACGAATCCAGCGCGAGTAAACCCCCGAGATTAACCCGCTCTTTATTGGAAGTCACCCATTTTCAATTTTTATGCGAGACCTGTCCTTTGCTAGCGAGTGCCTACTCGCTATGGGCGAGACCCTCTTCATCGAGCACCGGTTGGAGATCCCTATCTTCATTTGCACTGCCCCAACTTCTTCCCATAGAAGTTTTCTACAAACTTTCTTCATTCCCTGATAAGTATATATATTCTTCTTTGAGGGATCTCACAATTTACCCTGCCACCGAGTGAGCCTACAACTCTGCCAGCTTGATGAGAGCCTGATCAGCGAGTTTGCTCGGGGTCTCCTCTCCAAACAACCTCCAACCGTCGAGTGAGCCTATATCCCTACCAGCTAGGTGAGAGCCTGGTCAGTGGGTCTGCTCGGGGTCTCCTCTCCAAACAAAATCCAACCACCGAGTGAGCCTACAGTCCTGTCAGATAGGTGAGAGCCTGGTCAGCGGGTCTGCTCGGGGTCTCCTCTCCAAACAACCTCCAACCACCATGTGAGTCTACAACCTTACCAGCCAGGTGAGAGCCTGGTCAGAGGGCCTGCTTGGAGTCTCCCCTACAAACAACCTCCAACCACCGAGTGATCCTACAACCCTGCCAGCTAGGTGAGAGCATGTTCAGTGGGTCTGCTTGGGGTCTCCTCTCCAAACAACCTCCAACCACCGAGTGAGCCTATAGCCCTGCTAGCTAGGTGAGAGCCTAGTCAGCGGGTCTGCTCGGGGTCTCCTCTCTAAACAACCTCCAACCACTGAGTGAGCCTACAACCCTGCCAAGTAGGTGAGAGCCTGGTCAGCGGGTCTGCTTGGGGTCTCCTCTCCAAACAACCTCCAACCACCGAGTGAGACTACAGCCCTGCCAGATAGGTGAAAGCCTGGTCAGTGGGTATACTCGGGTTCTCATGTACAAACAACATCCAACCACCGAGTGATCCTACATCCCTGACAGCTAAGTGAGAGCCTGGTTAGCGGGTCTGCTCGGAATATCCTCTCCAAACAACCTCCAACCACCGAGTGATCCTACAGTCCTGCTAGCTAGGGGAGAGCCTGTTCAGTGTGTCTGCTCGGGGTCTCCTCTCCAAATAGCCTCCAACCACCGTGTGAGCCTACAACCCTATCATCTATGTGAGAGCCTGGTCAGCGGGTCTGCTCGGGGTCTCCTCTCCAAACAACCTCCAACCACCGAGTGAGCCTACAACCCTGCCAGCTATGTGAGAGCCTAGTCAGCAGGTCTACTCATGGTATCCTCTCCAAACAACCTCCAACCACCGAGTGAGCCTACAACCCAGCCAGCAGGGTGAGAGCCTAGCCAACGGATCTGCTCGTGGTCTTTCCATTCATCTGTTTCATCCTGATACCATGAAAGAAGATACCTGGGATTCCATTATATCAAAAGGTCACAACAAATTTACAAGTATTGAAAGATGAAAAAATATTAAGGATAAAATCTTTTTAAGTCATCGCCGCTTCGGGTACGCTCGAGGGGTACCCTGTCCACATCCTGGAGATGGTACCCTCCCGACTTCAGGACCTCCTTCACCACAAAGGGGCCTTCCCAGTTGGGATTGGGTTTCCCACTGAGGCTCCTCTACCTGCTGCGTCTACTTTTTTTGAGGACTAAGTATCCCTTCAGGAACTGCCTGACCCTTATATGTTTATCAACATATCTCGCCATTCGACGCTTGACTTCTTCCTGCCGGATCAATGCTAAATCCCCGAGTTCTTCCACCAAATCAAGAGAGAGTTTCTGCTCCTCATTCTCTACCCTCCATCCTTCGTCTCCTTTCTTCGCAGCGGCCACTCTTGGAGATACGAGCTCGAACTCTATAGGTATGACTGCCTCCGAGCCATGGGAGAGTTTAAAGGGAGTCTCTCCCGTGGAGGTGTTTAGCGCGGTCCTTAAAGCCCAAAGATCCGAAGGGAGCTGTTCTACCCAACTTCCCCTCAAGTTTTCCACCTTCTTCTTTAAAAGATTCACGATAATCTTGTTTGCCGCCTCCACCTGTTCATTGCTTCGAGGATGATGAACCGAGGAGAAATGTAGGTCTATGCCCAGGTGGACACAAAAATCCACGAATTCCCTGCTAGCGAATTGAGGTCCATTATCAGTGATGATGGCCAACGGAAGCCCATTCCTGCAGATGATCTCTCCCCATATGAAATTTTTGACCACTTGCGACGTTACCTTAGCCAACGCATTCTCTTCTAGCCACTTTGAAAAGTAATCCACCATGACCAGCAGAAACTTCCTTTTACTGCTAGCTTGGGGAAAAGGACCCACCAAATCTAGTCCCCATATTGTGAAGGGACAGTAGCCGTGATTGTACGTAGTCTTTGGGCGGGAAGGAGTTGGAGAGGAGCGAACTCCTGACACTTTTTACATCTCTTCGCGAATTACTTTGCATCCTTCCTGAGGGTAGGCCATAAGTAGCCTTACCTCAACACTCTCCCCTCCAAGGTCCGACTTCCCGAGTGACTCCCAAATTCTCCTGAATGAATTTCTTCTAGGACTCTTGGAATCTCTCCCTCAGATACACATCGAGCCAACAAGCTCGACAGTGTCTTTCAGGACAATGTCCCATCCTTCAGTAGGTAGTATGCCGATTTATACCTGATTTGCTTCTTATCGAGATCCCTCTCGGGCAGTCGTCCCGAGGTCAAAAAGATGATGAAGGGATCCATCCAAGAGCCTTGCTGGTCCACTTCCATCAATTCTCCTTCTTCTATGGATGGTCTAAAGAGTTCCGTCACCGTTCCTCCAGCCCGAGGGCCGTGTTTGGTGAGCAGGTCATCCTGAGTGCTTTCCCCCCTCGGGACATGTTGAATTGAAAAGCTGCGGAACTGCCCGATGATGTTTTTGACCTTCATCAGATATAACTGGAGGGTGGGTTACCTTGCTTCAAATTCTCCTTTGATTTGTCCTGCTACCACCATAGAATCTTTGGAGACTTTAATGTCCTGTATGCCCAGCTCCTAAGCTAGCCTGATTCCTGCGATAATCGCCTCATATTCTGCTTGATTGTTAGTGATTGTGAAGTGAATCTTCAGAGCCTGCTCAATTGTGGCCCCTTCTGGACTCACCAAGATCATCCCTCCTCCAAAAGAAATTTTTCCAGATGCTCCATCTACTAGTATCATTGAATGCCTTTTTAAAGATGTCATTCACCGAACTCCCATTATCGACAAGGATCCGCGACACCGCGAAGTTTTCAATGGCGGTCTGGATCACCAGCGCATCACAAAAAGGATCTTTGTGGTCTGGTATGTCTTTCTGAGAGAAGGTGATTTTCTCATACGGGGAGGGGCTTATGACGTCGAGGCTACGCTCCGACGGTACATGGTATTAAGGCTTGCCTTACGGGTAGCCTCAATCCCCACTCCCCCACGGATCACTCCGATCCTACCTTGATCTCCTACAGCCGCTCGGTCCACACTCCGGTCCTCCTCCCCGGTCCCAGTCACCTCCACTATTCGTACCGCTAGCTGCTATTCCCATGCTCCCCTAGCTCTCTTCATCTCCAGGAACTCTGGGAAGGTAGCCGTTGCATGACCCTCCTCCTCATAGAAATCACAATATGGCAACACTACCTTTTCCTCCCATCTCCCCTCAAGAGGATTCCTCCTTCTTCCAGCTCCAGCTCCTGCTCTTCCTCTTTCTCTGCCTCTACCTCTCCCTCGGCCGATGGCCATAGCTTGCTGAGGCGGGGGTAGGGGTGGTCTATTACTATATCCCCACCCCTGCTAGTTTAACCTTCCTGTTCCTCCTTCATAGTTCCATCCCCCCCGGGGAAAACTTCTTCCTTGCCCTTGGGCAGGTCCTCCTTATTGCCTCCAACCCAACTCCTGATATGCCGGCACCCTCGGCTTCTCCCTCCTTCTCCCTTCTTACTGTCTTCCCCTCCCAGCTCTCTTGACTCGACCTCCGTCAACCTTGCCAATTTTCTAGCGAACGCCGGGTTCGCCGCTTCCATCGCTATCTCTTTTGCGTCCTTCTCCATCAGCCCTTCAAATGACAGTGGTGCCTTTCGAGTTAGGCTCATCTTGAAGAAACCCTCCCGCAGTCCAATGGTGAAAGCCATATAGAGAGCAAATCCTGGTACTTCCTGAATATCCAAGATTTCTTCCTGAAACCTATCCACGTACTGAGCCAGGAATTCATCTGGCTTTTGCCGGATCAGAAAAATCGACTTGGGATTCTTCTTACTTTTCTTTGAGGTTGAGAAACGCAACTAGAAAATTTTACTCAGATCTTCGAAGCCATAGACTGAGCTTGTTGGGAGTTAATGAAAGCAGTCCCTAGCCTTATCTTTCAAGGTGATGACAAAAATATCACACTTGAACGCGTCTGTCATTGGCCTGATGGAGACCACATCTTCGAACCATTGCAAGTGCTAGAGAGGGTCATCTTTTCCCACATAGTAGGTCATTTCGGGCTCCCTGAATCCTTCCGGGACTGGGGATGAAAGGGTCAACTCACAGAACGACGTCTCCTGGCGAGATGGTACTCGCAGGGCTAGGTAACAACTCCATACCTACCAGGTATTGCCCGCCTCCACCCGCGCAATGACGTCTCCTGGCGAGATGGTACTCGCAGGGCTAGGGAACAACTCCATACCTTCCAGGTATCGCCCGCCTCCTTCTATCAGCACTTCCTTCCGGGCCGCTTCCCGGGGGCGTCCTCTCCAATTCTTTCCGAGACGAGCTCGTCCTGACGTGCGAGAGCGGGCGCCTGAGGTAAAGGAGTCGAGCAGTCGCCTTGCCGCGAGATCCCATGCAATATGTCCATGATGCCTTTGATGCACGCCATAAATTCTTCCCTTCCTACAAATCCTCCCGGGTTCTGGGGCCCGTCACCGTCTCCTTCTCTGAGATTTCCCGTCATGAAGTAGCTCAAGATTCTTCTGTGTAGGCTGCGGTCCACGATCACCGCACCAAAAATGTTGAAGCCAGTAACCCGACTTCACCTATAGTTCAGACCTAAAGTTGCAGCTCACACTTACTCTTCTCAAACCCCCTTCTCGACGTGAGTCTCAAAACTAGAAACAGACCGTGGGCTTCAGCTTGGAGGTCCCACCTCTTATCCGGAAGAATTAGAAGTTCTTCCCCTCCCAAGCCAGTGCTGAGCAAGGTGCCTTAAAGGAAGAAGAAAGGGTTCAACAACCTTCTTCAAGACACCTTATCAGTCTATTTATAGGCCTCTGAGTTTGACCTGCCAATAACCAAACTGAACGGACCTGAAATTACCAAAATACCCTAGGCTGGGTCTGCCAACAGCCGAACTCCGCTGTTCTGAAGGGTTATACGCAGACCCCAAAGGGTAAAAGGGTAAAATTACCTGGGGTAAAAAAGTAAAATCCCCTCTTGGGGGAAAGAAAGTAAAAACGCCTTTTTTCCCATATGGTGAGTGATAAAATAATAGGCGGGCGAGAGAATTAGAAGTTCTTCTCGCGAGTCCCCCACCTCGCGAGAGGCGTCTCGCCACAGGAGGCTAGCATATGTCGCGAAAGCCATCTTGCCTACCCCGCTACTACCGTCTCGCCCACAGTGTTTTGCCTCTTTAAATTACCGGCGAGTGGACCGTATGGTCCTACTCGCCTCTGTAATCCTCTTGCCCCTCTCGCCCTTAACTCAGCACTTCTCATTGAGTTGCCCTCAGCGAGCCCGAGGTTGTACACATCCAAGTTAATGAAAACATTGTAAAACTCATGCTAATATATGTCATTTATAGATTTTAGAGAGAAATGTCTTAATTGTGTTCAGTCCAATTCTCATGAGAAGAACTTTTATAAAAGAGAATGAGATGTACAATGTGAGCTAGTTTGGAAGATATAAGTGGTGAAATTATTCCTCATGAAACAAATAAATTATAAATCATAACGTAAAATGTATACAATGTTCTTGATGCTCATAAAGAGATTCAGGGCACACAAAGTTGAATTGGACGACTTTCATGTTTGCATAAGGTACTTTACAATTCTTTCCAAGGTACTTAAACTCACAATGTTCATTAAGACTTATCAGGAGGTTGAGTCGTGTTTGATGGAGTTGTCTGGAGATTTTATTTTGTGTAGCATTGTTTTTTATGGCATTCAACAGGTTTTTTTAAAAAAATGAAGACCAAGGACTGCAAATCCACTTGTTTTGCAAACATAGTATTAGATGAAAATAGCCATATCATTTGAAGTGAACAAAGTGCTTGAAGCACATATGAAGCAATGTACATGCATAATTCAAGAAGTTAAGTATTTATAATGCCTAATCATGAGGGAAATTTAAAACAACATATACCGTGAAACTAAAAGCGTGTTCTTGAATGTCATTATCTAATGTAACATATTACTCATACTTAGAGGCATGCGAAAACAATCAGAAACATTTGTTACTCAAATTTCATTGGACATTAAAGATATTTAAGGCATGAATAAGCAAAACAATGCATTTGTAACTTGAAATGAAAAATGAACAATGTAAGTTATCTGAAAAAGATAAAACAAAAACTTGACTGAATTATGAGTAGCTTGGTCGAACAAAGATGGTCACAAAAAGAAGAATAAATTTGGACTAATTTTTGCTATCGCGCCGCGATATCGTTTTATTTAAATAGGCGTGATCTGATTTCAGATCTCAAAATCCCTTGGTCTCCCTGTTACCCTAGTGGAAGAAGACGATCGTACAAGCTTCACACTTCTCAAATCTAAGGTATTTTCTTACCTTTCTTGTGAAAATTGTTGGGGATCTTGTGTGAAAAGGCAAAAGAAGAGATTCTATGTGATCAAAAACACATTTTGATGAAATTTTTTGGAATTAGATGAGGATTTCATACTTGAGTAAACATTACTTTTCATGCTTGTGTTCTTCGTGGATGTTGTAGATCTTGAGCATAAAAGAGTTTGGAGATGTTTGAAAATGGTTTACAAAGAATCTATAGAGTAGATCTAAAAATTTTAAGTCAAAATTTTGGGTCTGATGAAGAATTTCAGCTATCGCCGACGATAGTGAGAAAAAACGGATAATAACAATTTTTATTTCAAGAAATGACGTATAGTTCTCGTGCATGGAAAAATACAACAAGAAATCCTCATTCATCGTACAATTCATATCCGGGGATCAAAAAAGCTGCTATTGGCGTAGCAAAGATCGTTGAATTGGACATGACTCGTGAGTCTCAAATCTATGATATGTTCGCTCAGTCAGGTATACTATCTTTGCTATTGTCAGATATATTTAGCTCAGTGATAGAGAATTTTATAATCATTTGGAAAATCCCACCTACACTGGTCTGGATGGATGGGTTAGATCACGATTACAAAATAGAATTGTGGAGATAACCCATAATGATCTTAGAAATGAATTTGGCCTGATTTTTAGTGGAAATGTCCTAGATGTTGTAGAAATTTATAGAAAAGACAGGGACTAGACATAGATGAATCAAGTCTTCACGGAACATCAACTAAGAATCTCATTCAGGCGACCACTACACTCACTGCAGATGCTTATTTGGTACAAGATACTTGGAGGAATACAGTGTTGTTGAAAGCCTGTGATACGAGAAAAATCACTGCACAACTGAGCTTAGTCACTTTTCTAGTGATAAAAAAGGAGCAATTTGATGTGGCAGATATGGTATTATCAGTGATCCGATATACATTTAAGATGAAAGACCCTTTGAGGAGGAAAATCAACACACTTCCATTAGGAAGTATCATTCAGCGGGTTCTATATCAAAAATACCAATAGATTCACTAGGACCTTTATATCAACGACTGCATTCCTCCCATCTATAATTTGCAGGGGACAAGATATCCATCAGGACAAGGTGAAGCTTCCACGTCAGCAAAACCGACTCGAGGTGAAGCCTTAACATCTACTAGACCGACACTTCCTTGAGGAGGATCTCTTTGAGAAAGGTTGGATGAGCTATATGACTTAGTGGAATAACAAAAAGATGAAACAAAAGTAAGGTTGAGTGGTTTGAAAAAAAATCATGAAGTTTATAACGAAATGACTGAACTTGAACCCGACTTCGGAGGAGGATAAACATTGGGAGAGTCCAATGATGGATCCTCCTCAACATTCAATTCGACGCGTAAGACGACCGCAGGAGTGAGCATAGAGCTTAAGTGACAACCAGCCACCCACCAGTGAGGATTGAGACTTCTGATCAGATTTTCTGTAGGTTTTGCTTAGAGGAGCTATCACCTGGAGAAAAGGAGCTATCGACTGGCGATAAGGAGTTATCGCATGACAACAGGGAGTTATCACATGGGGACAGGGAGCTATCGCCCGGCGATAATGAAATTTCATCTGTTCATTTTGCACTTTATCTTGCTGGACTAGAATTGTATTTAAAGATGTTTTATTGAATCTATTTCATGTATTATCTAGATAATTAAGTAAATCAAACTTGATTTTCATGATTAGTATTTTTTGATTAAGTTGGTCATTTAAATGCTGTTATGCTTATGATAATATACATATGATTTCTGGTTTAATGGTTTAGTTTTTTAATTTTAAATATCTAAGATTCTTAACTCTAGTCTAAGTGAATAAAAACGTGAATCCGGAAGAGATTTTGTAAAAATTTCGGCAATTTGTGATTTAATTTCTATAAAGGTGATTTTAATATTTTCCCTTTTAATGTGATCTCTTATAAAATGATGACAAACGTCTGTGTTTAGATCATGAGTGATGCACTGTATTGTAAGTTAGATCAATATCACTTTTATTGTCACACCTTAATTCTATGGTTTGTTGTTGTATTCCAAAATCTTTCAAAGTTTGTTTCATCCATGGAGCTTGTGCACAACCATTACCTAATGCAATATATTCGGCCATGGTGGTGGAGAGGGAAACATAATTATGTTTCCCACTCGACCATGGAATAAGTGAAGGGCCTAAAAAGTGACAAGTGTCACTTGTGCTCTTACGATCTAAAGAACAACCAGCATAATCTGAATCAGAATAACCATGTAAAATAAAATCATCATTACGAGGATACCACAGTCTTAGTTTTGAAATACCAATAAGATATCTAAAGATTCATTTAACCGCTTTTAAATACGATTCTTTAGGATTAGCCTGAAGCCTAGCATATAAACATACTGCAAACATAATATTAGGTCTAGATGTAGTTAAATATAATAAAGAACATATCATCCATCTATATATATATATACAGTTTGATCAATAGATATTCCACTTTCATCTCTTCCTAACTTTAATGAAACACTCATAGAAGTACTTGTCTGCTTAAGATTTTCAAATCCAAATCTTTCAAGAACATCACGTATATACCTTGATTGACAAATGAAAATACCATCATATTTTTGAGTAATTTGGAAACCTAAAAAATATGTAAGTTCTCCTACCATGCTCATTTCAAATTCTTTTTTCATAATTATTACAACATCATTACATAACTCTTCATTAGTGGCTCCAAAAATAATATCATCTACATAAATTTGTAAAACTATTAATTCATTATTAATATGCTTAATGAAGAGTGCAGAATCAACACCACCAATTTTATAATTATTTTTTAACAAATATAAAGTTAATTTGTCATACCATGCACGGGGCACTTGTTTCAACCCATAAAGTGTTTTTCTAGTTTATTAATATGGTCAGAATATTTGTCATTCACAAAACTGAGGATTTATTCTACATAAACATCTTCCTTAATATACCCATTCAAAAATGCAGTTTTCACATCCATTTAAAACAATTTAAATCTTTTGAAACTAGCAAATTCAAGGAAAATCCTAACTGCTTCAAGACGTGCTATAGGTGCAAAAGTTTTATCAAAATCTATTCCTTCAATTTGAGCATAACCTTTTGCTACAAGCCTTGCTTTGTTCCTAGTGATCCTAGATTCACTATCTAATTTATTTTTAAAAATCTATTTAACTCCTACAATAGGATGATTAGAAGGTCTCTTAAAAGATTCCAAACCTTATTGCGTTCAAATTTACTAAGTTCAATAACCATAGTTAAAAACTAAGATTCGTCATTTAAAGCTGTTGAAACATCTTTTGGCTATATATTGGAAACAAAACACAGGTTTGAAAATAAATCATTTAATGAAGACCGAGTATTTACCCCTCTTGATGGTTCTCTAATGACCAAATCTTGTGGATGATCTTTTGAAAATCTTAGTTTACTTGGAGGCACATATTCTTCCACTTCTTCTTCTCTTTCTTCTTTATCTTCT
Organism: Platanthera guangdongensis; assembly: GCA_039583875.1. Lineage (NCBI taxonomy): Eukaryota > Viridiplantae > Streptophyta > Magnoliopsida > Asparagales > Orchidaceae > Platanthera > Platanthera guangdongensis. The sequence continues at coordinate 159,535,435 of CM077148.1, forward strand.
TCTTGATCTCCAAGTATTTCATCATCATCCGTTTTCAGTGGTGGAAGGGGTTCTTCATCATTGCCTGTAGGATTAGTTTCTATACAAAAACAAACTCATCAAATTTAACATGAATTAATTCTTCAACTATTTTGACCTCTTATTATAGACTCTATAAACTTTGCTACATGAAGAATAACCAATAAATATACCTTCATAACATTTTTCATCAAATTTTCCCAATATATCTTTAGTGTTCAAAATGAAATATTTACAGCCAAAAACTTTAAAGTAAGATACATTTGGTTTCTTTTGAAAATACGGTTCTCAAGGTGTCAATTTCAAAAATGATCGAAGCATGACACGATTAATAACATAACATGCAGTATTTATAGCTTCAACCCAAAATGATTTAGGTAATTTGTATTCTGATAATATAGTACGAGCTAGTTCTTGAAGTATCTCATTTTTCCTTTCTACTACACCATTTTGTTGAGGTGTGTGAGGAGCGAAAAATTCTTGCTTAATTCCTAACTCATTATAAAAAGAAACAAACCTATCATTTTCAAATTCACTTCTATGATCCGAAAAAATGCATTTTATTTTTAAGTAAAGTTCATTTTGAATACGCATATATAATTTAGAAAATTCTAAGAACGCATCAGATTTTGAAGTTAAGAAAATAGTCCAATAAAAACGTGAATAATCATCAATCAAAACAAAATTATATTTTCTAGCTCCTAGACTTTGTGTAGTAATCAGACCAAATAAATTCGTGTGAATTAATTATAAAGGTCTAGTAGTAGAAACAACATTTTTTTCTTTTGAAAGAAAATTTTGAATTTTTTTTGACATGGTGAACATCAAAAAGATAAATTTCCACTTAAGGTTAGGTAATTCTTCAATTAATTTATCTATTGACAATTTTAAAATTAACTTGGCAATAAAATGACCAAGTCGCCTATGTCATAAATCTAACTTCTCATTTTCAGACATAAAATATTTTAAAGATGAATGTGAAAGATCATGAAATTTTATCATATAAATATTTTGAGATCTTCGTGTAGTAAGAAAAATATCATTTGTTTAGAATCAAAATTTTTGCAAAGGTTTGTAGAAGAGTCAAACAAAACATTTAAACTAATATCACAGAACTGACTTATAGAACTCAAATTATGTTTTAAACCTTTTTCATATAAAATATTTATTAAAGAAAAAGAGTCATTACCAACTACTCTGATTCCTATTAACCTTCTTTATCGTTGTCGCCAAAAGTCACTACTCCTCCTTTCTTTATTTTTAGGCTAAGGAACGTTGACTTGTTGCTCGTTATGTGCGTTGAACAACCTGAGTCCAAATACCACACGTCTTCCTTGTCCTTAGTCTGCCAACACACCTAGAAAAAATATGAGAGTAAATATCCGGTTACCCAAGTAATTCCTCCCATAGAACAGGTGAAAGCATTAGTTACCTAGACTTGTTTAACAAAACTATGGCCTTTCTTACTACAAGTGTCAGCGGTGTGACCAAACCTATTACATTTGGCACATGTGATAAAAGATGATGAAATATTTTTCAGAATGTTTTGTTAATTTTTGCTAGAAGTAGTGGTGATAACAGATTTAGTATTTTTATCTGAAAAGTTTAGATTTTTAAAATTTTTTCTATCACCGGTGATAGTGGCTATCGCCAGGCGATAGCTTCCAAAAGTGAATCCTAGCCTATATTTTGTAGATTCATAACATTGATTTGCTAAAATCATATCCAGTGATTTTTACCCAACTCCAAACTTTTTAATAGCCATTTCTAAATCATGGACCCGAGCTTTCAAAGCGGTGTTTTCAGTGACTAACATAACACACTAGTTTGCAAAAGCCTTTTTACCATCTTCTACTTGGGATTGAGAAAATTTCAGAGATCTTTCTAAGTCACTCTTTTCTTTTGTAAGACAATCAACGTTAGATTGGTACTTAGCAAGAGCCTTCTGTAATTCTATTACCCTTGCCAAAGAGTGATCGTCATCTTGACAAGAAGCCTTCTCTTTACTATGTACTTTCAATTCAATAGATAGTTTTTTTTTATTTTCGTAAAATTTTATTTTCAAATTTAAGCAAATCAATATCTTTTAAACTTTTATCAAAATATTTGCAAGTTTTTAAAAATTTAGAATATAGCTTGTCATAAGTTAGAGGAGTTACCTCAGTGTCTCTTTGGACACTGCACTCATCATCAGATGGTGAGGTGCTCTTTTCCATCAAGCACATGTTGGACTCCTCGTCAGCTTCTGAACTTGATCCACCTGACTCCTCAGATGTGAAGTCATCCCAAGTTTCTACCTTAAGAACTTTCTTCTTGTACTTCTTTTCTTTCAACTCTTTCAGATATTTTGGGCACTTGCTATAGATATGTTTGACTTTTCTACAATGATAGCATTACGGTGGCGAATGCTCTTCATCATCCTCAAAATCAGCTTTTCCTTTTCCTTTCTTGAAACCAGATTCCTTCTTGTTAAAAAACTTCTTGAACGAATTTCTTCTTTTAGGGTTCCTCATAAATCTCTTAAACTTCTTAACGAACAAACTCTCCTCATCTTCCTCATCATTTTCATCAGTGCCACTTTCCTCTTTCTTCTTGGATTTCAATGCCAATGCTTTCTTTCTTGGCTCCAAATTGTATTCTTGTTGTTGAATCTGTAACTCCACCTCATGAGTTTTAAGTTTCCAGATAAGATTCTCAATTTGAAGAGTCTTTAGATTGCGTGACTCCGAGATGACAGTCACTTTCAGATTGAACTTTGGGGGAAGTGATCTAAGAATATTTCTTACTAAATCACCATTTGATAAGTTCTTTACAAGAACTTTAGAGTCATTCACAATTTTACTAAATCTTGTGTACATGGTATCTATATATTCATCAACTTCCATCTTGAAATTTTCAAATTCTGATTCTAATTGGAATAACTTTGAGTCCTTCACCCGCGATGTATCTTCATGAGTAATTTCAAGTAAATTCCAAATATCATACATAGTTTCACATGCACACACCTGATTAAATTCAGTTCTGGCTAACACACAAAATAAAACGTTCGTAGTCTTAACGTTATTTTTGCATCTCAGTTTATTAGTATTGTCCCATTTATCCTTAGGTTTCTCCATAACGATACTTCCAACTACCGTTGTAGGTGGAGTGTCGCATTGTTCTACCATACCCCATACTTCAATATCTAATGTGATTAGAAAACATCGCATTCGAGTTTTCTTAATTATAGTCCGTGCCGGTGAATATGGGAGGTCTACTAATTCCCCGCACCTCGGAAAATGCATGATCGTTATGCGCCATTACTCCCGGTGGTGAAATCGATTTGGAGTAACCTCGTTTTGATACCAAGTGTTGGATCTTGTGGTGCCCTTAGAGGGGGGGGGGGGGGGTGAATAATGAACCTATTATTTTTATGAAATGCAAAACTTAGGTAAAATAATTGAGAAATTTAAGAAGATATTTTTCACAACCCAAAATATATTTCAAACACTCAGAATTTAATGAAAAATAAATAATGAATTTATTTCATAAGTGATGAAAAACATAAATAAAGATTCCAATAGGGCTTGAAATTGAGGCTATAAATGAAAAACTTCTTTCGAGGTTTCACCGGTCCGTCTCCCAAGTACCGGTAGGCTAAGGCATATCTCTCCATAGATACAACTATTAACCTCCCCTAGATCACTCCACGAACTAGTCGCTGCATACAAGGAAGCAATTTCCCCTAAGCCACACATGGACATAGTCGCCACACACAAGGTGGCCATTTCTCTACCGATTACACAGAATATAGAAAAAAATTACAAAATAGAAATATCAAATAAAAACTCCCTCGGGTCTAGAGCACTTGAAGAAGATGATGAATCCTTGCAAAGGTCGCCGGAGTTATAAAGCACGAACGGTCTCTTCTATGCTCTTCACCTTGGTTGCACACTTAGGAGTTTTTCTATTTCTATGGAGTTATCAGGCTAGGAATTCTCAACACAAAAGCTCCTAGAGGTGTGTCTCATCAAATGCACAAAATTTAGCCCTTTAGAAACTTTTTGCACTATCGCCCCGCAATTGGTAGATATCAGCTGTGCGATATCACCTCAGCCTGCCACATGGCCCACTATGCAGTAACCATGACAGAGTGGTGGTGATCATGCTGATCGAGCACTATCGTCCCGTGATAGGTAGATATCGCCTAACAATATCGGTGAATAATGCACTATGTCTGTAATCGTCAAGAAAATGGATGACCGCCCAACAATAGATAGCTATTCCAGCGATATCTCTTTGTTTTAAAATGTTGCAGCTCAATGTCAATCCAAAATTATCAGTGTATTGATCTGGAGATATTTGCACACCATAAACACACTATGATCAAATACATTCACGATTTATTATTTTTAAAGCAAGGAATGCAGAATGCATGCTCCAACACGGAATTTGCCAGAATGAGGGAGAGACGCTTAAGGAATTCTTCCAATAATTCACCGCAAATGCTAGACAAATCCCAAGAGTGGACCCGAAATTCTTGTGCGGAGTCTTCCTTAGGGGGATCTGACCTGGAGGTTTTTACTCCACTTTAATGAGGGAGACAGTCCCTAGTTACCTGGACCTTGTATATTGGTTCAAAGACCAGATCGCAGTCGATGAGGAAATCGAGGCTCGTCGATGATAGTTCGGAGGAAGAATTAAGAGAAAGAGAGAAGAACCACTCCAAGGCATCAAGAGGAGGGTAGTGGCAACCCCCACTAGCAGGAGTGTCGTGAGGACCGACCCCCAAATAGTATCAGGAGTCTATATCACTCAACACTTTGCATACACACATGCTTTATGCTTCAATATGACCCAACATTATGAATGTCACGAGAAGTCCCTGTTGGTAAGGGGGATAGATCGAAATACTGTGAATTCCATTAGGGGATGGGGAATTTCGTGGAAGAGTGTGCCATGCTAAAGAATGAGATTGAGCAACTCATCCAACATGGGGTCCTTGGAAGGTTCATTTAGGACCAGGAAAGAGGCCAATCAGCCCAATAGAGGAGGGAGCAGCCACCCGCAAACCAGGAAGCACAAGGGGACATAAATGTTATGGGGATGGTTGAGACTATAGTGGGTGAAAGTTCATGTTTACAAGGTAGTTAACAATATAGAGGGGGGGGGGGCTGAATAGGTTTGTCTAGATCTTTTGTTTTCTCTTTTTATTTCTTCTTGAGTTATTATGTGATTTAGAGCTTTTTATGTACCTACAAACAAAAAAACACACAGAAAAGCACAAAAGTATTTTATAGTGGTTTCCCAAAGTTATGAGTACATCCACTGTCCTCCCACCTTGCTAACTTCCTATTAGTTAAGGCCCAAACTCCTCCAAAATGCTCCTCAGAGCTTACACCCGTGGCCCTCAGCCTTACACTCAGGTTCTCTTCAGAACCCTACCTCAGAACAACAAAGGTTCCTACCTCAGAGCCCTGTAGTGCTTCTATAACTCAATTGTCCTCAAACCACCTACCTCGGCCTTATCTCTAAGGTCTACAGCTCAGGCTTTTCAGCCCTACAACTTCAGGCACAAGGCCCTACTCTTAGAGTGCTGCAACACTCCTACAGCTCAGACAAATTTGCCCCACCTCAGGCCCAAGACCCTACAACTCAGATCCAGAAGGATCCTACAATAAGAAATAATTTGATTAACTCTGGCACAGAGAAATTTCAGTGTGTTAACAACTAGAGCTGAGAATTTCTGCTCTATCTCTCCCCACAACAGAGAAAACTTTGCTGAAGGAACTCAGGAGCTTACTCCTAAACTTCATGTAGAAGACTAAAGATCTGTTGATCCTGAGTCTTCAAGCAGCTAACTAAACCTACCTCAGGTTGAAGGTTCTTCTTTCTTCAGAACTATATCTGATCTTGCTGTGCCAGATGGAGATGGCACATATATCTGAACTTTTCTTTCTAGAGTGCTTCAAGCTTTTTACATGCAGCAATGGCGAGGAAGATGAAGTCGACTGCTAACTCTTTTTGTTGATGAAGCCCTAAAAAGTTATCTTGTGTCTTGGCCCATCTCTTCCTTTTGTAGTCTGCTGATCAACGACCCTTAGAGAGCAGTGGGCCCCACCTACAGCTTCTAGCTGTATCTAGCTTTAACGCCTATCTGTCATATAGTAGGCTTGCGGTGCCTTTGGTCGTGTACTGTGGCTTTGCCACTAATAATTTACATATGGTTGACTTTTTGACATGCTGACATCAGCACCTGAAGACTTAGTCAAAATTCAAACATCAGTAGTATAGGCGTTAAGTGAATGAGCTTCACTCAACACCAAATCACTTAGGCAGATTTACTATCTCTTGGCGTTGAGTGAGTTACCAGCTCTCAATGCCAAACTACTTAGATTATAAATTTGTTTCTAGGTGTTGAGTGATTCAACTTCACTTAACGCAAACTTGCTTTCTCAGCTTTCTACTGCTTGGCATTGAGTGAGTGAGCATCAGTCAACGCCAAACACCTTAGACAAAATTCTATTTTACTAGGCGTTGAGAGCGTTGAGTGTGTCTTCATCACTGAATGCTTTTTGCCTTAACCCTTTCTACAACATATTCTGCATGTAAGGTGTTGAGAGCGTTGAATGAGCATGCCTCACTCAACGCTTTCTGCCTTAGACATTCCGCTTCTTCAGCATCTTAAGCATTGACAGCGTTGAATGAGCATGCCTCACTCAACGCTTTTTGATTTAACAAATTCTGCATTATAACGTTGAGTGCGTTGAGTGATCATGCCTCACTCAATGCTTTATGCCTTAGCCAAATTTTTGTATTCTTTAAAAATACTGGCTTTGACTGACTGAGTGTTACTAAACATTTAAGAGGCTATGGCATAGAGTGAATGACCTTCACTCAACGCCTGTGGACTTAACCACTTTTCTGCCTCTTAAACCTTAAGCATAGACAATCTCAGCCAGCCTCACTCAACTTTGAACCGTGTTCGACGAATGCTGAATTGAGTTCGACGAACAGTGAGCTCAGCTTAACGAATTTTGAAATCAGTTCGGTGAATTTAGACTTGTCCAAATTTCTCAAACTCTGAGCTTAGTTCGACGAACGATTTGCTCAACTCGACGAACTCTAAACTTAGTTTGACGAAGTTGGACTTAGTCAATTTTCTCAAACCAAATCTTAGGTAAGAGTTTTCCTGGCTTAGCCACATATGCTATCTGTCCCATCACTGTCATCTACTGATATATGTATATCACTGACAAGATTGACTTCCTCAAATCTAGGACATTGTGGGCAATGGACCTAACAAGCTCCCCCTATTTGAGAAAGTCAAAACTCTTAAGCAAGAGAGTCAATGATATACATAGAACCATGCAACAATAAACATAAAAACTATGTAATTGAGAAGTGATCTATAGTTACCCCACTTCCTAGCCTGCAGAGTGGAACATTACTGCACCTGCTTCTCCTGAATTGCTGCTAGCGTACTAGAACATTAATCTGATCATCTTTTCCTCCCCATTTTTGACTTTAGCAAATATCTCCTAGGATTCATCTGATCATCTGCTCCCCCTCAATTAGATAGTAGAGAATTGTCAGAGTTGTGCTGGACATGCTCCCCCTCAATTGGAGAACCTTCATTTCTTTAAAGAACAAATCCATCTGCAGAATACTGAATAGCTTGCAAACAGATGAGGAGCAACTGAAGCTATACTAAGTTTAACATACCCAACTCAAATTTGAAGGTGTTAAACTTAACTTCATCTAGTGGCTTAGTGAATATATCAGCCACTTGCTTGTCTGTTGGAACAAACTTAAGGGTGATGTATTCGCATTCTACATGTTCCCTAATGAAATGATATCTAATCTCTATGTGCTTAGTCCTACTATAGGAGACAAGATTCATAGCAATTGAGATTGCACTAGTAGAATCACAGAATGTAGGAGTTCTACTTATCTGGAGGTTGTAGTCTTGAAGCTAGTGCTAGATCCACAACAGCTGAGCACACCAGCTACCTGCTGAGATGTACTTTGACTCTACAATTGATATTGCAACATTGGTTTGTTTCTTGCAGCTCTAAGATACCAGTCTCCCTCCTAAAAACTGACAGGTCCCAGATGTGCTCTTCCTGTCCTCTTTGCAGCCTGCAAAATTTGCATTTGAATAGCCTGTTAGTTCAAACTCCTGATTCCTAGGGTACCATAGGACAAGATCTGGAGTGCCCTTAATATACCTCAAGATTCTCTTAGTAGCAGAGTAGTGAGATTCTTTAGGGCAAGCCTGATACCTAGCACAAACACATGTAGCATACATGATGTCTGCCTACTTATAGTCAGATATAGAATGGAGCCAATTATCCTTCTATATAAAGTTTCATCAACATGTTTCCCTACCTCATCTTTACGTACAAGCATACTTGACCCCATGGGAGTTCTCATGGTGGAGGAGTTCTCCATGCCAAATTTTTTATTAACTCCCTAGTTAACTTAGACTGGGATATGAACAAACCATCATCAGTCTGTCTTACTTGGAGGCCCAAGAAGAACTTAAGTTCACCCATGTTGCTCATCTCAAACTTCCCCTGCATAAGTTTAGCAAATGTTTTGCAGAGGTTGTCATCAGTAGATCTAAAGATGATGTCATCTACATAGATCTGAACTAGGATGATCTTACCCTTAGATTCACTTAGGAATAGGGTCTTGTTTATTTTCCCCCTTAAGAATTTGCTCTCAATGAGGAAACTAGACAAAGTCTCGTACCATTCTATAGGGGCTTGCTTCATCCTAAATAGAGCTTTCCTAAGTCTATAAACATAATCAGGTGAGTTAGGAACTACAAAACCTGGAGACTGCTCAACATAGACTTCCTCTTTTAAGTCACCATTCAGGAAGACACATCCATCTGATAGAACTTGAACCCATTGTGTTCAACATATGGAAGGAACAGTATGATGGCCTCCAATCTTGCTACAGTGGCAAAGGTTTGATTAAAGTCAATGCCTTCTTCTTACCTGTACCCCTTAGCCACTAGTCTGGCTTTGTTCTTTATTATAATGCCATTTTCATCAAGCTTGTTTCTGCAGATCCACTTGAATCCAATGACATTATGTCCTTGTGGTCCGGGAACCAACTTCCAGACCTTGTACCTCTTGAACTGGTTCAGTTCCTCCTGTATAGCTCCAATCCAATACAGGTCTATGTTGGCTTATTCAAACTTCTTGGGCTCCACTTGGGATAAAAAGCTTGAATACATGACAATATTCTGACTTCTGCTCCATATTGTTACTCCTTGGCTTGCCTCACCAATTATCTGGTGTGCTGGATGATCTCTTATGTGTCTGACTGCTGGTGGCAGTCTTCTTTTAGCGACAGGTTCAGCTTCAGGTGCAGCCTCTTGTTGATCTTCATCCACTCCCAGTGTACCTGGTAGATCTCCTAGAGTATCCACTTCATCTTGTATAACTGGTGATGCTTCCTTGATGGTCAGTTTGTCCATCAACTATTCTCTACCTGCAGTACTATAAGAGGAGCTTGTTAGCTCCCTATTAATCGTAGTAGACTCATCAAAAATTACATGAACTGATTCTTCTACAACCTAGCTTTTCAAGTTGTAGATTCTATATGCTTTGCTATGATTGCTGTACCCAACAAATATTCCATCAAAAGATTTGGCAGCAAACTTAGTCACATAAGACTTTCCATTATGAAGCACATAACACTTACTACTAAAGATTTTGAGATAGCTCAAGTTTGATTTTCTATCTTTCAATATCTCATAGGGAGTCTTCTTGTGGCTTTTGGTGATAGAGACCCTATTGAGGACATGACATGCAGTATTAACTATATCAGCCCGGAAATATTCTGGGAGAGATATGTCACCTAACAATGTTCTATCAGCCTCTATGAGAGTCCTATTTTCCTCTCAACAATCCCATTTTGCTGGGGTGTCCTTGGTGAAGAGAATTCTTGATGAATCTCATGTTCTTCACAGAATCTTGTCATGCTATCAGACTGGAATTCAGTCCCATGACCACTTCTGATTTTGACTACAGAGATATTTAACGCATTCTGAATTTGCTTGACAAACTTAGTAAAGATATCAAAGATTTCATTCTTTCTCTTTAGGAAGAATACCCAAGCAAACCTAGAAAAGTCATCAACCACCACAAGGGTGTAGACCTTCCTACCAAGACTATGAACTGGCATAGGACTAGACAAGTCCATATGCAGGAGGTATAGACACCTCATAGAATCTTTGGCCCCAATACTATTGAAGGAGGCTTTTGTCTGCTTGCCTTTTTGGCAAGCTGAACAGATGCCCTCTTTGGAGCACATCATATTGGGACCATTCCTAACTAGCTTTTGACTAAAGAGCTTACCAATAGTCTTGTAATTTAAATGAGCTAGCCTCTTGTGCCACTGGACACAGTAGGAGACATTCTCATTTGCCACTAGACAAATTGGAGAATCTGTATCTAAACATAAATAATTTAAGCAATAAACATTCCCACTCCTAGTGCCTGTCAAGATGACCTCTTGGTCACTTGACCTCTTAATTAGGAACTCATTCTTGTGGAAGACAATAACATAGCTATTCTAGAGGGGGGGGGGGTGAATAGGTCTGTCTAGGTCTTTTGTTTTCTCTTTTTATTTATTCTTGAGTTACTATGTGATTTAGAGCTTTTTTATGTACCTGCAAATAGAAAACACACACAGAAAAGCACACAAGTTTTTTATAGTGGTTCCCCAAAGTTATGTGTACATCCACTCTCCTCCCACCTTGATAACTTCCTGCTAGTCAAGGCCCAAACTCCTCCAAAATGCTCCTCAGAGCTCACACCTCAGGCCCTCAGCCTTACACTCAGGTTCTTTTCAGAACCCTTCCTCAAAACTACAAAGGTTCTTACCTTAGAGCCCTATAGTGCTCTTACAACTCAGTGGTCCTCAAACTACCTACCTCAGCCTTATCTCTAAGGCCTACAACTCAGGATTTTCAGCCATACAACTTCAGGCACAAGGCCCTTCTCTTAGAATGCTGTAGCACTCCTACAACTTAGGAAAATTTACCCTACCTCAGGCCCAAGACACTACAACTCAGATCCAGAAGGATCCTACAACAAGAAATAATTTGATTAACTTTGACATAGAGAAATTTTAGTTTGTCAATAACTAGAGCTGAGAATTTCTACTATATCTCTCCCCACAACAAATAAAACTTTGCTGGAGGAACTCTAGAGCTTACTCCTGAACTTGCTGTAGAAGACTAAAGATCTGTTGATCTTGAGTATTCAAGCAGCTAACTGAATCTGCCTCAGGCTGAAGGTTCTTCTTTCTTCAGAACTATATCTGATCATGCTGTGCCAGATGGAGATGACACAACTATCTGAACTTTTCTTTTGGAGTGCTTCAAGAATTTTACATGCAGTAATATCGAGGAAGAAGAAGTCGGCTGCTAATTCTTTTTGTTTATGAAGCCCTAAAAAGCTATCTTATGTCTTGGCCCATCTCCTCCTTTTGTAGTCTGCTGATCAATGACTTTTAGAGAGTAGTGGGCCCCACCTGCAGCTTCCTCATGAAGTTTTTGACATGCTGACATCAACACCTGAAGACTTAGTCAAAATTCAAACATCAGTAGTATAGGCGTTGAGTGAATGAACTTCACTCAATGCCAAATCACTTCGACAAATTTACTGTCTCTTGGCGTTGAGTGACTTAACCGCTCTCAACGCCAAACTACTTAGATTATAAATCTGTTTCTAGGCGTTGAATGATTCAGCTTCACTCAACACCAACTTGCTTTCTCAGCTTTCTGCTGCTTGTCATTGAGTGAGTGAGCATCACTCAACGCCAAACACCTTAGACAAAATTCTGTCTTTACTAGGCGTTGAGAGCGTTCAGTGTGTTTTCATCACTCAACGCTTTTTGCCTTAACCCTTTCTGCAGCCTATTCTCCATGTAAGGCGTTGAGAGCGTTGAGTGAGCATGCCTCACCCAACGCTTTCTCCCTTAGCCATTTCTATCTCTTTAGCATCTTAAGCATTGAAAGCGTTGAGTGAGCATGCCTCACTCAACGTTTTTTTGCTTTAACAAATTGTGCGTTATGGCGTTGAGAGTGTTGAGCGATCACGCCTCACTCAATGCTTTATGCCTTAGCAAAATTTCTCTATTCTTTAAAAATACTAGCTTTGACTGACTGAGTGTTACTCAACATTTAAGAGGCCATGATGTAGAGTGAATGACCTTCACTCAATGCCTGTGGACTTAGCCAATTTTCTGCCTCTTAAACCTTAAGCATAGATAGTCTCAGCCAACCTTACTCAACTCTGAACTGTGTTTGACGAATGCTGAACTGAGTTCGACGAACAGTGAACTCATCTCGACAAATTTTGAACTCAGTTCGACGAATTTAGACTTGTCCAAATTTCTCAAACTCTGAGCTGAGTTCGACGAACGATTTGCTCAGCTCGACGAACATTGAACTTAGTTCAACAAATTTGGACTTATTCAATTTTCTCAAACCAAATCTTAGGTAAGAGTTTTCCTGGCTTAGCCACATGGGCTATCTGTCCCATCACTGTCATCTACTGATATATGTATATAATTGACAAGATTGACTTCCTCAAATCTAGGACATTGAGTGCAATGAATCCAACAGTGGGGTCTCCGTTCGCGACAATAAACTTGATTGCGCAGGATGGACCCAGATGAAGCACACCAGCGAAGGAGAAGATCAGCTTCGGTGACGAGGATCTCACGGGACTACTGATACCGCACTAGGACCCGCTAGTTTTAATGGCTAAAATCGATGACCCAAGCTTCTGCGTCAAACATATATTGGTAAATAATGGAAGCTTGGTCAACATACTTTGCATGCCAGCACTTCGTGGAATACACATCCTAAAGGAAAGGCTCCAACCGGCGGTGAAACCAATCTACGGCTTCAATGGGGGACAAGTGCCGGTTGAGGGAACAATAACCCTCTCAGTTACCTTAGGGGAATTCCTGAAACAAGTGACTCACCAGGTTCAATTCGTGGTCGTGGAGACAGAATTACCATACAACATAATTTTTGGCCGCTCGCTCCAGAACACCTTCAGGGAAATCCCTTAAATTCCACATCTCGCTATGAAGTTCACCACACCGGTAGAGATTGGAGAGGTGAAAGGGAACCAATAGGCAACTAGAACATGTTACCTGTAGCAAATTCGCCCCGGACAAGGAGCAGATCCGTGTTATGCCTGGGTCAGGAGGGCCCTAGAAGAAACCCCCAGAACTGGAAGTGGGCATCAATGCCCAACCCTACTATATTATTGAACATCAACAAACCTCTTTTCTTTTAAGTAACTGACAACTAACTTTATAAATTCGCGAGCCTGTACTCATGCACAAACTATTTTATTTCTTATAACTATTTAATGTTGTGACTATTTTTAACATTGCTCTTACAGGGACACATTCGGGGCCTACCCTTAGGTGCAACTTTGGGGACGATCCCCTGTGAACATCCCACTTCCACAGATTGAAGGCTTGTCCTTCTCCCATGTAGTTAGTTGAAACTAAATCCAGGGTTGACCCCCACTCTCTTTGGGACCACTTCCCTGCGACATACCACTGCCGACGATCGAAGGTATGCCTTTCTCTCCGCATTAGGTTGCGGTGACACTAGCGTTTGCCCCCGCTATCTCTTCGAGACCACAACCCTGCGGCCTTCCATTGCTGACGATTGAAGGTCTGCCATTTTATCCACAGTAGACCGCGACATCACCAGAGTCAGCCACACTCGCTCGCCATCGGTTCGAAGGTCCGCCCTTCACCGCCTCACCGGGACCACATCCCAGTGGCCTCCCACTGCCGACGATCGAATGTCTATCCTTCTCTCCATAGTTGGTTGCGGTGTAGTCAGAGCCTTCCCCCTTTCTTACCACCAGTTCGAAGGTTTGCCCTTCACCACCTCACTAGGACCACGTCCCAGCGGCCTCCCACTGCCGATGATTGAAGGTCTGCCCTTCTCTCCATTATAGGTCACGACATTGTCAGGGGCTACCCCCCTCACTCGCCAGCGGTTCGAAGGTCTGCCCTTCACCACCTCACTGGGACCATGTCCCAGCGGCCTCCCACTGCCGACGATCAAAGGTCTGCCCTTCTCTCTATAATAGGTCGTGACGTCGCAAGGGCTTTCTGTAAGACCCCCTAACCTTTGCCCCGGATCGGGCCGGAGGGGATCTTACTTGCCCAAGACGTCCACCTAGTGCTCCTTAAGGGGTAACGACCCACTCTACTAAGCACTAGTTGGCTGCCTTGCTCGGATTGAATCACAACATTCACATCACAGAATATTGCGGAAGCATTAATAAGAAACCACAACCAATATATTTAACAATATATATTTAACAAAACCCGCAAAAGGCCGTAGCCACTATTTATACATGGAGCCCGTGGGCTATACACTACTACAACTAACAACTCTCCCTCAACTCTGCTTGCTAGTAGTCACGTCTGAAAACTCTAGAGACGACGGGGTGCCTCTATTCGAGTAGTCATATCAGCTGGCGTATCGTTCTATAACAGCTGGTCGCTAGGGTGCTCCATCTCCTGTGAATGGTTATTTAAAAAACAATTAGTCAAACAGCTAAGTGGAAACAAATCTCCTCCCCGGATCAATATCCTGGGGACGAGCTCACGCACCCAACAAAAGTAGATAGCCGAAGCATGAGAGGGTTAGTACATCATTTCATGAATAAGGTAGGAACAACCAAAAAGAGGTGCACCATGGTATAACTAGACAAGTAGCAATAATATATGCCAGTTATAATTTAGGCTCCACTAGCACAACATGTATTCACAACCCGTGCAAACATCGCAAGCATTCACAACCGTATACATATCGCAGACATTCACAGCCTCGTACACATCACAGGCATTCACATCCGCGTACACATCGCAGGAATTCACAACCACTTACACATCGCGAACATTCACAACCGTGTACACATCGCATACATTCACAGCCGCGTACACATCGCATGCATTCACAACCGCGTATACATCACACGCATTTACAGCCATGCATAACACCCTATGTCGACATAGTATGGACCGCTTCTTTTCAAGCAGGGTAGCGAGCCCTGCATGCCTCACCGATGTGGATGTCGGTGACAGTGACCAGTCCTGTCACTTTTGGGGGTGGTCATACCGCACAGCCCAGGCCCTAACGTATAACCCTATGTACTCTTGGATGTGAATGAAATCCGACGATCCAACATTTTAGCCGACCAGCGGAGGAAACCCAACGGGAAAAACATAACGGTCGGTCACCCGCGGTACTCATCTCCCTATCATCTTGAGTCATAGAACTTCGTGCACCAGCACGAATGGTCTACGGAAGTGACTGACCTACCACGATTTACTGCAAGCAATTTACAAGCAAACAAGTAAAAATAGTTTTATTAGTATGCACCAGGTCTACAACGGCTTACCCTACTATGCTTTAAATAATTCGGGCAAACGACACTTGGCTCGATTTTCGACAAGGAGCGTGGCGGCACTTTATTTGGGGCGAATTTAGGAGGAACATTTCAACTCATGTTATTCCCAACTAAGGCTCAACCTATCAAATCACTGCCCGTCAGGGCAGGTCCCGTGCTTAAAATAGTAAATTGCTGAAATAAAAATGCGGTAATAAGAGCTTCTGTTAGTATAAGCTGCAGAATTGAAATACTATAAAGAAATAAGACCAATATGACACTGAAGTAGTACTGAACTGAAAGTAAGTACTGAAAGGAACTGGACCAGTACGAGACTGGAATCGTATTTAAAAGAAATGAACTGAACTGAAAGTAAATAGCCAGGACTAGTACGAAACTGGAGTACTGAAAAAAAAGTACTGAACTGAAATGAATAAATGAACTGAACCAATACGATACTGGAGTACCAAAAAGAAAGTACTGAACTGAAATGAATAAATGAACTGGACCCTTACGAGACTGGAATAAAACATAAAGAAAATGGTTAGTTGTCCAATCACTCAATTCAGGAGGCTTCAGTTCCATCTCCGTTCTCTGGAGACATGTTCAGTTTCATCTTCATTCTCAGGAGGCATGCTCAGTTCCATCTCCATTCTCAGGAAGTTTAGTTCAGTTCCATATCCGTTCTCAGGAGGTTTAGTTTAGTTTCATCTCCGTTCTCAGGAGGTTTAGTTCAGTTCCATCTCCGTTCTCATGAGGTTTAGTTCAGTTCCATCTCCGTTCTCAGGAGGTTTAGTTCAGTTTCATCTCCGTTCTAAGGAGGTTTCTTTGGGTTCCACCCATTATTAAGATCCAATAACAATTCAGTTGCACGCTTTTTTATCACGACTTAATAGGATCAGGGGAAGCTTATTACGAGTTATATTTTTATTATTTATTTGAGAATAAATATCAACTTGATTGCTTGTGTCAGATCGAATCGAGAATCTCGTTAGAGGGCTCGGTGGTTTTGTCAAAAACCTCGAAATACTCAGTGCCAGAAATCTTGCCTCGATAACTCTCGTCGCTTGAACTTAATATTCAATATATAAAATGGTCGCGCGCTTTGATTTTCATTTTCAAAAAATTTGAGCGCGTAAATTTTCGAGCGCGACCCGAGCCTCCAAGAAATTGGAAAATATTCAATTTTTATCCCAAGGTTCCCAAATTTTAATACAACCTTTAAGATGACCTAAAAAGAGCCTATCAATTTTTTCAAAATTTTCCGAACAATTTTAGGCCTTTAAATTAACCAAATAATTATTATTTGGGCTTTACAAAATAACAAATTAATTTCAAAAATTTCCAAATTTTTTGTGAAGATTTCCCTCATAAAGGAGAATAACTTTCATGTTAAAAAACTTTTCACGAGGCCTCTAGTTTATCCCCCAAAAATTAAAACCCCTCTTTTATTATAATTTTATAAAAATTTATAAAATTATAAATAAATATCTAAATATTTATTAAAGTTATAAGAATATAAACTTTTATATCATCTTGCCCGCCGATGTACAGAGCCTGTACCAAACCGAGCCTTTGCGAGCCTTCCCCGCCTCAGGCCTGCCATGGCTCCGCCCCGACCGACTCCCCGGGGGTGGACTCTCCCTCCGGCGGTGGTCCGGCAGCCAGCCGCCACCGTTCATCGCTGAAGCTCTTTTTTTTATTTTGAACGGAAGGGAGGGGGGAGGGGGAGGTGACGGCGGCGGTGCTCCGACCGCCGGAGATCACATGCAACGCGTTAGAAAGATTGGGAGGAAGGAGAGGAGAATGTTTCCACCTTTTTTGGAGTCTTCGGAAGCTCTCGACAAGTTCTGCCATTAATGGCGGTGGAGGGTGGTGGAGCTTGGGTAAGCTTCTCCGGCGAGGTTGAGCTCCAGAAGAGGGGGTGCCTAGGGTCGTTTTGGGGTTGGGGAGAGGATTGAAGTCCTTTTGTATGGAGGGGATGAATATATAGAGGGAAGGGGTGAGCCTCTCCTTCTTCCTTCTTGGCCAAGACAAGGAGAACCATGGTTGGGTGGCACCAACCATGGTTAGCAGCTGACACTCATCTATTAGAGGGGTGTACTTGCTAGCCAATCAAAGGCCATCATATGGATTTGTGTTTCTTGGGGAAGATATGAGTGGCTAGGACGAACAAGTGGATGAAGGGAGAGAGAAGTTGGTCTTTGGATCACCTCTTAGCCTTCATATCAGCCACCATGCATGACCCATTTATGGCCGAAAGAATGAGCCTATGGTGAGCTTGTTAAGGAGAGATGGATGGAGAGAAAACTGAGCTTTTTAAGGGGGGGGGGGGGGTGTTGGCCAAAAGTCAACCATGGGGGTGGGTCCCCCATGTTGGTCAAAGTCAAAATAGGTCCAAGTCATCGGGGTCGGGTCAAAGTTAGGGTGTCATGTTACAATTGGTGTGCGCACGCTTTTCAATGCATGAATGTGCTTGATTTGACCACAAATTGATCACCCATCATCAAAACTGACCGGGACCAACTTCGTTGACTTTGTATTGACATACGAATCCAGTGCCATTGACCGGGGTCGAATCAGAGTTCATTTGTTAAATATTCAAAATCTGCGCGTCACGATGCGCTAAAACAATCAAAGCGCTCATAATCATCATTAGGCTTTGAATCGTGACGCAACAAGTTCCGATGCGTTTGTATTGACTATATGAAGTCATAAGAACTGACAGAACTCGAATCAGAGTTCTCTAGGTTAATATTCAAAAATCTCATTTTCGCGACATTCTGCGAGAAACGATCATATCCACCATATGACCTCGGATTTCAAAGGAACGAGTTCCGACGCGCTCGTATTTACTGTACGAGCCCACATGAACTGACATAACTCAAATCATAGTTCCCTAGCTTTATACCCTGCCTAGGGTTGCCTCCTACCGGGTCAAGGTTAGAGGTTCGGGTCACTTTTATTGGGCCTATTATGGTTCCGGTGGCCCAATAAAAGTCGGGATGTTACAATCCAATACAAATAAAAGGATTTTCATCCCCGAAAATTTGCTTAAAGTAGGGGGAAAAGTAACATACCTGGGGAAAAAAGCTCTTGGTTCTTTTCTCGGACGAGTGCTTCAGGTTCCCATGTACATTCGTCTCATACACAATTCGACCACAAAATCTTGACCATCGGAATGATCTTATTGCGCAGATCCCTTTACTTTATAATCTACTATGATGACTGGTTCAAGCTGGACATATCTATCGGACTGCAGTTGCACTGGTGGTGTAGTTAGATGCTGCTCTGGTTGCCGAAGGACTCATCTCAAGGATGAGTTATGAAACACATTATGGAGATTTACCAATTCTGGGGGAAGGGCTAATCGATAGGCAACAAGGCCAACACTCTATCACCTGATAGGGGCCCAAATAGCGGGGATCTAGTTTCTTTTGCTTCCTTAACCTGGAGACACCATGCATGGGTTGAATTTTCAAAAATACCATTTCTCCCACGCTAAACTCCACCGGTCGGTGCCACGCATCATAATATTTGGCCTGCTGGCTCTGCACTTCCAACATTCGCTCCTGGATTAGCCGTATCGTTGCAATCGTATCATCAATATAAGCCACTCCTAAGGCTTCTGGCTCCTCATCTTGAGCCCATGCCAACGGGGTTCGGCAACACCTTCCATACAAAGTCTCGTATGATGACATATTAATGTTATCCCGATTGCTGTTACTATAAGAAAATTCGAGTAAAGGCAACAGTTGTTCCCATGGCTCACTGTGATCTACTATGCAAAGTCGGTGTAGATTCTCCATCGTCCGTTTCGTCCCTTTCGTCTGCCCATGTACCTGAGGGTGGAAGGCGGTGCTAAAAGCCAACTTGGTCCCCAAGTATGCATGCACCCGCCTCCACTCCTTGGATGTGAAACGTCCATCACGATTCGATACAATGGACTTCGACACTCCATGGAACCGAACCACTTGCTCTATGAACAATCTGGCAAGAACGTCAAATACGTCACCCTATCGGTTTGGAATGAACCGCGCTACCTTGGTAAGTCGATCCACGACAGCCCATATAGAGTTGTTTCCAGCATGGGATCGAGGTAAGCTGTGGTCAAAATTCATAGAAATATACTCAAATTTCCATTCTGGCGTCGACAGGGACTGCATCAGGCCTCCTGGATTGCGACATTCAGCTTTAACCCTTTGACATATCTGGCATTGGTCCACGAAGTTAGTGACATCTCTTTTCATTCCTGACCAGTAAATGGTCCTGCGTAGATCAACATACATCTTAACCACACCATGGTGAATAGAATACCTTAATGGGTGCACTTCTCGAAGAATCTCATCTCGGATTCCTTCGGTGAGGGAATAAAAATGAAGTGCCTGAACCACAAGATTCCATTATGCAAGTTGAACTCATCTTGTGCTCCATCTTGTAGGGACTGGATGATCGGGACCACTTCTGGATCGGCCTTCTGAGCCTCTTGTATTCTATCCTGGATGTCACACTGTATTTCTATCCAGTATAACTAGGAATGGTATTCTTCCGAATCCCTATGAGCAACAATAGTAATCTCAAAGTTTATCAAAGACTGAATCCATTCTATTAGAATCTGCTTCATCCAGCTCCGGACCATCAGGGGTTGGCGGCTCAATGTGTCAACAACCTTATTAGCCTTCCCGGGGGTGGCATTGGAGAGCAAAATCATAATCACATAGAAATTCCAACTATCAGCGCTGCCGAAGGTTCAACTCTTTTTGAGTCAAGATGTATTTGAGCCTCTTATCGTCAGAGAAGATCTCGCATCTTATACTGTACAAGTAATGTTTCTAGATCTTGAGGGCGAAAACAACGTCGCCCAACTCTATATCGTGGGTTGCGTAATTCAGCTCGTGCAGCTTTTGTTGGCGTGACACACATGCTAATGCCTTGCCATGCTGCATCAGAATAGCTCCTAATTCTTTCAGGGAGGCATCAACATAAATCTGCAATCGTTCGATTTCTGAGGGGATTGTAAGGATTGGGGCAGAAGTTAGCCGCATCGAGCACAGTCTCACATTCCGGCGTCCATCAAAATACATCCTTTCTTGTAAGAGCTGTAAGGGGTAACACAATTTTGGAAAAAATTTGCACGAATTTCCTGTAATACCCAGCAAGACCAAACAAACTTCAAATATCAGTTGCAATATTGAGCAGTGTCCAGTTCTGAACTGCTTGGATTTTGGCTTGGTCTACCGCCACTCCATTCTTATTTATGGTATGTCGCCAAAATCCGACCTCTTCTAACCAGAATTCACACGTTTTGAATTTGGCGAAGAGAGAGTGTTCTTGAATTTTAAGTAACACCAACCACAGATGTCTAGAATGACCCGTCTTGGTTTTCGAGTAGATCAAAATGTCATCGAAAAAGATAATCACAAGGTGATCTAGAAAGGGCTCAAATACCCTATTCATCAGAGCCATAAAGACAGAGGGGGCGTTAGTGAGCCAAAAAGGCATCACCATAAACTCGTACACACTATAGAAGAAGCTAAAGATAGTCTTGGGGATGTCATCCTCCCGGATCCAAAGATGATAGTAGCCTGATCTTAGGTCCATCTTGGAGAATACAGATGCACCTTGTAATCGATCGAACAACTCATCAATCCTTGGAAGTGGATACGTATTCTGTATAATGAGTTTGTTTAGATCCATGTAGTCTATGTACAAGCGCAGTGTCCTGTCTTTCTTCTTTACAAATAGTACAGGGGCTCCCCAGAGCAAGGATCTTGGGCAGACGAATTCAACATCTATCAGTTTCTGGAGCTAGATCTTTGGCCCTATACACACGCTGCCTGTCCTCCTTGAACTACTCCTAATCATGGCCTTTCTACCTCCTACGGGCAGAAAGCTCTCATGTGTCCCGACAGCTGACACAAAAAGTGGTTCCCTGCAAGGGGAACGTATCGTCAAGCTATTGGCACGAGCTGTGGTACTGGAGCTGTCCTGGGCTCCTGCTGCGGTGCTGGGGGTACTGGTGGGTGCATATAAGGCTGACTATGCTGCCTCTGTCTGTGCTCTCTATCCTGTTGGTTGGGTGCTATTCCTCTATCTCGTCCCTGACCTCTGGGGACCTCAACCTGTCCCCAACACTACTGGGCCACCATCCTTTGGTCTAACTCCAACGCAACAATGTGAGCTGCTATAGTGTGGAAGGTGGACTGAGAGATCATGATCAAGACCTATCTCAAGTCACCTATGAAAGTGTTCAATTGTCTACCTGAATCACCTAGAGGGGGGTGAATAGATGAGTTGTGCATCTTTTTGCGGAATAAAAGTTAGCGATCTATGCACACAAAAAAAACTACCAAGCATTCACAGACGACAAGAGATTTATAGTGGTTCCCCAACCTTGGGTACATCCACTTTCTACTCACCGATCTAGCAAAGCAGTAGACTCGATTACTCCACTATCTCAGATTGAAAACCAATCCTACGCCTCGGAACAAAGTTCCTACAACTCAATCCACAACACCGATCTACACTCAGAAGATGAAAACTTCCTACAACTCGGAGACAAAAACTCCTACACTCAGAGAGAAATCTCCTACAAGAATAAATGAGAAAATGAAATACAAACAGTAATGTTTCTCAGATCTTGAAAATCTAGGCCAAGGTCTTCTTCCTTTGAACTTGCGGCTTTATCAGAAAACTTGAAGAAGAGGCTCGTCTAGATCTGAATCTAAAAATTCTTTGACTCACATGATCCAAGAGATGATGAGGAGTTGAAGAACAATCTCAATCTGTAAGTCGACTTGATCTGAATCTTCTTGAACGCAAGCCCTAGGCGATTGCACGATGAAGAGGGCTGCGACTTCCATTTTTGGAAAGAGAAAATAGGATTCAGAAACTTAGAATATTTCTTTGACAGCTTGTTGTTAGGGTTAATCGATTTGACAAGACCTTATATAAGATCTCCCTAATGGTCATAATTAGCATTAATGACGTACACGTGGACCAATCACGTCAAGACATTTGAAAATCCCGTCTGATAAGGACTTAGCGAATTTTTCTGAAAACTTGACTGAATCACTCGAGTGAGAGATAAGCTACTCGAGTACTAATATGAGTACTCGTGTGGATAGTACCAAATAACTCGAGATAAATTCCTTGCGAAAATTCAGAACAGAACTTGTAATCACTCGAGTAGAAAAAGGCTTACTCGAGTGCTAGAAAGTTTACTCGAGACGTGGAGATGAACTACCCGAGAGGTAGAAGGATTACTCGAGAGGTAGAAGTGAGCTACTCTAGAAAAAGGACTTGGTGAAATTCTGGGAGATAAAATTTGGTTACTCGAGTACTGGAGCTGGACTACTCAAGAAGTAGATTGACTACTCGAGTACATGAACTGAACTACTCGAGTGGGGTAAATACATCACGAGAATCTTCATTCTGCCACTCGAGATAAAGTATTCATCTACTCGAGTGGCTAACATGACTACTCGAGTAAAGTACTTAGAATAATTCTGAGAGGTAAAAACTGTCAACTCGAGTATAAGAAGAAGTCTACTCGAGTAATGGACTTGGCCACTCGAGAGCTATGTTCAGATAACTCGAGAGTCATTTCCTTTACTCGAGATATATATTTAACTTACTCGAGTACATCTAAGGTTCTTCTCGAGTACTTAAGCTTCTACTCGAGTGAAATACTTAGAACATTTTCCTTCATGAGAATTTTCCTTTCTTCAATAAAATCCGCAACAAGTCTTTCTCCAATCAATCCTAGTGCTTGAAAAATGAAGTGTATCCCAATAGAGAGGCTACACATGAGTCAGCATCATGGATCACATAATGAGGGATTACATTGTATGGTCCTGTGTTTGGTGACCCATTGTAGACTGACATTGGTCTACACTTGGCAATTTAGTCCTGCAAACACATAACTCAAACAATACATTAAGTACAACTTAATTCATCTTAGTTCAAGGATGACTTCATCAAATCTGGGTTATTGTGGATACAATACCCAACAATATCCCCTTATTTGTAAAAGTCAGAACCCTCTGTACTAAGGTGAATTATATAGACAAATAGAGAACTAGATATGCAAGATAGAAATCAAAGTAATAAGCACACAGAATATAAACAGAGAGTAGATGGTCAAAATTAAGAATTATATAAATAAAATTGTCCAAAAGACATTTATACACAATTCTCAGCCACACTCTTGTAACTCTCTTCATGCTTAGACTTGATGTTGCTGTTTATCCTTCTTCTCTTATTGTTTTCTCTGATAACTGTAATGTTTTGGATAGTACTTGGAAGGCTTTGGAGGAGCAGCAGGGTTGTTTCTTGCATGTTCTCTATCATACAGTCTTCACTTGGTCATAGACTTCTCATACAAGTCCCATTCTTGGGGGCTATAGTGATCAGGTCTATTTTCATTAAAGTCCAAGACTAGCTTTAGAGTATCAAGGATAAGAGACTTAGAAGTAGGAGACCAAATTTCTGCAAATTCTGGAGCTTTCCTTTTCTCTGAGTCTGGAACTGGAATAGATCTGCTGGCTGAGGCTCCATCACCATATCTTCTCTTCTTTGGTATATGAATTTCAGGAGGAGCTTGAATAAATATGTCTGCTGGATCAGCCTCCCAAACCCGAGCATAAGATTCTGTAGGAGGAGCTTCAAAGCCTTCAGGTCTTGGAGAGAAGGAAGGTTGAGGAACTGGAGCTGGAGGTAAGGGATTCAAATGATGAGGAATGACATTTGGATTAGCTTGAAAATCAGGGAGTATCTGGTTATGCATCCATACAGCTGTATCATAAGTATGAAATTTTACACTTTGAATCTGACTCAGTACATCATCATGAATTTCTTTTAGCTTAGATTCCCAGAGTATTTGCTTGTTGGCATCTGATTTCTCTAAGTATTCTTTGACTAAATTCTCCCCCTTTCCGACTTCTACAGTCAGATTATTTATAACATCTTCTTTGAAGGTACCTACCTCTTCACATATCTTGAAAGTGTGAGTTTGAGCATTATTTTCTAACTGAATCTGGTTATTGGCTAGAGTGACAGATTGGTCCATGACATGACCAACACTAGTGATTGTGTGGTCTAGAGCTTTTCCACCAATCTTGAATAATTGTCTTAACTCATCAGTATTATGCTGAATCTCAGCAAATCCTCTGCTCATCTCTTTCTCAAGAGCAATAACTTTCTCAGTGACAACTTTGAGAGAGTCATCAAAATACTTTCTCTGTATAAGAAGCATATGTTCAATCTTGCCAACAATATCATTTACAGCAGGAGGAGGAGGAGTAGCAGCAGTAGAAGGAACTGGAGGAGGAGGAGCAGACCATGGAATGACTTCTTCAATGGTGACTGAGCTCTTAGCTCTGGTAGTATGAATCAAGGCATCCCCTTATTCAGTGATGATGGTGGGGATAGTGAAGACCTGGCTCTTCAAAGGAGCTTCCACTGGTTCTGGGGAAGGCTCTTTGTAATCAGAAATCAAAATAGTCTCAAGCTGCCCTTGTTTAGCAGTAGGAGAGTGGTGAATAGGGGATACAGGAGATGTAGTGTGAATGGGTGAAGGTACTGGTGTTGGTTGTTTGGATGGTTCAGTGGGTTGTTCTGATTGGAGTGGAGGAAGAGGTTCATCAGTACTTAACTCTTCAATCATCAGATTGATTGCTTCTTCTGTAGATAGAATGGTGACTTACACCTGAGCATCTGATAGTGTTTCTTCAGGAGTGAATGGAGGAAGAGAGACAACAGCTGGTGGAGTAGGAATCCTATCTTCTGGAACAAAAGGAGCAGGCTCCCCCTCAGCAGCTGCACCAGATGTGCTGGCTATATGAGGTAGAGAGGGAGATGGGGTCCTGTCCTCTACCGGAGGAAGATCATGGGCTCTAGCAGACTAGGCAGGATTCAGCAGTTATAAGACCCATCTCTGAATGGAAGAAATTGACACCTTCTTTATATGGTGTAGTATTGTACCTTTGGAGAAATTAAAGACTTCAGGATTGATCTCATGCAACATCAAATAGATGATCCTGGCATAGTTTGGAGCCTTGATGCTATCCCTGATCTTGTCAAGAATCAACATACCAAACTGATATTTCTTCCTACAGATAATGGCTGTCATGATGTCAAACATGTTAAGAGAAATGTCTCTGATGGAACTGGTTTTGCACAGGAGGATTTTTCCAATAACATCCACTAGAAATTTGCTCTCTGTATTGAGCTCTGATCGACGAATGGTGAGTACTTCGGGTGATAATCCACAGAACATACAGTGAAAGTGAGAGTTAGATCTGAAATACTCTAGAGGAGGGGGGGGGGGTGAATAGAGTATGCTTAAAAATTATTAACAGCTATTATAGCTTTTGCTATAAATTAAAAGTGCAGAAATTAATAAACTAAAAAACAATAAACCTAAATCACAAGCACAACAAGAACAAAAGAAAAAGAGGCAACCAGACGACACAAGAATTTTATAGTGGTTCTCCAACCTGGTACATCCACTCTTCTACCACCCTTGGTAGGAATCCACTCAGATTTTTGATCAGGTGCCTGACACCAATGAGCTTTTGATCAGGTGCTCAAAAACCAACCCAAGTATTTTGATCAGGAGACTTGCAACCAAGGAATCACTTTTGAACGGAGATGACAACCCTTTAGACAGTGGGGGTGAGAGATGATTTTGTCTTCTCTTTCACAATATACAACTGAGAAGACTTGTGGATTTGGTTATAACTTATGGCTCCCCCTGAGATGTAGAATGGATCAGGGAAAAATAAGAGCTAAGCTTCAGGGTGATAGGTATTCAAACTGAATCCTTGACCAACAATAATCTTCAGGAACGTCTTTGACAGATTGAACTGAAGTTGTCCTTTTAAAGTGTCCTGGAGTACTTTAAGAAAGAAGACTCTAGATATAGGTATTGATGTTCTTCTTCTTCAGGTGCTGATGAGCGTCTGGTCAAGAGCTTCTGTGTATCAGAAAATGCTTCTTGTTGACAGAGCAGATTGTTCGAGACTGAATGTTTTTTCTGTGTCTCTGTATACTTCTCAGTAAGCTGTGCTCTGTGTGAAGCTTTCTCAGTGATGCTTGATTCTCTCTATCAGTGTGTGTGTCTGTGTGTCCGTTATTCTCTTCTTCTCTTTCTTTCAAAAATTTGAATGCCTCTGTAATTAATGCTGACAGCCTTGAGAATAATCAGCATTGATTTATTTCCCCAACTGTCCCATGGAAAAACGGCAAGCAATAATCCTGGAGAAGACCATAATTAATGCTCCCTCTAACGGATACATTCATAGAATGTTAGAGAATTAATTACTCAGGAATTATCGCATTAGAGTGGGGACAGAAGGCCAGAAATAACTAAGTCTGGAATCGTCGAACAGATAGCAGAATTCGTCAAACCGAGTCCACAGTTCGTCGAGCTGAGATGTTGTATTCGTCGACTAGACGGCTTCTGTTTGTCGAGCTGAGTTCCATGATCGCCGAGCTGGAAGCTAAACTGCTATCTCTTTTGATCTTTGCCTATTCGTCGAGCGGGTAAATGTGTTCGTCGACTGGAGTTCAGCAATTATTCTGGAGTTGTCAAATATTCTGTGTGTTGACTGATATTCTGTGTGTCGACACAAGTCTTCTGTATTGTGTCGACACAAGTCTTCTGTATGGTGTCTACACAACCCTTCCACAATGTTGATTGATGATCTGGGTGTCGGCATAAGTGCTTCTAGTGTCGACTTAGTTGGTGTCGACATTTGCTCTAAGTGTCGACACAAGTCTTCTGGTTTTAGAATTCATCGAGCAGAGAACTGAGTTCGTCGACCTGAGACTAGAGAACATAGTCTCGACAGAATGCTATAGTAGTCCAAAGATTCGTCGACCAAAGAATAATGTTCGTCGACCTAAGTCTGGAGAACCTTGGATTCGTCGAACTGAAAATGCTTCTGGACATGGAGAAAAATTGATGAACCTCTGGCAATAGAGTTGAAGTGGAAGTCCAGAAATCGTCGAGCAAAGAATGAAGTTCGTCGACCTGAGAACTAGGTTCGTCGACCTGAGTCTAGAGAATAGTCTGGACTTAGAATGCTGAATGTGGAGTCCAAGGATCGTCGACCCGTGACTAAAGTTCGTCGAGCTCAGCTCAGAGAAAATATCTCTAAGATCGTCGAGCTGAGAACGACTATCGTCGACCTGAGTTCGACGAACGTCGAACTCATTTTACTTAGTTTCTTGAGAAATCTCTGAATCTCTGGAAAAACTCTAAGTCTTGAGTCTCTGGCAGTCTGATGAAGGCTTGTCCATGTGATGTTGTTACTGAGAACTTGGCCTAGACTCTAGGACACAACTTTGACCCTGGCTATACATGAGATACCCAAGCTCTCGCAGAATTCTGTCATGGCCCCAGACTTGAACTCTGTTCCATTGTCATTTTTGAACTTGACTACGGAATAGTTGTATTCATTCTGGACCTGCCTGACAAAATTTGTAAAGATGTCAAAGGTATCTGACTTGTGTTTCAGAAAGAACACCCACACAAAGCGCGAGTTATTGTATCCCTAGTTTGATTTGGGCTAGGTTCATTAATTAGGATGATTGACCCAATATGTATAGCAACAGTCATGTTTGTGTCCTAGAGTCTAGGCTATTTCCTTAAAGTCAACATTGCATGAACCAGCCAACAGAAGATAGCAGATGACTCAAGACTAAGAGAAAAATCAACACAGGAAAGTGAGTTCGACGTTCGTCGAACTCAGCTCGACGAACTCAGAGACAATTCTCTGAGTTGAGCTCAACAAACTTGGACTCAGGTCGACGATTTTTGGTAGTTCAACTTCATCATTCTAAGTCCAGAATCATTTCTCCGAACTCTAGTCTACGAAATTATGTTATCAGCTTGATGAACTTAAAGCACAGAATTGGCAAGTTTTATCAGAAAGCAGTTAGCAGTTCTCAGGTCGACGATCTTGAATCTCAGGTCGACGAACAGTAATTATCTACTCGACGGACATGATTTCTCAGCCCGACGAACTCTCGACTCAGGTCGACGAAATCTGTTCTTTGCTCGACGAATTCTGTGCAGATACAGACTTGAATTTTTCCTTCTTTTGTCCTTATTTTATTGCAGTAATTCCTGAATAATCAATGCTTAATATTCTATGAATATTATCGTTAGAAGCAACATTGATTATGGTATTCATCAGGATTATTACTTGCCATTTTTCAATAGGACAGTTGGGGAAATCCAATTAATGCCGATATTCTATCCAGCCATATTATATTCTCCAGGCCGTTAGCAATCAATGCAAAAAAGGAATTCAAAAATTCAAAGGAGATTGTTGACTGATCATATAAAAGAGATTTTCTCTCTTTTCGAAAAGAAGACACAGAGCAGCAAGTTAAGACAAGAAAGTGAATACAGGCTTACAAAGAAGATCAACAACAATCTGATTCTAATCCTTCTATGTACAGAAAACAAACCAGTTTTCTCCTTGACATTGGTGAAGAAGAAGAAGAACATTCATTCCAAATCAATAGTCTTCTTTAACCTTCACTCCAGTATTTTTCAAGGACAACAAAAATCTCTATCAGTCAAGAAGTTCCTGGATCTCTTATAGTCAAGGCTAAAGATAGAAGACCTACACCCTGAAGTAAAGCTCAAGTCTTCCTGAGTTCAATATCTCAGGGGGAGCTTTGTCAATATCAAAGATCCACTTGTCTTGTCAGTTGATTTGAGAAAGATAAGACACCATAACTCTCTCACCCCCTCACTATATAAAGGGTTCTCTAACTCCCTTAAAAAGTTATTCCTTGGTTGCAAGTCACCTGATCAAAAGACTTGAGGTGGTTTTTGAGCACCTGAACAAAAGCTCATTGGTGACAGTCACCTGATCAAAACCTGTAGTGGATTCCTACTAGGGTGGTAGAAGAGTGGATGTACCTAGGTTGGGGAACCACTATAAAGTTCTTGTGTCGTCTGTTTGCCCTTTTCTTCTTGCTTTTGCTATGCCTGTGTTAATTTTAGCTTTGTTGTTCCTGTGGTAGATTAGTTTTATTTTTACTGTGGCTATGTTAGAATAGTTTATATTAGATTGTCATTTTTTCTTACAGTGAATATTAGTTTCTTTACTCTAATAATTTTCTAAATTCTAAATAGTCTTTAGAGACTATATTCACCCCCTCTAGAGTATATCTGGTCTAACCCTCACTTTCAATTAGTATCAGAGAAGTGTTTCTTTGGTTGTACAAGCTAACCCTTGAACCAAAAGATCCAGTGTTAGACCTAGTCTTCTATTTTTTTAGGATTATTTTCACAGCATGACACAGAACAAGGATTATGCAAGCATATGACCTCAAGTGTGCAACTTAAATAAGTTTACCATATGGAAGGAAAGAATTAAACTTTATATGAATTCTATTGATGAGGACATCTACAATTCTATTTTGATAGGTCCACCTCAACCAACTCCATCTACCTCAACATCAAGCACACATGCTATTCCACCACCAGAGTGGATAGATGCTCAGAAGAAGGCTAAGATTGCTGATGCAAAGACCATGAATATTCTAGCTCAGACTATGTCTGATGATATCTTCTAGAAGATGGCTGAATGTACATCAACCAAGGCTATTTGGGACTCTCTTAACCAGATGGTGGCTGGTTTTGCTGATGAGAGGAAAGACAGAAGATCAACTCTCATATCCCTGTATGAGAACTTCAAGATGGATGAGTCAGAATCTTTTGCTGACATGTACAATAGATTGAACTCAATAATCAATGAGCTAAAGACCCTAGACAAGGACATCATACTTACCGAAGTAAATGATAAAATCCTCATGTGCTTCCAAGCTCATGGGATTCCAGGATCTGGCCAATTAAGGAGGCTAGGAGTTTAAATGAGATTTCCACAGAATCTCTATTGGGAAAGATCAAGTCTTATGAGCAGCTGATAAACTCTAGAGAAGCTGCAAAACAAAAGACTCCTCCACCAGTAAGAAAGGAGCACAACATAACATTCAAGGCTACTGAAGAGACTGAAGCTTCAACAGTTAATGAGGAACTAATGAGTCACTTTGCCAAGAGATTTTACAAAATGGCAAGAAAGGACTTCAGGAGAAAATCATCCTGGCAGGATGATAAACCCAGGTATGATAAAACTCATACTAAAGAAGTAGTATGTTTTGGGTGCAGGAAACCTGGACACTTCATCTCAGAGTGTCCAGAGAATCAGAAAGAAAGAAGAAGAGACAGGGACTCCAGAAGACAACATCACAGCAAGCCTTCCTCCAAAAAATAAAAAAGGAAGGAGAAGGGCTTTGTTGCTGATACCTGGAGTGACACAGAAGATGAATCCACATCTTCCAGTTCCAGTGTAGAGGAAGAACAGGCAAAGGCCAGGGAAGTCTGCCTCATGACCATCAATGCCTCTAGCAGCCCATCAGATGATGAAGTATCTGATAATGAAGAGGCTTCAGAATCAGAAGCTGATCAGGTATTATCCTTATTTGATTATAATTCTGATAGTTTCAAGACTGAATTTAAAACCATGCGTATTGATTTAATTAACTCTGAAAAAGAAATCAAAATACTTAGGGAAAGACTCATTAATCAAGAAAATTTGATTTATGAAAATACTAAATTAAAAGATGAACTAATCCTAGCTAATGAACAAATTATTTCTTTAAAACAAAGTTATGTGAGGCTAAGCAACTTAAGGAATCTCTCAATGGGAGAAGCCTTAAGCTGATAGACATCACAAGTACAGTCAATGCCAGGCTGAATGGCAAACTGGGCTTGGGTGCACCATCAAGCTTGCCCCCCATACTTAAGAAGAACATATTAACAACCGCTATAAAATTTGTTCCAGCTAAGGATAAAGATGTAATAGACAATAAACAAACCACATAAGAATTATCTAACTCTAGAAATCAAAAGAACAGAAACCAGAAAACTCCGCGTAAAAAAAAAGTTCAACAGATTTCGTCGAACTTAGGTTGACGAAATGTGCCTAGTTCGTTGAACTCCGATCGACGATCTATGAATGCAAATATTAGCTATAATAATTCATCTTACTATGATCGACGAACTGTATATGGTTCGTCGAGCAGAGATCGACGAACCTGGGGCACAAAAAATGAATATCTTCATTCTCTGAGCAGAGATCGACGA
This sequence comes from Platanthera guangdongensis, assembly GCA_039583875.1. Lineage (NCBI taxonomy): Eukaryota > Viridiplantae > Streptophyta > Magnoliopsida > Asparagales > Orchidaceae > Platanthera > Platanthera guangdongensis. Next base: position 159,567,064 of record CM077148.1, read on the forward strand.
TCTTATCTCATTTCGTCGAACTCCGGTCGATGAACTCACAACTTTTCGTCGAACCCAGTCAGACTTAATAAAAATCGTAATTTTGACAAAAACTTAAATCAACCTAGAAAACCTTTCAATCCACTTGCTGAGTGAATTATTCCACCTAGAAGATTTCACCCCTTAGGATATAAAAGCCAACCTAAATGTTCATACATTTTCAGTTTTTCTTATGAAAAGAAACAAGGACCCAAGATGACCTGGGTCAAGAACATCTAACTTATTTCCTTGCAGGTGAAGAACTATCCTATCACTCAAAATAAGTGGTATCTGGATAGTGGGTGCTCAAAGCACATGACTGGATGCAAGGATAGCCTGATCAATTTCAAGGAAAAGCTAGGTCCAAAAGTGATCTTTGGAGATTCCAACTTTGGACAAACTGAAGGCTATGGAGACTTCAAGAGTGGGGTTGTCATATTCAGAAAAGTGGCATATACGAATGGTCTCAAACATAACCTAATATCCATAAGTCAGTTATGTGATGTAGGTTATCAGGTTTGCTTTACTAATTCAAAATGTATTATTTCTTCAAATAATCAAACTGTTTTAACTGGCTGTAGACAAGGAAATATATACCTAGTAAACTTTAACTCTGCTAATTCAGAACTATGCTTATTCAATCAAGTTAGCAATAATAATATTCTTTGGCATAAAAAACTAGGTCATATTAACCTTAATAATATATCTAAGCTATCTAGGGACAACCTTGTCAGAGGATCGTCTTCTGGTCCCTACAAGAAGGAAAGTCTATGTAAGGCTTGTCAAGAAGGCAAGCAAACTAAAAACAGTTTTAAGTCAATTAATAAGAGTGATTCAACTAAGATTCTGTACTTGCTATATATGGATCTCTTTGGACCCAGTGCTGTACAAAGCTTAGGAGGGAAGTCTTAAACTCTAGTCATTGTAGATGACTTCTCTAGATTCTCTTGGGTGTTCTTCTTGAGGCACAAGTCAAATAACTTGAAATTCCTTACAGATTTTCTTAAGGGTATAAGGATTGAGTATTCTACTCCAGTTGCATTGATCAAAAGTGATCATGGTACTGAGTTTGAATCTCTTCCCATGCAAAGATTCTGTGAGGAGGAAGGTATCAAGCACTGTTTCTCTGCTCCTAGAACTCCTCAACAAAATGGGGTAGCAGAAAGAAACAATTGAACCCTCATTGAATCTGCAGGAACATTGTTTGCAGATGCACACATGCCCCTATCCTTTTGGGCAGAGGCTGTGAGTATATCAAATTATGTGCTGAATAGAAGTTTGATACACAAACTTAAGGGTAAGACTCCCTATGAATTACTCAAAGGGAAGAAACCTAAAATTGATTACTTTAGAATCTTTGGGTGTAGATGTTTTATTCACAACAATGACAAGAAACACATTAGAAAATTTGAAGCCAAAGCTACAGAGGAAATTTTTCTTGGATATTCCCAAGTTAGCAAGATTTATAGGGTTTTCAATAAATTATCATTAAAAATGGAAGAGTCTGTACACATTTCCTTTGATGAAGATAACATGTATTATAAGGAGAAGGACTCTTCTACCTCAGATCTTTTGCAGGTGCCTCACTTGTGTGAGAAATTGGAAGAATTAAACCTTACTAAAAATGTCATATCTCATTCTCCTCCACAAGCTGATGAAGACAATGAAGAAGACTTTTTGGAAGCGGCTGAACCTACTCCAACATCAGACATTATTTCACAAGAGGAATTAACTCCAAATGCTGTTGCTGAACCAACTCCACCTACTGACTTTGTCACACTAAGGGATCACCCTAGATCTCAAGTGATTGAAGACATGTCAGTAGGTGCACAGACAAAGCATCAACTCAACCAAGATGTGATGCATGACTATTTCCTCTCTCAAGTTGAGCCTCAATCCATAAATGATGCTGAGCAAGATCCCCACTAGATCATTGTAATGCAAGAGGAGCTCAATCAATTTGAGAGATGCAAAGTTTGGGACTTGGTTCCAAGGCCCAAAGGCTATCCTGTAATTGGAACCAAGTGGTATTCAGAAACAAACTTGATGCCCATGGTGTAATTGTGATAAACAAGGCTAGGCTTGTTGCTCAAGGTTATAGGCAAGAGGAAGGAATTGACTATGACCAAACTTTTGCACCTGTTGCAAGGTTAGAGGCAATCAGAATTTTCCTTGCATATGCTGCCTACAAGAAGTTTAAAGTATATCAAATGGATGTCAAGAGTGTCTTTCTGAATGGAGTACTTAAAGAAGAGGTTTATGTTGAACAACCTCCAGGTTTTATCTCTCCAACTTATCCTTCATATGTTTTTAGATTGCATAAAGCTCTTTATGGTTTAAAGCAAGCTCCAAGAGCTTGGTATGAGACCTTAGCTAGCTTCCTGATAGAGCATAAATTTACTAGAGGCATTGTAGATAAGACATTATTTACTAGGCACCATAAGGATCAAATCTTGTTAGTACAAATTTATGTAGATGACATCATATTTGGGTCTACAGATTCCAAACTATGCAAGAAGTTTTCTGACGTCATGCATCCAAAGTTTGAAATGAGTAGCATGGGTGAGCTTTCCTACTTCCTTGGTCTCCAAGTGAAGCAGCTTCCTGATGGCATCTTCATATCCCAGGCTAAGTATGCTAAGGAGCTTCTCAAAAAGTTTGGGATGGCTGATGCCTCAGCAAAGAAAACACCCATGACCACTAATGTTGTAATAGACTCTGATGAACTTGGGAAACCTGTTGATCAGAAATTATATAGGGGAATTGTTGGCTCCCTAGTATACCTTACAGCAAACAGACCTGACATAATGTTTGCCACATGTCTTTGTGCTATGTTCCAAGTGAACCCCAAAGAATCTCATCTAGTTTTCTTAAAAAGAATTTTGAGATATATAAAGAGTTGTCCTAGTCTAGGACTCTGGTATCCTACTGAGTCAGAGTTTGAGCTAACTGGATACTCAGATACTGACTTTGCTGGATGCAGAGTAGACAAAAAAGTACCTCTGGAACATGCCAGTTCCTTAGTATGATATTAGTCTCATCGTTTAGCAAGAAGCAGTCATCTGTGTCTACATCAACTGCTGAAGCAGAATATATAGCTGCTGGCAGTTGCTGTTCCCAGATGTTGTGGATTCAAAACCAGCTTCTGGACTATGAGTTTAACTTAAATAATTCAACTCTATTATGTGATAACACAAGTGCTATATCTATAGCACAAAATCAAGTCCATCACAGTAGGACCAAGTATAAAAACATTAGACATCATTTTATTAGAGAGTGTGTAGACAAAAACAAAATTAATCTTATCTATATCTACACTGATTTACAAAGGGCAGATATCTTCACCAAACCTTTGGATGAGAGGAATCATCTGTTCTTCATAAATCAGCTTGGTATGATAAATGAAGAAGATATAGTTTGATTTCTGTCTATGGTCGACGAATTTTTCAAAGTTCGTCGAACGGAGATCGACGAACTGTGAAAGGTTTTAGAGATATTCGTCAAACTGAGTTCGACGAACTCTCTGTGTGTGAAGTTAATTTTGTCGAGTGGAGTTCGATGAATCTACTTCAGGAAACTTTCGTCGAACGGAGCTCGACGAAATGTTTTCACATCTTCTGGCAGAGATCGACGAATTCTTTTGACCATAAAATATTTCGTCGACCACAGCTCGAAGAATTTCTTATTTTTCGCTGAACGGAGTTTGTCGATTCATATTCTGAAAAATCTTATATCTAGGTTTTTCTTCGACCTCCGTCCTACGCTTTCAGTTCTCTTGCACTTGATCTCTTTTATTTATGTTGCAGGCGATCTCATGGCGATTCCAGTAGGCTGTCTTGGAGCAATGAAGTTTGATACAGGCTTTGACATCGACTTCGAGTCATTCCAACACTCAGATCCTATCTTCCTGGAAATTCTGAAACTGCTTGAATATCAGTAGTTAAAGTATCTGATGACCACGAGAATTAAGATAGCCGGTGCAGAGATAAGAGAATGGGTTTATACCTCCTCCTCCCCAGATGAGAACACCATGACGGGAACCATATCGGGTAATGCAATATCTCTTACCCCCGCCATCCTGACCGAAATTTTTGGATTAGCTAATGGTGAAGAAGAACTGGAGATTGATACTGATGAATTTAATGAGATGTTGAATAAGATGGGCTACTCTGGAGACACTCCCCACAAACAGTTGAAGAAACATTTATCTGCTGAATACAATTTTCTAGCATATGTTGTATGCAAGGTACTGCTGGGAAAACACACAACCCATGACTACATCACTAGGCATCAATTCCTGGTGATGTGTGCTGTTGTGAATAAGAAACCTGTGCACTGGGCCAAGATTCTGTTTGAGATGATCAGGAAGAAAAACACCAAGAAAGAGGTGTGTTTTGGAAGGATTTTGGGCATCTTCCTTCAGGCAAAGGATGCTGAATCCCTGTTCACACCGACCATATTCATTAATGCCTCCAAGAGGATAACTTGTGCCCTCTTTGGTAGGTGGGAGAGGAACATCACCAAGCCATCCAAGGCTTCTTCCTCTTTCTCCAAGCCTTTTCAGAGTACAAGGACTGCTCTAGCCACTCCCCACCCTACTAAAGATGCTACACCTCCACCCCCTCCAGCCTCCCCAATTCATCTTTTTTCCCTAGTCTATACCACAGTCCATACTCCTATACCTCCATCATCTCCAGTGCACCATCCTCAAACTCATATTCACTCTCATACACCACCTCCTTCACCCCATGGTACACCAACTCCATCACAACATGGTACACCAACTCCATCACAAACTCATATTCACTCTCAAACACCAACTCCATCACCACCCTCATCTCCTCTACCACCACAGTTAGCTAACATTCCCCTTTATAATCTGTCATCCCTACCATCATTCAATCTACTGTCATCCCCCTTCACACCCCATCTTCCCCAGATGAGCACATGTCAGATTCTCCACCCCTCCTCTACCATCCTTTTCCATTCACCCGTCTGTCTCCACTGAGACACCCCCTGAATTCCTGCAACTGGACCCCTCATTTATTCCACCTATTCTGACAATTCTCACTCCCCTCCTCAAAAATCTCATAGCAGAGGCTATTTCCCCTCTTGTTACCTCAATCTCCTCACTTGCTGCTCAAATTTCTACTCTCTCTGTCACTCATTCATTCAGGGGCCTGACTCCAGTGCCTACTGAAACCAGGCAGGGGGAGATACTCTGTGAAGAAGTGGCTCCAGCAGCAACAGTAGCAGAAGCAGTAGCAGCAGTAGTAGTAGCAACAGAAGCAGAAGCAGATTCAGCCATTCTTACTGAGCTACTTGAATTCATTGAATCTGATGTAGATATGGATACGACAGATACATTTACAATAAACACTGTTGGTGATTACATTATCAATCCCACAATAGATTTATTTTGGTTATTGAATACTTTTGATACAACTTATTTAAACTTTCTTCCAGAAGACAACACTAATCCTTCTATGGCTATAGTTCCCTATACCTCCCCAATAAGCCCCAAAGTTGCCATGCAACTCAAGGCCAGTTTTGTAAGAATAGAGGCTCTAGCTATTCCATCTCCACCAAGAGAAGATTCATTCATTATTTCATCTCCTCCCTAAGCCATCTTTGCTCCAACTTATATTATGGATGATAGTCTCATGCCTGATCTAGATGAGTTGATCATGACAGATATTGAAGAAGAAAGTAAATCGGTTGCTGAAAGCACTGATGTATATAGTTCTCTAGCTCCAGCTCCAGCTCTTCCTCCTGCTGCTCCCCAGGCAGAAAATTGTTGATATCTGCAGAAGATTTGAAAGAAATTAATGCATTATATGACAATCCTCAGGGATCTTCTGATGATGAAGATGAGGAAGATGATTCTTCTAATGATGAGCCTAAGTCCAAAAATAAAATCTCTAAGAAAAGGAAAGCCCCTCCAGCTGCTGCTCCAAAACCAAACCCAACTCATGACACTCCATACTATATTCATCAGAATATCACTCCCTATAAGGGCATGCCAGCTTGGATGTGGCTATCCAAGAATCATCAGAAGGACAGGAAGAAAAGCAGGAAGTATTCTCCTCCTCCACAGAGATACAAGAAAGATCCTCCTCCACCTCCTCCACCTGCTGCTGGTACTTCAGGCTCTTCCTCTCAGAGGTCTACCCGATATCAAACTTATCAGAGACATCAGGGTAGATCCTCTTCATATTCTAGAAGCAGCCAACACAGGTACTCCTCAGGCAAGCAACACCAACATCAACAACATCTACAACAAGCACCAGAATCTCAGAAAGCTGACAGTCCAAAAAGACCTAAATCTCCTCCTGTTCTTTTTGAGGATCCTGAGACAGCAAACACTGCTAGCATGGCCAGATTTCAAAAACTGGTTGGACTATCTATGATAAATAAGGCAAAAGCTGAAGGAAAGGACCCCTCTCAATACTCAACAATGTCCAAGTATAGGAAAGAAGAACTAAACAAGTTTGCAAAAGCTAATAAATTCTTTAATGTAGATGATTATATGAAATTGCATCCAGAAGCTGTGGTGCCAAGGGTAACATCCCTAAACATTATTGGAGCTGCTGATATGACCATGACAAAAGTCAAGCAGCTGATCCAAACAGGGAAATCAAATTCACACAGCCTGGTGATAGAGCTAAGGAGGATAAGAAAAAAGAATCAAAGAAGAAGAAATGAGTCTAAACTGTTTAGTCTTTCTGTATGTCTTAAAACTGTTTATTTATTTTCTGATACAAAGCTCATTGTATATATATATCTGATGCATGTTTTAAAATTTTCTGCCAGATATATTTTTCTCTTGATTTGTAAATGTTTTTTGGTTGTATTAGTGACCTCACCCAAACAGGGGAAGATTGTTGGATCCCTAGTTTGCTTTGGGCTAGGTACTAATTAGGATGATTGACCGAACATGTATAGCAAGGGTCATGTCTGTGTCCTAGAGTCTAGGCTATGTCCTTAGAGTCAACATTATATAGACCAGCCAACATGTAATACCTCCCCTGTAATGAGCGTATAAGATGGGTCTGACCGGGGCCCCACAACATACAGATGCCACAAGTTTAGCATTAAAAGATGATATAACTACCCAATCTCAAAACTCGGAAGCAAACAACAGCGGAAACATCAACCAAGAATAGAATTATCCACACATGTAGGAGTATCGAAACAGCCTTATGGACTTAAACAAAAGAGAGTCCACAATTCAATTGATACATAACACATCAATGTGCAAAGTCACTCCTAAGCTACCTCGGCATGCAAGCCGGAAGTCTAAAGCATCAAACATACAACATCACAAAAATAGAGCTAATGCCAAGCTGGTAACACTTCATGAGGCTTAGGCCTTTTTGGCCAGCGAGCTTGTTCCTGCTTGCGATCCTTGCCCTGCAAAAATTTGTTGTAACGTGAGTCAGCAAAGGCTGACCTAAAACTGTGTAACAAACACATCTCCTCCCGGCCTCCCCTAACGGACCTCGGGGTACCCCTCCAACCTGCAAGTCAGCACTTCGTATACCATATATATAAACAAGCAAAGCACTAAAAGAACAGGCTTGGATGTCTCAAACAACATAAATGTTTTCTATGTTGAGCATATAAATAAAAGGGGCCTACTATGCAGCATGTATGCAAAACTCGGGCTTCACCCAAGGCACCATATCGCGTATGCTTCTAGCAAATCATCGAACATCTGGGTACTTCCAATTTCCCCATTGGCATTAAGCCTCAAACAAAAAGGGTACCACAATTCCCCTAACGACATACAAGCCGCCACACAGAACTCTTGCCAAGGCCCCACCCGCTCATAGTCTTAGACCCGGGCTTGCCTGCAAGCTCTGACTTCTCATGTCAGGATTCCGTCTAACACACTGACCGATTCTAAGAACCCTTGCTGGACCCCACCCGCTCATGACCTCATTTTCCGGGCTTGCCCCATGCTTGGCGTTCTCGTCAGTCTCACAGAAGGGGACTAGTCTTGCCGGGACACTCTCCACACATGACTTGCATGTCACGCAATAGCCAGCCGACCACGGAGACAAAGCCACGCATTGGTACATTACAATCCATAAACATTCCCACCCCAATCCCTCATTTGTATTGCAACGTCCCCGCGCACCAAGGAAACCATCTACCGCCAATGCAGAGCTAACCTTGTCCACCAAGGAAACCATCTACCGTCATTGCGGAGCTAACATTGCCCTGTTCCGGCTACACGTACTCACTCGAGAAAAGGGGGAAAACACAAACATCACAAATGAAATGTTGTCGTAACGGATTTCTACAAAATCCTTAAAACTCGTATGCAACATCACCGAGTCGGACTAACGGTCGCGACCACGGCTTCACCCATAATGCCTAATACACTAACGGAGCGGATCTCTAATGCAAAAACATGTTGCGGATGGACTCAATCGACCCGGAGGTTCCTCTTGAACAATGCCGACCCAAACCCCTTTCATTTGAGATATTTGGTGCCCAAATGCTTGAAAGAAAATATGCTAAACACGCATCCTAAAACCAAGATGAGAAGTGTGGTTACCTTATGACCCCTCTTCCTAGCCATGGAAACTTAGCCAGATAAAAATCTTCGCAACGGTCTTGCGTCCACGGATCCGGACTCGACTCGCGATTTGGAGCACAGAAGCTTCTCCGGCAGCCGGATCTCTCCTTCACCTTCTTCCTTGCTCTCCCTTCTCTTTAAAACTTAGAAAGAGAGTACTTGATGAAGAATGAGGGTTTCCAAACCCTATTCCCGGACATAACTCAGCAAGGAAAGCCCTGGACCATCAGATCTCACTAGAAGGAAACAAACGGCCATGATCCGAACTTAAAACCAAAACACCAGGGCCGAACACGGCTTGCGACACACCCGTGTCGAAGGCCGTCTGACTCAATTGACGCCGAATCCGTCGCACATAGAAAAGGACACGGGCTCTGAACACGCCTATGTCACATCTGACACGCCCGTGTCACGCAGTACACGCCCATGTGCCTGGGCGTGTTCCTCCATCGACATAAGACCAAATGCAACCCGAGGAAAATACGGGTACTCGTCACGCCCGTGTCCAACACAAACATGCCTGGGCTCCAGACAGTGTCTATCCTCTCACACAACCCGACCAACAACTCGAGCAGGACACGGCCTGGGACACGCCTGTGCCTCAGGCCGTGTTCGATGTCTCGACGACCGTCGACTTCGTGGAAAATTCGTCAAACACGCGCATGACATGGCCTTGGACACGACCGTGTCCCAGGCCCTGTTTCCTGACTCGACACATCGTCGAGCGAAAATCATCGACTTCTCGGGCTCTCGACGAACCCGGGCACGACACGTCCATGGACACGCCCGTGTCCTTGGCCATGTTCACTGTCTCGACACTTCGTCGAGACCAGTTCGTCGACCACCCGAGTTCTTCGTCGAACCCAAACATGACACGGCCAGGGACACACCCGTGTCCCAGGCCGTGTCACCCTCACCAAGACCCAAACTTGGTTCTGAACGATGACCGTCCCTCTTTTGAATTTTGAGGCGTTACAACTCTCTCCCCATTAAAAGAATTTCGTCCAGAAATTACAGAAAGCAAAGGGGGGGGGGGACACAAAACTTAAATGATACCTGAATGGAAAAACTCTGGATACTCCTCCAGCATGGTCTGTTCTCGCTCCCAAGAGAGCTCCTCACGACCGCAGTTGTCCTATCAGACTTTTACGAGTTTGACCTATTTGTTCTGCAACTGTCGAATTTCTGAATCCTCTATAGCAACTGGAAGAACTCGCGTCCTCAAGTCTTCCTCTATCGACACCGATGCCGATTCGATCACCACACTAGCCTCTACCAAGGCTTTCCTCAAGACAAAGACATGGAAGACGTCGTGTAATCCACTCAGCTCTGCGGACAATGCCAACCGGTACGCTGCTTCTCCCACCCGTTCAACAACCTCGAAAGGTCCCAAAAACCTTGGACTCAACTTCTTGAGTCGGTGAATCCGTGAAACGCCTTTGAACGGCTTGATCTTTAAATAGAGCCAATCGCCTACCACAAATTCCAGCTTCTTGTGGCGAGCATTGAAATATTTTGCTTGCGGATCTTGAGCCACCTTCATGCGCTCTTGAATGGTTCGCACCAAGTCACAAGCATCAACTACCACTTCCTTTCCCAAAATTTTGGTGTCTCCCGCCTCTGTCCAAGACATCGGTGTTCGACACCGCCTCCCATACAAAGCTTCGTATGGCGCCATTTTTATACTTCCTTGGTAACTGTTATTGTACGCGAACTCCACCATGAAGAGGTGATCCTCCCATTTCTTGCCGAAGTCAAGAATACACATCCTCAGCATATATTCCATAGTGCGATTTGTTCTTTCGGTTTGCCCGTCAGTTTAAGGATGGAAAGCCGTATTGAACTTGAGCTTCGTGCCCAAACTCTTCTGAACCAATCTCCAGTCCTTGGACGTGAAACGTCCGTCACGATCGTTAACTAAACTTTTAGGAATCCCATGTAGTCGCACAATGTTGCGAACATACAACTCTACCAGCATCTCAACGCTGTCCTCCTTTCGATTTGGGATGAAGTGAGCCACTTTGGTTAAGCGATCCACAATCACCCAAATCGCGTCGTTACCCTAATGCGATCTAGGTAACCCATGCACAAAATCCATGGAGATGTCATCGAATTTCCACTCGGGGATTGGAAGAGGCTTCAGGAAATCGCCTGGCTTCTGACACTCGACCTTCACCAAGGCACAAGTTTGACATCGATTCACGTACGAAGCTACGTCCCGCTTCAGTCCAGGCCACCAGAAGGATTTCTTCATATCCAAGTACATCTTTGTACTACCCGGGTGAATGGAGTACTTTGTAAAGTGAACCTCAAGCATCAACTCCTCACGGAGCTTGCCGAACTGCGGTACACAAATCCGTCTGTCCTTCCTCAGAATCCCATCAATTATCTCCCAGGAGCTGCTCTCGCCCTTTTGAGCTTCCACCACGTATGGTTGAAACTCCACATCCAAACGGGTCGCTTCCCGAATACGATCGGACAAGTCGTTTTGTATTTCAATCCAATTCAATCGAGCTACGCAAGACTCACCCCTTTGTACGCACTCCAAGCCGAGGGACTCCTAGTCTAGCACCAATCGCTCATCATGAGCTTCGATCCAATTACCTTGCCCCGAGTATTTTCTACTCAAGGCATCTGCCACCACAGTGGCTTTGCCTAACGTATATTGAATCGCCACCTCGTAGTCTCCATGGAACTCGACCCACCTGCGCTGCCGTATATTCAAGTCCTTCTGATCTAGGAGATACTTCAGGCTTTTGTGATCCGTGAAGATCTCCACCTTCGCACCATAAACATAGTGCCGCCACAATTTCAACGTGAAAATTACGGCCGCCAACTCCAAGTCATGGACGAGGTAATTCCTCTCGTGAGTCTTCAGCTGCCTATACCCAAAGGCTATCATACTACCATGTTGCACCAAAACGCAACCCAAACCGCAACCCGATACGTCACTGAAGATTTGAAATCCTTCGGTCCCTTTCGGTAGACTTAGGATTGGAGCCGTCATCAGTCTTTCCTTCAGTGTCTCAAATTCCTGACTGCACTCCTGAGTTCACATAAACTTCTGATCCATACGAGTTAGTGATGTGAGGGGTAGAGCTATCCGCAAAAAGTTTTCCACGAATCTTCTATAGTACCTGGCTAGTCCAAGAAAACTTTGGACTTCTGCCACGGTTCTCAAAATCAGCCAGTCTCTGATGGATTCCACTTTTGTTGGATCTACCGACACCCCATCCCCACTAATCACATGGCCCAGAAATGCTACCTTCTCGAGCCAGAACTCGTACTTTGTGAACTTTGCAAAAAGCTGGTTCTCCCTCAACACTTGCAAGACTACTCTCAAGTGAGTCTCATGCTCCACCTCTGATTTGGAGTACACCAGAATGTCATCGATAAAGACAACTACAAAAGAGTCCAAGTATTTCCGAAATACCCGATTCATCAAATCCATGAATACGGATGGTGCGTTCGTCAGCCCTAATGACATCACCGAGAACTCAAAATGACCATACCTCGTACCAAACACTGTCTTGGGTATGTCCTCGTCTCGAATTCTCAACTGATAGTATCCTGACTTTAAGTCCAACTTTGAATACATCACTGACCCCACCAGCTGGTCAAATAGGTTGTCAATCTGAGGAATCAGATACTTATTCTTGACAGTCAGTTTATTCAACTCTCGGTAGTCTATGCACAGCCGCATACTACAATCTTTCTTCTTCACGAACAACACATGCGCGCTCCACAGTGAAGAACTGGGTCTGATATACCACTGCTCCAACAGTTCCTACAACTGTACCTTGAGTTCGGCCAACTCCTTTAGTGTCATCCTAAACGGAGGTCGTGACACCGGCCTAGCCTCTAGCACTAACTCAATCGAGAAATCGATCTCCCGTCGAGGAGATGCTCTAGGAAGTTCATCTAGAAACACATCCTTGAACTCTGCCACTATGGGCACTTCCCCAAGTGATAACTTGGAAAGGCGAACCTCCAATAATTCTACAAGAGCTACTCCAACCTGGTTAACTGCCCGCATCAACTGCATGAACAAAATTAGGGAACATGCCACTCCATTAAGGCCCTCAAAATTGACTTCTGTCTGCCCTTTGCTTCTTAGGGTCACGACCTTAGATAGGAAATCAATACTAGCACGCTGCTCCGCTAGCCAGTCCATTCCCAAAATCACATTAAACTCGACCAGCGGTAGGACCGCTGTTATTAACACGAAGTCAACTACGCCTAGCTCCCAACAAATGCACCCTTTCTCCCCGGTGGTCATGGATGACCCATTGTGCATGCACACCTTTAACGATGCACCTGCCGAGAACGACTCAACTTCAATCTTCCGGATGAAGCTTTCCGCAAGGAAAGAGTGCGATGCTCCCGTATCAAACAATACCCTAGCAGGGTATCCAGAAACTAACACAAAGCTTACAACATAGACATCACATAAAACGGTCTGAAAGTATGAAGCGCAAGGTTAAACTTAAACTTCCTCATACCTGTCACCACATCGGGCTGGTGGATCGCTTCCTGCTGTCCAAGGTTGTAAGCCCTTGGTTGCACCGGTTGGAACCGAGAAGTGCTAGACTCCGCCATCTTCCCTTTCTCTGCGATGCTGGGGCCGGAGCGCACCATCTGCTCCTGCCTTGACTCCTGCTACGCACCTCCTTGGTTACAAACACGAGCAATGTGCCCCACCTTACTACAGTTGAAGCATGTCGGTGGCCCGTTAGAGTAAGACCCTTCAGACGTCCACTTGCTTTTCTCACCGGACTTGTATGGGTGAGGCTTCTTCCTCCATCTATTCCCTTCAAACTTTCCTTGGGATTGAGAAGGCTTCCCTTCTCCTTGCTTGGGCGCAAAACCCTTATGACATTGGCTTCGCTCTAGATCACTCTCCAACATCCTGGCAGCCTTAACTAGCTCATTAAAACCAGCTCTCTTCATGATAATGAGGGGTTGTCTTAGATTCTCCCTCAGCCCCTGGTAGAAGAGGTTATCCCTCTCCTCATCGTCCGCCATGGTCGTTCCCGCGTGACGACCCAAACGAGTGAACTCCTGCACATACTCGTCCACTGTCTTATCTCGCTGCATCAAGTGCATAAATTGCCTCTGAAGGGCCAACCTTGTTGAAACTGGAATGTACTTCTTTAGGAAAGCATCCCCAAATTCTTCCATGGACGGGGTACGTCCAGTAAATTGGTGGCTGCTATGGCTCACCCACCACAACTTTGCATCTCCCTCCAACATGAAAGCTGCAAACTCAGATTTCTTCTCCTCTGGCGTCTCTGCCGCCCTCAGAAGTTCTTGAATCCGTGCCCACCAATCCTCTGCATCAGTCGGAGTACCGACTCCCTTGAACGTCAGTTGATGAAAGCTCAGAAAATACTTCATCTGCCGGTCTCCATACCCGAAAACCACCCTTTCTGCCAAAGGCTCTGCTCGCCTGGCTTCTCCGCCCGACACGGCCGTCGCCGTATCCAGTGTAGCAGGGGTTGCTACCTGAGCTATCGCTGCAGCTTGGGCTGCCACCATTGCTTCTGCAAGCATGCGACAGAAGTCGGCCGAGTTTATACCCATGCCTAAAGGACCCTGAGCAGTAGCGCTGCTCGCTGAAAGCTCTTCTCTTAGTCTCGACGTACCCGCCTCGTTGCTTGCACTCTTAATAAAAGCAAGGAAATAAGGAATCAGTCTCTAATCGCAAGACTCGAAAATAAGGACACTCATGGTCCCGCATTACTCCTATGTGGATAACTTCTAAATGCGATATGATTACGTGAAATCGACAACCCTAACTGACCTTGGATGCAACCTCGCTTTGATACCAAATTGTAACACCTCCCATGTAATGACCGTATAATATGGGTCCAGCCGGGGCCCCACAATATACAGACGCCACAAGTTTAACATTAAAAGATGATATAACAACCCAATCTCAAAACTCGAAAACAAACAACAGCGGGAACGTCAACCAAGACTAGAAGTTATCCACACATGTAGGGGTATCAAAATGGCCTTATGGCCTTACAACAAAAGAGTGTCCACAATTCAATCGATACATAACACATGAATGTGCAAAGGCACTCCTAAGCTACCTCGACATGCAAGCCGAAAGTCTAAAGCATCAAACATACAACATAACAAAAATAGAGCTAATGCCAAGCCGGTAACACTTCATGAGGCTTAGGACTTTTTGGCCGGCGAGCTTGTTCCTACTTCCGATCCTTGCCCTGTAAAAATTTGTTGTAACGTGGGTCAGCAAAGGCTGACCTCAAACTGTGCAACAAACACATCTCCTCCCGGCCGCCCCTAACAGATCCCGAGGTACCCCTCCAACCTGCAAGTCAGCACTTCGTATACCATATATATAAACAAGTAAAACACTAAAAGAACATGCTTGGATGTCTCAAACAACATACATGTTTTCTATGTTGAGCATATAAATAAAATGGGCCTACTATGCAGCATGTATGCAAAACCCGGGCTTCAACCAAGACACCATATCGCGTATGCTTATAGCACATCATCAAACATCTGGGTACTTCCAATTTCCCCGTTGGCATTAAGCCTCAAATAAAAAGGGTACTGTAATTCCCCTAACGGCATACAAGCCGCCACACGGAACTCTTGCCAAGGCCCCACCCACTCATGGTCTTAGACCCGGGCTTGCCTGCAATCTCTGACTTCTCATGTCAGGATTTCATATAACACACTGATCGATTCTAAGAACTCTTGCTGGACCCCACCCGCTCATGGCCTCATTGCCCGGGCTTGCCCCATGCTTGGCGTTCTCATCAGTCTCACAGAAGCGGACTAGTCTCGTCGGGACACTCTCCACACATGACTTGCACGTCACGGGATAGCCAGCCGACCACAGAGACAAAGTCACGCCTTAACACATCACAATCCATAAACATTCCCACCCCAATCCCTCATTTGTACTGCAACGTCCCCGCGCACCAAGGAAAAAATCTACCGCCAATGTGGAGCTAACCTTGTCCACCAAGGAAACCATCTACCGCCATTGCGGAGCTAACCTTGTCCGATTCCGGCTACACGTACTCACTCAAGAAAAGGGGGAAAACACAAACATCACAAACGACATCTTGCCGTAACGGATTTCTACAAAATCCTTAAAGCTCATTTACAACATCACCGAGTCAGACTAACGGTCGCGACCACAACTTCACCCATAATGCCTAATCCAATAACGGAGCGGATCACTAATGCAAAAATATGTCAGGGACGGACTCAATCGACCCAGAGGTTCCTCTTGAACCATGGCGACCTAAACCCCTCTCATTTGAGAGATTTGGTGCTCAAATGCTTGAAAGAAAAGATGCTAAACACGCATCCTAAAACCAAGAGGAGAAGTGTGGTTACCTTACGACCCCTATTCCTAGCCATGGAAACTTAGCCGGATGGAAACCTTCGCAACGGTCTTGCGTCCACGGGTCCGGACTCGGCTCGTGATTTGGAGCACCGAAGCTTCTCCGGCAGCCGGATCTCTCCTTCACCATCTTCCTTGCTCTCCCTTCTCTCTAGAACTTAGAAAGAGAGTAATTGATGAAGAATGAGGGTTTCCAAACCCTATTACTGGACATAACTCAGCAAGGAAAGCCCTGGACCATCAGATCTCACTAGAAGGAAACAAAAGGCCATGATCCGAACTTAAAACCAAAACACCTGGGCCGAACACGGCTTGCGACACGCCCGTGTCCAAGTCCATGTGCCTTAATCGACGCCGAAACCATCACACCCAGAAAAGTACAAGGGCTCTGAACACGCTCGTGTCACATCTAATATGCCCGTGTCACGCAGTACACGCCCATATGCCTGGGCGTGTTCCTCCATCGACACAGGACCAAACGCAACCCGAGGAGAACACAGGTACTCGACATGCCCGTGTCACATTTGACACGCCCATGTCCAACACGAACACGCCTGGGCTCCACGCCATGTCTATCCTCTCACACAACCCGACCAATAACCCGAACAAGACACGGCTTGGGACACGCCCGTGTCTCAGGCCGTGTTCGAAGTCTCGACGACCGTCAACTGCCTTTTTGTCGACTTCGTGGAAAATTCGTCGAACTCGCGCACGACACGACCTTAGACACGCCCGTGTCCCAGGCCGTGTTCCCTGTCTCAACACTTCGTCGAGCGAAAATTGTCGACTTCCCGAGCTCTTGACGAACCCGGGCACGACACGGCCATGGACACGCCCATATCTTAGGCCGTGTTCACTGTCTCGACACTTCGTCAAGACCAGTTCGTCGACTAGCTGAGTTTTTCGTCGAACCCGAGCATGATACGACTAGGGACACGCCCATATGCCAGGCCGTGTGACCCTCACCAAGACACAAACTTGGTTCTGAACGCTGACCGTCCCTCTTTCGAATTTTGGGGCGTTACACAATAGAAGATAGCAGATGTCTCAAGACTTAATGAAAAATCAGCTCAGGAAAGTGAGTTCGACGTTCGTCGAACTCAGCTCGACGAAAGTCATGCTCAGCTCGACGAACTCAAAGACAATTCTCTGAGTTAAGCTCGACGAACTTGGTCTCAGGTCGACGATTTCTGGTAGTTCAACTTCAACATTCTAAGTCCAGAATCATTTCTCTGAACTCTAGTCGACGAAGTTATGTTATCAGCTCGACGAACTTAGAGCACAGAATTGACAAGTTTTATCAAAAAGCAGTTAGCAGTTCTCAGGTCGATGATCTTGGATCTCAGGTCGATGAACAACAATTATCTGGTTGACGAACATGATTTCTTAGCTCGACGAACTTTGGACTTAGGTCGACGAAATCCGTTCTTTGCTCGCCGAATTCTGTGCAGATCCAGACTTGGATTTTTCCTTCTTTTGTCCTTATTTTATTGCAGTAATTCCTGAATAATTAATGCTTAATATTCTCTGAATATTACCGTTAGAAGCAACATTGATTATGGTATTCATCAGGATTATTACTTGTCGTTTTTTAATAGGACAGTTGGGGAAATCCAATTAATGCAGATATTCTATCCAGCCTTATTATATTCTCCAGGCCGTCAACAATCAATGCAAAAAAGGAATTCAAAAATTCAAAGGAGATTGTTGACTGATCATATAAAAGAGATTTTCTCTCTTTTCGAAAAGAAGACATAGAGCAGCAAGTTCAGAGCCGCCGGTGGAGCTTCGGAGCCCCAAATTGCAAGCTGAGTCCAGATCTGCGGAATTGAGGCCATTACAGTGCTTTTCATCCGTCTAGATCTTCATGGCGCCAAAGAGAAACCCAAGGGTAATGATTCTCTTCTTGGACATGTGAAGTCCTCTTTCCTTTTTTCATAGGAAGCCCGCTCTTGCGAGTATGTGGTGAGTGCGAGGTATTCCTTCGGGTAGACATGAATAGTCCCCGTTGTTTTGCATGTAGAGTTTGGGATCGAAGAACGAACATAGGCATGGTGTGTGAAGCTTACCCAGACAAGTTGGTCTGGATTAGTGATGTTTCATTATGCATGAATGGCCGAAGAAGACTCCGCACCGATGGTTGTTTTCGGGTTTTCTATGCGGTAGATTACAACAGGGAATATTGGGGACTAACTCCAAGGTGCACCTGGAAAATTGGGCAGAAGCGTGATTCTGCCATCTTGTTGGCCTGGGAGACAACTTGCACATAACTAGATTATGTAACATGTGTAATCGATTTGGGACTTGGGGAAGCTTGACCCGCACATATGGCTTAAATTGACGTTGCGGTGTGAGCAACGGGTTAGGCGAAACCGTACCCGTTCTATGTCGTTCGGTTAAAGCGACCTAAAGTACATGGTACTTGCCATTGGCATAGATGGGGGGTCTTAGGCTTAGACCAGAAAGACTTTAATGCTCACGATATTTTCTGTCCAAGGGGCGGTGGTGAGACCACAGATTTGACCAGGTTCACCGAGAATGTACCCTGAGAGCACAGGGTGTGTGGCCATGCGTGCCTATGCCTGTGATGAAATGTAATTTCACTACTGTTTGGATATGCTAATAGAGTGCAGAGAAGGAGCATTGCCGCCCTGAGTTAAGGGGCGGGGTCGTTATAATTTGGTCAGCTTTAGCTGACCGTTGCTTTTGTTTTCCACCGCTGCTGTGGATTGTTGCTTGCAGGTGCTACGGAGCCTATTGACAAATAGCGAGCTGAAGTACTGGTTACTGAGCCGACCCTCAAAGGCCAATGCGAATGTTTACTTATTATACTCATGTGTGATGGACCTGCGTGCCGATGTTTGAAAGACACAGTTTATTTAAGTAAACTCTTATAAGGCCATAAAGCCAAGTACTTTCTGTATTTTGTACGCTCATTCCTAATTTGGGTATTTAGTGGACATTCATGTTGTTGGCTTGGGTTCTTTTCTTTGCAACTTTTAAAATGCTTCCGCTAGAATGTACTCTGTGTAGGATGTGTGTTATTGGAATGATGGTTTCATTTCAAAACCCTTCAGTCTGTCTGTGGTATATGGCGTCAGGCCCCAGCCGGACCTACTGCTATAAGCTATGTGACGGATAGGTGTGTTACATAATTACTCAGAGAATTACTGCTAAATAATATATGAAATAAGGCCAAAAAATAAGGAAAAACTCTAAGTCTAGTACTGGACGAAAATCATCGAGCTCTGAACAAATTTCGTCGACCGGAGATCCAAGTTCGTCGAGCTGAGAAATCCTATTCATCAACCTGAGCTCAGCAAACTACGTTCTGCGAATAACTTACCAATTCTACGGTCCAAGTTCGTCGAGCACAGAATCTGTCTACATTGAGCTGAGTTCAGAGAAAATAAACAGGAAAGAATATGTTGAAGCTGAACTCCAGATTTCATCGTCCTGGGATCGAATATTGTCAAGCTCAACTCAGAGAATTAACTCTGAGTTCGTCGATTTGCGATCGACGATCGTCGAGCTGAGTTCGAAGAATTTCGAACTGATAATTTTGAACTTTGATTTCTTCTAAGTCTTGAGTCTCCTGAAGTCTTCTACTGGCTGGTCCATGAAGATTGAACCTAATGACTTAGCATAAACTCTAGGACTCAAAGACTTGACCCTGGCTATATAACATGGGTCAAACTCAACCTAGTTAGTGAACCCAGTCCAAATCCAACTATGGATCCAACAATCTCCCCCTATTTGGGTGAGGTCACTAATAAAAACAAAAGAAAATGATCATAAAGAAAAAAAATAATATATCTGACAGAAAATTAAAAATATCTAGCAGATATGTACATAACAGGACCTTTGTGACAGTTATAACAAATAGAGTTCAGAAATATAAAAGCTAAACAAAATATTATTTGTTCATCTTGGACTTTTCCTTTTCAGCTTTGTCAGAACTTTCAGAGGGCTGTGTGAATTTGATTTCTCTGTTGGGATTGGTAGCTTCTCTTTTAGACATTGTCATGTCAGCTGCTCTAATAATATTGAGAGAAGTGTCTCTTGGAACTACAGCCTTTGGATGCAGATTCATATAAGCATCTACATTGAAGAATTTGTTAGCTTTGTCATACCTTTTTAGTTCTTCTCTCCTATAGGATGACATTGTAGAGTACTGAGAAGGATCTCTGCCTTCAGCTTTAGCTTTGTTAATCATGTAGTGTCTAACCAGTTCTTGAAATCTGGCCATCCTAGAAGTTGTTTCTTGTTCAGGATCCACAAAGGGGATTGGAGGAGATTCTGGCCTTTTTGGATTGTTATCCTTTTCAGATTTATCAACTTCAGCTACTATCTATTGTATGTCTGGATTCTAATGTTGCTGTTGTTGTATGTTGCTGCTTGATGAGTGTCTCTGCTGACTGCTTGCTTGAAAATGAGGTCTTGAAGATCTGCCTTGTTGTCTTTGGTAAGTCCGAGTGAAGGAGGTAGATCTCTGAGAAATATTTCCTGAAGCACCAGCTGTTGGAGGAGGAGGAGGACCTCTCCAATTCCTTTGAGAAGGAGGAGGAGGAGAGTACCTTCTACTTTTCTTCCTGGCTTTCTGGTCATTTTTGGATAACCACATCCATGAAGGCATCCCTGGGTAAGGAGTGATCTTCTGAAGAATATAGTAGGGAGTGTCTGCATTATGATTTGGCTTTGGAACAGCCTTAGCAGGGGCTTTTCTTTTCTTAACAACTTTCTTCTTTGCTTTTGAATCATCAGATTCATTAGAGTCTTCATCATCATCATCATCATTAGAAGATCCTGGAGGATTTGAATACAAGTCATCAATTGCCTTCAAGGCTTCCTTGGAGATTTTCTTTTCAGCTTGAGGAGGCACTTGAGGTTCTGCAACTTTTGGTTCAACAACACTTTCAGAAACTAATTTATTCTCTTCTTCTATATCAACAAGAATAATGTCATCTAGATTAGGTAAAGGACTATCATCCATCTTATAAGTAGGAGGGGAGATAGCCTTGGGAGGGGAAATAGACTTAGAGGCTGATACTGGTTCAAGAACATTCTCAGTCATATGTTCTTCTGTGATCACTGGAGCTGCAAAACTGGCCTTGAGTTGCTTAGCAACTACAAGGCTTATTGGAGAAGTATAGGGGATTATAGCCATAAAATGATGTTCCTCAAAACTAGGTAGAATATTGTTGTAAATAAAATTGAATGAATCTAGTAAATAATCTAGATTAACTGTGAGATTTATAATGTAATCACCAACAGTAATTATTTCTGCCATAACTGTGTCAGCCATGTCTATATCAGAATCTGTAAACAAATCAATTATTTTTGCTGGAGGGGCTGCTTCTACTGAATCATCAGACATCCCAAAATCTAATGTTGCTGCTATACAAGGAGGAACTAGAGCTTCTGCTGAATCATCAGCCAGTCCTCCAGAAGAAGGGATAAAAGACAGGGCAGCAATACTGGAAGAGAGAGAGATGATGGAAGTAGAGAGAGGAGCAATAACATTAGCTATAAATTGCTCAAGAGTGGGAGAAATAAAAGCAAGAAGATCTTTTGCTATATCAAAAAAGTTTAGGTATAGGGGTTCTGGAGCAGAGGAGGAGTAGGGAGTGTGATGTCCACAATTTGACCACATAGAGAATGCATGTGAGAAATCTGTGTTAGTGTAGTCTGGAAGTGTGGAGGGAGTAATGGATGGAAAGTCAGTGGGGATTGAAGGAATTTTAGTGGTATAAGGCGGAACTGTGGTTGTGGGTGAGGAGATGGGTAGCTGAATTGGAGAGTTATGTAGAGATGGTTGAGGATACAACATATTGAAAGATGGTTGTGAGGTAGATGGAATTTCAGATATATTAATGTGAGGTGGATAATTAGGAGGTATAGTATGTTCTGGAGATGGAACTAGTGTTGGAACTGGTGTGGGTAGATGTTGAGGAGATTGAATTGGTGGAGTATCAGCTAGAGAAGAGGATGGTTTTGTTGTGGAGTAGGTGGAGGAATTCTGGTGGAGGGAAGGACATCTTCTGGAGGTGGAGAAGTGGCTATCACTGCCCTAGTGCTCTCAGAAGTCCGGGAAGAGGAGGAAGCCTTGGATGGCTTTGAGATTGTCCTCTCCCATCTGCCGAAAAGAGCAGAAGTAAGCCTCTTTGAGGCATTAATGACCACTATCGGGCAGACAAGTAGTTCAGGTGCCTTCTCTTGAAGGAAGTTTCCCAGAATCATCGCAAAACACTCTTCTTTCCTTGTGTTCTTTTTATTTATCAACTCAAAGAAAATCTGTCCCCAGTTTACCTGTTGCTTGTTAACCAGAGCACACATGACCAGAAATTGGTGTCTGGTGATATAATCGTGGGTTGTATGCTTGCCCAGTAATACCTTGCCAACAATATCTGTAAGAAACTTACATTGAACAGACAAGTTCTTTTTCAATAATTTATCGGGGTTTCCTCCTGAATGCCTCATAGTGCCCAGCATATTCTCAAATTCAACAGTATCTATTTCTATATCATCTTCTCCGGTAGACAAATCAAAAATTTCAGTAAGAACTACATGATTTAAAATGACTTGTGTGCCACTGATGGTGCATATCTTGGTATCTGCGTCTGGAGATGTTGCAGTGAAAACCCATTCTCTGATTTCATTTGCTGATATTTTGATCCGGGTTGTCATGAACTTCTTCAGACTCTGTTCCTCACACAACTGTAAGATGTCGATGAATATTTGATCAGTGTGAGAGAAGGAGTCAAAATCAACATCAAAACCGGTGTCAAATTTCATTGCTGCAAGAGAGTTTGCCGGAATTGCCATTTGTTCGCCTGCAAAAGAAAATAGAGAGATCAAGTGCAAAGGGAATAGAAAGCGCGGTACGGAGCTTGAAGAAAACCTAGATATATGGTTTTCAGAATATAAAGCGGCAGACTCCGTCCGACGAAAAATAAAAATTCTTCGATCTGGGTCAATGAAATATTTTATTGACAAAAGAGTTCGTCGATCTTAGTTAGAAGAAGGGAAAATAATTCGTCGATCTCAGGTCGACGAAACATTTTCTGAAGCAATATCGTCGATCTCCGTTCGACGAATAGAACTTCACACACAGAGAGTTCGTCGATCTCAGGTCGACGAATTTCTCAAGAACATTTCTTAGTTCGTCAATCTTCGTTCGATAGACTGAAAGAATTGGATTCAAGATTCCTAAACACGTAGAGGGAGGGGGGGGGGGTGAATAGATTCAATTCTTTTTCATTCAGGTAGATAATGTAAATTACTTGTTAGACAACCTTAGCAATATCTATCACAACACAGATTATAGCAAACACAGGCAACACAGCATACACACAGATTTATAGTGGTTCCCCAAGTGATGGGTACATCCACTTTCCCCCTTCGCCTATCTAGTAGTATACTAGATTCGGCCTAACTCCCTTATTCCTTCTCTGATCCTCAAATCTTACAACTCAGAACCCATGATGGTTCCTATAACTCAGACTTTAGCAAGTCCTACAGCTCGGATCCTCTCAGAGAATCCTACCTCAGAGTGAGTCCACACTCCTACAACTCAGACAATCAAGCCCTACCTAAGCCTCTTCAACAGGCCTACAACTCAGAGAAATTAATCCCCTACCTCAGGCACTTAGCACTACCTCAGCCTTTATAGATTTAGGCTTACAACTTAGAGAGATAACTCTCCTACACTCAGATCTATAAAAGATCCTACATAGAAAATTGATTATAAAAAGAACAAATCCTTCACCCAGGTAGAGAGAGAATGGGTTGAAGGTTTCTTGATCAGTTCTTGATAGATCTGATAACTTTAGATTCAAACTGTCTTAGCTTCTTCAAAGCTTCTTGAATTTGAACAAAGTAAGGTTGATCTTCTTCTGAAGTTGGAGATGCTCTTCAATCCAGCTTCCTTCTTCTATTCAGACGTGGATTTGAATTCTTCTTGCAGTCTTATTCAGGATCTTCCAGAGACTTTTTGATTTCGGATGAAGACTTCTCTTATTCTTGGTTGCTCGTTCTTCTTTTGATGATAGAACATGTCTTTATATAGACTCCATCCGAGGTTACCAGTTGATTCAGTTACTAACGGCCTTCTGACAGCTCTGATAGATGCAACAACATTGTCAGTTATGACAGTTGTCAAGTCTTCAGTCGTGTTATCTGATACTTCATTGAACTTCAACTCAGCAGGAAAGTGTCGAGACAATACTTCAAATATTTCGACACAAATAGATCATGTGTCGACACAATCCTTGGTGATGTCGACACAGCTCACATAATGTCGACACAACTCTTCTTTTTCTTCTTAACACAGCTTCCGTGGAATGTGTCGACATAAGTCCTGTGTGTCGACACAATAACTCCTAGTCTTGACAAAGCTGATGTTGACAGAATTCTGGTGTGTGTCGACACAAGTCCTGTGTGTCGACATAATTACTGTCGACAGAATTCTGGAGTGTGTCGACACAATTCCTGTGTGTTGACATAATTGTTGTCGACAGAATTTCTGTGTGTCGACACAAGTCTTGTGTGTCGACACAATCTGGCTTCTAGTGTCGACACAACCTTTCCCAAGTGTTGACACAATTCTTCTCAAGTGTCGACACTTGTACTGAGAAACTTTTTCTGCATTTCCTTAACCTGCACATTAAAACTCAGCCCAACATCAAATACACATTGATGAATATCATTGAGTTAGGTGAGGCTTCTCCAAATCAGGTACACATTTTCCAATGTACCCAACAATCTCCCCCTATTTGGAGAAGTCATAACCCTTAGTCAATGATATACATCACTTATAATAAATCAAAGATTATGATGTAAACAAGTATTTCAAAGACAAGAGTAACCATAAGCAGTCATAACATGTATCAGTATTATCACAGAATATGTTATAACATAATAAACATGCATCATAAAATTTTAAGTATTCAATATCAAATTAAAGACTAAACCAAGGAATTTTATTAATATATGTTCAGAATAACAATGATTTAGTCCAACATTTTACATTGACCCAAGCCTAGACCATCTAATTCTAGGATTGATCATGCTCATTGATAACAATTCCTTTACCAGAATGAATCCTAGCTTGTACATTAGCTTCAGTGTCATCAACCGTCTTCTTTCCTTTAAGATCCTTCTTCTTCAGCTCTTCAGCATTGACCTTTTGCCTTTCAAAATAATGATAAGGCTTGGAAAGTATTTGCTTAGCTCCACAGAGTTAGCTGGTATTTTTCCAGCTTTGATATCTCATTTGAATTGATAAATGGCATCTTGCCGCTTCTGATACTTGCTCCATTCTTGTTTAGAGTACCACTTGCCTCTATCATGCATGTTGTCTTTAACAGCTTGCCAGACAGTGAGAATAATGTTTCTGGAGGTGGGACTCCATCTTTAAAAATCAGGCTTTAATTCAGCCTGCTCTTTAAACCTTTTCTTAGAAAGTTGAGCTTCTTGTTCTCTTTTCAAAGCAGATTCAGACATTTCAACCTTTTCAATAATGACATTGTGTACCTCCTGTGGAGGACTATACATCTGTTGAACAACATATTGAATTACTTCAAAATCAGCAGGGGGATAAATAATTTGAGCTACTTCCTGCTGAACCCCTTCATGTGAAGCCGGTTGAATGCCTGATTCAGCAGTGTTATCATCATCACACAAGGGTGGATAGCCAAGAGTTGCTCTGATAGCATTAGTTATCCATTTAACATGTTCAGAGCCTGCATTAACTAGCACTCTCTCCCCCTTTACGACTTCTCGTTCAACATGGTCGCTTAGATCATCCTTTTGAAACCTTATCTAATCAGCTAAATAATTTATGCCTTCTTTATAGAATGATCTGAACTTCAACAGCTGATTAGCAATTACCTTTTGAGAAGCTTGGATAACAGTGCTAACATCAGTCAAATTTGCTTTGAGTTGTTTATCAAACTCAGACTTTTCTTTAACAAGGTGTTCAGTCAAAGTAGTGGCTTTATTCTGAAGTTCTGTTACAATAACATTGTGTGATTCTGTCAGATTGTCATTCATTCTGATTTGGTTTTTCAGAACATAGCCTTGTTTCACTGCTATTTCATCTATTTGAGTTTTTTCTTCCACTTGTTGCTTGGCTAAATAGACTACATCATTACCTCCCTTATGGAAGTAATCTGTCACTTCCTTTTTATGCAAATTCACTTTAAATCTGATAGATTTGATATCTTGGGCCAGCTAAAATTGTAATTCCTTGTTGCTCTCATCAACATATTTTTGAAGGGCATGTCTTTGTTCATCCATCTTTACTTACAGTTGCACTAGAAGTGAACTGAAGTCTACTGCTGGAGATGGAGTCTGTGGAATAGCCTGCAAGGCTTTCTTATAGGTTGAGTTCCTTTTCCTGAGCTCCACAATTTTTCTCTTCTTTGCCCTGGAGGCTTTTTCATCTTCTGAGGAACCAGATGAACTTTCTATATCCACAGAGTCTTTTAGACTTGTGGCAATGATGGACATCTCTTTTTCTTTTCTTGAGTGCTCCCCCTCAGTCCTTGCTTCTAGTAAATCAGGAAACAATTTTTCTAATGTTACTTCTTGGTTTATTTGAATTGGAAGAATAGCTTGCTCTTTGTCAGCAGAATGTCCTCTTTCAAATTCAAAAGATTCTTCCCTAGTAATGTCATCCTCAGGGACATTGTCTTGGTTATTTGTATCAATATCTGTCATATGCACATCTAGTGTATCATTTGCATTGCCTATAGCAACTTGATTTATATCATGTATCACCTCAAGTATAGATGTAGTGGCTGCTTCACTGTCCAATGTAGCTGTGTAGACAGGTGGCTCTTGATCATTAGCTCCCCCTGAAGGTAATGCCTCATGTTGAGCTGAAGCTGGAGAAAGCTCATTAGCTCCCCCTTGATAAGGCTCTACCTGTACCAGATCCTCTGAGATGTTGGTGGCAGGAATCTGCTCCCCCTGTATCTGACTATCAGTTACAGTTTCTTGAGCAGGAGATTTGCTAGTCCTTCTGCTCCTTCTTCATCAGAGCTGAAAACAACCACTTCTTCTGAATCACTAGAAGATTCAGTGGTCTGTGGGGCTGTTTGCTTCTTTTTCTGAATCTGCTTTGTTTTTTTCTGTGGAGTAGAAACATCCTTGGTCAGGACCCGATCCCATCTGGATAGTATTCTCAAATCCGTTCTTCTCATATGATTTATCTTGGACCCTACAATCAGATTCATTACCTCTGGGATATGCACAACCAAATATAAACTCAACATTCTGCCCAGACTTGGTTTCTTTATGCTTTCTTTGATCTTTTCAAAGATCACAGCAGACCAGTTAGTGTTGACCCTGAATATAATCCTGATCATTAAATTGAACATATAGGCGGAAATCCTATCATGACCTCCTGTTTTACACAAAATAACCTTTCCTATAATTTCAAAAAGAAACTTGCCCGAGGAATTCATTCCCTTCCTGTTCATGGATGACCCAATCTTGGTAGTGGGATCCAGTCCACACCATTGGAGAGCATCTTTTGTCATGGAAGATGTTATTTCATCCTCTTCCTTAATCTTAGGAAGTTGAAGTGTTTTTCTTAAGCTTTTCTGTGTCAGTTTTTCCTTTGTTCCTTGAACTGACGACTTAATTTTCATGCCCGGCAAATCCATGGATGCTGACGAGTAGAATTCAAGAACTTCCTTTTTCCATATCCTTGTAGGTTCTGAGACCAAGTACTCCAATCCATTTTTTGTGACTAGGGTAATCACGTCTTTGATTTCTGGCGTGGTAGTCTCAAACGCATGGCGAACTAGTTCATATCCCTCATTGATGTTCTCTTCCAGCTTTGGTGCCATTAGGGATGAGAGAGTGAGGAGAAGCGAGATCAAAGTTTGTCGACACAAAGGTTTGGTCTCGAGAATTTTGAGAGCGTAGTCGACAGAGTTTTGCTTTGACCTATTTATATGTTTCTAAACAAAGAAGGTCAAAAGGTGGGTTGAAATAAGCTTATTGTGTCGACACAGTCTATTAAAGTCTCGATAGAGAATATAAAGGTATTATAATACTATGTGTCGACACCATCTGTGATATGTCGACACAGACAATCTTAAGAGTCTACACTAATGTCTGCGTGTCGACACAGACGACTGTATGTGTCGAAACCAATATCTAAGTGTCAGGAAAGCTATTGATCGACACAAAATTCTAAGTGTCGACACAATCTTCTTGATGTGTCGACAAAATTTTCCTTATGTGTCGACACCAACTACTAAGTGTCGACACAGATGTCTTTTATGTGTCGACACAAATTTACTTAGTCAAATTTATCATTCTTATTCCAAGTTTAGCATGCCTAATTTAATTTTAAAATAATTGAATTTAGTTTCATACAGTGTTTTGGTGAACATGTCAGCAATTTGAAAATTAGTATTGACAAATTCTAAACTTATATCTTCCTTTTCAACATGATCTCTAAGAAAATAAAATCTTATTTCTATGTGCTTAGTTCTGCTATGAGAAACAGGCTTTCTAGCAATAGAAATGTCACTAGTAGAATCACAAAATAATGGTGTTCTACTTACCTGGATGCCATAATCTTCAAGCTGATGTTGTATCCATAGCAGCTGAGCACAGCAACTGCCTGCAGCTATATATTCAGACTCAGGAGTGGATATAGCCACACTTGTCTGCTTTTTGCTGCTCCATGACACCAATCTTCCACCTAGGAACTAACATGTGCCAGTTGTACTTTTCCTGTCTTCTTTTCATCCGGCAAAGTCTGCATCTGAATAGCCAGTTAGTAGAAAATCTCTATTCTTAGGGTACCAAAGACCAAGATTTGGTGTTCCCTTAATATATCTCAAAATTCTTTTGACTGATGTATAATGAGATTCTTTTGGGCTTGCTTGATACCTAGCACAGACACATGTAGCATACATGATGTCTGGTCTACTAACAGCTAAGTATAAAAGGGAGCCAATTATCCCTCTATACAAAGACTCATCTACAGGTTTCCCTGCATCATCTTTTCCTATAGGCATACTTGACCCCATTGGAGTTCTCATGGTAGAGGCTGACTCCATACCATATTTCTTAATCAACTCCTTGGTAAACTTAGACTGGAATATGGACAATCCATCATCGGTCTATCTTACTTGGAGTCTCAAGAAGAATTTTAGCTCACCCATGCTGCTCATCTCAAACTTCCCTTGCATAAGTTTAGCAAACTTTCTACAAAGGTTGTTTTCTGTTGATCCAAAGATAATGTCATCAACATATATCTGGACTAGGATGATCTTGCCTTTTTATTCTCTTAGGAATAGAGTTTTGTCTATTTTCCCCCTTGAGAATTTGTTCTCAATGAGGAATGTAGACAGAGTTTCATACCAAGCCCTAGGGGCTTGTTTCAAACTATATAGTGCTTTCTTAAGCCTATACACATAATTAGGATAGAGAGGATCTATAAAACCTGAGGGTTGTTCAACATAAACTTCCTATTTTAAGTCACCATTCAAAAATGTTGACTTTACATCCATCTGAAATACCTTGAACCCTTGATAAGGTGCAAAGGCAAGGAACAGCCTTATTGCTTCCAACCTTGCCACTGGGGCAAATGTCTGGTCAAAATCTATTCCTTATTCCTGTCTATAGCCCTTTTCCACCAGTCTTACTTTGTTTTTAACTATAATGCCATTTTCATCTAGCTTGTTCCTGTAGATCCACTTAGTCCCTATGACATTGCGATTCTTTGGTTTAGGAACCAACTTCCAGACTATGCATCTTCTAAATTGATTTAGCTCTTCCTGCATGACATCAATCCAATTTGGGTCTTGTATGGCTTCTTCAAATTTCTTGGGTTCCATCTGGGACAGGAAACTTTAGCAAAGGACTGTGTTCATGTTCTTGCTCCTTGTCTGAACACCATGACTTGGATCACCAATAATTTGGTATGCTGGATGATCTTTTAGATGTCTTATTGCTGGAAGCAATCTATCTACACCTTGATTTTCTCCAATCACCTCACCATGCTGTACTTTATTGTCCTCTTCATCAGCTTGTGGGTCTTGTACTCCCACTTGACAGCATCCATCATTTTCTTCATCCTGCCTTGCAGGTTGGTCTTCACTAATGGTTAGCTTGTCCATCTTTTCCTTCAAACCTATAGAGCTACAAGAAGTACTAAACAACTCACAATTGATTAGTTTAGTTTCATCAAAAACTACATGGACAGATTCTTCTACAACTTGAGTAGTCAAGTTGTAGACTCTGTATGCCCTACTGCTGTTGCTGTACCCAATCAATATCCCTTCTTGGGATTTGGCAGCAAACTTAGTTAAATAGTGCTTGCCATTATTAAGAACATAACACTTGCTACTAAAGATTCTAAAATAGGCTAAATTTGGTTTTCTTCCTTTCATAATCTCATAGGGTGTCTTCTTGTGGCTTTTGGAGATGGAAGCCCTATTGAGAACATGACATGCAGTGTTTACTGCCTCAGCCCAGAAATATTTTGGGAGAGAAGTGTCACTTAGTAGGGTTCTACCAGCCTCAATAAGAGTCCTATTCTCTCTTTCAGCAATACCATTTTGCTGGGGAGTTCTATGTGAGGAGAACTCTTGATGAATCCCTAGTTCTTCACAAAATCTTGTCATGCATTCATACTGAAATTCAGTCCCATGGCCACTTCTGATTTTGACCACTGAATTGTCAAGTTCATTCTGAATTTGCCTAACAAAATTGTGGAAGACATTATGGGGTTTCAGATTTCTGCCTGAGGAAGAAAACCCATGTAAATCTAGAATAGTCATCCACAACCACAAGTGTATAGACTTTCCTACATACACTAAGAACTGGCATAGGACCAAATAGATCCATATGCAGGAGATACAAACACCTCACACAATCTTTGATATCAAGAGTATGGAAGGAGGTTTTGGTCTGTTTGCCTTTTTGACAAGCTGAACACACACCCTCCTGGATGCACTTGACCTGAGGACCATTCCTCACTAACTCCATACTATAGAGTTGGCCTATTGACTTGTAGTTCAGGTGAGCCAGCCTCTTATGCCATTTGACACAATGAGAAGCTTTCTCATCTGCAACTAGACAAATAGTAGAGTTCTTATTCTCACAATCAAAGTTGAGACAGTAAACATTTCCTTTTTTATAACCTGACAAAATGATCTCTTGATCACTTGTCCTTCTAATCTGACAACCATTCCTAATAAAAGAGGTGTCATAACCAAGATCACTCAGTTGGCTTATGCTTATTAAGTTATGTTTCAGACCTTTCACATAAGCCACTTGGGTGATAGTGATAGAACTATTAGAAATGTTACCAAACCTTTTGATGACCCCCTTTTCAGATCCACCAAAGATCACTTTGGGTACATTCTCTATGGGAGAGTAATCCTTCAGCATCCTTCTTGTTCCAGTCATGTGCCTGAAACATCCAATGTTCAAGTACCATATTGGGGTATGGCCACTTGGACTCACCTGCATCAAATAAAATTACTTAACCTTAGAACCCCAATAATTTTTGGGTTCTAGGTTCAGGTTAGATTGAAACTTGTCATTATTGCATACAACCTTTCTGGCAGGTAAGCTGACATTC
The DNA here is from genome assembly GCA_039583875.1 of Platanthera guangdongensis. NCBI lineage: Eukaryota > Viridiplantae > Streptophyta > Magnoliopsida > Asparagales > Orchidaceae > Platanthera > Platanthera guangdongensis. Next base: position 159,598,678 of record CM077148.1, read on the forward strand.
TTCCTGACAGTAGTGTTGTGCCAACAATCAATGGCATAATGACCAACTTTGCCATAACACCAGCACTCATATTTATTGTATCGTCTTTTAGGTACAGTCTTAACAGCATTGCTGAAAGCAGACCTTAAAACTGTAGGTACAGTGGTCCTTTTCTTGAGTGTTGGGGCTGATACATCACACATTGATGATTCCTGAAGATCATAATGTGTTTGTACATGGGCTGCCCTATTGGCATTTACACCCTTTTCATTCAGATTACCAGGCTTACAGTGACCATGTGTAATATCATGATCATACCTGTTAGTAGGCTGCATCACTTTCCTGAAAGAAATAGGGGGTTTGGAGGCTAGTGACTGAACTGGGGCTTTGCCTTTTCTTTTGGAATTAGCTGTCCTAGTTCTTACCTTGAATCCTAATCCTGTCTTACCCTTTTGGAGAGTGAAGTCATCAAACAAGGGTAAGACTGACTTTGGATTTGAGAATTTAGCCACAAGTTCCCTCTCTCTTTGAAGTCTGACTTCCAGACTCTTGATTTGATCATTTTTGAATGTAATTGTACCCATCTGAATAAAAGTTATATTTTTCAGTTTGGCAACTTCATTCAACTTCAAATCCAGCATTTTTGCTGAATCTGATGCGACCAATTTAAGAGATGCAATTTCCTCAGCTTGGTTTTTGACAAGATTTCTGCTTCTCTTAAGTGCTTGCAATAGATCACCATACTCATCAATAAGTTGATGAACATCCCCTTCAGATTCAGAACAATCCACATTTTTTGATGCAGATGCTTCTGATTCTGATCCAGTATAATAATTTGAAACTGAAGAAAGGTTGTTTACCTTACTGGGACCAGGCTGATCCTGGCACTGATCTTCCTCAGTCAAAGCCATCAACCCTTTGCAATGATGATCTTCAACCCTATTTATCGAGTCCAGCAGTTGCAAGAATTCTGTCTCTTCTGAATCCTCTTCAGTAGTGAACAGTCCAATATAAGCTTCAGCTTCAGCTTCAGAATCTGATGATGATGAATCAGTCCAGCTTTTCTGCTTCTTTACAACAAAGGATCTCTCCTTCTTGCCCTTATTTTGTTGCTTCTTTTTTATCTTTAGATTCCTTTGTTCTGTCAGGGCAATCAACTATGACATGTCCTAGTCTGTTGCAATAATAACAAACAATTTTAGAAGAAGTTAGTTTACTGGGATTAGAGCCATACCTGTCATCCTTAGATGTTTTCTTCTTCTTGTAATAGTCATCCTTGGAGAAGGATGAAGATGGCTTTGTTCTCCATTTCTTCTTCTTCATGAACCTTTGAAACTGCCTTGTGAATGTAGCAAAGTCTTCATCAAAGTTGTGACTGTCTGAAGTGTTGATGTCAGTACTTTCTGATTCAACTTCAGCCATTCCCTTGGGTGGAGAAGGAGACTTTCTCCTGCCCTTTCTTGTGGCTTCAGCCTTGAATGTAACTGACTTCTCTCTGTATTCAGACCTATTGCTTTTCTCCTCCTCCTTTCTGGCGATGAGCTGCATCTTATAGGATAACAGTTTTCCAAATAAGGTTGGTGGAGGTGTATCTGCAAGTCTGGCCACCTCTCTGATGGCATATATTTTAGTATCCCAGTCCTTGGTTAGTGATCTGAGAAACCTGTCATTTAATTCATAAGTGCTAAAGACTCTTCCATAGGTCATTAGCTCATTTACAATTTTAAAGAATTTCATATAGCATTCAGCTATGCTATCTATCTTAGCTTGTCTAAAGCTTTCATATTCTTGATTTAGCATAGACTTTCTATCCTCTCTCACTTCTTCTGTTCCATCCATGTTGACAATCAAGATGTCCCACATCTCCTTGGAGGTTTTGCAATTCTCCTTGGAGGTTTTGCAATGAACCAGATTCTGGAATATAGAGTCATCAATGACACTCACAATTATGTTCTGTGCCCTCTTGTCTAAGGTCGGTAGGATGATCTCTTCCTTAGTCATTTCTGAATAACTTTTTGGAGTCTTGAGGTTAGCATAAAGAACTGATATGTTCATAGGAATAATTGACCCCTCTAGAACTGTGATATAAATTCTTAGATCAGATCCTTCCATGAAAAATCTAACCTTCTCCTTCCATATGCCAAAATTTTCTTTCCTACAGATAGGAAGTTTCATGGATCCAAGTTCCTTCTGATTCTCACCTGAACCCATTTTGTCTAACTGATAACTGCCTTATAGATCAACTTCAGACTGTTAAGTCTAATCTTGAGGAACCTGGCTCTGATACCACTTGAAAGAATTGGATTCAAGATTCCTAAACACTTAGAGGGGGGGGGGGGGTGAATAGGTTCAATTCATTTTCATTCAGGCAGATAATGTACATTACTTGTTAGACAATCTTAGCAATATCTATCACAACACAGATTATAGCAAACACAGGCAACACAACATACACACAGATTTATAGTGGTTCTCCAAGTGATGGGTACATCCACTTTCCCCCTTCGCCTATATAGTAGTATACTAGATTCGGCCTAACTCCCTTCTTCCTTCTCAGATCCTCAAATATTACAACTCAGAACCCAGAATGGTTCCTAAAACTCAGACTTCAGCAAGTCCTATAACTCAGATCCTCTCAGAGAATCCTACCTCAGAGTGAGTCTACACTCCTACAACTCAGGCAATCAAGCCCTACCTCGACCTCTTCAACATGCCTACAACTCAGAGAAATTAATCCCCTACCTCAGCCTTTATAGATTTAGTCTTACAACTCAGAGAGATAACTCTCCTACACTCAGATCTATAAAAGATCCTACAGGGAAAATTGATTATAAAAAGAATAAATCCTTCAACCAGGTAGAGAGAGAATGTGTTGAAGGTTTCTTGATCAGTTCTTGATAGATCTGATAACTTTAGATACAACCTGTCTTAGCTTTTCAAAGCTTCTTGAATTTGTACAAAGTAAGGTTGATCTTCTTGTGAAGTTGGAGATGATCTTCAATCCAGCTTCCTTATTATATTCAGATGTGGCTCTGAATTCTTCTTGCAGACTTGTTCAGGATCTGCCAGAGACTTGTTGATTTCTGGATGAAGACTTCTCTTCTTCTTGGTTGGTCGTTCTTCTATTGATGATAGAATATGTCTTTATATAGACTCCATCCGAGGTTACCAACTGATCCGGTTCCTAACGGCCTTCTGACAGCTCTGACAGATGCAACAACATTGTCAGTTATGACAGTTATCAAGTCTTCAGTCGTGACATCTGATACTTCATTGATGAAAGAATTGGTTTCAAGATAACCTAAACACCTAGAGGGGGGGGGGGGGGGGGTGAATAGGTACAATTCATTTTTTACTTTAAGGCAGATTATGAGTTCAGTTAATCAAATATAATCAAACAGATCTACTGCTACCACATCACAGAAATCACAAAATCACACACAATCACAGATGACACACAGTTTTATAGTGTTTCCCCAAATGATGGGTACATCCACTTTTCCCCTTCGCCTATCTAGCAGTGTGCTAGATTCAGCCTAACTTCTTCCTTCCTTCTCAGATCTACAGATCTTACAGCTCAGAACCCAGTCAAGGTTCCTACAACTCACAGTGAGTTCACACTCCTACAACTCAGGCAATTAAGCCCTACCTCAGCCTTCACCCATGCCTACAACTCAGAGAATCAAATCTCCTACCTCAGGCACACAGCCCTACCTCAGCCTTCCCAAGGCATACAACTCAGAGATGTAAATCTCCTACCTAAGGCACTCAGCCCTACCTCAACCTTTATAAATTAGGCTTACAACTAAGATCAATAATGATCTTACAAAAAATGATAAAAATAAGTTTTATCTTTCACCCAAATTGAGAGAGAATGGGTAGAAAGTTTTCTTGATCAGTTCTTGAAGAATCTGATTTCACAGAAATCCACCTGTCTTTGGCTTTCTTCAAAGCTTCTTGAATCTAAACACAATAAGGTTGAATTTCTTGAAGATGATCTTCAATCAGCTTCCTTATTAAAATCCAGAAATCAATCTGAATTCTTCTTTGCAGATTAGTTCAAGATCTGCTCTTAAGAGACTAGTTGATGATAGTCTCTTTCTTCACTTGAATTGTTGGAGCTCTCTCTCTACAAATTCTTCAGAAGATATTTTGAAATTCTTCACTTAGATCCACTTGAAATCTCTGACTGGATTTCCTTGTGTATGTTGGATCTTCTGTTGTAATTGTGTTTCATGTACTTCTTTTTTTTTCGTTCTTCTTACTTGTTCACCTTTGTTGATAGAATCTGTCTTTATATAGACTTCATCCAAGGTTACCGGCTGATCCGGTTGCTAACCAACTTCTGACAGATCTGACAGTTATAGTAGACCTGTTGGTTATGGCAGCTGTCAAGTCTTCCAGTCACTTCTTGAAACTTTGTCTCTGTCAGCAAAATATCGAGTCTGAACTTCACATGTGTCGACACAAGTAGAGTAAGTGTCGACACAATCCTTGGTTTTGTCGACACAACTCTCATGGTGTCGACACTGCTTCTTGACATAGCTTCTGTAAGAATGTGTCGACACAAGTCCTGTGTGTCGATACAGTCACTTCTTGTCTTGACACAATTAACTTAGAAGAAATTCTGGTGTGTGTGTCGACACAAGTCATGTGCGTCGACGCAGTTGATGTCGACTGAACTTTCTGTGTGTCGACACAAGTCCTGTGTGTCGACACAGTTGATGTTGACTGAGCTTTCTGTATGTCGACACAAGTCCTGTGTGTCGACACATTTGATGTCGACTGAACTTTCTGTGTGTCGACACAGCTTTTCCAAGTGTCGATACAATTGACACAAAATGTCGACACAACTTTTCTCAAGTGTCGACACAAGTCTTCACAAGTGTCGACACAGCTTCTTCTGGTGTCGACTCATGGACTTAGAAACTTTTCCTGCATATTCTTAACCTGCGCATATAAACTCAAAACAACATCAAATACACCTTGATGAATATCATTGAGCTATGTTAGGCTTCTCCAAATCTGGTACACATTTTCCAATGTACCTAACAACGGAACTTCAACTCAACAGCAAAGTGTCGAGACAATACTTCAAATGTGTCAACATAAATAGATCATGTGTCGACACAATCCTTGGTGATGTCGACACAACTCACATAATGTCGACACAACTCTTCTTTTTCTTCTTGACACAGCTTCTGTAGAATGTGTCGACACAAGTCCTATGTGTCGACACAATAACTCCTAGTCTCGACAAAGTTGATGTCGACAGAATTCTGGTATGTGTCGACACAAGTCCTGTGTGTCGACACAATTGCTGTCGACAAAATTCTGGAGTGTGTCGACACAAGTCCTGTGTGTCGACACAATTGTTGTCGACAGAATTTCTGTGTGTCGACACAAGTCCTGTTTGTCGACACAATCTGGCTTCTGGTGTCGACACAGCCTTTCCCAAGTGTCGACACAATTCTTCTCAAGTGTCGACACTTGTACTTAGAAACTTTTTCTGCATTTCCTTAACTTGCACATTGAAACTCAACACAACATCAAATACACATTGATAAATATCATTGAGTTAGGTGAGGCTTCTCCAAATTATGTACACATTTTCCAATATACCCAATGCAAACTGTGGCAAATTCTTTGACCATAGACAAAAAATTAAATTAATGCATCACCATTGGTCATACCTAACTGATTCATAAAGAACATATAGTTCTTCTCATCCAAGGGTTTGGTGAAGATATCTGCCGTTTGTAAATTAGTAGAGACAAAGGTGAGATTAATTTTCTTTTTGTCTACACACTCTCTAATGAAATGATATCTTACATCTATATGCTTAGTACTACTATGATGCACTGGATTCTATGCAATAGAAATTGCACTTGTATTATCACACATTAGAGTTGAATTATTTAAGTTGACTCCATATTCCAGGAGATGGATTTGAATCCATAAAATCTACGAAGAACAACTGCCAGCTGCTATATATTCAGCTTCTGCTATTGAGGTAGACACATATGTTTGCTTCTTGCAAAACCATGACACTAGCCTATCACCAAGGAACTGACATGTTCCTGATGTGCTATTTCTGTCTACTCTACATCCAACAAAGTCAGCATCAGAGTATCCAGTTAACTCAAATTCTGACTCAATTGGATACCAGAGTCCTAAATTAGGGCAACTCTTCATATATCTTAAAATCTTTTTTAAAAAAATGAGGTGAGATTCTTTAGGGTTCACCTGGAACCTAACACAAAGACATGTAGCAAATATAATGTCTGGTCTACTTGCTGTAAGATATAATAGGGACCCAACATTGGCCCTATATAATTTCTGATCTACAGGTTTCCCATGTTCATCAGAATCAATTACAACATTTGTAGCCATATGTGTTTTCTTTGCTGAAGCATCAGTCATCCCAAACCTTTTAATTAGCTCTTTAGCATATTTGGATTGGGATATAAAAATTCCATCAAGTGACTGCTTCACTTGGAGACCAATTAGGAGAGCTCACCCATGCTACTCATTTCAAACTTGGAATGCATAAGGTTGGAGAACCTTTTGCATAGTTTGGAATCTACAGAACCAAATATGATGTCATCTACATATATTTGTACTAAGAAGATTTTATCATGATGATGCTTAATAAATAAAGTCCTATCTACTATTCCTCTAGAAAATTTATGCTCTAAGAGAAAGCTGGCTAAGGTTTCATACCAAGCTCTTGGAGCTTGCTTTAGACCATAGAGAGCCTTATGCAATTTGAGAACATAAGAGGGATGAGTAGGAGAAATAAAACCTGATGGTTATTCTACATAAACCTCTTCTTTGAGTTCACCATTAAGGAATGCACTCTTGACATCCATCTGGTATATAGTGAACTTCTTGTAGGCTGCATAAGCTAGAAAAATTCTGATTGCTTCCAGCCTTGCAACAGGTGCAAATGTCTGGTCACAGTCTATGCCTTCCTCTTGTCTGTATCCTTGAGCAACTAGTCTGGCATTGTTCCTTATATAAGACCTTGAACATCTAGCTTGTTTCTAAATACCCATTTAGTTCCAATAATTGGATGATCTTTGGGTCTTGGAACTAAATCCCAAACTCTGTAACTCTCAAATTGGTTGAGCTACTCTTGCATTAGAATATTCCAGTGTGGATCTTGCTCAGCATCTTTTATAGATTGGGGCTCAGTTTGAGATATGAAGCAGGCATGCATCATGTCCTGGTGGAGTTGATGCCTTGTCTGTACACCAACTGAAATGTCTCCAATCGCTTGAGATACATGGTGATCTCTAAGTGTGACAAATTTAGTAGGAGGAGTTGGTTGAGCAACAACTTATAAGGTTAATTCCTCTTGTGGAATTATAGCTATTGTTGACTCTACACTGAGTTAAGTGTCTTCATCTTCACTATTTTTAGCAATTTGTGGAGAAGGATGGCTAACAATCTCATTGGTGAGGGTCAATTCATCCAATTTCTCTCACAAATTTGGTTCTTATAAAGTCTCACTGGTAGAAGAAATCTTCTCCTTGTAAAGCATGTTAGTTTCATCAAAAGAAATATGAATAGATTCTTCTATTTTCATGGTTGATTTATTATAAACCTTATAAGCCTTGCTTACTTGAGAATATCCAAGAAAAATTCCTATTTCAGCCTTGGCTTCAAATTTTCTAATGTGTTTCTTATTATTGTTGTGAATATAACAAATGCAACCAAAATTTTTGAAATAATCTACTTTAGGTTTTGTCCCTTTAAGTAGCTCATAATGTGTCTTATTCTTGAGCTTGTGTATCATACTTCTGTTCAGTACATAATTTATTGTGCTCACAGCCTCTGCCCAAAAGTATAGGGGCAAGTGAGCATCTGCATGTAATATGCCTGCATATTCAATTAGGGTTCTATTTTTCCTTTCAGTAACCCAATTTTATTGAGGAGTTCTAGGAGCTGAGAAGCAGTGCGTGATACCTTCCTTCTCACAGAACTCTTGCATAAGAAGAGACTCAAACTCAGTACCATGTTCACTTCTGATCAATGCAACTGGAGTAGAGTAGTCAATCTGTATGTTCTTGAGAAAATCTGTAAGAACCTTGAAGTTATCTAACTTAGATCTCAAAAAGAATACCCAAGTGAATCTTGAGAAGTCATCTACAATCACTAAAGTATAAGATTTCCCTCCTAGGCTTTGTATAACAATAGGGCCAAAAAGGGCCATATGTAGAAAGTACAATATTCTAGGTGAGTCACTTTTATTTACAGATTTAAAACTATTTTTAGTTTGCTTGCCTAACTGACAAGCCCTGCAAAGGCTTTCCTTTTTGTAAGGGCAAGAAGGCAATCCTCTAAGAAGGTTGTCCCTAGAGAGTTTAGCAATATTTTTTAAGTTTACATGTCCTAATCTCCTATGCCAAAGTTCGTTATTATTGCTAGTTTGATTAAATAGACATATTTCAGTTTTGACAGACTTAAAATTAACTACATAAATGTTTCCTACTCTAGTTCCTGTTAACACTACTAGGTTATTTACTGAAGTAATAATACATGAAATTTTATTAAATGATACCTGAAACCTTTCATTACATAACTGACTTATGGAGATAAGGTTGTGCTTCAGTCTATTTACATAAGCAACATTACTGAAGGTGACTGCTCCAATCTTGAACTTTCTATATCCTTTTGTCTGGCCATAATTAGAATCACCAAATATTACTTTGGGTCCTAGCTTTGATTTTTAGTTGATTAGGTTGTCCTTGTTTCCAGTCATATATTTTGAACAACCACTATCCAAATACCATTGTTGCTTTGTGGTGAGATAGTCTTTCACATGCAATAAAACAGATTAGCTATTTTTGACCCAGGTTACCTTGGGTCCTTCTTTCTTTACATAATTAAAACTAGAAATATAAGAGTATTCTGGTTGACATTTATTGGGTAAATTGGAAAAGGTGTACCAGATTTGGAGAAGCCTAACTTAGCTCAATTATATTCATCAAGGTGTATTTGATGTTGTTTTGAGTTTATATGTGTAGGTTAAGAATATGCAGGAAAAGTTTCTAAGTCCACGAGTTAACACCAGAAGAAGCTGTGTCGACACTTGTGAAGACTTGTGTCGACACTTGAGAAAAGCTGTGTCGACACCTGGAGTCAATTGTGTCGACACTTGGAAAAGCTGTGTCGACACACAAGACTTGTGTCGACACACAGAAAGTTCAGTCGACATCAACTGTGTCGACACATAGAAAGTTCAGTCGACATCAACTATGTCGACACACAGGACTTGTGTCGACACACACACTAGAATTTCTTCTAAGTTAATTGTGTCAAGACAAGAAGTGACTGTGTCGACACACAGGACTTGTGTCGACACATTCTTACAGAAGCTATGTCAAGAAGCAGTGCCGATACCATGAGAGCTGTGTCGACACAACCAAGGATTGTGTTGACACTTAGTCTACTTGTGTTGACACATGTGAAGTTCAGACTCGACATTTTGCTGACAGAGATAAAGTTTCAAGAAGTGACTGGAAGACTTGACAGTTGCCATAACCAACAAGTCTACTACAACTATCAGATCTGTCAGAAGTTGGTTAGCAACCGGATCAGCCGGTAACCTTGTATGAAGTCTATATAAAGACAGATTCTATCAACTGAAGACGGAAGAACAAAAAATGAAGTACACAAATCACAATTACAACAGAAGATCCAACATACACAAGAAAATCTAGTCAGAGATTTTGTGTGGATCTAAGTGAAGAATTTCAACATATCTTCAGAAGAATTTGTAGAGAGAGAGCTCCAACAATTCAAGTGAAGAAAGAGACTATCATCAACTAGTCTCTTAAGAGCAGATCCTGAACTAATCTGCAAAGAAGAATTGAAATTAATTTCTGGATTTTAAGAAGGAAGCTAATTGAAGATCATCTTCAAGAAATTCAACCTTACTGTGTTCAGATTCAAGAAGCTTTGAAGAAAGCCAAAGACAGGTTGATTTCTGTGAAATCAGATTCTTCAAGAACTGATCAAGAAATATTTCTACCCATTCTCTCTCAACTTGGGTGAAAGATAAAACTTATTTTTTATCATTTTTCTGTAAGACCGTTATTGATCTGAGTTGTAAGCCTAATTTATAAAGGCTGAGGTAGGGCTGAGAGTCTGAGGTAGGAGATTTACATCTCTGAGTTGTAGGCCTTGGCAAGGCTGAGGTAGGGCTATGTGCCTGAGGTAGGAGATTTAATTCTCTGAGTTGTAGGACTGGGTGAAGGCTGAGGTAGGGCTTAATTGCCTGAGTTGTAGGAGTGTGGACTCACTCTGAGTTGTAGGAACCTTGATTGAGTTCTGAGCTGTAAGATCTGTAGATCTGAGAAGGAAGGAAGAAGTTAGTCCGAATCTAGCACACTGCTAGATAGGCGAAGGGGGAAAGTGGATGTACCCATCATTTGTGGAACCACTATAAAACTGTGTGCCATCTGTGATTGTGTGTGATATTGTGATTTCTGTGATGTGGTAGCAGTAGAACTATTTGATTCTATTTGATTAACTGAATTAATATTCTGCCTTAGAGTAAAAAGGAATTGAACCTATTCACCCCCCTCTAGGTGTTTAGGTTATCTTGAAACCAATTCTTTCAAGTGGTATCAGAGGGAGGTTGCTCAAAGATAGACTTAACAGTCTGAGTTAGATCTTTGAGGCAGAATAAATTAGAACAGATAGGTTCAGGAGAAAATCATAAGGAACTTGGTTTCATGAAGTTGACCATATGCAGGAAAGAAATCTTTGGAATATGGAAAGAAAGAGTCAGATTGTTTATGGAAGCATCTGATCCATGAATATATATAACTGTTAAGGAAGGGCCTTATATTCCAATGAAAGTCTCAGTTCTTGATGCTAATCAGAGGACACCAAAAGACTTTTCAGAAATGACTGATGATGAGATTATCTTGGCTACTATGGATAAGAGAGCTCAGAATATTATAGTGAGTGGCATAGATGACTCAACATTCCAAAATCTGATTCACTGTAAAACCTCCAAGGAGATGTGGGACACATTGATAGTCTACATGGAGGGATCAGAAGAAGTTAGATAAGATAGAAATTCAATGCTTAATCAGGAATATGAGAGCTTCAAACAAAGCAAATCAGACAGCATCACTGAATGTTACAAGAAGTTCTTCAGAATTGTGAATGAACTAATGTCATATGGAAGGGTCTTCAGTACATATGAGTTCAATGATAAATTCCTTAGATATTTGACTAAGGATAAGGACACCAAGATCTGTGCCATTAAGGAAGTGGCCAGACTGGCATAAATCTATCCTCCAACACTTTTTGGCAAATTGCTTTCTTATGAAATGCAACTCATGGCCAGAAAGGAGGAAGAGAAAATTACTAAAGTTGACCATAGAGAAAAGTCAGTGGCCTTCAAGGCAGAAGCCACAAGAAAGGACAGGATGATGTCTTCATCTCCTCCTAAGAAAGCTGTAGAAGTGATCTCTAAAAGTTCTGATAGTCACACCTCAGACAGCAATCATTCTGATGAGGACTTTGCTGTCTTCATAAGGCAGTTTCAGAGATTTTTGAAGAAGAAGCAGTGGAGAACTAATCCATCCTCCTCTCAGTCCAAGGATGAATATTATCAGAAAAGAATGTCATCTAGAAAGGACAAGAGTAGGTCAAAACCTAGCAAATCAACAATTACAAAGATTGTGTGCTATTGCTGCAATAGACCTGGACATGTAGTAGCTGATTGTCCAGACAAAAGAAAGGAATCTGCAGATAAGAAGAAGTCTCAGTATAATAACAAGAAGGAGAAATCCCTTGTAGCAATGAAAGAGAAAAGCTGGACAGATCCATCATCTTCAGATTCTGAATCTATTGTTGAAGCTTATGTTGGTCTATTTGCAACAGAAGAAGAGACTGAGTTCTTGGAATTGCTGGACTCAATAAATGGAACTGAAGATCATCAGTGCAAAGGGCTGATGGCCATGACTGATGAAGATCACTATCAGGATCAGTCTGGTCCAAGTAAGGTAAAGAGCTTATCTGAAGATTCGTATTATTACACAGGCTCAGAATCAGAAGCATCTGCATCAAGAGATGTGGATGGATCTAAATCTGAAGGAGATATTCATCAACTTATAGATGAATATGGTGATTTGCTGCAGACATTTAAGATATGCAAAAACCTGACTAAAATTCAGGCTAAGGAAATTGCAGCTCTTAAGTTGGCTGTATCTGATTCAGAAAAGCTACTGGATCAGAAGATGAATGAGATTGCCAAGCTGAAAAACATAACTGTTATTCAGATGGGAACAATCACATTCAAGTATGATCAAATCAAAAGTCTGGAAGTCAGACTTCAGAAGGAAAAGGATCTAGTGACTAGTTTCTCTAAGCCAAAATATATCCTACCCTTAATTGATGATTTTGTGTCTCAAAAGGCTAAGACAGGATTGGGTTTTAAGGAAAATACTAAGGCAGCTAATTCCAAAAGAAAAAGGAAAGCCCCAGTTAAGCCACTTGTTTTCAATCCCCCTATTGCTCTCAGAAAAGTGCAACAACATACCAATTGTAATGATCATGATATCATACATGGTCATGGTAAGCCTGATATTTTGAATGACAAGTGGTATCCAACACTCAAGCAAAGAAACATTGTACCTAAAAAGAGGTATAATAGATATGAGTGCTGGTGTTGTGGCAAGGTGGGACACTTTGCCATTGACTGTTGGCATAACACTAGTGTCAGGATGAATGCCAGCTTACCTGGAAGAAGGGGTGCTACAAATTATGCTAAATTTCAGTCTAACCTGAACCAAGGACCCAATAACAATTGGGGTTCTAAGGTTAAGTAATTATTTGTTGCAGATTAGTCCAAGTGGTCATGCCCCTTTATGGTACTTGGACAGTGGATGTTCCAGACATATGACTGGAATAAGAGGATTGCTGAAGGACTACTCACCCATATTAAATAGACCTAAAGTAATCTTTGGTGGTTCTAAAAAAGGAGTCATCAAAGGGTTTGGTAACATTTCTAACAGCTCAATTACTATCACTCAAGTGGCTTATGTGAAGGGTTTGAAACATACCTTGATAAGCATAAGTCAACTAAGTGATCTTGGATATGACATTTCATTCATTAAGATTGGTTGTCATATTAAAAGGTCAAGTGATCAGAAGATCATGTTGACTGGTTATAGGAAAGGAAATGTGTATTGCCTAAACTTTGTGAGTCAGAATAAAGATTCTCCTATTTGTCTGGTAGCTGATGAGAAAGCCTCTCATTGCGTCAAATGACATAAGAGGCTAGCTCATCTAAACTACAAGACTATTGGTCAACTCTTTAATAAAGAGTTAGTGAGGAATGGTCCTCAAGTTAAGTGCATTAAGGATGGAATATGCTCAGCTTGTCAAAAAGGCAAGCAGACCAGATCCTCCTTTCATAGCCTAGAAACCAAAGACTCAGTGAGGTGTTTATACCTCTTGCATATGGATTTATTTGGTCCAATGCCAGTTCAGAGTCTTGGTAGGAAAGTCTACACATTTTTGGTTGTAGATGACTATTCTAGATTTTCATGGGTTTTCTTTCTGAGGCAGAAATCTGAAACCCCAACTGTTTTCTGCAAGTTTGTTAAACAAATTCAGAATGAACTGAACAATTCAGTGGTCAAAATCAGAAGTGACCATGGAACTGAATTTCCATCTAAAAATATGACAAAGTTGTGTGAAGAATTTGGGATTCATCGGGAATTCTCCTCACCTACAACTCCTCAGCAAAATGGAATTACTGAAAGAAAGAATAGGACTTTCATTGAGGCTAGTAGAACTCTATTGAGTGACACTTCTCTCCCAAAATATTTCTGGGCTGAGGCAGTAAACACTGCATGTCATGTGCTCAATAGGGCTTCCATCACTAAGAGCCACAAAAAGACACCCTATGAGGTTATGAAAGGCAGAAAACCAAACTTATCCTATTTTAGGATCTTTGGTTGCAAGTGCTATGTTCTTAACAATGGCAAGTCTTACCTGACAAAGTTTGCTGCCAAATCCCAAGATGGGATATTTGTTGGGTACAACAACAATAGTAAGACATATAGAGTCTATAACTTGACTACACAAGTTGTAGAAGAGTCTGTTCATATTATATTTGATAAATCAAGACTTATTAACAGTGAGTTGCCTCGTAGTTCTTGTAGCACTATAGGTATAAAAGAGAAGATGGACATGCTGACTATTAAAGAAGATCAAACTGCAAGGCAGGAAGAGGAAAATGATGGTTGCTGTCCAAGGGGAGTACATGACTCACAAGATGCTGATGAAGACCATGAAGTATAGCAGAATGAAGAAAATAGAGAAAGTCAAACTGTAGACAGACTTCCTCCAGTAGTTAGACATTTAAAGGATCATCTTGTACACCAGATTATTGGTGATCCTAGACAAGGGGTTCAAACTAGAAGCAGGAGCTTGAATACTGTACTATGCTCAAGCTTCTTATCTCAACAGGAACCTAAAATATTTGAAGAAGCTATACAAGACCCACACTGGATTGATGCTATGTAGGAAGAGTTGAATCAATTCAGGAGATGCAAGGTCTGGAAGTTAGTTCCTAAACCAAAGGACCACAATGTCATAGGGACTAAGTGGATCTACAAGAATAAGCTAGATGAGAGGGAGATCATAATTAAGAATAAGGCAAGGCTTGTTGCCAATGGATACATGCAGCAAGAGGGCATAGACTTTGATCAAACATTTTCCCCTGTGGCAAGGTTGGAAGCAATAAGGCTATTCCTAGCCTATGCAGCTTATCAGGGTTTCAAAGTGTTCCAAATGGATGTTAAGTCAACATTCCTGAATGGAGACTTAAAGGAGGAAGTCTATGTAGAACAACCATCAGGTTTTATTGATCCACTCTATCCTAATTATGTGTATAGGCTTAGGAAAGCCCTATATGGTTTGAAACAAGCCCCAAGGGCTTGGTATGAAACCTTGTCTACTTTCCTCATTGAGAACACATTCTCAAGGGGGAAAATAGACAAAACTCTATTCCTTAGGGAATTCAAAGGGAAGATAATCCTAGTACAGATATATGTTGATGACGTAATATTTGGTTCTACTGAAAACAACCTTTGTAGGAAGTTTGCTAAACTTATGCAAGGGAAGTTTGAGATGAGCAGCATGAGAGAACTTAAGTTTTTCTTGGGACTCCAAGAAAGACAGACTGATGATGACCTGTCCATATCCCAGTCTAAGTTCACCCAGGAGTTAATTAAGAAGTATGGTATGGAGTCATCCACTACCATGAGAACTCTAATGGGGGAAAGTATGCCTATAAGCAAAGATGACGCAGGAAAACTTGTAGATGAGTCTTTGTATAGAGGGATAGTTGGCTCCCTCCTTTATCTGACTGCTTGTAGACCTAACATCATGTATGCTACATGTGTCTGTGCTAGGTACCAATCCTGCCCAAAAGAATCTCATTATACTGCTGTTAAGAGGATTTTGAGATATCTTAAAGGCACACCTAATCTAGGCCTTTGGTACCCTAAGAATAGAGATTTTCTACTGACTGGATATTCAGATGCAGACTTTGCAGGATGCAAAGAAGATAGGAAAAGCACAACTGACACCTGTCAATTTTTAGGAGGAAGATTGGTGTCATGGAGCTGTAAGAAGCAGACTAGTGTGGCAATCTCCACAGCTGAGTCTGAGTATGTAGCTGCAGGGAGCTGCTGTGCACAACTGTTATGAATACAACATCAGCTTAAAGATTATGGTATCCATGTAAGTAGAACCCCATTATTCTGTGATTCGACAAGTGCTATTTTTATTTCTAATAATTCTGTTTCTCATAGTAGAACAAAGCATATAGAAATAAGATATCATTTTCTTAGGGATCAAGTAGAAAAAGAGGATATATGTTTAGAATTTGTCAATACAAGTTTTCAAATTGCTGACATGTTCACTAAGCCATTGGATGAAACTAAATTCAATAATTTTAAAATTGAATTAGGTATGCTGAACATAAAATAGATTGACAAATTTGTCTAAATAATTTTGTGTCGTCACAAAAAGAAGTCTATGTCGACACAGAGAAGTTGTGTCGACACATTTAGAAAATTGGTGTCGACACTTCAAAGGAGTTGTGTCGACACATCCAGAAGTTGTGTCGACACTTAGAATTAGAGTCGACACAGAATTTCTGTTGAACTAATAAGTATGTCTGTGTCAACACATCATCAGTTGGTGTCGACACATAGGGGTCAACACTTCTGTCGAGACATTAGAAGTGTGTGTCGACACCATCTCACTAGTGTCGGCACACTAAGTAAATTTTGAGGCGCCTTTTGACCTTCAATGTTTAGACACATATAAATAGTTCAAGAACATACCTTGTCGACACGCTCTCTAGATTTTTGAGACTAGATTCTTGTGTCGACAAACTCTCTCTTCTCCATTCAAGATTTCTCATCAACCCAATGACGCCGAAACTTGACGAAAACGTGAACGAGGGATATGAATTGGTACGGAATGCCTTTGATGATGCTGAACCAGTGATTAAAGCTGTGATAGCTCTAATTGCTGAAAATGGCTTAGAGTATTTGAAATCAGAACCTACAAAGATATGGAAGAAGGAAATCCTTGAGTTCTATGGAGCTGCCACTCAGGATTCAACTGGACTAAAGATTAGGTCTTCAGTCCAGGGTAATAAAATCAAACTCACCATGAAGAGCATACGAAAAACTCTTCATCTGCCAAAAACTCAAGAAGACGAAGAAGTTACCTCTTCCAAGACTAGGGAAGCATCCAGTGGTGTGGATTAGATCCCACCATGAAAATTGGATCATCCATGAATAGAAAATGAATGAATGTACAAGGAAAATTCCTTTCTGAAGTAGTTGGAAAAGTAATCTTATGCAAACCAGGTGGACATGATAGGGTCTCAGCCTACATGTTCAGCCTCATGACCAGGATCATCTACAAAATCAACACCAATTGGTCTGCAGCCATATATGAAAAGATTAGAGAAAGCATCAAGAAACCTAATCTGGGAAGGATATTAAGTTTATACTTTGCTGGAGCAATTCCAGGATTGATGCAACAGGCTGCTGGATCCAAGATCAATCACATGAGGAGAATGGATCTAAGGATAATCTCTAGATGGGATAAAGTGCTGATAAAAGACATGTATGATGAAGAGAGGCCCGAGAATACTGAGAAATCACCTGCTTAAGACATTAGACATGATGATCAGATGCAGGGGGAGCCTCATCTTGAGGAAGAGCCAACACACTTAGAAAGTGAAATGGCTAATCAAACTATTCTTGAGGTAATCCAAGAAGTTAATCAAACAATTTTCAATAATGAGGATGAAACACTAACTGTGCCCTTGATTGATGTTGACCAAACCACTCAACTCAACTATCATTCAAAGTATGTTACCATGAAGGATACATCTACAGCTGCTGATGCTCCAGAGTTAGTGGTGCCTCCAGTCCAAACTCAACAAGAGTTTACTCTTGAAGAGTTGTTCCCTGATATAGAGCAAGTTAGGACTGAGGGGGAGCAAGCCAGGACTGAGGGGGAGCAAGCTGAAATTGAGGGGGAGCAAACTAGGACTGAAAAGGAACTGCTTCCTAGTCCTCAGGAAAGAGTTGATATAGCAAGTACCTCAGCTTCTGAAGATGAAGCAGAATCTCAAGCAAAGAAGAGAAAGCTGATGGTTTTTAGAAGAAGAAGCCAAAGCTATAAAATGACATTTCAAACTACTCCACAACCAGTTCCTGCACATGATTATAGCTCCTTACTGGTATATTTGCAAATAAAATTAGATGAACAAAGAATAGCCATGGAGAAGTATATGGATGAGAGCCATAAAGATTTGCAATTCCCCTTGACTCAAGATATTAAATCAATTAGATTTGAGGTAAACCAGAATAAAAAGGAGATGATAGATTGCTTTCACAAAAGAGGTAATGTTGTGGTTTTCCTAGCAAAATAACAAGAAGGAATAAAGACTCAAGTTGATGATATAGTGGTCAAGCAAGGCTATGTACTAGAAAATCAACTGAGGATGAATGATAATCTTACTGAATCACATAATGTGATTGTTACAGAATTAAAGAATACTACAACTGCACTGACTGAGGCAAGGGCTAAAGAGAAATCCGAGTTTGATAAGAAACTTCAAGAGGATTTAGCCACTTTATAATTTGCACTTCAAGCCTCTCAGAAGATTATATCTGCTCAGCTTCAAAAGTTCAAAGCCTATTATATAGAGGGAACAAATTATCTGGATACTCAAATCAGGTTCCAAAAGAATGATCTCAAGGATCATATTGAAAGAGAAGTCATAAAGGGGGAGAGGTTGATAGTCAATGCTATCTCAGAGCATGCCAAATGGATAACAAATGCTGTTCGAGCAACTCTGGGATATCCACCCCTATGTCATGATGACAACACAGCTGAGTCAGGAATTCAAGCTGCAGGAATTGAAGGGGGACAGCAGGAAGTAACTCAAATTATATATCCCCCTTCTAACTTTGAGGAAATTCAACACCTGGTTCATCAGATGTACAGCCCTCCAGAGGCTACTAAGAATGTTATCATTGAGAAAGTAGAAATGTCAGAGGCAGCTTTGCATAAAGAGCAAGAAGCTCAACTCTCAAAGAAAAGGTTTAGAGAACAGGCAGAGTTGAAGCCTGATTTTGAGCAATGAAGTCCTACTTCCAGGAACATTATATTGACTGCCTGGAAAGCTGTGAAGGACAAGACGCATGAAAGGGGTAAATGGTACACTGAGCAAGAATGAAATAAGTATGAAGCCAGGCAGGAAGCCATTCTTCAATACAAAAGGAAAGCAAAAGCTGGGAAGTTACCTGATAATGCTCTGGAGCCCAGCAAGTACTTCCCAAAGCCTTTTCATTATTTTGAAAGGCAAAAGATAAGGGCTGAAGAACAGAAAAGGAAAGATCTGAAAGGAAAGAAACCTACTGATGATGTTGAACCTACTGTATAGGCTCAGGTCAAACCAGGAAAAGGCATAGTCATCAAGGAGCCAGATCAGCCTTAGAATAGATTAACTAGATTTTACAACAATGTAATCTTTAGTTGTTATAAAAAATCTATGTAAACTAATTGTTGACAAACTTTTGCTATTTTAAACAGAACAATGATTCATGCTCACTGTGTTTGCATCATTCTATAATGACATATTATACAGGTTTTGTTTATATGTTATCCTGTCATGTAATGTTTATATACATCATAATGTGCGTTTATTATAAATGGTGTATATCATTGACTAAGGGTTATGACTTCATCAAATAGGGGAAAATTGTTGGGTACATTGGAAAATGTGTACCAGATTTGGAGAAGCCTAACTTAGCTCAATGATATTCATCAAGGTGTATTTGATGTTGTTTTAAGTTTATATGTGCAGGTTAAGAATATGCAGGAAAAGTTTTTAAGTCCACGAGTCGATACCAGAAGAAGCTGTGTCGACACTTGTGAAGACTTGTGTCGACACTTGAGAAAAGCTGTGTCGACACCTGGAGTCAATTGTGTCGACACTTGGAAAAGCTGTGTCGACACACATGACTTGTGTCGACACACAGAAAGTTCAGTCGACATCAACTGTGTCGACACACATGACTTGTGTCGACACACAGAAAGTTCAGTCGACATCAACTGTGTTGACACACAGGACTTGTGTCAACACACACACCAGAATTTCTTCTAAGTTAATTGTGTCAAGACAAGAAGTGACTGTGTCAACATACAGGACTTGTGTCGACATATTCTTACAGAAGCTATGTCAAGAAGCAATGTCGACACCATGAGAGCTATGTCGACACCACCAAGGATTGTGTCGACACTTAGTCTACTTGTGTCGACACATGTGAAGTTCAGACTCGACATTTTACTGATAGAGACAAAGTTTCAAGAAGTGACTGGAAGACTTGACAGCTGCCATAACCAACAAGTCTACTGCAACTGTCAGATCTATTAGAAGTTGGTTAGCAATCGGATCAGCCGGTAACCTTGGATGAAGTCTATATAAAGATAGATTCTATCAACTAAATACGGAAGAACAAAAAACGAAGTACACAAATCACAATTACAACAGAAGATCCAACATACACAAGAAAATCCAGTCAAAGATTTCGTGTGGATCTAAGTGAAAAATTTCAACATATCTTTAGAAGAATTTGTAGAGAGAGAGAGCTCCAACAATTCAAGTGAAGAAAGAGACTATCATCAACTAGTCTCTTAAGAGCAGATCCTGAACTAATCTGCAAAGAAGAATTCAGATTAATTTATGGATTTTAAGAAGGAAGCTGTGTAACGCCCCTAGCCGATACAGCGTGACAGCGTCACGGCTCCGCTCTAGGGGATGCTACCGGGCTGCAGCCTAAGCACCCCAACCCCTCTCCAGCCTACTGGCGGGTTGTTGGTGGCCACAGCCTCCCTTTGATGAGGTAAACTCGATAGTCAAGCCTGCACTACGGGGACTTCCCAGGACGTCACCCATCCCAGTACTACTCCAGCCTACAGCTCAAGTGGTGATGAGAGTGGAAAGCACTCCATAGTTAAGCGTGCTCCGGCTGGAGTAGTACTGGGATGGGTGACGTCCTGGGAAGTCCCCGTAGTGCAGGCTTGACTATCGAGCTGTGGCCACCGTTAGACCGTTACCGGGCTGCAGCCCAAGCACCCCAACCCCTCTCCCTCCACAGGCAGGTTGTTGGTGGCTACAGCCTCCATTTGATGAGGTAAACTCGATAGTCAAGCCCGCACTACGGGGACTTCCTAGGAGGTCACCCATCCCAGTACTACTCCAGCCCGAGCACGCTTAACTATGGAGTTCTTTCACTTCTCATCACCAATTGAGCTGTGGCCACCAACAACCTGCCTGTGGAGGGAGAGGGGTTGGGGTGCTTTGGCTGCAGCCCGGTAACGGTCTAACGGAGGCGTAGTGAAAGAACTCCATAGTTAAGCGTGCTCGGGCTGGAGTAGTACTGAGATGGGTGACCTCCTGGGAAGTCCCCGTAGTGCGGGCTTGACTATCGAGTTTACCTCATCAAAGGGAGGCTGTGGCCACCAACAACCCGCCTGTGGAGGGATAGGGGTTGGGGTGCTTGGGCTGCAGCCCGGTAACGGTCTAACGGAGGCCTAGTGGGCTGAGGCCCACAGACGGCCCATGGGACGTTACAATAAAAAGTGCACTTTTATTGTAACGCCCCTAGCCGATACAGCATGACAACGTCACGGCTCCGCTCTAGGCGGCGCTACCGGGCTGCAGCCCAAGCACCCCAACCCCTCTCCAGCCTACTGGCGTGTTGTTGCAGCTCAATTGGTGATGAGAAGTGAAAGAACTCCATAGTTAAGCGTGCTCGGGCTGGAGTAGTACTAGGATGGGTGACGTCCTGGGAAGTCCCCGTAGTGCAGGCTTGACTATCGAGTTTACCTCACTAAAGGGAGGCTGTGGCCACCAACAACCCGCCAGTAGGCTGGAGAGGGGTTGGGGTGCTTGGGCTGCAGCCCGGTAGCATCGCCTAGAGCGGAGCCGCGACGCATTTGTTGTAACGTCCCCTGGGCCGTCCGTGCGCCTCAGCCCACTAGGCCTCCGTTAGACCGTTACCGGGCTGCAGCACAAGCACCCCAACCCCTCTCCCTCCACAGGCGGGTTGTTGGTGGCTACAGCCTCCCTTTGATGAGTGAACTTGACAGTTAAGCTGGGCCGTACGGGGACTTCCCAGGAGGTCACCCATCCCAGTACTACTCTCGACTAAGCCAGCTCAATTGGTGATGAGAAGTGAAGGAACTCCATAGTTAAGCGTGCTTGGGCGAGAGTAGTACTGGGATGGGTGACCTCCTGGGAAGTCCCCGTACGGCCCAGCTTAACTGTCAAGTTCACTCATCAAAGGGAGGCTGTGGCCACCAACAACCCGCCTGTGGAGGGAGAGGGGTTGGGGTGCTTGGGCTGCAGCCCGGTAACGGTCTAACAGAGGCCTAGTGGGCTGAGGCCCACGGACGGCCCAGGGGACGTTACAGGCTGATTGAAGATCATCTTCAAGAAATTCAACCTTACTGTGTTCAGATTCAAGAAGCTTTGAAGAAAGCCAAAGATAGGTTGATTTCTGTGAAATCAGATTCTTCAAGAACTGATCAAGAAATCTTTCTACCCATTCTCTCTCAACTTGGGTGAAAGATAAAACTTATTTTTTTATCATTTTTCTGTAAGATCGTTATTGATCTGAGTTGTAATCCTAATTTATGAAGGCTGAGGTAGGGCTGAGTGCCTGAGGTAGGAGATTTACATCTCTGAGTTGTAGGCCTTGGCAAGGCTGAGGTAGGGCTGTGTGCCTGAGGTAGGAGATTTAATTCTCTGAGTTGTAGGCCTGGGTGAAGGCTGAGGTAGGGCTTATGAAAGGGGAGGTGATAGATCTGATATGCTTAAGAGTTTTTAGAAAATAAAAATGAAATATAATTCACAGCACATAAGGAAGAAAACAGAGCAAGCAAACAAGACGACACAAGGAAATTTATAGTGGTTCCCCAAATCTGGGTAATCCACTCTTCTACCACCCTGGTAGGAATCCACTGCAGGATGAGTTGATCAGGTGTCCTGGGCACCAATGAGCTTTTGATAAGGTGCTCAAAAACCAAACCAGATTTTTTGATCAGGTGTCTTGCCACCACTGAGTTTTGACAAGGTCTCAGAAACCAAACACAAACTTTTGAAGGGAGTTTGAAAAACCCTTTACAGAGGTGGGGATGAGAGAGTGATGGAAGTCTTCTCTTTCTCAAGCAACTGAGAAGACTATGTGGATTCAGTGATGTTGTCAAAGCTCCCCCTGAGATGTAGAATAGTTCAGGAGTGGAAGCTTTGCTTCAGGGTGTAGGCCTTCAACTAGATGAAAATCTCCAGCAAGCTCTGTAGACAAATATGAATATGTTGTCTCTTGAAACCTTTTTCTCTCTCTGTCTCTTGTTGTTATTTCTGAGCCTCTCTGCTATATTTTTTTTCTATCTTGCTATGTAAAATATATATATGTATCCACTGGGCTGAGGAAAGTCATTTGAATTCTTGTTTGATGCGGCAGAGACATTTTCAAGAAAGGAAACTGTCTTGGAAAGGTAACTGACAATAAACCTCTGAATTGATTCATATTTAATGCAGCCTCCCAACGGCTATATTCATAAGAATATTTAGCATTAAATATATTAGCTGTAAATTCCTTTAATTAAGCCTTGAATAACTCTAGCCAGCTGTCTCCAATAACTGCACAGGAAATCACCAAAATTTAATCTAAAAAGCTTCTCCAATCTGCGTTCGACTATAGTTGAACTCCGTTCGACTATCGTTGAACTCCGTTCGACTATAGTTGACCTGCATCTGAGTTATCTGTTCTCTTAGAGCTGAACACAGAAATAGTTGAACTCTGTTCGACTATAGTTGAACTCCGTTCGACTATAGTTGAACTCAGTTCGACTATTTCTGGACTGCAATAGTTAAACTCAGTTCGACTATCTCTTGACTGCAATAGTTGAACTCCGTTCGACTATCTCTGGACTGCAATAGTTGAACTCCGTTCGACTATCTCTGGACTGCAATAGTTGAACTCCGTTCGACTATCTCTGGACTGCAATAGTTGAACTCCGTTCGACTATCTCTGGACTGCAATAGTTGAACTCCGTTCGACTATCTCTGGACTGCAATAGTTGAACTCCGTTCGACTATCTCTGGACTGCAATAGTTGAACTCCGTTCGACTATTTCTGAGAGCTAAAATTTCCGAACTTTAAAATTGATTTTCTCTGGAATTCTTCTGCACTTCTTCTGGGATTCTTTCTGAGGAATACTTGGAAAGCCCTATGACCCTTAGAATATACATTTTGGGTCAAACTAATCAGCCTAATAGTGATCCTAACCCAAATCAGAACCTAAGGTTCCAACAGCTTAATTTCCCGAGTTGTAGGAGTGTGGACTCACTCTGAGTTGTAGGAACCTTGACTGGGTTCTGAGCTGTAAGATCTGTAGATTTGAGAAGGAAGGAAGAAGTTAGGCCGAATCTAGCACACTGCTAGATAGGCGAAGGGGGAAAGTGGATGTACCCATCATTTGGGGAACCACTATAAAACTGTGTGCCATCTGTGATTGTGTGTGATATTATGATTTCTGTGATGTGGTAGCAGTAGAGCTGTTTGATTCTATTTGATTAACTAAATTAATATTCTGCCTTAGAATAAAAAGGAATTGAACCTATTCACCCCCGCCCCTATAGGTGTTTAGGTTATCTTGAAACCAATTCTTTCAACATTTATAACCTAAGAGATGATATATTCTTGGTGGAATTATCCATTGATTAAATTGGTTAAAGGAAGATCTTGGTTGGTTATAAGTTCTAGGAAAATTTGAATTTTTATTAAAATGAACTGTGTTCGATGATTTTTGGTAAGTTCGTCGATCTGAGTTCGATGAATGGGGATGAGTTCGTCGAACTCCACTCAAAGAATGGAAGTATTCATTCTCTGGGCTCCAAAATCGTCGATCTCGGGTCGACGAATCATACTGGTTTCGTCGATCGTAGTTCAACGAATAATTATAATAGAAATTTGCGTTCGGAGTTCGTCGACTTGAGTTCGACGAACTGTACATATTTCGTCGATCTGAGTTTGACGAAATCTGTTAAACATTGTTTTGATTAGGATTTCTCGTATTCTTTCACATTTTCTTATTCTTTAGTTTTACTTCTGTTTGTTTAACATTATTATTATCTATCTTTTCTCTATCTTTTTCTGAAACAAATTTTATAGGAGTTGTTAAGATATTCTTCTGAAACAGTGCGGGTTGGCTTGATGAAGCACCTAAGCCCAGCTTGCCATTTTGCGTAGCATTCACTGTGCTTGTAATGTCCATCAACTTGATGTTTCTCCAATTTAGGGATTCGTCAAGTTGCTTTGCCTCAGCCAATTCAGATTTTAATGATATGATTTTTTTCATTGGCTAAAGTTAATTCATCTTTTAACTTAATGTTTTCAGAAATAAAGTTTTATTGCTCAGTTAGTTTTTCTCTAAGTGTTTTAATTTTCTTTTTCAGAGTTAATTAAATCAATACATAATGATTTGAATTCAGTTTTAAAATTATCTGAATTATAATTAAAAGATGATAGTACCTAATCTGCCTCAGATTCTGATGATTCTTCATTATCTGACTGCTCAGCTTCAGATGGGCTGCAGGAGGCATTGATAGCCATGAGACAAACTTCCCTTGCCTTTGCCTCCTCTTCATCTTCATTGGAGCTAGAAGATGAGGATTTTTCATCTGTGTCACTCCAGGTCTCAGCAATTAAACCTTTCTCCTTCCTTTTATGCTTGCCGAAGGAAGGCTTGGTGCAGTGCTGCTTCCTGGTTTCTTTCTCTCTTCTTCTCTCCTTCTTTTGGTTTTTTGGACACTCTGATATGAAGTGTCTTGGTCTTCTACACCCCCAAAAAACAACCTCTTTAGTGGGTGTCTTGTCATACCTTGGTTTGTCATCTTGCCTGGATGACTTTCTTCTGAAGTCCTTCTTTGCCATTTTATAAAATCTCTTGGCTAAGAGACTCAGGAGTTCTTCACTGGCTATTGGAGCTTCTGATTCTTCTGAAGCTTTGAAAGCTATACTTTGCTCCTTTCTTGCTGCTGGAGGAGTCTTCTGCTCTGCAGCTTCTCTTGACTTTATGAGTTACTCATATGACTTGAGCTTTCCTAGAAGAGATTCAGTGGAAATCTCATTTAAGCTTCTAGCCTCCTTGATTGGCCATATTCTGGAATCCCATGAGCTAGTGAAGCATATGAGGATCTTGTCATTTACTTCTGTAAGAGTGATGTCCTTTTCCAGAGTCTTCAGCTCATTTATGATTGAGCTTAGTCTATTGTATATATCACTGACATACTCTAATTCTTCTTTCTTGAAGTTTTTATACTGGGAGATGAGGTTAGATCTCCTGTCTTTTCTCTCATCGGCTGATCCAACAACCATTTGGTTGAGAGAGTCCCAGATAGCCTTTGACAGATGTGCACTCAGCCGCCTTCTGAAATATGTCATCTACATATTTTGAGCCAGAATATTCATGGCCTTAGCATCAGCTATCTTGGCCTTCTTTTGTGCATCTGTCCACTCAGGTGGTGGAACATCATGTATACTGGTAGATGTAGTAGCAGCTGTAGGTTGAGGGGGACCTGTCAAAATAGAGTTGTATCTTTCTTCATCAATAGAATTCATGTAAAGCCTAATTCTTGCCTTCCAAATGGCAAACTTATTCAAGTTGCAAACTGGAGGTCTAGTGCTTGCATAATCCTTATTCTGTGCCATGCTATGAAATAAACAGAAAAACTAGGAAAAAGAAAATCAGATCTAATAATGATCTTTTGGTTCAAGTATTAGCTTGTACAAGCGAAGGAACACCCCTCTGATACCAATTGAAAGATATGGTATACCTTTGATAACAATTGAAAGATAGGGGATATATCTGATTTACTCTAGAGGGCAGGGGGGGGGGTGAATAGAGTAATTAAAAGTACTGGTTGTTTTGAAAAATTATATTAGAGTAAACAAATAGGTGATATTATAGTAGTATAACAAAAAATATAAACTAAACTAAACTATCACAACAAACTAATCTATCACAGCAAAGCATGAACAACATAGAAAATGATCAACCAGACAACACAAGAATGTTATAGTGGTTCCCCAAACTGGGTACATCCACTCTTCTACCACTCTGGTAGGAATCCACTAGCAGGTTTTTGATCAGGTGACTGCCACCACAAGATCTATTTCCAGGGAGATCTCACAACCCTTTGAGCTTTTGATCAGGTGCCTAAAAACCAAGAATAAACTTTTGAAGGGAGTTAATAAACCCTTTATACAAGAGGTGAGAGAGGTGATGGTGTCTTCTCTTTATCTGATCAACAGAGAAGGCTAGTGGATTGCTGTTGTCAAGACTCCTTCTGAAATCAATTGGAGCCTTTGTCAGGTTGTAGGTCTTCAGCCTTGTCTTGAAATGATGTCCAGGAACTTTTTGACTGATTGAGAGTTGTTGTCCTTGAATGTTCCTGGAGAAGAAGTTGAAAAAGACTCTTGATATATGCTTGTTGTTGTTCTTCAGTCTTCAGTAAGAGCAAGGAGAAAACAGGTTGTTTTCTGCACAGAGAAGAGTTCTAAATATTTCTGTATTCTCTGTTAGTTCCTTATGTATTACCTTGTAGTCTGAAAAGAGAAAAATATCTTTTATATTTTGCTGTCGAATTCTCCTTTGAATTTTGAATTCCATGCATTGATTGCTGAGTGCCTGGAGAATGAAATACGGCTGGAGAATATTGTCTTTAATGAGTTTCCCAACTGTCCCAATAATTTAAGCAAGTAACTAACCCTGATGAAGATCATAATTAATGCTGCCAATAATGGATATATTCATAGGAATATATGCATTAATTATTCAGAGAATTACTGCTAAATAATATATGGAATAAGGACAGAAAATAAGGAAAAAGTCTAAGTCTGGTACTAGACAGAAATCGTCGAGCTCTGAAGAGATTTTGTCGACCGGAGATCCAAGTTCGTCGAGCTGAGAAATCCTGTTCGTCGACCCGAGCTCGGCGAACTTCGTTCTACTAATAGCTTGCCAATTCTGCTGTCCAAGTTCGTTGATCACAGAATCTGTCTTCGTCGAGCTGAGTCCAGAGAAAATAAACTGGAAAGAATATGTTGAAGCTGAACTCTAGATTTCATCATCCTAGGCTCGAATATCATTGAGCTCAACTCAGAGAATTAACTCTGAGTTCGTTGATCTGCGATCGACGATCATCGCGCTGAGTTCGAAGAATTTCAAAATGATAATTTTGAACTTTGATTTCTTCTAAGTCTTGAGTCTCCTGAAGTCTTCTGTTGGCTGGTCCATGAAGATTGAACCTAATGACTTAGGCTAAATTCTAGGACTCAAAGACTTGACCCTGGCTATACAATATGGGTCAAACTCAACTAGTTAGTGAACCTAGCCCAAATCCAACTAGGGATCCAACATATAGGAATAAATTAGATGAGAATGGAGTCATAATTAAAAACAAGGCAAGACTTATGGCTAAGGGGAATAAACATGATGAAGGAATAGAATTTGACCAAACCTTTGCACATATAGCTAGGCTAGAAGCCATTAGATTATTTTTAGCACATGTAGCTTACAAAGGTTATAAAGTCTACGAGATGGATGTTAAATCTGCATTCCTAAATGGCATATTGAAGGAAGAGGTCTATGTAGAACAACCACCAGGTTTTGTAAATACTAAACTTAGCTCTCATATCTTCAGATTACATAAAGCATTGTATGGGTTAAAACTGGCACCTAGAGCCTGGTATGAGACCATGTATACCTTTCTTAAAGAAAATAAGTTCTCTAGGTGGAAGATAAATAAGATAATATTCCTAAAGGAAATCGAAGGTTCAAGCATCCTAGTCCAAATTTATGTAGATGACATCATTTTTGGTTCTACTAATGAGATGCCATGTAGAAAATTTGCCAAACTTATGCAAGGCAAGTTTGAAATGAGAAGCATGGGTGATCTAAAGTTCTTCTTGGGATTCCAAGTTAGATAATCTAAAGATGGTGTATCCATCTCTCAGTCTAAGTTCACAAAGGAGTTGATTAAGAAGTATGGTATGGAAAATTCTTCCACCATGAGAACCCCAAAGGGTTGCTCAGTATCACTGTACAAGAATGAATTAGGGAAACTAGTGGATGAATCCTTGTATAGAGGCATCATTGGATCGCTTCTTTACTTGACAACTCGTAGATCAGATATCATGTTTTCAACATGTGTCTGTGCTAGGTACCAAGCCTCCCCTAAAGAGTATCATTATAAAGTTGTTAAAAGAATACTGAGATATATAAAGTTCACACCCAATCTTGGGCTTTGGTATCCTAGGAATGATGATTTTTATCTAACTAGATACATAAATGTAGATTTTGCAGGATGTAAAGAGGACAAAAAGAGTACATCAGGAACTTGTCAATTTTTGGAGAGAAGAATCATTAGTTGGAGCAGCAAGAAGCAGTGTAGCTATTTCAATAGCTGAGTATGAGTATATATCAGCTGGAAGCTGTTGTGCACAGTTATTATGGATTCAACATCAACTCCTGGACTACAGTGTACAACTAAATAAATCTGTTATGTATTGTGATTCTACTAGTGCAATCTCAGTTGCTAATAATCATGTTTCTCATAGTAGAACCAAACACATAGAAATTAGATATCACTTTCTTAGAGAACATATTGAAAAGGTAATATCTGTTTACATTATACTCCAACTGAAAATCAAATTGCTGATATATTCACAAATCCCTTAAATGAAAACAAGTTCAATTTCTTCAAGTTTGAACTAGGAATGTTAAACATAGAGTAAATCCTGTTGTTGGGGTACACAAGAATTCAGGTTCAGAATAACTACTTACATTGGTACCTAAAAATTAAAAAGGGTCAAATGTCATTAGTTAGAAAATTAGAAAAATAAATTTGGCCAAGTCCATAAGGAAGTGTCGAGACATTTAAGAATGTGTCGAGACCCCAAGGTATGTGTCAAGAGACTTTGTACTTGTTTCGACTTGAGTTGACACATCTTGACAGACTAGTTTTAATGTGTCGACACACTTGTGTCAACTTGAGTCGACATACTTATGTCGACTTGAGTCGACATCTTGACAGACTAGTTTTCCTGCGTCGACACTAGGTCATTTCCTAACACTTGGAATATACTAAATAGAGCGCGCCTTTACAACTTCGGCGACATCTATTATAAATAGGGTGTGAAAGTAAAAGTCAACTACGCCTTCCTGAAATCATGAGAGATTGATTACTGAGTGTCGAGACCTAGAACTCCTTTAGTTGACACATCTCTTTCTCAATTTCTCCATTCCAATGGCCCCCAATGCTAACGTAAACATCTTCGTATGATACGAACTTGTTTCTAATGGATTCCTCTCAGCTATAGAAGAAATTAAAGAGGTAATATCCCTAATCACGAAAGATGGATTGGAATTCCTGCTTTCTGAGCCATCAAATATTTGGAAAGGGGAAGTTGCAAATGAGATGTTTCAATTAACAAAAATCATGAACAAAAACCAAATATGAAGAGATCAGAAATCATAAAACCCTAAAAGCCTAAAATGCGATAGTTGCAGTTCGATGTTTGCGAAGGAGGAGAACAGGCTATGCTTCAAGAATGAATGCGGAGGTGTTGGAGAGGCAAAAGAATAATTTTTTGTTCAAAAAGACGACGCTGCATATTTTGTTGTTCCCATAATTTTAGCCTAAAACATCCTTCTTGGGTAGCCATTACAACTTTTCAGTTTCTCAACCTGAATTAGATTTCTGGAAAATAGATTTTTGGAAAAAAATAAGAAACGGGAAGCAGATACTTAGGCTATATAGTTAACTGAAAAAAATGGGAAGACATTATGGCAGTGAAATGGAGATGGGAAGAGACGCAAAAAAGGAATGGTTAAATAATTTTACCTGGAGTCGGTAATGAGTGCTCGTAGGAGAAGCTAAGGCGAGGGTGTTTAAAGGCTCGCATGAGAATCTTAGGCGATGGTTGGTCTGAGTTGTGAAAAAAATTAGGTGACGCATTTTGTCGAACATGTTGTGAGCAATATAAGGATAAAGTCAGATACAATGAGAATAAGATGAAATTAACACAACAGAAGAAGATGAAATTAACATAGAGCAAAGAGCTTTGATGCCTTGGTATAACATTCAAGTTGCCCAAAATACCCTTAGGTGTGGTGTAACATTCTAGATACCCAAAAATACCCTCAAAAAAGGGCCCTTACTTTCAGAATTCATAGGAGTAAAGGGTCATTTGATAGGTTTTGCCGCTCTTTTTTTTGCCACCGCTCCCAATAAGCCACCGCCATATGCCATCTTCGGCCTCGACTGTTGCCCGCCGCATAGGTCTAAATCAAGCCTCCTCTGCATAAATGCCGTCGCTTCCTCCTTGATAGAGTTTCGACCACTGCAACGCTCCTCCTCAACTAAGCATCCTTTGCAGCTCCTCCACAAAGCCTCCTCCGTAGATCCTCCTCGACAGCTCCTCCTTGGCGACTCCGCCTTGATTGACAGCTCCTCTGCGACAGAGTGTTCTTCTAGGTTTAGCTTCCAATCGGTTGCTCATCTTCTTATTAATCTTCTGTCGGGTTCTATTCATCTGCTTCTTCCATTCTCCAGCTTATTCTTCTTCTTTAATTGCATGTTTGCGTAATCAGAAAAAATTCTTGCTATCTATATTCTTCTTCTTCTTCAGATTCTTAATCCGGAAATTTGCTTGCTGCAAAATCTTCTTCAGTTGTTAATTTATCCTATGTTATCACTTCTTGATTATTCGTTGTTAATCTCAGCTATAGAAGAAATTAAAGAGATAATATCCCTAATCACGAAAGCTGGATTGGAATTCTTGCTTTCCGAGCCATCAAATATTTGGAAAAGAGAAGTTGCAAATGAGATGTTTCAATTAACAGAAATCATGAACAAAAACCAAAGATGAAGAGATCAGAAATCATAAAACCCTAAAAGCCTAAAATGCGACAGTTGCAGTTCGATGTTTGCAAAGGAGGCAAACAGGCTTTGCTTCAATTACGCATGAGGAGATGTGGGAGATGAAAAAAAAACAATTTTCTGATCAAAAAGACGACGCTACATATTTTGTTGTTCCCATAATTTTAGCCTAAAACATCCTTCTTGGGTAGCCATTACAACTTTTGAGTTTCTCAACCTGAATTAGATTTCTGGAAAATAGATTTTTAGGAAAAAAAAAGAAACGGGAAGCAGATACTTAGGCTATATAGTTAACTGAAAAAAACGGGAAGACATTATAGCAGTGAAATGGAGATGGGAAGAGACGCAATAAAGGAATGGTTAAATAATTTTACCTGGAGTCGGTAATGAGTGCTCGTAGCAGAAGCTAAGGCGAGGGTGTTTAAAGCCTCGCATGAGAAGCCTAGGCAATGGTTGGTCTGAGTTCTGAAAAAAATTGGGTGACACATTTTATCGAACATGTTGTGAGCAATGTAAGGATAAAGTCAGATACAATGAGAAGAAGATGAAATTAATACAACAGAAGAAGATGAAATTAAAACAATAGAACAAGATGAAATTAACAACGAATAATCAAGAAGTGATAACATAGGAAAAATTAACAACTGAAGAAGAATATGCAGCAAGCAAATTTCCTGATTAAGAAACTGAAGAAGAAGAATATAGATAGCAAGAATATTTTCTGATTAAGCAAACATGCAATTAAAGAAGAAGAATAAGATGGAGAATGGAAGAAGCAGATGAATAGAACCCGACAGAAGATGAAGAAGAAGTTGAGCAACCGATTGGAAGCTAAAACTAGAAGAACACTCTGCCGTAGAGGAGCTGTCGATCAAGGCGGAGTCGCCGAGGAGGAGCTGTCGAGGAGGAGCTGCGAAGGAGGCTTTGTGGAGGAGCTGCAAAGGAGTCTTAATGGAGGAGGAGCGTTGCAGCGTTCGAAACTCTGTCAAGAAGGAAGCGACGACATTTATGGAGAGGAGGCTTGATTTAGACCTATGCAGCGGGCAACAGTCGAGGCTGAAGATGGCGTATGGCGGTGGCTTATTGGGAGCGTTGGAAAAAAAAGAGCTGCAAAACCTATCAAATGACACTTTACTCCTATGAATTCTGAAAGTAAGGACCCTTTTTTGAGGGTATTTTGGGTATCCTGAATGTTACACCACACCTAAGGGTATTTTGGGCAACTTGAATGTTACACCAAGGCTTTAAAGCTCTTTGCTTATAGTATGTATGTATATATATATATATATATATATATATATATATATATATATATATATATATATATATATATATATACGAGTCGCAGGCACGGGCCTCCGGCCTGATGGCTACGCGCCACAGTACCTGGCCACCGACGGCGGGCTTCGCCCGCCCCCCGCCGGGCGGTCTGCTCCGCCGCCGCCCCCAGTGCCGCTGCCGCATTGATCGGAGACCTTCGTCGGGTTCGCGGGCTGTACGGGCAAGTGAATTTGAGGGTCAAAGTGGTCTCAAAATGAAAAGTGATCAACATGAAAGTTATAGACCTTGGCGAGACGAACAACTTTCATGTTGATCACCTTTTGATTTGAACTCGTCTTGGACCTTGAGTTGGGCCCCGAAATCGGGTGCGGCGGAACCTTTTACTGTAGCAGTTCCGCCGCCCCCGATTTCGGGGCCCAAATCGAGGTCCCAATCGGCTCCAAATCAAAAAGTGATCAACATGAAAGTTGTTTGTTTCGCCGAGATCTACAACTTTCATGTTGATCACGTTTCGGTTTGAGATAATTTTGACCCTCAAATTCCCTTGCCCACACCTTAGTAAATATAAAATCAAGCTTTTATAGTCCCACACTGCTGGTATGTTTGAACTTTTTGGATTTAAATATAGAATTCCAGAATGAATTATTGAAATTAGGTGGGCTTGTGGGCTTGCGGGCTTGTGGGCTGGCTTATCTTGAATTCTATGAATATGTGGGTTAGCGGGTTGGTTTTAAATTCATGGGAGTGTTGTTTTTTAAGGCCTTTTTTATGTTATCTACTTAACTTTAAGATCCCTAGTAGTAGGTTTAGGACCCCTAGTAAAATCTGAAGAGAGAGGGTTGGTTTGATCCAACGGTTCATGATCAAATCTCTGAAATCCGACGGCCACCTAATTTCCTTTCAATTTCGAACTCATGCTATTTGCAGACCTCCATATTTCTTTATAATATGATATATATATATATATATATATATATATATATATATATATATATATATATATATATATATAGTCCGACACAGGGCTCCACACCTATGACCAACCGCAACAGTAACCAACCGACATCGGTGGGCTTCGCCCACCCCTCCCCTCCTGGCAGTTATAATTATTAAAATAATAATTTAATTGCCGAATGTATTATTAAAAAATAATTATTAACGCAAAAGCTTTCACGGTGGTTTGATTCTCAACAGGCACGCCTTTTATATTGTTAATTTTGATAGTCCCACATCGTCTATTTAGTTTATAATTGTAAGTATATAAAGCATACCCGACTACGCTTGTTGAAGTGTTTCTATTATTGGGCTGGAGCGGGCAAGTGGCAGGCTGTGGCTAACCCGAGCTTGAAGTATTTTATGCGTTATATAGGTGCAAAATCATAATTTTACATAGGTTTAGGACCTCCTAGTAGTAGATTTAGGAGACCTAGTAAAATGTGGAGAGAGGGTGCAGTTTGATTGAGTTCGATCGGATGATAGCAGAATTATCATTCCATGATCATACAAATTTTCTATTTTCAAACTTATGAGTTTATACTTCTTTTATAGTGGTAAAGATACACACACACAGACACACACACACACACACAGACAGATATATATATATATGTATATATATATATACACAAAATAACATTTATAAGCTTAAGCCTTTTTAAGTGTAAAAAGGTTTGAGTTGTTTCACCCACAATACATGTCGGAATTAGCCAAATAATATATGAGTTTTGTATCCAAGAACGAGATCGATAACTTTTATGTTGAATATTTTTTCAAAATTTCAACGGTTTGTCCGGAATCTCGCCCGAAAGGTTGCTGGCTCGAACTGAATATAATAATAATAAATTTCAAAATTCGAGTCAGCAACCTTTCGGGTCAGATTCCAGCTAAACCGTGCAAATTTTGAAAAAATGTTCAACATGAAAGTTGTAGATCTCATTCTTGGCTAGAAAATGCATATATTATTTGTCTAATTCCGATATATATTGTTGGAGAACCACCTCAAGCTTTTTTAGGCTTAAAAAACCTGAGCTTATATATTCCAAACACACATATATATATATATATATATATATATATATATATATATATATATATATATATATATATATATATATATATATATATATATATATATATATGGGCGTATCAAGTGAAGACAGGATTTATTGCATGCGGGCAACTAACCAGCACCGTCCAATTAAGCAGATCAGGCGGAGGTGGGCTTGCTGACCGATTAAGTAGATCACACCCAGCGGCGACCGGCGGATGGGGGCTCGCCGACCACCGACCGATCTGGATACCCCGCACACATATATATATATATATATATATATATATATATATATATATATATATATATATATACATACATGTCCAAAAAGACAGGGCGCGGTGGACGGCCCAAAAAAAGACCGACTAGGCCCGGCCCGGAGCTAGTCCGGGATCGGGTCCCACAAAGGGACCTAATATGGAACCATTTCCCGGCCTGATACCTGGCTTGTGCCGGGCAGGCCAAAGCCCGATTTTTTGGCCGGCCCGGGCTCGGCCCCAAGCAAAGCTCGGCCAGGCTAACACTTATAAGAGCCGTTGGATCAACGACTCTTATAAGAGCTGTTGGCCAACGGCTTTTCGGGAGTTGGCATCTTTGCCACCTGTCGGCAAAGCTGCTACTGACAACATCTGTGTGGCTGTAAGCAGCAGCGGCCATCCTAGTGCCTAGGTTGCACACCCTAGGCCATAAGCTATTTTAATATATATTTTAAAATTTATAAAAAATAATAATAAATTAAAGAAAATTATAAACCCCCTCCCTATCAGCCGACCCCCTCCCTCTCTCTCACTCACTCTCTCACTCACCCTCTGTCACTTACTCTCACACACTCTCTCTCACCCTCTAACTCACTCTCTCTCACTCACTCTCTCTCACTCTCCCTCACTCTCTCTCTCACACACACACACTCTCTCTTATATATATATTTAAAATTTGTGCATGACATTCTTGTTGGGTCAATTGATCTCAATGTCCCAAATTTGTGAGAAGTCAAACAAGTCAATGGTATACACGTAGTTGTATTTGATGTATGTTTAAGTTCATGTATGTAGCTTAGTCTATATCATATTAATTGGATAGGTGGTCCAAGTGACATTGACAGGTGGACTCAAAGAAGCTAATTGAAAAGGCAGGAAATTACCTAAGTCCACAGGCGTTGAGTGACGCAAGCTCACTCAACGCCAAATGAACCAGAAGCTAGTGACAGTGAAGAAAATGACTAAGTATACAGGCGTTGAGTGAAGCCAGTTCACTCAATACCATATAGCTAATAACGTTGAGTGAAGTCAGTACATTCAAAGCCTAACAAGTTGCTGCGCCAAAAAAGACTACGTCTACAGGCATTAAGTGAAGCCAGTTCACTCAACGTCATATAGCTAACAACTCTGAGAGAGACCAGGCAGTCAAAGCTTTAAGGTTTAGCACGGTAGAAAAGTGGCTAAGTCCACAGGCGTTGAGTGAAGTCAACTCACTCAAGACATGTAGCCAGAAGCGTTGAGTCATGTTGTTTCTATCAAATCCATAGAAGAAAGAGACAGAAAATTGGTTAAGTCCAGAAGTGTTGAGTGAGGCTTGTTCACTCAACGTCATGCAGTTTCTATTAAAGCCAAGGAAAAAAGAGATAAAAAATTGACTAAGTCCAGAAGTGTTGAGTGAAGCCAGTTCACTCAATGCCAAGATCAAACGGCTTTGAGTCAAGCTAATGCAGTCAGCCTAAGAGGAAATAGAGAAATCAGCTATGTATAGAAGCGTTGAGTGAAGCTAGTTCATCCAACACACTCAACATCAGATTTCTGAAGCAAAGGAGAATGTATTTAGTGAGGCCAACTCACTCGACGCCTTCAAAAAAAGGAAATTTGGCTAAGTATAAAAGCGTTGAGTGAAGCTTATACACTCAACGCTCTCAACGCTTTCATGCAGAGCAGAATTTTTATAAGTCCAAAATCATTGAGTGAAGCTTATACACTCAATGCTCTCAACACCATAGTTGCAGAAAGGGCTGAAAATCAAGCTAAGGCAAAAAAGAGTTGAGTGAAGCTTATACACTCAATGCTCTCAATGCCTAGAGTTGCAGAAGGATGTAAAATATTGACTAATTTAAAAGGCATTGAGTGGAGCTTACTCACTCAATGCCTAGCAGAGCTGTAAATTTTCTAAGTCCAGATTCATTGAGTAAAGCTTGTTCACTCAACACACTCAACACCTGGGTAGTTGTCTGAAATTTTCTAAGTCTAGAATGGTTGACGTCAGCAAAGTCAACAAAAAGTCAACAAAGTTCAAAATGAGTAAAAGGAAGAGATGTAATCCATTACTAACATCACTGTCAGTCTGATTCTGTAAAACTAAGGATATAATATGTCGTTAAAGCACTGACACGTGTCAATCATCTTGCTGGATGACAGGATTATAAAAAGAAGATGAGATCTGGATCGAAAAAGTTTTTATGTGAGATCAATTCACTACAAAACAGAGGAGCGGGACTTCGTCTTCTTCCCCCGCCATTATTATAGAAACAAGAATGCGATAGTTGCAGTTCGATGTTTGCGAAGCAAGAGAA
The DNA here is from genome assembly GCA_039583875.1 of Platanthera guangdongensis. Lineage (NCBI taxonomy): Eukaryota > Viridiplantae > Streptophyta > Magnoliopsida > Asparagales > Orchidaceae > Platanthera > Platanthera guangdongensis. The sequence continues at coordinate 159,636,133 of CM077148.1, forward strand.
CAGGCTATGCTTCAAGAATGCATGAGGAGGTGTTGGAGAGCCAAACGAATAATTTTCTGATCAAAAAGACGACGCTACATATTTTGTTGTTCCCATAATTTTAGCCTAAAACATCCTTCTTGGGTAGCCATTACAACTTTTCAGTTTCTCAACCTGAATTAGATTTCTGGAAAATAGATTTTTGGAAAAAAATAAGAAATGGGAAGCAGATACTTAGGCTATATAGTTAACTGAAAAAAACAGGAAGACATTATTGCAGTGAAATGGAGATGGGAAGAGACGCAAAAAAGGAATGGTTAAATAATTTTACCTGGAGTCGGTAATGAGTGCTCGTAGGAGAAGCTAAGGCGAGGGTGTTTAAAGGCTCGCATGAGAATCTTAGGCCATGGTTGGTCTGAGTTGTGAAAAAAATTGGGTGACGCATTGTATCGAACATGTTGTGAGCAATATAAGGATAAAGTCAGATACAATGAGAAGAAGATGAAATTAACACAACAGAAGAAGATGAAATTAACATAGAGCAAAGAGCTTTGAAGCCTTGGTGTGACATTCAAGTTGCCCAAAATACCCTTAGGTGTGGTGTAACATTCTAGATACCCAAAAATACCCTCAAAAAAGGGCCCTTACTTTCAGAATTCATAGGAGTAAAGGGTCATTTGATAGGTTTTGCCGCTCTTTTTTTTGCCACCGCTCCCAATAAGCCACCGCCATATGCCATCTTCGGCCTCGACTGTTGCCCGCCGCATAGGTCTAAATCAAGCCTCCTCTGCATAAATGCCGCCGCTTCCTCCTTGACAGAGTTTCGACCACTGCAACGCTCCTCCTCAACTAAGCATCCTTTGCATCTCCTCCACAAAGCCTCCTCCGTAGATCCTCCTCGACAGCTCCTCCTCGGCGACTCCGACTTGATCGACAACTCCTCTACAGCAGAGTGTTCTTCTAGGTTTAGCTTCCAATCGGTTGCTCATCTTCTTCTTAATCTTCTGTCGGGTTCTATTCATCTGCTTCTTCCATTCTCCAGCTTATTCTTCTTCTTTAATTGCATGTTTGCGTAATCAGAAAATATTCTTGCTATCTATATTCTTCTTCTTCCTCAGATTCTTAATCAGGAAATTTACTTGCTGCAAATTCTTCTTCAGTTGTTAATTTATCCTATGTTAGCACTTCTTGATTATTCATTGTTAATCTCAGCTACAAAAGAAATTAAAGAGGTAATATCCCTAATCACGAAAGCTGGATTGAAATTCCTGCTTTCTGAGCCATCAAATATTTGGAAAAGAGAAGTTGCAAATGAGATGTTTCAATTAACAGAAATCATGACCAAAAACCAAATATGAAGAGATCAGAAATCATAAAACCCTAAAAGCCTAAAATACGACAGTTGCAGTTCGATGTTTGTGAAGGAGGCAAACAGGCTTTGCTTCAATTACGCATGAGGAGGTGTGGGAGAGGCAAAAAAAACAATTTTCTGATCAAAAAGACGACGCTACATATTTTGTTGTTCCCAGAATTTTAGCCTAAAACATCCTTCTTGGGTAGCCATTACAACTTTTGAGTTTCTCAACCTGAATTAGATTTCTGGAAAATAGATTTCTAGAAAAAAATAAGAAATGGGAAGCAGATACTTAGGCTATATAGTTAACTGAAAAAAAACGGGAAGACATTATAGCAGTGAAATGGAGATGGGAAGAGACGCAATAAAGGAATGGTTAAATAAATTTACCTGGAATCGGTAATGAGTGCTCGTAGGACAAGCTAAGGCGAGCGTGTTTAAAGCCTCGCATGAGAAGCCTAGGCAATGGTTGGTCTGAGTTCTGAAAAAAATTGGGTGACACATTTTATCGAACATGTTGTGAGCAATATAAGGATAAAGTCAGATACAATGAGAAGAAGATTAAATTAATACAACAGAAGACGATGAAACTAACACAGCAGAACAAGCTGAAATTAACAACGAATAATCAAGAAGTGATAACATTGTATAAATTAACAACTGAAGAAGAATATGCAGCAATAAAATTTCCTGATTAAGAAACTGAAGAAGAAGAATATAGATAGCAAGAATATTTTCTGATTAAGCAAACATGCAATTAAAGAAGAAGAATAAGATGGAGAATGGAAGAAGCAGATGAATAGAACCTGACAGAAGATGAATAAGAAGTTGAGCAACCGATTGGAAGCTAAACCTAGAAGAACACTCAGCCGCAGAGGAGCTGTCAATCAAGGCGGAGTCGCCGAGGAGGAGCTGTCGAGGAGGAGCTGCGAAGGAGGCTTTGTGGAGGAGCTGCAAAGGAGGATTAATGGAGGAGGAGCGTTGCAATATTCAAAACTCTGTCAAGGAGGAAGCGGCGGCATTTATGCAGAGGAGGCTTGATTTAGACCTATGCGGCGGGCAACAGTCGAGGCCGAAGATGGCGTATGGCGGTGGCTTATTGGGAGTGGTGGAAAAAAAAGAGCTGTAAAACCTATCAAATGACACTTTACTCCTACGAATTCTGAAAGGACCCTTTTTGAGGGTATTTTGGGTATCCTAAATGTTACACCACACCTAAGGGTATTTTGGGCAACTTGAATGTTACACCAAGGCTTTAAAGCTCTTTGCTTATAGTATGTACAAGCAGTCGTGCACGGGGGACCCCGTGCGGGCGACATTTGTCGTGGGTGGGACATTTGTCGTGGGTGCGACAATTGTCGTGGGTGGGACATTTGTCGTGGGTGCGACAATTGTCGTGGGTGCGACAATTGTCGTGGGGGGCGACAATTTTCGTGGGGGCGACAATTTTCGTGGGGGCGGCAATTGTCGTGGGGGCGGCAATTGTCGTGGGGGCGGCAATTGTCGTGGGGGCGGCAATTGTCGTGGGGGCGGCAATTGTCGTGGGGGCGGCAATTGTCGTGGGGGCGGCAATTGTCGTGGGGGCGGCAATTGTCGTGGGGGCGGCAATTGTCGTGGGGACGACATTTGTCGTGGGGGCGACATTTGTCGTGGGGGCGACATTTGTCGTGGGGGCGACATTTGTCGTGGGGGGCAACATTTGTCGTGGGGGCGACATTTGTCGTGGGGGGCAACATTTGTCGTGGGGGGCAACATTTGTCGTGGGGGGCAACATAGGTCGGGGGCGATGACATTAGTCGGGGGAAGCGACATTGGTCGGGGAAGCGCATTAGTCGTGAGCATAGACATTGATCGGGGGCGGCGACATTAGTCCTGGGGACCCCGTGCAGGCAACATTCTTTATGGGTGCGACATTTGTCGTGGGGGCGACATTCATCGCAGGGGCGACATTCGTCGTGGGTGTGACATTCGTCGTGGGGCTACATTTGTCCTGGAGGGTGACATTTGTCGTGGGGGCGACACTTGTCTTAGGGGCGGTGTCGACATTTGTCGAGAGACGACATTAATCGTGGGGGCGACATTGGTCGTGAGCGGGGACATTGGTCGGGGGGACAGCGACATTAGTCGTGGGCGGCTACATTGGTCTTGGGCACCGACAGTGGACGTTGAAGACGACATTGGTCGTTGGAGGCGACATTAGTCCTGGGGGGTGACATTGGTCGTGTAGGACGACATTAGCCATGCGGGCGACTTTGGTCGTGGAGAACAACATTGATCGTGGACGGCGACATTGGTCCCGGGGAGTGATATTTGTCATGGACAGTAACATTAGTTGTGTGGGCGACATTGGTCGGGGGCGGCGAGAATGGGCGGGGGGCAGTGACAATGGTCGAGGGTGACGACATTGGTAAGGGGATGCGACATTGGTCAGAAGCGGCAACATTGTTCATAGGCGGTAACATTGGTGCTGCCCTATACATTAGTCGTGTGAGGTATGGGTGTGTCACATGCTATTACTTTTTCTTATTATTTATATCTTTCATGTAATAAATCTCCACCACCTTTATATTCCTTTTTTTCTTTCTAGTGAATATATTCAAAATTGACAACCAGAAAGGAGTTGAAACAAACCAAAATTTTCTATTCAGATATGATTATATGGCTTAGGTACACAGGTTGTCTGATTTGGAAAATTAAAATCGAACATATATGGTTCAGTTTCTGATTTTAAGTGAAACCAATCCGAGCACACTCAATTTGTGTTCTTCTGTTTTAATTCTAAATGATTATAGTTGTGTTACCCTTTCAATTTTGTTTATTACTTTATTTTTTGAATACTTTTATACAGGAATAAATTATTCGAGTGAATCAAAATAAAAGAACTAAAAAAGCTAGCATGAAAAAGTGGATGGAACTTTCTAGAGCAAGTTTTCATAACTTTTTGCATATACTGCAATCCTAGTAGTCAAATGCAACAGAACTTTAGTGCAAGAAAGTCAAAGTTCTTTTGGAAACAAAATGTCAGCATTATGTTTAATAAAATAGTGATACATAAAAAAAAGTACAAAATCATGAAGTCCAGCAGTATATTAATATTAAAGATGAAACTACGGTGCCCCACACATTTAAAATGAAAGGAAAAACATATCATCATAAGTTTCTTCTTGGATAACCTGAACCATTTGTTGGTAAACACGAATCAACTCCCTCTCAAGCACATGGAGAAGGAATGGACTGCTGTAAGAAATATTTCTGTAGAAAATTAAACACATGAAGAGATGGTGGAACCTTCATTTTAAATACTGTGAAGCGTTAAAACATTGAGCAACTATGTTGTGTGATCACATGCAAGATGTTGGGAATGCAAGGGCCAAAGAGAAAATGATAAGCAAGTTGACCATAAAAAATCCTCCCTTTTGATGATCTGCTTGTTACTACTTTTACCTGCAGGTGGCTCTTCATTAGTCTAATAGTAAGCCCCGTCACATTCATCATTTGAAGCATTGATTTTGTTGTTGCTCCTACAGGTGGTTCTTCACATGTCTAATAGCAAGGCTTCACATGTCTAATAGCTTGCCTTGCTTTATTCCTTGACATTTAAAAGAATAAAGTAACTTAGATACCCCATCTTCTGTGCTACATTTCACTGATTTACAGTGAAATGCAGCTACAGTTAACTGATTTTCAGTGAATCACCGTTACAGTTCACTGATTTTCAATGAACTCAGGTGCAATTCACTATTTTACAATGAACCGCAGCTGTAGTTAACTGTTTCGAGTGATTTTAAGTGAATCGTAGCAATGAGAATTGGTAAGCTGGTGTTTTATTTTGCTTCACATGTGTATTGAAAATTTGTTACATAGATTTTTTACATTATTTTTTTGTATTACCTTGCACTGAACATTGAAAAAAAAAGCACAAAAATCTTCAAATAAGAACTCCATCTCAAAAACATAGAGTAATTTAAGCAGAGTTCCTGGAGATAATGATTTATACCGATAGCAGTGGCTTAAGTTCCCGCAAGGTCAAAATTTAAGTTCCTAAAAAAAATAAGTCTACTAGTAGAAGAGAAAAGAAAAAAATCTAACTTGTTAAATCTGATTTTATTTAAAGAATATACAAAAACTTTGAAACAAAATGATATAGGCTGGAAAACCTGAAAGCATATGATCAGAACTTACAATTTATTTAAAGAGTTTCGAGGAAGGAGAAATCCAAGAATGAAGGCAGTGTTGTAGTGATCCCTCAACACCTCTTTAGCGTATGATGTCGGCAGAACAGAGAGGTTAAGTGTCCTGTGGTCAATCCAGCTACTTAGAATCCTCCATTGCCGATGATGAGGAGGCCATATGCTACTTTGCCACATGTTTAAGTTATCGTCGTGTAGAGAGCTTATTCACGTCCTCTTGTAGAGACTCCAAAGTGAGATCTGAAGAAAATTGATAACCTAAGGGAAAAAATAATAGCTTGACGATGAGATTAGAAAAAATAATGTGAGATCTGAAGAGCTTGACGGTGGAATTAAAAGAGCTGGAGTCAGATTAGGAAAAAATAAATTGATAACCTAAGGGAACCGAAGAACAATAGTCAGATGACCTAGGGGAACCGAAGAACAATAGCCGAAAAAGCTTCCTAGGGAAACCACCCTTGAAGATGATCACAGTTTGGGCCGGAGGAAGTTAGAAGTGAAAGATCAAGGGTAACGATCCCGTAGATGGCGTACCTGCTAGAGATGGAGGGTCGGTCGCGCTCACCGGTAGGTAAAAAGCAACGATGCTGCATGATAAGAGCTGAAAATTTTTGGTGGGAAAAGTGAGCGGGAAAAGTGAGCGAAAAAATCGGAAATGAGGGTTGCCCTACCTGCTGCGCAGAAGAACGAAGGGGAAGAAGTCGCCTATCGTCGTTGTCGCTCGCTGTTGTCGTCATAAAACTAAGGTTGATCCGGCGTCGAAGAAGAAGAGTGGGTTGAAGAAAGGCGAGGAGCAGCAGCAGCCATCGCGGCGCCGACTCTTCCGTCGCGTGGAAGAAGCGCGAGAGGTGGTGTCGTAAAGTCACGGGAAGAGGTTCTTCTGCGATGCCCTATCTGCGCAGAAGAAGGAACGAAGAAATGGCGTATCGGGAATTTGAGGGACGTGAACAGTGAGGGCCTGTTTTAATTAAGCCTTAATTCGGACAAATGACCGAAATACCCTCAAATTAACTCACCAAAGCTGGTTTTTTGAGGGCATTTTGGTCCAACGAATGTTACACCATGAGGGATTAGGCCTTTCCTTATAGTATAAAGATATATATATATATATATATATATAGTCCGACACAGGGCTCCACACCTATGACCAAGCGCGACAGTAACCAACCGACATTGGTGGGCTTCGCCCGCCCCTCCCCTCCTGGTAGTTATAATTATTAAAATAATAATTTAATTACCGAATGTATTATTAAAAAAATAATTATTAACGCAAAAGCTTTCACGGTGGTTCGATTCTCATCGGGCGTGCCTTTTATATTGTTATTTTTAATATTATTAAAAATAATTTAACTGCCGAATGTATTAAATAAAATATGCATCAAAAGTTTAATGCAAAAGATTTCATGGTGCAATGGTTAAGAAGCGTTCCTTCGAACAGGAGGTCTGTGGTTTGATTCTCAACAGGCACGCCTTTTATATTGTTAATTTTGATAGTCCCACATCGTCTATTTAGTTTATAATTGTAAGTATATAAAGCATACCCGACTACGCTTGTTGAAGTGTTTCTATTATTGGGCTGGAGCAGGCAAGTGGCAGGCTGTGGCTAACCCGAGCTTGAAGTATTTTATGCGTTATATAGGTGCAAAATCATAATTTTACATAGGTTTAGGACCTCCTAGTAGTAGATTTAGGAGACCTAGTAAAATGTGGAGAGAGGATGCAGTTTGATTGAGTTCGATCGGATGATAGCAGAATTATCATTCCATGATCATACAAATTTTCTATTTTCAAACTTATGAGTTTATACTTCTTTTATAGTGGTAAAGATACACACACAGACACACACACACACACAGACAGATATATATATATATATGTATATATATATATACACAAAATAACATTTATAAGCTTAAGCCTTTTTAAGTGTAAAAAGGTTTGAGTTGTTTCACCCACAATACATGTCGGAATTAGCCAAATAATATATGAGTTTTGTATCCAAGAACGAGATCGATAACTTTTATGTTGAATATTTTTTCAAAATTTCAACGGTTTGTCCGGAATCTCGCCCGAAAGGTTGCTGGCTCGAACTGAATATAATAATAATAAATTTCAAAATTCGAGTCAGCAACCTTTCGGGTCAGATTCCAGCTAAACCGTGCAAATTTTGAAAAAATGTTCAACATGAAAGTTGTAGATCTCATTCTTGGCTAGAAAATGCATATATTATTTGTCTAATTCCGATATATATTATTGGAGAACCACCTTAAGCTTTTTTAGGTTTAAAAAAACCTGAGCTTATATATTCCAAACATATATATATATATATATATATATATATATATATATATATATATATATATATATATATATATATATATATATATATATATATATGGGCGTATCAAGTGAAGACGAGATTTATTGCGTGCGGGCAACTAACCAGCACTGTCCAATTTAGCAGATCAGGCGGAGGTGGGCTCGCTGACCGATTAAGCAGATCACACCCAGCGGCGACCGGCAGATGGGGTTCGCCAGCCACCGACCGCCCTGGATACCCCACATATATATATATATACACACACACATACATGTACAAAAAGACAGGGTGCAGTGGGCGGCCCGAAAAAAGACCGACTAGGCCCGGCCCGGGAAAAGCTCGGCCCGGACCTAGTCCGGGCTCGGGGCCCACACAGGGACCTAATATGTAAACCATTTCCCGGCCTGATACCCGACTTGGGCCGGGCAGGCCAAAGCCCGAATTTTTGGCCGGCCCGAGCCCGGGCCCAAGCAAAGCTCGGCCCGGGCCAGCACTTATAAGAGCCGTTGGATCAACGACTCTTATAAGAGCTGTTGGCCAACGGCTTTTCGGGAGTTGGCATCTTTGCCACATGTCGGCAAAGCTGCTACTGACAGCATCTGTGTGGCTGTCAGCAGCAGCGGCCAGCCTAGGGCCTAGGTTGCACACCCTAGGCCATAAGCTATTTTAATATATTTTTTGAAATTTATAAAAAATAATAATAAATTAAAAAAATTATAAACCCTCTCCCTATCAGCCGACCCCCTCCCTCTCTCTCACTCACTCTCTCACTCACCCTCTCTCACTTACTCTCACACACTCTCTCTCACTCTCTCTCTCACTCTCTCTCACTCTCCCTCACTCTCTCACACACATTCTCTCTCTCTTATATATATATATATATTTAAAATTTGTGCATGACAATCTTGTTGGGTTTATTGAACTCAATGTCCCAAATTTGTGAGAAGTCAAACAAGTCAATGGTATACACGTAGTTGTATTTGATGTATGTTTAAGTTCATGCATGTAGCTTAGTCTATGTCATATTGATTGGATAGGTGGTCCAAGTGACATTGACAGGTGGACTCAAAGAAGCTAACTGAAAAGGCAGGAAATTACCTAAGTCCACAGGCGTTAAGTGAAGCAAGCTCACTCAACGCCAAATGAACCAGAAGCTAGTGACAGTGAAGAAAATGACTAAATCTACAGGCGTTGAATGAAGCCAGTTCACTCAATGCCATACATCTAATAACGTTGAGTGAAGTCAGTATAGTCAAAGCCTAACAAGTTGCTGCGCAAAAAAGACTACGTCTACAGGCATTGAGTGAAGCCAGCTCACTCAACGCCATATAGCTAACAACTCTGAGAGAGGCCAAACAGTCAAAGATTTAAGGTTTAGCTTGGTAGAAAAGTGGCTAAGTACACAAGCATTGAGTGAAGTCAACACACTCAAGTCATATAGCCAGAAGCGTTGAGTCATGTTGTTTCTGTCAAATCCATAGAAGAAAGAGACAGAAAATTGGTTAAGTCCAGAAGTGTTGAGTGAGGCTTGTTTACTCAACGCCATGCAGTTTCTGTCAAAGCCAAGGAAAAAAGAGATAGAAAATTGACTAAGTCCAGAAGTGTTGAGCGAAGCCAGTTCACTCAATGCCAAGATCAAACAGCTTTGAGTCAAGCTAATGGAGTCAGCCTAAGAGGAAACAGAGAAATCAACTATGTCTAGAAGTGTTGAGTGAAGCCAGTTCACCCAATGCACTCAACATCGGATTTCAGAAGCAAAGGAGAATGCATTTAGTGAGGCAAACTCACTCGACGCCTTTAGAAAAAAAGGAAATTTGGCTAAGTATAAAAGCGTTGAGTGAAGCTTATACACTCAACGCTCTCAATGCTTTCATGCAGAGAAGAATTATTCTAAGTCCAAAATCATTGAGTGAAGATTATACACTCAATGCTCTCAACTCCATAGTTGTAGAAAGGGCTGAAGATCAAGCTAAGGCAAAAAAGAGTTGAGTGAAGCTTATACACTCAATGCTCTCAATGCCTAGAGTTGCAGAAGGATGTAAAATATTGACTAATTTAAAAGGCATTGAGTGGAGCTTACTCACTCAACACCTAGCAGAGCTGGAAGTTTTCTAAGTCCAGATTCGTTGAGTAAAGCTTGTTCACTTAACACACTCAACACCTGGGTAGTTGTTTGAAAGTTTCTAAGTCCAGAATGGTTGACGTCAGCAAAGTCAACAAAAAGTCAACAAGTTCAAAATGAGTAAAAGGAAGAGATGTAATCCATTACTAACGTCACTACCAGTCTGATTCTGTAAAACTAAGGATATAATCAGTCGTTAAAGCACTAACACGTGTCAATCATCTCACTGGATAACAGGATTATAAAAAGAAGATGAGATCTGGATTGAAAAAGTTTTTATGTGAGATCAATTCATTACAAAACAGAGGAGCAGGACTTCGTCTTCTTCCCCCGCCATTATTGTAGAAACAAGAAGATCGAATAGACAATACAGAAGTGTTTCTGAGTTAGCTGCAGTAACACCCCCGATTTTCTGCGATTATTTAATTCTCGTTTGGCGTTACGTTGATGCGTTTCCGGCAGGTGCCGTTTGTTAGAGCGTGGTCTTAGCTCTTTAAGTTCCTTGTGTGGATTGTTGGTAGCCTTTTTGGCAAGAACCCCTAGCAAGCCGGGTCTGTTTTGGTGACCGGTGAGGCCTCTTGGGAGATGCTTGTGTTTTGGTTTCGGGTAGTGATAACTCGAGTTTTGTTTGTCGAAAATTGATTTCGGCTTCGCCGTTGCGTTCGTAGCGTGGGTAATTAGCTACGGTGTGAATTTCGTCGAACTCCGAGGTGGTTCGGTTTTCGCGTCGTTTTGATGTATTAATAATAATGGGTGTAATTATTTAATTTATAAAGCTTGTAAGGAATCAAGTGGTTTTAGGTGGCGGTTAGGCTGAAAAGACATATCCATGAACATATATATAGCCTTAAGAAATAAACGAGACTATTCATTATCTCCTTCTGTGGGAGAGAAACCGCTGCCTGTTCGAGAGGAAGTAAAAACCGCCAACCCTGCTACCGTTCAAACGCCGATTCTGGGAGCGTTAGTGGACGGAATTCGATTCCGAAAGCGGATTTGGAGTGCTCTCGCCTAGACCTTCATTCCTACGATAAGAAATTCAATTTTCGTGGTGTTTCTAGGGGACTCGAAATTTTTAGTTTGAACCTTTTCCGCCATTAAAACCTTAGATCCTGTTTAGGTGCTGTTTCGGCTGGAGCCGAGAGGGAGAGGAAGGGCTGTGTAAGTTCAATCACTGGTATTTAAGGCAAGTGGTGCTCCTACCCTTGCCAAGTTTTTTCTTCTCCTTTTCATGGTCAATTTGCTGTAATTTTTCCTGTTTTCTCGAGATTGTTGTTTTACTCTGTTTTTCCCGTCTAAATCATGTGGATTTTAAACCTTAATGCTCCTTTATGTTTCTTTTTACATTTTCTCAACTTCTGAAACTCAGGTTTTCGGCTCGGTTGCTGTAGTCTTGTTTGTTTTTATCAAATCGTTCCCTATTAATCATTCAAAATGTTCCCTATTAAACCTCTGTTTGGGTAGTATCTAGCCTTTCAACCCTAGAATTTAATAGCAGTGAGATTTCATACTTATATTACCAGTAATAGGTTTGAGTTAGGCTAAGAAGTTTGGTCGGGAACGAAGTTGGAGGTACAGGAATGTTGTACACTCAATGCAGCCAGTTCGAAGAAATTCGTCGACCTGAGTTCGACGAAAATCGTCGAACTGAGATCGACGATCTCTGGTTGCTTGAGATCAACGAAGATCGTCGACCTGAGTTCGATGATGATCGTCGAACTGAGATCAACGATCTCTGTTTGCCTGAGTTCGACAAGGATCGTCAAGCTGAGTTCGACGAGGATCTTCGAACTGAGTTCGACGATTTTCTGTGGCCTGCGTTTAACGCAAAAATCGTCGAACGGAATTCGACAATTTCCTTTGGCCTGCGTTTATTGGAAAATCGTCGAACGACGTTTGATGATTTTTCCCGTGTCCTGTGATTCGACGAAAATCGTCGAGCTGCGTTCGACGATTTTCCTGAGTTCAACGATTTTCCCGCTCTCGACGAAAATCGTCGAGCTGCGTTCGACGATTCCTGTAACAGTGAACGATATTTTTTTCCTGTAGGTTGAGATTTATTTCTTCTCATTTTTTTTCTTCTTCCCGAGTGAATACCTCTTATGGGGAAATGTCTTGTCGGCCTTTCGTTATTCCTTTGTTTTGAGGGCTGAATCGTGGGTTATGGCAGGTAGTGGTATTTTGACGCTCTAAAGGAGCGGGATGTTTTGTGTGCGAGCCGTGGCCGCCACTTTTTTTGTCCCAGGTACGGTCTGGGTATTGCTGTGGCCGCCACCCTTTTTATCCCAGGTACGGGCTGGGTTTGTGGTGGTTTTGTGCTGACAGTGAAATTTTTTTTTAGGTGGAACTGTTTGTTTGGGGGACTATTTTTGGTCACCAACTCAGGTCCATGATGATTTACTACTGCCATTCCTCACAAATTAGGATTGTTAGGTATTTCTTCCTGGTTAAATACAACATATAGTGGCAAGTTTTTCTTGTCTTTTGCCTTGTAGCCTTTGTAGAATTCGAGCAGGGCTTGGTGTTGTTACTTGGTACTTGATGTACTTTTGTTTACTTTGGACAGTATTTGCTTTTACTGTCTTATTTACTTACACTCCTGTTCCATTTTGATTTAACGCTCTAATTCTGATTTTCTACTTTTACTTGTTGAGGTGTTCTTTTCTTTTCTGAATGCCTCTGGTTCTGATTAGTAGCCGGGTAGATGGCTAGATTTGCTGTGGTGTTGCTGGTGATCCCTTGAGTTGTAGGGATCTTTCTCTTGGTTGTGAGGTAGTTTTTCTGCTTTTCTTACAGACATACATACTTGTCAGTGTGTTCGTGTCAGTTTGTTGGTGCCCACTGGTAGTTTTACCTTATGATACTAGATATGTTTCTTTTACTGCTACCTTTTCTGGAGATAGTCTACTTGCTCTTGGGAAGTTTTATGCTAGGTTGCTAGTTATTTTTAAACCTAAAAACACTACTATAAGTATATCTCATGATCAACATGTTTTATAAAACTCACACACTTTTTCCAAGTGACGTAAAAAGATCGTTTTCCTATTTATAATATAATATAAATCTAGAGTCTTGCATAGTATAAGTTGACCTCGGGGGTCACTTGTGCACTATCATAGGATGTCAAAAATAAATAAAGTATTTTCCGCTGCGTATAAGTATAGTTTTTAAACCGTGGACTAGATGATCCACCGAGCCGAGGGATACGACCCTTAAAATTATATCTGATTTTTTAATCATTAAACTCATGAAATTTTCATAGTCTAGTTAGATGGTGTTCGCCTGAGCATCGACAGTTATCCCCTTCTCGACGTGGCATCACAACGCGTGTTTTCTCATACTCTGATACTTCTTGAATTCGGAGGAAAATGCGGGTTGTGACAGCTGCAGCAATCAACAACTGCTATAGAAAGATTAGAGGATTTCTCTAAGAAAGAAGAATTAGGCAAGGCCAACCCTAGCTGAAGTTGCTTCAAGATCCAAGCCGAGCCAAATTTGAAGATCAATCTCTAGATCTGTGAAGAAGAGGTAGAGTAATCTGTGTTCTATAAAACAGGTTAGCTGATAGAAGATCTCTCCTCTCTCTCCTTCATCAGCAGAATCAGAATCAAGGTTCTGAGTTATTTCCAGCACAAGAAGCAGATTCTTGGGTATAACTATTCTTGTTGTTGTAAAGTAGATAGGGTTGAGATTCACTCAGCTCTGGAGGCAATTGACTCAGCGATTAATTTCACTTGAGTTAAAATAACTTTTTTATTCAAATTCTATAGGGTTTGTTCAAGATCTGTGTTGTAAGCCTAGGTTATAAAGGATGAGAGATAGATCTAGTGAGATCTGTATTATAAGCCTAAGTTATAAAGGTTGAGTGTAAGATCTAGTATAGATCTGAGTGGTAGGATCCAGTCTTGTATCTGTGTGATAGGAGTGTTTTCCAGCCTGTGTTGTGGGGAATTTGTGCCTGTGGTATGTGATTAGGAGATTACTGAGTGGTTGAGCTATGTGCATGTGTTGTAAATCTCAGTGGAGACTGAGTGATCCTGCGGGATCATGTTATAATCTCTGAGGAGCCAAGTTGTTGGAGAAGTACCCTGTCTAACATTCTGTTAGAAAGATGAGATGGACAGTGGATGTACCCATATACTAGGGAACCACTATAAAGTTACTATGTCGTCTGGGTGATAATCTTGAAAGCATCAGCAATCATATCATAACACACATCATAATCTGATAAAGGGCAAATGTAACTAAAAAGCTCAAGAAACTAGCCCCCCTCTAGGTGATTATCTACTCTTGTATTCAAAGACTTTCATGTGGTATCAGGGGGAGATTACTTAAAAAAGGCTTAACAGTCTGAGTAGATCTCAAAGAGTAGCTGAGAAAAGATAAGTATGGGTTCAAGAGAGAACCATAAGGAACTAGGTTCTATGAAGCTTCCTCTATGCAGGAAAGAAAACTTTAGAATCTAGAAAGAAAAGGTCAAATTGTTTGTGGAAGCATCAGACCATAGGATTTACGATACAGTACAAGAAGGACCATTCATTCCAGTGAAAGTGTCTATTCTTGATGCAATTGTCAAGATTCCTAAGAGTTGTGCAGAAATGACTAAAGATGAAATCATCTTGGTTGCAATGGATAAGAGGGAACAAAACATTATAGTTAGTATCATAGATGATTCTACTTTTCAAAACTTGGTGCACTGCAAAACCTTAAAGGAAATGTGGGGCACTCTGGTGATATATATGGAGGGTACTGAGGAAGTTAGAGATGATAAGAAGTCCATGCTCAATCAAGAGTATGAGGCTTTCAGGCAGATCAAGGAGGATACCATAGCTAGCTGCTATGAAAGATTTTTCATAACTGTAAATGAGCTAAGGACCTATGGACGGGTCTTAAGTAACTATGGGCTAAATGATAAGTTTCTTAAGTCTCTTAATAGAGACTGAGACACTAAGATATGTGCCATTAGAGAAGTCGCAAAGCTGGCAGAGACTCCACCATACACTTTGTTTGGGAAGATGCTGTCATATGAAATGCAGCTGACTGAAAGGAAGGAGAAGAGAAGAATAGCAAAGCTCAGGCCAAAGAATCAACTGTGGCCTTCAAGGTAGATAGTTCCAAGAGAAGCAAATAGAAGAATCCTTCTATCCCAAGAAGTCTAGCTGAATCTGATGATTCAGATCAAAAGAAATCAGAATGCATTATGTCTGATGAGGAATTTGCTGCTTTATCAAGGCAGTTTATGAAGCTGCTGAAGAAGAAGGTGTGGAGGAGCAGACCTTCTTCTTCCTTATAACACAAGGAGGACTACTGCAAAACCAGGAAGAAACCTTCCAAGGAAGGCAGGTATGACACAAAACCTAGTAAACATGTTTCTAATAAGATTATATGTTTTTGCTGCAGCAAGCCAGAGCATGTTGTGGCTGAATGTCCTGTGAAGAAGAAGGATGATGATGAGAAAATTCATCACCATAAGAAGGGCAAGAAGGACAAAACCTTCATTGCTAAGAATGAGAAAAGCTCGACTGTCTCATCCCCCTCAGAGTCAGATGATGAAGATGAAGCCTATATTGGGCTGATGGCTAAATTAGATGAGGAATCTTGCCAGGACTAGCCTGGTCCATCTAAGGTACACTCTCCATTCAACACTTCATCTAAGGCTCTATTTGGTTGGGCTGTTGCTGATGGAAAGCTGCTGATGAATTGTTGCTGATAGAAAAAGTGTTGATTTTTAAAAACAGAGTTTTGTTAAAAAACTGTTTGGGTGAAATAGAGTTTACAAAATAGAGTTTTTGAAAAGTTGTTTGGATACAAAACAGAATTTTGAGTGAAATTGTTTTTGCTAATAAATCATAATCACCAACCACACAAGGTAATGAGTTTACAAAATAGAGTTCTTGATTAACAATTTTTGATTCTGATTGCATTTCCATAACAACTCCTCTCGGTGGTAAGGAACAATTCCTAAAACTGCACACAAAAACACATACACACACATAACACAATTGAAAAAAATCTAGAAAAATAGCTGGAACAATTCCTAAAACTGCCTGGGAATGGAGATCTGACAGCGAATGGGGCCTGGGAATGGAGAATCAATGGAGAGTGGGGGCTAGGAATGTAGATCTGACGGTGGGTCGGGCCCGGGAATGGAGATCTGACAGCGGATAGGGGCTGAGAATGGAGATCTGGCAGTGGGTTGGGCCTGGGAATGGAGATGTAGCATCGGGTCGAGCCTGAAAAAGGGATTTCCGTCGTCGGGTGTGGGTTGGGAAGAAGAAGAAGAAGAAGAAGAGTGACTCATGAGGAATGGGTGCAGGAGAAGATAATTGCACAGGAGAAGATCGTCACGTGGGAGAAGCGAAAAGCTAAACAACTGCGGTCGGACTGTTGGAATTTTCTGTGACTGGAAGTTCAACTATAATCAACTTATCTAAATTAAGTTGTTTTTGAAATAAGCCGCGTCAAATGCAGCTTATTCCCAAAATACCGGTGCGTTTCCACCGCACCACAGGCCATCAGCCCAACCAAACGCCACCTAAGTCAAGTTATAAGACTGGTCCAGGTTCAGAAGCATCTTCATTTAAGGATGAAGGTGATTCTGAATCTAAGAATGATATCAATCAAGTGATTGATAAGTATGGTGAACTTCTGAAAGCATTCAAAAGAAGTAAGCAAATGACTAAAAAATAGGCTCAAGAGATTGCATCTCCACGACTTGCTACTTCCTAGCATTCTGAGACAGTAGTCATGCTGGAATAAAAAATAAGGGAAGTCAGTCAGTTGAAGAATATTAATTTTATACAGATATGCACCATAAAGTGTAAGAATGATCTTATTAGGGATCTAAAAGAAAAGCTCCAAAGGGAGAAGAGAGTTGTGGCAAGTTTTTCTAAGACCAACTCAGTGTTGCCTATTATTGACTCCTTCACCTCTCAGAGAAACAAGAGAGGAGTTGGATTCAAGGGAAACACCAGAGCTGCCTCTTTCAGAGGAAGGAGAAAATATCCAGCTAAGCCATCCATTCCTTTTAAAAGGGTAATACTCCCTACTAACATGTATGACCAGGACTCTATGTATGGTCAATGGAAGAATGAGAATTCTTCTTGGAAGGATACTAATGTTTCTTATAATGTAAGGAGAAGAGGAATGAGAATGAGTGCCTTCAAGGCTACTCATGGGGAAATATAAATTGCCCATCATGGACCATTTGTCTTTGGTGTTCCACCCCCTATTCTTAAGAAGGATGGGCCAAAGGTGAACTTTGGTGGATCAGAAACCGGGATTATCAGAGATTTTGGTAACCTCTCAAATGGCTTAGTCATTTTCACAAAAGTAGCTTATGTGGAAGGGTTGCAACACAACCTTATAAGCATAAGCCAACTTTGCGATCTTGGCTATGATATTTCACTCCACAAGGATGAGTGCCACATAAAGAAGTCAAGTGACCAAGAGGTCATCTTGACAGTTGCTAAGAGTGGGAATGTGTACTATTTAAATTTTTGTGTGTAAATTCAGACTCTCCTATATTCCTAGTTGCAAATGAGAAAGCCTTACACTGTGTCAAATGGCACAAGAGGCTAGCTCATTTAAACTATAAGACCATAGGTAAGCTTTTCAGTAAAGAGCTAGTTAGGAATGATCCTAACATAAAATGCACTAAGGAGAGCATTTTCTCTGCATGTCAAAAAGGCAAGCAGACCAAAGCTTCTTTCAAAAGCATTGAAACCAAAGACTCTATGCGATGTTTATACCTCATGTGTATGGACTTGTTTGGTTCTATGTCAGTTTATAGTCTAGGTAGGAAAGTCTACACCTTTGTGGTTGTTGATGACTATTCCAAATTTACTTGGGTTTTCTTTTTAAGGAAAAAGTTTGAAACTCCTGATGTCTTCAAGACATTTGTCAAACAAATACAGAATGAATTGAACAGTTCTGTGGTCAGAATCAAAAGTCATCATGGAACTAAGTTTCAAACTCAATGCTTGACAAAGTTTTGTGAAGAAATTGAGATTCAGCAAGAGTTTTCCTCTCCAAGAACAACCCAACAAAATGGGATTGCTGAGAGTAAGAATATGACTCTCATTGAAGCTACAACAATATTACTAAATGACACATCTCTCCCGAAATATTTTTGGGCTGAGCCAGTAAACACTGCTTGTCATGTCCTCAACAGGGCTTCTATCACCAAAAGCAATAAAAAGACTCCTTATGAGATATTGAAGGGTAGAAAACCAAACCTAGCATATCTCAGAATTTTTTGGAGCAAATATTATATGCTTAATAATGGGAAATCCTATATAACTAAGTTTGTTTCCAAGTCCTATGAAGGGATCTTTGTTGGGTACATCAATCATAGAAAGGCCTATATGATCTATAAATTAACAAGGCAAGTTGTAAAGGAGTTAGTTAATGTAGTGTTTGATGAATCAAACATGATTAATAATGAGCTGTCAAGCTCATTTTCTAGTCATGCAGGCAGAAAAGTGATCATGGACAAACTGACTATTAAGAAAGCTGAACCTATAGTTCAAGACAAATATGAAAGTATGTGGATTCTAGAGGAAGCACAAGATATACAAGAAATTGATGATGTTCAACAAGATGGAGACTTTGAAGTACATAATGCTGAAGGAAGACTGCCTCCAGCAGTCAGGTATTTGAAGGATCATCCAGGCTACCAGATCATTGTTAATGCAAGTCATGGTGTAGTGACAAGAAGCAGATGTATCAACACATCAATGTACTCTAGTTTCCTGTCACAAGTAGATCCTAAAAAGTTTGAAGAGGCAATCATGGATCAGTTTTGGATTGTAACTATGCAAGAAGAATTGAAAGAGTTTAAGAGGTGTAAGTTCTGGAAATTGGTTCTCAGACCACAAGGACATAATGTCAATGGTAACAAGTGGATCTATTGGAATAAACTTGATGAAAATGGCATTATAACCAAGAACAAAGCTAGACTGGTAGCTTAGAGGTACAGAAAAGAAGAAGGTATTGAATTTGATCATACCTTGCCCCTGTAGCAAGACTAGAGGCCACCAGACTGTTGCTTGCACATGATGCATACCAAGGTTTCAGAGTGTACCAGATGGATGTGAAATCAGCCTTCTTGAATGGAGACTTGAAGGAAGAAGTCTATGTTGAACAACCTCCAGGTTTTGTTGTTCCTAACAAATCAAATTTTGTTTATAGACTTACGAAAGCTTTAAATGGGTTGAAACAAGCTCCCAGAGTATGGTATGAGACCCTGTCTAGCTTCTTTTTTGAGAATAAATTCTCAAGGGGGAAGATAGATAAGACCCTATTTCTAAGGGAATCCAAGGAAAAGTTCATCCTAGTCCAGATATATGTTGATGACATTATCTTTGGATCTACTGATGACAACCTTTGCAAATAGTTTGCCAAACTTATGCAAGGGAATTTTGAGATGAGCAGTATGGATGAACTTAAGTTCTTCTTGGGTTTACAAGTAAGATAGACTGATAATATATTATCTATATCTCAGTCTGAGCTTATCAGGGAGTTGATTAAAAAATTTGGGATGGAGAATGCCTCCACCATGAAAACTCAATGTGGTCAACTATGTCATTAGACAAAGATGAGACAGGGAAACCTTTAGATTAGACTTTGTATAGAGGGATAATTGACATCATTCTTTACCTTACTGCTAGTAGGCCAGACATTATGTACGTTATATATGTCTGTTCTAGATATTAGGCATGCCGTAAAAAGTCTCATTACTCTGCTGCTAAGAGGATTTTGAGATATCTGAAGGACACACCAGATCTTGGCCTTTGGCACCCTAAGAATAAGGATTTTGAACTAATAAGATTTTCAGATGCAGACTTTGCAGGCTGCAGAGATGACAGGAAAAGCACATCAGGCTCCTATCAGTTTCTAGGAAAAAGACTAGTATCATGTAGCAACAAGAAACAAACAAGTGTTTCTATTTATACTGCAGAATCAAAATATATAGCTGCAAGGAGGTGTTGTGCATAGTTGTTGTGTATACAACATCAACTTCAGGATTATAACATTTGGTTAAGTAGAAGTTCTTTATTTTGTGACTCTACTAGTGCAATCTCTATAGCTAGGTATCCTATCTCACATAGCAGGACTAAGTACATAGAGATTAGATATCACTTTATAAGAGAGCATGTGGAATGTGAAGATATTATTCTTGAGTTTGTCCCAACAGACAAACAAGTGATTGATATCTTCACCAAGCCACTAGATGAAGCAAAGTTCAACACCTTCAAGTTTGAGTTGGGTATGTTGAACTTGGTGTATCTTCAGTTGCTCTTCATGTTGTTTTCTTGCAGGAACTACATCATCTTGCAAGTTGTGAAGACCAGAAATTGGTATCAATCCTGTATCACACACGCAAACAGTCCCCCCCCTAACACATAGACACAACCATACACATATACACACACAAACATGCAAACATACACAAACACACACAGACACACAAAAATACACAGACATAGAGATACACTAACTCAGACACACAGACATAAACACAGACACAAACACATGAGCGTGCGCACATAAAGACACAGTCACACTGACACACACAAACACACACATACACACACTGACACGCAGACACACATACACATTGACACATGAACACACAAACACACATACACACAAACACAGACACAGACACACACACATATAGAGAGAGACATTTGGCGCACAAAAAATTCGACGAGTGACAACATTCAGAAGATGGAAATATTCAGCGGGAGGCAAATTTTGGCGGGTGACATCATTCTGCAGGTGTCGTCATTTGGCGGGCAACATCAATCAATCATCAAGCGGTATCATTCGACATATGACATCCATCAATAGGCAGGCTTGTCCTGCATCCATGTGAGCTTGCTTTCGTTTGGCGGGCTTCGCTTACATCCAAGCTGGAGACATCATTAGGCGGGCTTTGCCCGTATCCAAATGGGCTTTGACAGGATCCAAGCGGGCTTCACAAGTTACTGTATACTTTAACTAATTCGTTATAAATGAATATTTATTATTAATTAAAAAACAATGGTGAGATGAAGACTTTATTTAGCATGGAAATAACATGTCTATAATAAAAAATACATGTGTATGTTCATGCGCTCCAGCAAAATGTTCGACTTTCATTTCACAAGTTAAGAGCTTTGACATTGCGATTTAGGCCACGACTGATAAACTCCAACGACGAGCCGACAATGGATACAATGACGTTCCAAGTGCATCTGCACAAATCCTTTCTCTACACGACTCCAATTTTGAGTGACCGAAAATTACAAAAAAAAATTGGTCTTTCATCTTAATTATTTATACTTAAAAAATACAGTAGTGCTTATTTTTCCTTCTCTGCCAATATTTTGTTCTCAATATCTAATATTTCATTTTCCCTCCATTTTTTCCTTTTCCCCCTCCACTTATCCTTATCATCTTCCGATTAGGGTACCGATTCATCCACATTCATTCACATTCCTATCATAATTATCCATGGAGATTGGAGCCGATGGAATCGAAGTCATCACCATGAAGAATACCCCATCAACGTGCTCGCCACTGCCTGTAATAGTCGCTATTTCTCTCTAATGGTCGTTCTTCTCAATCTCTTCCCATGGCAACTCTGTGCAACCCCTTTTCTCCTCACTAGGGAACTTTTCAAAACCCTCACGAATCCTTGATATCGTTCTTCCGGGGTTTTTGGAAGCTCCTGTGACTCCTGGTTTGCTTTCTTTTCCATTTAGAAACTGTTGGTGTTACCATTATGATCTGGAAGTGATCAATCATGTAGTCTCACTACCAATGCAGTATGATCCTATCAGGATCGAACATAAGAGCGTTTGGAGAATTTGTAAGATTGGATTATGTTGGTCTGACTTATATGATGAGTGAATGACCAAGCACTGTCATGAGATGAGTGAAGGACTGGACTCAGCCAGGCATTGAGTTTGTCAAGTCTACTCAGCCAGGCATTGAGTGCGTCGAGGCCACTCGACGCTTTCGTCGAGTCAAGTCTTGATTCGTCGAGTTATTGTTGAGAGTGCTGATACCACTCGACGATTCGTTGAGTCAATTGTTGATTTGTCAAATGATGGCGTTGAGTACGTCGAGACCACTGATGCCTTCATCGAGTCAAATGTTGACTTGTCGAATTTGGCACTGAGAGCATCGAGACAACTCGACGTATTTGTCGAGTCAAATGTTGACTTGTCAAAATAGGCGTTGAGAGCGTTGAGTTCATTCAACGATTCGTCGAGTTAAGTGTTGATTCGACGAGTCTGGCGCTGAGTGCATTGAGTTCATTCAATGATTCATCGAGTCAAATGTTGATTTGACGAGTCTGGCGCTGAGTGCGTTGAGTGTACTCAATGCTTCGTTGAGTCAAATGTTGATTTATCGAATATCGACGTGAATACTCGACGAATTCCATTTCATCCGCTTTATTTCCTCTAAGTCCGATTCGGCTGGGGTCTGTGGTTAACGATTGGTTCGGTTCTTAGTATATAAATATTATGTACAATAAACCGAATAAAAAGAAGAGACGATACGTTTTGACCTAATCTCGAGTTGGCTTCTTCTTCCTCCTGACGGAATAGTTCCGCAAAGGCTGTGAATGCCAATCTCGCCGCTGACCATCCACCGTCTGAGTACGTCGCCGAAAAGTGTTTCCAATGCATCGTATTCATCGCTGCCGCATCTTCTGGAGCAGACCTAGCAGTCTGTGAAGACACATAGTGCTTTTTTACAACCTAGATCTTGTGTGACAGGAGTCTATGGTTCTCCGTACTCGTGTGGATATCTGTAGAGGCGTGGACACTATTCTAAGCTCGGAACTAAAGCTGTTACCGTTCGTTGGAATCATTCAGAGCATCTTGGTTGAGTATTGACTCAATCCCTCAAAGGTAAATTTTATTTACATCGTTTTTACTTCTTGATAAATGTCCATCGCTAGATCCGAACTATTTTGGGTTTTCTTGTTCCATTTCCGATGCGCACAAGTGTTGTGACGTATAAAAAAACCCAACAGGAACTATTGTATACTGCTTTGGAGAAGATTCTCATCCCTGCTAGGGGAAGAGAGCCGCATCGAGCATTTTTTCCTCCTCTAGTTCAGTAGATTCCAGCCTTCTTCTTCCATATTTTGTGAAATCGTTTCACATTCCTTGCCCCCTCTCTTGTTTTCAGAAAAAGACCATCATAGAACTTGTAATAAGAGGAAGAAAGGAGGTTGCAAATTCATCTTCTCCACGACCAGGTATTCTTCATATTCTTACCCCTATGTTACGTTATTGTCTGGTTTATGTTATTTTAAATGTTTGGGAGGGGTATGTGTGTCTTTTTGGCATTTTAGGGTTTTGGGTGTTTTATTCCGCGTTTGTTGTTGTGAACCAGTCTTACAAAGATTTGTTTTGTTACTGTGGTATTGAGTGGCTGTGATGGGAACTTTCCCCAACACCTCCTCTCAATACTTTCAGGGATCATCCCTTGGGATTGTTCTTATCAATTTAAGTTATGTTGGTTGGAGTTCTATGCTAGATTTTGTGAGTTGTGCTTGTTCTTGCTGTCAACAGGTACAAATGGTGAGCAGGGGACTGGTGGAAGAGAAAAACACATCAAGGTATCAGAGGTAGGTTGGCGTGCGGGTGATGTCGGTTTCAGATGCCACACTATCCAAGGAAATGCAGTCGGAAATGGAAGCCATCAAGAACATGCAAGAGGAGCTAGCTCTGTGGATTCAAGCAATGGGTGAGGAGATGAGGTCGATGTTTGCAAGTTGGAAGGGCGAACAGTCGGCAGAGCATCGGGGAGGATTTGCATCAGAAAGTGGAGGAAAATCCCAAGGTTCATCATCAACACACATTGTCATGCGATTTTCCCGACTGGAGTTCCCTAGATTTTGGTGTGAGGATTTGATGCAGTGGATCGATCAGTGCAACTAATTCTTCGAGATCGAGGGAACACCAGAAGATATGAAGGTGAAGGTGTTATCTGTGCATTTGGAAGGGGCGGCCCTATATTGTCATCAGGTGTACATGAAGGCAAGGTTGACTCAACAATGGCCGAATTGGGAAGAGTATAGTCAAGCGCTACATGGCCGTTTCAGATCCGTCCTTTTTAACAACCCCTTGAGTGAGTTGAAGAATCTGCGACAACGGGCATTAGTTCAGAGCAATTTGGAGGAATTTTACTTGCTGTTACATTGGGTAATGGTTGTTGAAGAGCATGCCATCAGCTTATGCCTTACTGGTCTTCAGGAGGATATTCAATATGGGGTATGAATGTTTTAGCCAAAATCGTTGTAGGAGGTGTTTTCACTAGTGCGTCCTCTAGAGCAACAAATCTCATACCGCGGTAAGAAGGCTACAACACTCGTGGAAGAGAGTTACCGGAGGGAGGAGCGGTCCAGGTACAATAACCATCCAGCAGGGAAGACGGGCGATTGCCGTCCAGTGGGGCAGTGGTATTCCAATTTCGGGGGAGGGCGCAAATCCACATCATCGGAACTTGATGAGAAGAGAAGGAGAGGGCTATGTTTTTGGTGTGACCAAGCATATACCCCCGATCACAAATGCCTCAACCGCAAACAAGAATACTTGATGGATGTTTTAGTGGATGTATTGGAGGATTATGATCAGCAGGAGGAATAGAATGACGTGGCGGACTTGAATGAAGGAGAATGGGATGGGCATACACCCCAAGTGTGCATGCAAGCATTGATAGGCATGTCACACTTCCACACTAAGCAGGTGACGACATCACACGATGGAAAACCAATCCATGTGTTGATATATTTGGAGAGCACCCACAATTTATTAGATGAGGCGGCGGCTAACCGACTACAATGCCCTTTGTTGCCAATGTAACCCTTCCTGGTAGCCATTGCCAATGGAAAAAAATCTCAAGTTTCTACAAAGTTTTGTATTTCAAGTAGAAGATGCAAGGGGTAGTGTTCTTTTCAGACATATTAATTTTACCATTAGGCGGATGTGATGTGGTGTTGGGAATATAATGGTTAATCACCATGGGTTCGATACAATGAGACTTTTGCAATATTAAGATGGAATTTTTTAATCAAGGGCGGAAGATTGCCCTCCGAGGTGCGAAGCAGGTCAACGGATCTTGGAGTAAAGCGAACCAGGTTAAAAAACTATTATTGAAAGGCGAGCAATTGAATATGATGGCGCTATGTAGCCTTCATGTTGAACTGACAACAATAGTGGATGATGTAGACCCGTACTGTAAGGGGTGGCATATACATGTAGCGGTTCCATCACCTACGGAACAACAACAGCTACAAGAATTACTAGACAGATTTGTTGATTTGTTTGTTGAGCCACAAGGATTGCCACCTCGGAGGGAGCAAGAACATTAGATAGTGTTGAAGGACAGTGGGAAATGTGTTAACTTGCGGCCCTACCGCTATACCCTTACAAAAGTCGAAATTTAATGCCTAGTGGGGGAAATGTTGGATACCGGAGTAATTCGATACAATAGTAGCCCGTTTGCATTACCAGTGGTATTGGTAAAAAAACACGATGGGACGTGGCGCTTATGTGTGGATTATCGGGAGTTGAACCAGAACACGGTAAATGATAAATTTCTCATACCCCTTATAGAGGAGTTGATGGATGAATTGCATGGTGCCATTTACTTCTCCAAGTTGGATTTATGTGCGGGATATCACCAAGTGAGGATTGGCGACGAAGACATACATAAGACGACATTCTGCACGGACCAAGGCTACTACGAATTCTTAGTTATGCCGTTCGGCTTAACCAATGCACCTTTAACATTCCAAAGCCTCATGAACCATCTCTTCCAAGGCCAACTTCGAAAATTTATCTTGGTTTTTGTATGATATTTTAGTTTTCAGCTCTACATGGGGCGGACGACTTGGAGCATCTTGCGTTTACATTCGGAATTTTGTGAGACAATCAGCTTGTGCTTAAACGTAGTAATGTTATTTTGGATTATCGCAAGTGCACAATCTGGGGCATGTTATCTAGTGGCAAGGAGTTGCTACTGATCCGTTGCTACTGATCCGTTGAATAAATTACACGGGTTTTGGGCCTAACGAGTTACTGCCGGAGATTTATCCAAGGTTATGGGAAGTTGGCCCGGCATCTCACAGATTTGTTCAAACATCGCGCCTTTGTTTGGACCTAAGAAGTGGAGGCAACATTTCGGAAATTAAAACAGGATGTTTCCAACCCCCTGATGTTGCAACTGCCGGATTTTGAACAATCATTTGTGGTAGAAGCTGACGTCCCAGATTTAGGAGTTGGGGTGGTGTTGTTACAGAATGATCGAGCCATCGCATTTTTAGTAAAGCTTTGGATACCAAGAATGCCGGTCTCTCTACATATGAGAAAGAACTGTTGGCCATCGTTTAACAGTGCAAAAGTGAAGACATTATTTGGTTGAGTGCACGTTTGTGATATGCACGGATCATCATACTTTAAAGTTTATGTTGGAGCAAGAACTCGCGACGCCGTCCCAACAATGTTACCTTTCGAAGTTGATTGGGTATGATTTCAAGGTATAATATAAGCAAGGCAAAAATAATATATGCGTAGATGCTCTATCAAGAATTTTGGAAAAATCGGATGCTCTGCCTGTTGGATCCCTAATTTGGATTTGGGCTAGGTTCACTAATTAGGATGTCTGACTCATAATGTATAACCAGGGTCATATGTTTTAAGTCCTAGAGTCTAGGCTAAGTCATTGGGTTAAACCATATATGGACCAGCCAGCAGAAGACCTCAGTTGACTCAAGACTTAGAGAAAATCAAGTTCAGTATATAAGTTCGACGTTCGTTGAACTCAGCTCAACGATCGTCAATCGCTGATCGAAGAACTCAGAGTTAATTCTCTGAGTCGAGATCGACTATATATGAGATCAGGTCGACGACGTCTGGATTTCAACTTCAACACATTCTTTCCAGAATATTTTTCTCTGAACTTAGCTCGATGAAGATAGATTATCAGCTCAACGAACTTGGAGCGCAGAATTGGCAAGTTATTCACAGAATGCAGTTCCCTATGCTCAGTTCGATGAACTTAGATCTCAGGTCGACGAACAAGTTTTCTCAGGTCGACGAACAGGATTTCTCAGCTCGACGAATTTGGATCTCAGGTGGACGAAATCTGTTCTTTGGTCGACGATTTCTGTTGCAGTTCCAGACATATAGTTTTCTTTATTTTCTGTCCTTTATTCCCTATTATTTAGCAGTGATTTCCTGAAGTAATTAATGCTTACATTCTCTGAATATAGTCATTGCTGGTAGCATTGATTATGGTCTTCATCAGGATAATTACTTGCTTAATCAATTGAGACAGTTGGGGAAACTCATCAATACAAATATTCTCCAGCCAATTTTCATTTTTCAGGCTATCAGTAATTAATGCTTGATAATTCAAAATTCAAAGGAGAAATTCGACAGAGAATATAAAAGGGATTTTCTTTTTTAGAAGACAACACGACAGAGAGTGACACAGAACTAGAGGACATACAGAACATCTCTCAGACATTCTCTGTAACAGCCCAAAGCCCAGTTTGGGTAAAGCTTGGGTGACACGGCTTGGGACACGGGCTTGTCCTAGGGCGTGTTGTGCTTGGGTTGAGTAGTTGGTCGAGTGGTCGACGAAGTTTTTGGACGGAACACGCCCAGCAACACAGGTGTGTCAGGGGGTGTGTCCCCCCTCCCCGGTCGATGAAATGTGCTTGATGATCGTCGAGTGTCGAGCAAATGGAGTACATGGCCTGTGACACGGGCGTGTCACAGGGCATGTCCCTTGTGGGTTTCAGGAGGGATGGCATGTGATGTGGGACACGGGTGTGTCCTAGGGTACATGGCATTGTACACGGGCGTGTCCTGTGGCCATGTCCTTCTCAGGATGGATGAGATTGTGCTATGTGAAGTACATGGCTACTGGTCACGGGCATGTCAGGCATGATACGGGCTTGTTGAGTGTGACATGGGTGTGTCACACGGCCTTGTACTGGTTGGACTTGAGTCGGTGATTGCCGCTTAAGTGATACGGCCTGTGACACGGGCGTGTCACAGGGCGTGTCAGGCCGTGTTCAGGGTATTTTTGGGTAAATCTGGGCCATTCATTTCCCTTACTCTGGACCAGTGGTTCAGGCTTCTCCATGTGAATAAAGGTCGGAGAATGGGGATAAATCCCCTTCATCTTCACTTTCTTCTTCTCCATCTTATTTCTAGAGAGAGATAGAGAAAGGGAGAGCAACGGAAGGAAAGGAGGAAGGAAACCAGCTGCTGGAGGAGCTGCAGAGTGCAGAGTGAAGATCCGAGAGCGGATTCGTGAAGGCAAAGCCGAGGCAGTGACTTCCATCCAGCTACTTCATGGCGTCGAAGCGATCTTCAAGGGTAACGATCTCCTTCTTGGACATCGAAGTCCTCTCTTTATGCATGTGTGTGGGATCCTCCACCAAGAGGTGGATTTCATAAGCGATCCATGGTTGAGTTTGCATATAGATCTGGAAGTGTGGAGTACGGTATAGGCATGCTGTGTGAAGCCCATCTGAATGGGTTGTCTGGATTGGTAATGATCATGGGTAAACTGGAGAAGACTCTGTGGATTTGATGTGATGAAAGGTTTATGTGTTGTGGAATGCATGTATGATTAGATGTGGATTATGGATGTAACGAGACTTTGAATAAGCTCCTGGTTATGTTGAGAGATCAATGGGTAGCATGGCTGGGGGAAACGCGGGATGAACCTAGCTTATTACACTACATGGTGTGGGTTGATCTGTATTAGTGAGGATCGATGGGTGGCAATGTTAGGGAGGATGTGAGGTGGACCCGACTTGCTGCACCACATAGTGTGGGTCGATCAGATATAGGTGAGGGGTCGATGGGTGGTAATGCCGGGGGAGCCTCGATAGACCTGGCTGCCATACCACATGGCGTGGGTCAATCTGCTCTAGTTGTGTGTAGATGCTGTGAGGTTAGTACCTCTGAGTGGTATGGACGGGATGTCGCCGCCTTGTGTGGTGGTGGACTAGGATTGTACTGCCTAACCAACAAGTGAAGAACCTCTGATCGGCAGTGTACGACTGGGATACTCGGTACACCAAGAAGGTGCCCTGAGTGCACGAAGCATCTGGTGGATACCAGCGTTTGTGATATGATTGTGATTGGTAGTGTTGATTCATATGATTATGGCAATGCATACTGGGAAGGAACCACTACCTCAGGTAAAGGGTAGGGTCGTTATAAGTGGTCAGCTAAAGCTGACCGTTACTTTGTTTGCCGCTCTTGGGTGGATATGTGTTTGCAGGTGCTGCTATTTGAAATGAAATGAGCGGAATGGATGGACTGCTGCTAAAGGCCCTTGAAGGCCGTGTGAAGCGTGTTTGGATTTCATGTGTGGCTGGCCTGCAAGCCGATGTACAAAAATGTATTTGTGTAAAGAGAAACCTGTAAGGCCTTAAGGCCAGTGTGTATGAGTTGTATACATTCCTGATGTTGATATAAATGTGGAGTTTATGTCGTAGTGGACATTCTTTGAGTTGAGTTCATGGTAACTTAAAATGTTGCGCTACAATGTATTGAGTT
Source organism: Platanthera guangdongensis (assembly GCA_039583875.1). NCBI lineage: Eukaryota > Viridiplantae > Streptophyta > Magnoliopsida > Asparagales > Orchidaceae > Platanthera > Platanthera guangdongensis. The sequence goes on from CM077148.1 coordinate 159,665,693, forward strand.
AGGATGCGAGTAGATTTTGATTTCCACAAGTAATTTTGCCGCTTGTCTGTGACATATTGCGTGGGGCCCCGACCGGATCCACTGTTATATGCCACGTGATGAGTGGGGGGCGTTACAAAGTGGTATTAGAGCCAGGTTGAGATTGTTTGGGAGGCGAGAACATAAGTGAACTCACGAATGCCCACTAGGAATGTATGTCATGCACGTAAGGGGAATGAGTGTGTCGTCAATGTATAATTACCATTATGACATGGCTGATTAATGGTGTTTTGTATATTGCTAGGTGACGAGGAGTGGTGTTGGGCAGTCGGAGCCCCAGCGATCCGATGAGAGTGCAGCACCCGTTGAAGCGCCTACGCCTCCTTCGGCGGAGACCATACAGGTGGTGACAGAAATAGTGCTAGTGGTGTTACGGGCACAACCGACTGGGCAAGTAAGGCCTGCAAGAGTGCCAGTATAGCCTGGTGCAAGGCAAGAGCGTGCTACAGTTGTGGTGGACGAGCAAGAAACGGATGAGTCCCTGAAGCACTTTATGTAATTTCATTAACCTACATTTTGTGGATCGCTTTCCCCAACGCAGGCGGAAGATTTGTTGGCTCGAGTAAAGAGGATCCTGACTGCAATCAAGACTGTAGAAGAGCAGAAAGTGACCCTAACCACTTTTCTGCTCGAAGGAGATGCGAGACTGTGGTGGGATGAGATGGAAGTACATCACTTGGCAGGTCGAGGTTTAGCAGAGGTCTCAATGAATGAATTCTCCCGATTGTTCCTCGCCAAGTACTTGCCGGTCTCACAGCGGATTGCGATGGAGAATGGATACCAACATTTGGTGCAGGGGGAGACTGATATTGATACATACCTGCATGAGTTTACCAGACTAGGTGCGTCTTATGAAGAAAAGGGTAAAGCAGTGGCCGAGTCATCTGCATCCTGGACGCAACCTCGATTGCATAATTTCGAAGTGCAAGAGCCGCAAAGCTCAGTTGGTGAAATTCAGCCATGAGTGTTCAATTTGGGGCTTCAAGAGCCTATAAAACGATATTTTCAAAATCAGGCGGCTGAGCGGAAGGACATATAGAATAGTGATGTGCATCACTTGGGTGATGTGACTACTACTTGGTATATGTGTTGACTACTACTGTGCATATATATGATGATGGGAATCTAAATAATGATACGATTGTATATCGATATCACATGGTGGTGCACACTTGTAATCTCTTAGTGATTGATTAATCGTGATATATATATATGAGGTGTTTCGATGAATGTTATGAGGAATGTGCACAGCTGGGGAGTAGGGATGTATGTATGTGGTGTATGTATTGTTTAGCTTGGGTGATGCTTTGGGGTGAGACAAGCTACAACCTCTGATCTCGAACCCGACTCGCTTTATGTGAGTGCATGGTTATGTATGGTGTAACGTGCGTCGTTATGCTGCTGATTGGAGTTGAGCCAAATTTCGGGGGCAAAATTTTTTGAAGGAGGGGAGGATTGTAACACCCCAAAGCCCAGTTTGGGTAAAGCTTGGGTGACACAGCCTGGGATACGGGCATGTCCCAGGGCATGTCGTTCTTGGGTTGAGTAGTTGGTCGAGTGGTCGACGAAATTCGGTCAACGAAGTTTTTGGAGGGAACACGCCCGACAACACGGGCGTGTCATGGGGCGTGTCCCCCCTTCCCGGTCGACGAAATGTGCTCGACGATCGTCGAGTGTCGAGCAAAGGGAGTACATGGCCTGTGACACGGCGTGTCATAGGGCGTGTCCCTTGTGGGTTTCAGGCGGGATGACGTGTGATGTGGGACACGTGTGTGCCCTAAGGTACACAGTATTGGACACGGGCGTGTCCCTTGGCCGTGTCCTTCTAAGGATGGATGAGCTTGTGCTGTGTGAAGTACAAGGCTACTGGTCACGGGCGTGTCAGGCATGACACGGGCGTGTCGAGTGTGACACGGGCGTGTCGAGTGTGACACGGGTGTGTCACACGGCCATGTACTGGTTGGACTTGAGTCGGTTGACTATCTCTTAAGTGACACGGCCTGTGACACGGGCGTGTCACAGGGCGTGTTAGGCTGTGTTTAGGGTATTTTTGGGTAAATCCGGGCCATTCGATTCCCTTACTCTGGATCCAGTGGTTCAGGCTTCTCCATGTGAATAAAGGTCGGAGAAAGGGAGAGCAAGGGAAGGAAAGGAGGAAGGAAACCAGCTACTAGAGGAGCTACAGAGTGCTGAGCGAAGATCCGAGAGCGGATTCGTGAAGGCAAAGCCAATACGGTGACTTCCATCTGGCTACTTTTTGGCATAGAAGTGATCTTCAAGGGTAATGATCTCCTTCTTGGACATCGAAGTCCTTTCGTTATGCATGTGTGTGGGATCCTCCACCAAGAGGTGGATTTCGTAAGCGATCCTTGGTTGAGTTTGCATCTAGAGGCGAAAGTGTGGAGTACATCATAGGCATGCTGTGTGAAGTCCATTTGGAAAGGTAGTCTGGATTGGTGATGATCATGGGTAAACCGGAGAAGACTCCGTGGATTTGATGTGATGAAAGGTTTATGTGTTGTGGAATGCATGTATGATTGGATGTGGATTATGGATGTAAGGACACTTTGAATAAGCTCCTGGTTATGTTGAGAGATCAATGTGTAGCATGGCTGGGGGAAATGCGGGATGAACCTAGCTTGTTACACCACATGTTGTGGGTTGATCTGTATTAGTGAGGATCGATGTGTGGCAATGTCTGGGAGGATGTGAGGTGGACCTGACTTGCTGCACCAAATAGTGTGGGTCGATCGGATATAGGTGAGGGGTCGATGGGTGGTAATGCCAGAGGAGCCTCAATAGACCTGGCTGCCATACCACATGGTGTGGGTCGATTCGCTCTGGTTGTGTGTAGATGCTGTGAGGTTAGTACCTCTGAGTGGTATGGACGGGATGTCGCCGCCTTGTGTGCTGGTGGACTAGGATTGAACCGCCCAACCAACAAGTGAAGAACCTCTGATCGGCAGTGTACGACTGGGATACTTGATGGGCTAACACCTAAGCAGGCAAGCGTACCTGCCAAATTGTAGTACCAAGGTCGTATTAAACTCGGGGCTGTCAACTACTCTTACTCACGCTTCCACTATTATCCTACCGAAAGATTGTTGGATTTTTGAGAATTTTTAAATTAAAACTAAAGATAATTTTGAGACGGAAAACTTATAATAAAAAGTTAGCATTCGATCAAAGATTCACCATGAAACGAGATGAGGGAGATAAAAAGTATAGTTTTAAGCTTGCAAATCAAACTCGACCGTGACAGATCCGATATTAGGAAATAATCTCGCTAGAGCATTAAATCCCCTGACTTATAGACGTTTTGACCAAAATCTCTTTCAAGTCAAAAAGGCCTAAAGCCGCATTATCGAGGTGACCCGCACTATTGGATTTGACTCCAATCCGGAAGATTTACGTCATCCTATCTCTAGGGCTGCGTGCAACTCCATCCTTCTTTGAGTGATCTTTCAAATCAATGAGTCTCTCGACTTCTATGAAATGATATCAAATTGCCTACTACCGTATACCGAAAATACGGAGTCGACACGAGATAAATCAAAGAAGGATCAAGAAATAATTTAGACAAAAATAAAACTAAGAAGTAAAAGAAAACCTCATCTCATTTCATGGATCCTCACGATCGAATGCTAAAGAAAATTAGCTACTCATAGTGGAGGAAGAAAACAAAATAAGAAGAAGAGAAAATATTTTCATTGCTTGCAAAAAGGAAGATGATTACACAATAATAAAAAACAAGACTATATTAAACTACTAAAACAAAAATTACAATAATGGAAAAACTACAACAACAGGTAAAAACAACTCACAAGCACTCTCAAAACTTCAACTTAACACTCAAATTCAAACTTGGATTCTAAATTTTCTTCTATTGGATCCCTCTTTCATGTCTGAGGGATGGGGTCTTTATATAGGAGAGGGAGGAGGTTCTCGAATGGAATGAAGATGACGGGACAAGGGGGGTGGCCGGCCATGTGCTTGGAGAGGGGGAATGCATTTCATTTAATGAGGGGGAAGAAAGGGAGGTGGGTTCAATACATTGGTGGTAAGGTGCATGGATGGAGAAATTAATAAGAGAGAGGGGTGGGGAAAGGTGTGGCCGGCCAAGCAAGAGAAAGTGGATACATGCATGTAATAAATGAGAGGGAGAGAGAGAGGAGGGGCCGGACATCAAGGAGGAAAATGCATGAATGGGAGGGTACATGCATGGAATTAAGTGAGGTGGAGAGCATGAGGTGGCCGGTCATGCCTTGGATAAATGGGCTTTTTTTATGGGCTTTGAAGAGGGCTCGGGTAGTGCATGGGCTGCTTGGTGTTGCATTTGGTTGAGCTGATTTTGATGGGTTCTGGTTGAAGGGGCTGCATGTAGGGCTCGGGTAGTACATGGGCTGCTAGGTGGGAGGCCGGGCTGCACCAATGAAGAAGGTCGGCCATGGGCTTTATTGTAGGCTCGGGTAGGGGCTGCTCTTGCAAATGTGGGCTGTTTTGGTGGAAGAGGGCTGGACTTGGGCTGCACCTACAAAAGAAATATAAAACATACATTAGTTATGTTAAAAACATTAATAGCAAAAATAAGGTAACATAAGAATAACAAAAACGCAAAAACATGAAATGACAAAACAACAAACAAATAAAACACATGCAACATAACAAACAAAAAAAGAAATAAAATATTAAAACATATTATAAAAAAAGATACAACATAGCATACATAAAAATAAATAAAAATAGTACCTAAACCTAGGAAATTTTAAACTAAACTAACCCAAAAAGTGATGACTAAAAGTAGTCATCAATACTCGGTACACCAAGAAGGTGCCCTGAGTGCATGGAGCGTCTGGTGGATACCAACGTTTGTGATATGATTGTGATTGGTAGTTTTGAGTCATATGATTATGGCAATGCATACAGGGAAGGAACGACTGCCCCGGGTAAGGTGTAGGGTCGTTATAAGTGGTCAGCTAAAGCTGACCGTTACTTTGTTTGCCGCTCTTGGGTGGATATGTGTTTGTAGGTGCTGCTGTTTGAAATGAAATGAGTGGAATGGATGGACTGCGACTAAAGGCCCTTGAAGGCCGTGCAAAGCGTGTTTGGATTTCATGTGTGGCCGGCCTGCGTGCCGATGTACGAAAATGTATTTGTGTAAAGAGAAACTTGTAAGGCCTAAAGGCCAGTGTGTGTGTGTTGTATACATTCCTGATATTGATATAAATGTGGAGTTTATATCATAGTGGACATTCTTTGAGTTGAGTTCATGGTAACTTAAAATGCTGAGCTAGAATGTATTGAGTTAGGATGCGAGTAGATTTTGATTTCCACAAGTAATGCCGCTTGTCTGTGACATATGGCATGGTGCCCCGGTCGGACCCACTGTTATATGCCATGTGATGAGTGGGGGCGTTACATTCTCTATGCAGAAAACACTTTGTTTTCACCTTGATTTTTCTGAAGAAGAAGAAGAACAAAAACAAACGCAAAATAAAGAGTCTTCTTCAACTTCAACTCCAGGAACTTTCAAGGACAATAATCTCTATCAGTTAGAAGTTCCTGGGTTACTACAAGTCAAGGCTGAAGAACTACTACACCTTGTGCAAGGCTTCAAGTGATTTCTGGAAAAGCCTTGATAACAGCAATCCACTTGTCTTCTCAGTTGTTTGAGAAAGAGAAGACACCATCAATCTCTCTCCCCCTCATGTATAAAGGGTTCATTAACTCCCTTCAAAAGTTTATTTTAGTTTTTGGGAACCTAATCAAAAGCTAAAAGGTGGCAGTCACCTGATCAAAACCTGCTAGTGGATTCCTACCAGGGTGGTAGAAGAGTGGATGTACCCAGGTTGGGGAACCACTATAAATTCTTGTGTTGTCTGGTTACCATTTTGTTGTTGTTCTTACCGTGGGTGTGATAGACTAGATTGCTGTGTTAGAGTAGATTAATTTAGATTATTTTTCCTGCTGTTATTATTGGTATCACATATTTTTTACTCTGATAAAAATCTTAAACAGGCAAAAAGTTTTAACATACTCTATTCACCTCCCCTCTAGAGTAATCAGATCTAACCCCTATCTTTCAATTAGTATCAGAGCTGGTTCTTTTGTTTGTACAAGCTAACTCTTGAACCAAAAGGGCCTTTGTTAGATCTGATCTTAGTTTGGTTATTACACAGCATGACACAAAACAAAGATTATGCAAGCACCAGACCTCTAGTCTACAACTTGAACAAATTTGTAATCTGGAAGGCAAGAATTAGGCTGTATATGAATTCTATTGATGAGGACATCTATAATTCTATTTTGATAGGTCCTCCTCAACCAACAGCTGCTACATCTACCTCTACTTCAAGTACTCATGCTGTTACACCACCTGAGTGGACAGATGCTCAAAAAAAGGCCAAGATTGCAGATGCAAAGGCCATGAATATACTGGCTCAGACTATGTCAGATGACATATTACAAAAAGTGGCTGAATGAACATCTACAAAAGCAATCTGGGACTCTATAAACTAGATGGTTGCTGGTTTAGCTGATGAAAGAAAGGATAGGAGATCAAACCTTATCTCCCAGTATGAGAACTTCAAGAAAGATGAAGCTGAGTCTGTTAGTGAAATGTACAACAGATTGATTTCAATTATTAGTGAGCTGAAGACCTTGGACAAAGACATCTCTCTCACTGAGGTGAATGATAAGATCCTCATGTACTTCCCAAGCTCATGGGACTCCAGGATATGGCCAATTAAGGAGGCCAGAAGTCTTAATGAGATTTCCACAGAATCTCTCCTGGGAAAGCTCAAATCATATGAGCAATTGATGAAGTCCAGAGAAGTTGCTGAATAGAAGACTCCTGCATCATCAAGGAAGGAGCAGAACATAGCTTTTAAAGCTGCAAAAGAAACTAAAGCTCCAATATCAAATGAAGAACTCCTGGGTCTCTTAGCCAAGAGATTCTACAAAATGGCAAGGAATGACTTCAAGAGAAAGTTATCCAGGCATGATGACAAACCCAGGTATGATAAAACACCCACTAAGGAAATTGTATCCTTTCGGTGCAGGAAACCAGGACACTTCATTTCTGAATGTCCTGAAAATCAAAAGAAGGAGAAAAGGAGAGAAAAAGACTCTAGGAAGCACCACTACAATAAGCCTTCATCTAGCAAGCACAAAAGAAAAGAAAAGGGCTTGTGGCTGAGACCTGGAGTGATACTGAAGAGAAATCTTCATCTTCCAGCTCTAGTGAAGATGAAGAAGAGGTAAAGTCAAGGGAAGTTTGCCTCATGGCTATCAATGCCTCTTGCAGCCCATCAGATGCTGAGGAACAAATAAAATAATCAGATAATGAAGAATCTAAATCAGAGGCTGATCAGGTATTATTATCCTTTGATTACAATTCTGATAGTTTTAAAACTAAATTTAAATCCATGTGTATAGATTTAATAAATTCTGAAAAAGAAATTAAAACACTTAGGGAAAAATTAACTGATAATGAAAACCTTATCTCTGAAAACATTAAATTAAAAGATGAATTAACATTAGCTCAAGAACAAATAATATCATTAAAATCTGAATTAGCTGAGGCTAGGAAACTTGAAGAATTCCTAAATTGGAGAAGCATCAAGTTGATGGACATCACAAGCACAGTTAATGCCAGGTTAAATGGCAAGCTGGACTTAGGTGCTTCATCAAGCCAACCCCCACTAATTCAGAAAAATATTCTGACAACTCTAATTAAATTTGTTTCTGAAAAGGGAAAAGAGAAAATAAACAATGATAAAAATGTTAAACCAATTGAATTAAAACCAAAGAATAAGAAAAGGAAACAGAATAAGAAAAATCATAACTACAACAATGTTCAACAGATTTCGTCGAACTCCGATCGACGAAATGTGTACAGTTCATCGAACTCCAGTTGACGAAGTCCGAACGCAGATTTCAATCATAATTATTCGTTAAACTACGATCGATAAAACCAGTATGGTTTGTCGACCAGAGATCTACGATTTTGGGGCCCAAAAATGGATATTCTCATTCTCTAAGTGGAGTTCGATGAACTCACCCCCATTCGTCGAACTCAGGTCGACGAACTCACTTGAATTCGTCGAACGAAGTTCAGTATAACAGAAACCTTAATTATTCTAAAAACTATAATCAACCAAGATCTTCTAATAATCAATTCAATCAATGGTTCATACCACCTAGAAGATATCACCCTTTAGGATATAAATGCGAACCTGAATACTGTTACATTTCCAGTTTCAGTTATGTAAAGAAAGAAGGACCCAAGGTAACCTGGGTCAAGAATAGCTAATCCGTTTATTTGCAGGTGAAAGACTATCCTACCACAGAGCAATAGTGGTATCTGGATAGTGGCTGCCCTAAACACATGACTGGGAACAAGGAAAACTTAACTCACTACAAGTCAAAGTTAGGACCAAAAGTAATATTTGGTGAATCCAATTGTGGTCAGACTGAAGGCTATGGAAAGGTCCAGATTGGAGCTGTCACCTTCAGGAAGGTAGCCTATATAAGTGGATTGAAGCATAACCTTATCTCCATAAGTTAGTTATGTGATGAAAGGTTTCATGTATCATTTACTAAAACTTCCTGTATTATTACTTCTATAGATACCTTGTAGTTTTGACTGGCACTAGAGTAGGAAATGTTTATGTAGTCAATTTTAAATCTGCCAAAACTGAAATCTGCCTGTTTAATTCAGCTAGTAACAATAATGACCTTTGACATAGGATATTAGGTCATGTAAATTTGAAAGACATTGCCAAACTCTCTAAGGATAATCTTATTATAGGATTGATTTCTTTCCCCTACAAGAAGGAAAGCCTTTGTAAGTCTTGTTTATTAGGCAAGCAAACTAAAAGTAGTTTTAAATCAATAAATAAAAGTGACTCGCATAGAATATTGTACTTATTACATATGGACCTTTTTGGCCCTATTACAGTACAAAGTCTAGGAGGGAAATCTTATACTTGAGTGATTATAGATGATTTCTCTAGATTCACTTGGGTATTCTTTCTGAGATCTAAGTCTGATAACTTCAAGGTTCTTACACATTTTCTCAAGAACATACAGATTGAGTACTCTACTCCAGTTACATTGATCAGAAGTGATCATGGTACTGAGTTTGAGTCTCTTCTTATGCAAGAGTTCTGTGAGAAGGAATGTATCAGACACTGCTTCTCAGATCCTAGAACACCTCAACAAAATGGGGTTGCTGAAAGGAAGAATAGAACCTTAATTGAATCTGCAGGCACATTACTTACAGATGCTCATTTGCCCCTATCCTTTTGGGCAGAGGCTGTGAGCACAAAAAATTATGTACTGAATAGAAGTCTTATACACAAGCTTAAGAAGAAGACTCCTTATGATCTACTAAAAGGGAAGTAACCTAAAGTAGACTATTTCAAAAATTTTGGTTGCTTATGTTACATACACAACAATAACAAGAAACACATTAGAAAATTTGAGGCAAAAGATGAAATGGGAATTTTTCTTGGATATTCCCAAGTAAGCAAGGCTTATAGGATATTTAATAAATCTATCATGAAAATTGAAGAATCTGTACATATTTCATTTGATGAAACTAACATGTTTTACAAGGAGAAATAAATTTCTACCAGTAAATCTTTGCAGGAACCACAGTTGTGTGAGAAGTTAAATGAACTGACCCTCACTAATGAGGCAGTTAGCAATCCTTCTCCACACATTTCTGAAGAAAATGAAGATGAAGACAGTGAAGATAAAGACAATGAAAACAGTGAAGAACCTCCAATAGCTACTATAATTCCACAAGAGGAATTTATTCCCCAAGTTGTTGCTCAACCAACTCCACCTACTGAATTTATCACACTTAGAGATCTCCATGTATATCAAGTGATTAAAGACATTTTAATTGGTATGCAGACCAAGCATCAACTCAACCAAGACTTGATGCATGCCTGCTTCATATCTCAAATTGAGCCCCAATCCATTAAAGATGCAGAGCAAGATCCCCACTGGATTGTTGCAATGCAAGAGGAGCTCAATCAATTTGGGAGATGTAGAGTTTGGGATTTAGTTCCAAGACCAAAAGACTACCCAGTCATTGGAACTAAATGGGTATTTAGGAATAAGCTTGATGCCCAAGGTGTCATAATTAGGAATAAGGCAAGGCTGGTTGCTCAAGGCTATATGCAAGAGGAAGGGATTGACTATGACCAAACATTTGCCCCTGTTGCAAGGCTGGAAGCAATCAAAATCTTTCTTGTATATGCTGCCTACAAGAAGTTCAAGGTTTACCAAATGGATGTCAAGAGTGCATTCCAGAATGGTGAACTTAAAGAAGAGGTTTATGTTGAACAACCTCCAGGTTTTATTTCTCCTACTTATCCCTCTCATGTTTTTAAATTGCATAAAGCTCTTTATAGTTTAAAGCAAGCTCCAAGAGCTTGATATGAAACCTTAGCTAGCTTTCTTTTAGAGCATAAATTTTCTAGAGGCATAGTAGATAGGATATTATTCACTAGACACCATTAAGATAAAATTTTATTATTACAAATCTATGTAGATGACGTCATTTTTGGGTCTATAGATTCAAAACTATGGAAGAGGTTCTCTGACCTCATGCATTCAAAGTTTGAAATGAGTAGCATGGGTGAGCTCTCCTACTTCCTTGGTCTCAAAGTGAAGTAGCTACCCAATGACATCTTTATATCCCAATCTAAGTATGCTAAAGAGCTTATCAAAAAGTTTGGGATGTCAAATGCCTCAGCCAAGAAAACAACTATGGCTACAAATGCTGTAATTGACTCTAATGAACATGGAAAACCAGTTGACCAGAAATTATATATGGCCATTATTTAGTACTTATTATATCTTATAGCAAGTAGACCTGACATAATGTTTGCTACATGTCTTTATGCTAGGTTCCAAGTGAACCCTAAAGAATCACACCTTATTTTCTTAAAAAGAATTTTAAGATATATAACGAGTTGTCCTAGTCTAGGACTCCGGTATCCAACTGAGTCAGAGTTTGAGTTGACTGGATACTCAGATGCTGATTTTGCTGGATGTAGAGTGGACAGAAAAAGTCCCTTAAGGACATGCTAGTTCCTTGGTATGAGATTATTGTCATGGTTTTGCAAGAAGCAGTCATCTGCGTCTACCTCAACTGCTGAAGCAGAATATATAGCAGCTGACAGTTGTTGTTCCCAAATACTATGGATTCAGAACCAACTCCTGGACTATGGCTTCAACTTAAATAGTTTAACTTTAGTTAGTGACAACAAAAGTGCAATTTTTATTGCACAAAATCTAGTCCATCACAGTAGAACTAAGCATATAGATATTAGACACCATTTCATTAGAGAGTGTGTGGACAAAAATAAAATTAATCTTGTCTACATATACACTGATTTGCAAAGAGCAGATATCTTCACCAAGCCCTTGGATGAGAGAAACAATCTATTCTTTATAAATCAGCTTGATATGATCAATGGAGAAGCCTTAATTTGATTTCTGTCTGCGGTCGAAGAATTTTTCAAAGTTCGTCGAACGGAGATTGACAAATAGAGAAAAGTTCTAGAGAAATGCGTTGAATGGAGATCGACGAACTCTCTGTGTGTGAAGCTATTTTCATCGACCGGAGATCGACGATATTGCTTCAGAAAATTTTCGTCGAACTGAGATCAACGAAATGTTTTCACTTCTTCTGTCTGAGATTGACGAATTCTTTTGACAATAAAATATTTTGTTGAACCAAGATCAAAGAATTTTTACTTTTCATCGGACGGAGTCTGTCACTTCATATTCTGAAAACCATATATCTAGGTTTTTTTCGAGCTCCGTCCTGCGCTTTCTATTCTTTTGCACTTGATCTCTATTTTTTTGTGCAGGCGAAAACAATGGCAATTCCGGCGAACACTCTTACTGTAATGAAATTCGACATGAGATTTGAGATCGACTTCGAGTCCTTCTAGCATTCTGACCAGATTTCTGTGGATATTATGAAATTGTTTGCAGAGTAGAATCTGCAGAAGTTCATGACTCAATGAATCAAAATAGCAATGACTGAGATTAAGGAATGAGAGTTTACCTCTACAACACCAGAGGAAGATATAATGACAGGAACAGTATTCGGTAATGCAGTCTCTCTTTCCCCCACCATTTTATTTGAGATTTTGGGTATGCTGAATGGTAATGAAGAATTAAAGATGGATAATGAGGAATATGATAATATGTTGATTAAGATGGGCCACTATGGAGAAAACCCAAACAAACTACTAAAGAAAAACTTATCTGTTGAATATAAGTTTTTCGCTGATGTTGTCGGCAAAGTTCTGCAGGGAAAACATACCGCACACGATTACATCACCAGACACCAGTTCCTTGTGATGAGTGCTCTGGTTGAGAAGAAAGTAGTTAATTGGGGCAAACTGTTGTTTGACTTAATTAAGAAGAAAAATAACAAGAAGGAAGTTTGCTTTGGAAGGATTCTAGGAATAGTCTTTCAAGAAAAGGCTCCTGAACTAATGGTATCCACGACAGTGTTCATAAATGCCTCCAAAAGGCTTACATCTGCACTTTTTGGCAGATGGGAGAGGAAAAACACAAAGCCAACCAAGGCTTCATCCTCCTCCTAGACTTCTGAGAGAACTAGGGCTGTGTTAGCCACTCCTCCACCTCCAGAAGATGTCCTCCCTTCCACCCACATTCCTTCACCTCCTCCTCAACAACCACAACAACAACCATCTTCTTCTCCAGTTCATACTCCACCAAATCAACAACAACATCAACCCTCAGCAGTTCCATCTCCAGTACATACCACACCACCTCCATCTCCACCTCCACATTTTTCACCTCACATTCATATCTCTAAAATACCATCTACCTCAATTCAAGAACCATCCATCAACCTCCTGTCTTCTGAACCATCTCCATAACATTTTCCAATCCAGGAACCCATCTCTTCACGCACACCCACAGTCCAACCTTCTACCGCTGAAACTCCCTCAACTGCTATTCCTTCAGTTCCCCACACAGACATACCATCTACTGCTCTAGACTCCATACATACCAATATTTCCAGTCTATTCTCTATATATTCAAATTGTGGACATCACACTCCTTACTCCTCCACCGCTCCAGAATCCCTCTATCTCAATTTTTCTGATATAGGTAAAGACCTTCTAGCATTTATTTCGCCCACTCTTAACAAGCTTATAACTAATGCTATAGCTACTCTTTCTGCTTCCATCACATCTCTTTCATCCAGAATTGTTGCTTTGTCCCCTGTCCCTTCTTCTGGAGGACTGGTTTCAGGACCCCCTGAACCCAGTCAGGGGGAGATGTTCTGTGATGAAGAAGTTCCAGTTTCGACAACAGCAGTAGAAGCAATAGAAGATTCTGTGATGTCTGATGACTCAGAAGAAGCAGCTATTCATGATGAAATAATTGAGTTATATACAAATTCTGATATAGATATGGATGACATAATTTTGACAGAAATAATAACTGTTGGTGATTGCATTATTAATCACATAGTTGATTTATTCAGTTTACTAAATTCTTTTGATACAATTCATTTGAATTATCTTCCATTTGTCTGCCCAAAGCCTTCTATGGCTTTAGTTCCATATACTGCTCCAATAAGCCCCACAGTTGCTAAGCAACTTAAGGCTAGTTTTGCAGTAGCAGAGCTTCCCAAAGTATCAGCTCCCATGGCCAGTTCTTCTCCAAAGGCCATCTCTCCTCCCACATACAAGATGGATGACACCCCCCTGCCAGATTTAGATGAAATTCTTATGGCTGACATTGAGGAAGAGAATAAGTTAATTGCTGAAAGTATTTCTAAAACCATTGTTGCTCAACCAGCTCTTCCAGAACATCTAGTATAGCCTCAAGCAGAAAAGCAAATATCAAAAGATCTTCTAAAGGCACTGGATGATCTATATGACAATCCTTAGGGATCTTCTGATGAAGAAGAAGATGATGATGATTCTGATGATGATACTGCTGCCAAGAAGAAAGTTTCCAAGAAGAGAAAAGCTGTTCCCAAAGCTACTCCCAAACCAAACCCTACTCATGATACTCCATATTATATTCTACAAAATATCACTCCATATCAAGGGATGCCAACATGGACGTGGCTTTCAAAGAATGAACAAAAAGCCAGAAAGAAAAGCAGGAGGTACTCTCCTTCTCCTCCTCCTCAAATGAATTGGAGAGGTCCTCCTCCTCAAATGAATTGGAGAGGTCCTCCTCCTCCTCCAGCAGCTGGTGCTTCAGGAAGCAGTTCTCAGAGGTCTATTCCATATGCTCGAACATATAAAGACAACCTGATAGATCCTCAAGATCACATGGAATCATCCAACAAAGGTATTCCAGCAGCAGCAGACAGTAGCAACAACAACAACAGCAAGGCATTCAACAACAAGCTTCTGAAATTAGAAAAGCAGAAAGTCCAAAAAGCCCTGCATCACCACCTATTCCATTTGTGGATCCTGAAACAGAAGCAACTTCAATAATGGCCAGATTCCAGGAGCTTGTTGGATTATCAATGATCAACAAAGCTAAAGCTGAAGGGAGAGATCCTTCTCAGTACTCAACCATGTCATCATACATAAAGGAAGAATTGAAAAGGTATAAAAAGGCTAACAAATTTTTCAATATAAATGCCTACATGAACTTACATCTAGAGGCTGTCGTACCCAGGGCAACTTCTCTTAATATAATTGGAGCTGCTGATATGACCATGTCCAAAAGAGAAGCAACAAATCCTAATAGAGAAATCAAATTCACCCAGCCTTCTGAGAAAGACAAAGATGACAATGAAAAGAAGAAGAAGAAATGATATATTCTGTTTGGTTTTGATTTTCTGAACTTTATTTGTTTTCTGTCACAAAGCTACTATCTATGTAAATATCTGCTGAATGTTTTAATTTTCTATCAGATATATTTATCCTGCTTTGTGAATGTTTTTCCTTCATTTTGTATTAGTGACCTCACCAAAATAGGGAGAGATTGTTGGATCCCTAATTTGGATTTGGGCTAGGTTCACTAATTAGGATGTCTGACTCATAATGTATAACCTGGGTCATGTGTTTTAAGTCCTAGAGTCTAGGCTAAGTCATTGGTTTAAACCATATATGGACCAGCCAGCAGAAGACCTCAGTTGACTCAAGATTTAGAGAAAATCAAGTTCAGTATATAAGTTCGACGTTCGTTGAACTCAGCTCAACGATCGTCGATCGCTGGTCGACGAACTCAGAGTTAATTCTCTAAGTCGAGATCGACTATATACGAGATCAGGTCAACGAAGTCTGGATTTCAACTTCAACACATTCTTTCCAGAATATGTTTCTCTGAACTTAGCTCGATGAAGATAGAATATCAGCTCGATGAACTTGGAGCGCAGAATTGGCAAGTTATTCATAGAATGCAGTTCCATGTGCTCAGCTCGACGAACTTGGATCTCAGGTCGATGAAAAAGTTTTCTCAGGTCGACAAACAGGATTTCTCAGCTCGACAAACTTGGATCTCTGGTCGATGAAATCTGTTCTTTGGTCGACGATTTCTATTGCAGTTCTAGACTTAAAGTTTTCCTTATTTTTTGTCCTTTATTCCATATTATTTAGTAGTGATTTCCTAAAGTAATTAATGCTTATATTATCTGAATATAGCCGTTACTGGCAGCATTGATTTTGGTGTTCATCAGGATAATTACTTGCGTAATTAATTGGGACAGTTGGGAAAACTCATCAATGCAAATATTCTCCAACCGATTTTCATTCTCCAGGCCATCAGTAATTAATGCTTGAGAATTCAAAATTCAAAGGAGAAATTCGACAAAGAATATAAAAGGGATTTTCTTTTTTAGAACACAATACGGCAAAGAGTGACACAGAACCAGAGAACATACAGAACATCTCTCAGACATTCTCTGTGCAGAAAACACTTTGTTTTCACCTTGATTTTTCTGAAGAAGAAGAACAACAACAAACACAAAATCAAGCGTCTTCTTCAACTTTAACTCTAGGAGCTTTCAAGGACAACAATCACTATCAGTCAGAAGTTCTTGGGTTACTACAAGTCAAGGCTGAAGACCTACTACACCCTGTGTAAGGCTTCAAGTGATTTCTGGAGAAGCCTTGACAACAAAAATCCACTTGTCTTCTCAATTGTTTGAGAAAGAGAAGACACCATCAATCTCTCTCCCCCTCCTGTATAAAGGGTTTATTAACTCCCTTCAAAAGTTTATTTTAGTTTTTAGACACCTGATAAAAAGCTCATAGGTGGCAGTCACCTGTTCAAAACCTGCTAGTGGATTCCTACCAGGGTGGTATAAGAGTGGATGTACCCAAGTTGGGGAACCACTATAAATTATTGTGTTGTTTGGTTGTCCTTTTTCTTGTTGTTCTTGTTGTAGGTGTGATAGACTAGTTTGCTGTGTTAGAGTAGTTTAATTTAGATTGTTTTTCCTTCTGTTATTATTGGTATCACATATTCTTTACTCTGATAAAAATCTTAAACAGCCAAAAAGTTTTAACATACTATATTCACCCCCCTCAAGAGTAATCAGATTTAACCCTTATCTTTCACTGCCCACTATTCAGGAACAACCAGAAGCTATATTGTTTGCAATCAGCATTTTGCAAGCTGACATTCTGTAACAAATTAAGTTCTTCTGGGAAGGAGATGTTCAGCTTCAAAAGATTATATCTGCCAAGGCCGAGAATATTGATGCATACCCGAAATTTTCATGGGAATGGGGTGTATTGTAGCGAAAGGGGAGGCTCGTTGTGGGGCACGACTCCGGCTTATGGACCAGGATGCTCCAACTATATCATGACAGTGCCATGGGGGGCCACTCCGGAATTACGACTACCTATAAATGGTTGAAAAGGGTGTTATATTGGAAAAATATGAAGTCGGACGTGTACAATTACATTCAGCAGTGCACCACATGTCAACAGTGTAAGCCAGATAATCAACGACCAATGGGTTTGCTACAACCCCTACCAATACTAGAGAGAATTTGGCAAGAGATCACCTTGTATTTCATTGAAGGCTTACCCTAGAGCAACGACAAGTCAACAATATTGGTGATTGTGGATCGTTTGAGAAAGAAGTCCCACTTTGTAGCGTTGCATCATCTATACACCGCAGAGTTGGCAGCAAAACTTTTTTTGGATTCGGTAGTTCGGTTGCATGGTTTACCCACCGCCATAGTAAGAGACCATGACATAGTTTTTATTAGCATTTTTATGGCAAAAGCTCTTTAGAGTCCTCCAGGTCCAATTGAACATGATGTAATTTAGCGTTAGGATTCTTCAGCTTTTTGGCACTTTGCACCCCCGAAAGTGCAACTTTCGGCACTTTGCACCCTCAAAGTTTAAATATTGCACTTTGCACCCCCCAAAACTTCAATCATTTGCACTTTGCACCCCAAGCATGTTAAATGAGGGGTAATTTCATCCAGAGCTCATCAAAAGTGCTTATATTTGCAGCCCTTTTTTAAAAATTATATTTAATTTTTGAAAAAAATTTTCCTCTACTAATTGATAAATTTAAGAAGTGGAAGTAAACACTAAGGAGGATTTGTGTGATAACAAACATGATTATGGCTAGATCTGTCAAGGTATAATATAGGAAACATTCCAGGAGGGCACACTTCATAGAATAGTTACATGATAATGATGATCTCACAATTTTAATCTCGCAAGCTCCCAGTTGTAATACAATTGATAGCTTACTAAACGGCCCTATTGAAATCTCACAAGCTCCCGATTGTTTGCATGTTGACGGGATGTATTTTTGGAGTTACCTGTGGAATGATTCCTTCTGACAAGCAGAGGAACGAGGCGGCATTGTTTGCTCTAGGCGGCATTTTCTTGCTCCAGGTTGGACGAAGATTGCTCCAGGCGGCGGCGGCGGTAGAAAGGTGTGTTTGGAGTAGCACCGATGACATTGGCAAGGAATTCGGACGAAGATGGCGTCGATCCGGCGAGAATGATCTCCAGGCGGCGGCGCCAGAAGCAAAGAGACTTTGGGGTGGCACCGACGACGTTAGGTAGCACCTAAAACGGTGGCGGAGGTAGGATCGGGCGTGTGGAGGTGGTCGCTGAATGTTCCAGATGGAGGCGGAGTGAAAAATCGTGAAATTAAGGTTGGAATGAGGGGAGACAATTAGGAGCTTTAGTAAGGCCGAAGAAATTTTTTTTTCTAATAAATGAGCCTGCAAATATCGATTATAGGCCTGCAAATATCAACGTCCTTTTTTAAACGTAGATTTCAAAATACTTCCTAACTTTTTATTTTCACTTTTTCTCAAATCTTTCTACCTCAGGTTTAAATTTTAAATTTCTACATTTTTAAATAATTTTAAACTTACTTGTTACGTCCTACCTATCAAAATTATCAGATCTATTTATTTAAGATCTCAACGACGGTCAACCCGAATAGCCAAGCAATTTTAAATAAAAGCAGGTGCAAGAAAAATACATGGTGATACATAAATTTTAAAAAAATAAAATGTGTGATTTATGTTGCGACGAAGGATGCATCAGAACATGTCCACGACATACCATCCACAATCCGATGGACAAACGGAGGTGGTAAATTGTTGTGTGGAAAGCTATCACCGCTGCATGTGTTTTTAGAAACCGCGGAGTTGGGTTAGTTGGTTACCATTAGCCGAGTGGTGGTATAACACGTCTTACCATAGTGCCATCCAATTAACTCCGTACGAAGTTGTGTACGACCAAGAATCTGTAGCCCTTCCTATGTATGTGGAACGCATGTCAACACTCGAGGTGGTGGGCCGTTCTTTGGCAGCTAGGGACCGGGTAATTCAATTGCCCAAGACCAATCTTGCACAAGCTCAGAATCGCATGAAGATGTTGGCCGATACGAAGCTAGGGAGCATGTGTTCGAGGTCGGGGAGTGGGTGTGGGTGCGGTTACAACCCTATCGGCAGGTTAGCCTAAAGGGTCGCCGCGCTCATAAATTGGCACTGAACTTTTTTGGCCCCTTTCCCGTGGTTGAGCTCGTGAGGCAAGTGGTCTACAAGTTGGAGCTTCGGTAGAGGCAAAAATCCATCACACATTCCACATCTAACAATTGAAGAATAACAAAGGACTGCGAGAGGGGTCATACATCAACTACCGGACACCATCAACACGTGGAGAAACTTGCTTGTGGAACCGTTGGGAATTTTGAAGAGGCATATCACCAACCGAGATGGCCGGGTGGTGACACAACTGCTCATTCAATGAGTTAATGGCACTCCGGAGGAGGCAACTGGGGAAGATCTGTGGTCGCTCTGCCAAAGGTGGACACATCTGGTTCCTCGAGGTGAAGGAACCTTTGATGGGGGATGAAATGTTACGTTATTTTCTGGTTTATGTTATTTTAAATGTTTGGGAGAGGTACGTATGTATTTTTGGTGTGCTAGGATTTTGGGAGTTTTATTTTGGTTCTGTTGTTGTGAACCGGTCATGCGATGATTTGTTTTGTTGTTGTGGTATCGGGTAGCTGAGACAGGAACTTTCCCCCGCACCTCCTCTAAATCCTTTCAGGGATCATCCCTTGGGATTGTTCTTATCAATTTAAGTTCTGTTGGTTGGAGTTTTGTGTGGATTTTGTGAGTTGTGGCTTGTTCTTGCTGTCAACAGGTGCAGACTGTGAGCAGGGGACTGGTGGAAGCAAAGAAAACACATCACACTATTTTGCCTTTGTCATTTTCCTCAGTTATTGACGATTCCTCCATTTGATATTTTTTTAGTAAGTTCAATTAGGTTCTCTATCAACAATTCCAAATTGCATTATGTTTGCACTCTATCAAGAAAATCTTCATCCAATTCGTACTATATGCTTCTAACTTTTAGTGTATTGAATTTAGTTTTGGCAGCATGAAATCTTACTTGTTTATTTGCCTCTTTCCATGCATGTTAACTTGTCATCAAAAAATTATAACTCTCATGTATCACCTGAATGATGCAAAGATATCTAAACTCCAAGTCCATCACAATAATCTCAAATGGAGGCATCATCAATAGTGCCACTTCCTTATTGTGCCCCAATTTTTGTCCTTTTATGCGTTTTTAATTCCTGCAAAAAAAGTTTTTTTCAAATAATATTGATGGATTACAAATGCTCTAATTTTCCTTTCACAACACTACATAGATAGATATTTCTTGCATAATTATTTTTCTACAATATTTGGGACTCTCATATGGTGATTATAAACCTGCAGATATAAATAGTGCCGGGATGACATCAAGGAGCATTTTTCAGAGAAAACAATTATGTGGCCTTAATAAGTAGATGGATTGCATTAAGGAGCATTTTTCTAACTACTTATCACATGGTTTATGAACTTGTATATTTTGCCCTCTTAAACAAAACATTATTGTTGCCATAAGGAGAGAGTTTCAGAGTAACAATTAAACATATGGAGAGAGTTTCATAGTTCCCTAAATGTTTATTTTCTTGAATATTTGATAAAGCATTATTTATCGTTATTTTAATATAATTTTTATTTAATAAATAATTAATTTTTATTTAGTTTATATTAATATATGTATTAATTACATTCTTTTCTAATTTCAGGTTAATCTGTATTGCAATTAACATTTTGAAGCTGACAAGATTGATCAAGAGAAGATTCTAAGCAAATCTGGAAAAAACACAAGTACACGCCCCATGGTCATGGGCGTGACCATGGGCAGTGACCTATTTCAAGATCGTGTCTGCTTCCAACTGCTCCGGAGCTGATTTCGACGTCATTTAAAAGTACACGCCCCCAGTCACAGGCGTGATATGGGGCATGACTCCAGTCACAGGCGTGACGCGATGCTAGAACTCTAGATTCAATGCACATCAGATTAAAGTTACACGCTTTAGGTCACGGGTGTAAGAATCCCCCTTACTCAGGAGGTAACCCGGTCTTATGCCCAGAACCGCCACCTTACAGTGACACGTAGCACACACGGGCTAGTCGACATAGCAAGACGGCGATCTTGCTGGCTAGTACGATCAATCAACCTATCGTCCAATCGAGAATAAAAGAGATATAAGCAATTATATATCAAGTCAACATCACAACATCATCATAATATAAATAAAATGAGAGATACAATAGGTCACAATGAGTACAGAATGTAAGAGAAAGGGGCTTATGCCCTGTACATAGTAATCAAATCTCTCTCACACAAAATCTAACTAAGCGGAAGCTAATCTATCAACAGTACACGCGTCATCACCTGACGCCAGGCTATAGTAGTAGTAGGTGGTATCAGCTCCTCATGCCCTGCCACCTCGTCCTACTGGTGTTCCAGCTCCTCGAGCTCCTAAACTGATACAGTCGCAACCGACCGATAGTCATAAGGACTAAATCATTTTGTCCTTGCCTCTCCCCTGTGACTCCTAGGTACCGAGCGGGAGGACGAAGTAGAGAACAACAAGGGGTATAAAAAGTATAGTAGGTGATAGTGGATCTAGTCTATCATGGTTATATAATTATTGTATATCTGTACTCTAGTAGTTCGGAATGGTTTGAGTACAGTAAGTAAGAACAGTACTGAAAAGTAGTGCGTTAAGTAATGAAGAACAGAGTAGAAAGTAAACTATCTACTGCTAAACTACCATCACATAAGTAGCTTAACTTATATGAATGCTCATACAAACTTATAAGTTAACGTTTCACAAATATAACTTATCATATAAAAGAGCCCATACTAATTTATATGATAAGGATCTATGATCCGTATGTCCTAAGTAAGTATGTATGGTATGGTATGTGGGTTATGTATCATACAAGTGCAACTCACCCACACGACTCTATGAGCACAGACCTTTAGTTCCTACTTTTTGGAGCTATCTTAACTGTTAGGTACTACCATTGTGGCTACGGCAGCAGTGGAGCGGGCGTCTCCACTCCTAGGCGAGTATACATACTACCACACCTAGACCTTCCGTACGTCTCTGAAGAACACACTAGAGTCCCCACGTACTAAACTATTGGCTAATCCAGTAGAATTTTACGTTGGGTGTGCATTTTCGGGGATTGTCCTCGAGATCGTAGTATAAACAACTTGCTGGCCCCTCAAACCCTCACACCTCACCTAAGTCATCGTACTGCCATCGGTGTGACGATTGGCCCAGTACCGCATGACCCGACACTAATATGTTCTATGCACATGCAATTTATTTCTAACCCGAGTCTCCAGCTTGCAGGATAAAAACCCGTCCTGTATCCAAACATCCGAGACTCCAGCTCGCAGGATAAAAACCATCCTGTATCCAAACATCCGAGCCTCCAGCTCGCAGGACAAAACCCGTTATGTATCCTCCAACTTTATACGGGTGAGATTGTCACATCGTTCCCATAACCTATTAGGCTACTCTTGTCTAATGCTTATTAAGCATATCAACTTATGGTTAGTCCTTGGACTGCCAAGGGCATACCCAGTGAAGGGCTCTCAGGAGCACTAGGAACTATGATGAGCTGAAACCCAAAACTCCTTTTCTCAAGTACACTTACTTTTATTAGTGTTTACCCATTATTAATACTTAGCTCTCAATGTTTCTCTTGAGTGAACCTAATGACTTAAGGTATTATTGGCAGAACGATGGTCTTCCGTCGGTCTCCGTTCTAATTACTTTCCTTGGGCCTTGCACTCTAACACTCATTACTATGTAGTGACCGACTTGACAACAACCAGGGTTTCATCTTTCCAATATGCTTCCCAATCCAACCACTTATCATATCCCCTCTGGGTCCTAGTGTTATGTGTTACTTTAGCTAAGCGCAACCCATGACCTAATTTCTTCCCAAATGAAATGTCTTCCAATTCCTAGGGCCGAAGGCCCCTAACTAATTATCATGGATTTGTCATATACATAATACCAACCATTCAGAATTTTATCATTTTTCTAAGTGTTTAGGATCATAAATTAATTCATTAATTAGGTGACCTAGGTTACTTTGTACACGAGCTACTATATCCAATGATCCATTATGTCTAGATAATTTACCTGGAGTTCATCTAGGTTAAAAATAGTTGTTCACCAAAGATACTAATTTTCCCACTTGATTTATCATTTATTTTCTATGTATGTTTATGATCCCAATTATTCCATTTTCCAAATGAAGTACCTAAAATATTCAACTGAAAATTCTTAAAAAAATTACTGGTGATTAACCTTATCATAAAAATACTCCAAACAGAAATTCATACCCCTAACCAGTGATTTGACTTAAAATAACCATAGTTGAACATTATTACAAAAATGCCACTACCATGGTTTTCAGCATACTTGATCATCAAAAATTCTTAAATAAGTTCACTGAGGTTTATAACACAATAACGAGACTATAGACATTTTCCCATAATTTTACAAATAGTGTTACCTCTATATTTAATTTAAATCCCCAAAAGGTAAAATTGTAAATCTATTATATACACAAGATATTATCCTCAAATAGACCTATAACTTCTTTCCAAAGACGTAAAATGTCCTATTAGGGCTTGTATCAAAATTTTAGAATTTTAAAATGTCAGTGGACCTATATCTCATTTTTATTCCTAAAAGAGCTTATGTTCCAATAATTCAAAATAATGAGATTTTTGTTCCCAAAAATCTCATTCTTTCCATGGGAGGTGTATTTCATCCCTATAAGCCTATCCAAAATCCCATGGACATTCATTGGGCCAAATGGGCTAACCTCCCACTTTCCCATTTTTACTTTTGGCACACAATTTACAAATCTACCTCAACTATGCATGTTAAAGTTTCCCAACATACAGAGGTCCAAATGGCCTGAAACGCTTACCATGGTCATATAATGACCCAATTGCAATGCCACCAAAATTTGGAGTCATTTGGAAGAGGGAATCTTCCTATATTCTATTTATTTAATAACTGATATTTCTATAGAAACAATAGGAAAATACATCCCGAAAATCCTGATTTTTGGACAGAACTTAAGTCTAACCTAAACACATCCTTGGCTAAAATATCATTGCATGTGGACTTAGGGTTTGGCTTGGGTATTCATTTAAAAATCTGCCCTAGACTAGGACCTGTCTTAGTAGAATGGCCCTACAGGGAGTTATAGTGCTCCAAATTACAGGGACCTTGATCTACCTTTTTTATATTGATAATAATTTTTGTAAATGTCTTTAGGAGGACTAAATATTGCTTGCAGGTTGACTGTATAAATTGGGATAGAAAATGCACATTTAATTATTTCACAAAAATCAAGGGCATCGGGTCATCTTCTCCAATGAGCCAACGATCCAGATTGCCCCGACCTGGGCTATCTTGATTTGGCTTTTCCTGGCCTTCTGGCCGCCGCCGCAACAGACAATTATCACCACCACCTTTGTTGAGGTGGTGGCTAGCATTTCCCGGCGACATGGCTGCCGGAGGTGACTCCTCCGTCTAACCCGAGCAAGAAGAAATGCTCGATTTATCCCTCTCTCACATGACAT
Source organism: Platanthera guangdongensis (assembly GCA_039583875.1). NCBI lineage: Eukaryota > Viridiplantae > Streptophyta > Magnoliopsida > Asparagales > Orchidaceae > Platanthera > Platanthera guangdongensis. The sequence continues at coordinate 159,690,229 of CM077148.1, forward strand.
CGGGCTCAGTTGAGTCGGATATCTCTCCTAGTGGATCTAGAAGACTAGTATAGGGGGAGGGGAGGAGAAACGAACCCGTAAACGAGCTTGACAGCGGGTTTGGTGGTGGTGAGCAATGACCGATCCTTGCTTCGGCGAGTTAGCTCCAAAGCTCGATTCTCCTGCTAAAGCTCAACACCAGAGATCATTTCCCACACTTTCTGGCTCAATAATGGCAACGACGGCTAGGCACAATGAAGGTGACAGTGGGCTTCTCATCTCCTCCTTCTATACAGACAGTTAAGGTCTAATTGGTTTGCCACGTATCACCCATGTATTGGACCATCAATCATTGCCATAAATAGGTCTTCTTGAAATGATCAATGTATTATATAGCTTTGCTGTAGAGATTAGATTCCAAATGTCCCATCACTATTTTATCCTGAACCCGGTTCAGCCTATATACAAGTGAACCGGCCAACATAGTTTTTCAGACTGAAAAATTCACTAAGTTCAAAAGAGTTGAGTGGTGTCGACACCACTAAACGCCACATTGAGTGGTGTCCACACCACTCAACTCCTTCAACAATCCATAATTGCTCAAGTCAAAAGCGTTGAGTGGTGTCGACACCACTCAACACCGCGTTGAGTGGTGTCAACACCACTCAACTCCGTCACCATTCCAAAATTTCCTAAGTGAAAAGCGTTGAGTGGCATTGAGACCACTCAATGCCGCGCTGAGTGGCGTTAAGTCCACTCAATGGTGCTTTGATTCCAGAACTTTTTAAGTCAAAGAGTTGAGTGGCGTCGAGTTCACTCGATGCTTCGTCGAATGGCGTCGAGATCACTCGACGCCTAAAGTTTCCCGAGTACTTCTAAGTTAAATTTGTCGAGATCACTCGATGCCTTTTCTAATGGCATCGAGATCACTTGACGCCTAAAGTATCCCGAGTATTTTCTAAGTTAAATTCGTCGAGTGGCGTCATGTTCACTTGACTCACTTGACGCTTCCTGAGTCTGAGTTAGTTCTCTTTACCCAAAATGTGTGCGAGGGGTCTAGCATGAAATGAGATGTTACAAATCCCAATAAACAAAAAAATAATTTCGTCCCCGAAATTCAAGTTCAGGTCTACGGGGTTTCTATGCACAAGAGTTTTAAGAACTTTAAGCATAATTAAAAGGTACCTGAGGCGAAAAGCTCCGGGTACCGTTCACGCATTAGATCCATCGGCTCCCAGGTGTGCTCCTCCCGTCCGTGGTTGGACCACAACACTTTGACCAAGAGAACCTTTTTCTTCCACAGTACTCGAGTCGATGTATGATCGATCCGGACTGGCTCTAAATGGACTGATCTATCAGGTGCTACCGGGCCTGCTGTAGTGGTAATATGCTACTCTCGTTGAAGGATAGCCCTCTGAATCGAAGATACATGGAAGACGTCATGAAAAGTCCCTAACTCTAACGATAGCTGTAGCCTATAAGCCAAAGGATAGATCCGTTCCAGGATCAAGTATGGTCCCATAAATCGAGGGCAGAGCTTCTTGTGCCCCCGCACCCGTGAGACACCATACACCGGGCGTATCTTCAAGAACACCCTGTCCCCAACCTGGAACTCCACCTTTCGATGCCTCATATCATTGTACTTGGTCTGCCTACTTTGTGCCTCCAGCATCCGATCCCTGATCAGCCGTATCTGAGCATCTGTATCCTCAATATAGTCTGACCCAAGTTCCCTGTGGTCCTCATCCTGGACCCAAGATAATGGTGTTCGACACTTCTTGCCATATAGAGCCACATATGGTGCCATCCCAATGCTCGCTTGGTGATTCTTGTTGTAGTAGAATTCAATCAAGGGCAAAAGTCTTTCTCAGGGATTCCCCGTGTACAGTATACATAAATGCAGCAGATCCTCCATAGTTCGGTTGGTTCGCTCTGTCTGGCCGTCGGTCTGAGGATGGAAAGCAGTGCTAAAAGCAAGCCGAGAACCCAACAATAACTGCACAGCTCTATACTCACTAGAAGTGAACCGACCGTCACGATCTGAGACAATCATCCTGTGGATGCCGTGGTACCTTGTGAACTGCTCCACAAAGAACCTCACCAAAATAGCAACTGGGCAGTCTTTCCTGATAGGTATAAACTGGGTAACCTTCGTCAGTCTATCGACAATGACCCATATAGAATCATGCCCAGAGTGGGAGCGAGGCAATCCGTGCACGAAATCCATAGCTATATCCTCAAACATTCACTCTAGCATAGGTAATGACTGTAGTAACCCTCCCGTGCTCTTGCACTCTGCCTTTACCCGCTTGCAGTCTCGCAATGCGTCACATAACATATGATTTACCTCTTCGTCCCCAGCCAGTACATTCTCCTCCACAGATCTCTTGTCATCTTTGTGATACCGGGGTGCACTTAGTACTGAGAACAGTGTGCCTCCCTGAGTATATCCTCCGGGATACCACCTCCTGTGGGTATATAGACTCGGCCATGGAAATGAACGTGGTCATCACACAAAGAATAGTCCTCCGACTTTCCCCTTCTAGGGCTATGAACACTAGCTCCAAATCCGCATCCGACCTCTGATGTGCCCTGATGCGCTCCCGTATATCACGTTTGATGACCAAGGAGTTCAAGTACTCCTGATAAATATTCGGCTCAGCTCTGGAAACCGTGGTAATGTGCATATCCTCCAGCATCCATACCAGCTCCATAGCCATCACCCGGGGCTCCGGTCAAGTAGTGTCGACTCTCCTGCTCAAGGCATTTGCCACGGTATTCACCTTCCCCGGGTGATAATGCATCTTGTAGTCATAATCATACAGGAACTCAAGCCATCTACGCTGGCGTAGATTCAGATCCTTCCGCGTGTCAATACATTTGAGGTTCTTGTGATTTGAGAGATATCACAATGAACCCCATACAAGTAGTGCCTCCAAACCTTCAATGCGAATACCACTGCCCAGAGCTCCAAATCATGTACGGGGTATTTCTGCTCGTGCTTCTTCAGCTGTCTCGAAGCATATGTGATGACATGTCCATGATGCATCAGGACTGCACCCATCCCCTGATATGATGCGTCGGTATAAATGTGAAATCCTTCCTTATCAAATGGAAGTGCAAGGATGTGGGAAGAGGTGAGCCTGTCCTTCAACTCTTGTAATACTGCTTCACACTTATTGGTCCAAGTAAAATCTGCATCCTTCTTTGTCAAGTACGTGAGGGGAAGTGTTACCCTTGAGAAACCCTCCATGGACTTGCGATAATATCCCGCCAGTCCCAAGAAACTGCGTATATCTGAAGCTGACTTTGGCCGCAGCTAATCTCAAACTGCCTGTACCTTGGCCGGGTCCACGGACAACCCGGATCCACTGATAGTATGCCCCAAGAATGCTACCTCCTACATTCGGAACAGGCACTTGGAGAACTTTGCATACAACTGATGCTTTCTCAGCTTTCCCAACACTAGTGACAAATGCTGGTTATGCTCCTCCTTTGTCCGGGAGTAGATCAGAATGTCGTCAATGAAAACTATAACAAATCAATCCAGGAAGGGCTCGAAGACGCGATTCATCAGACTCATAAATATGGAAGGTGCCTTCGTGAGCCTGAAGGGCATCGCCAAGAACTCGTATAGGCCGTACCAAGAACTAAAGGTTGTCTTTGGGATATCCTCCTCCTGAATGCCCAGCTGATACTACCCGGACCTCAAATCCAGCTTGGAGAACCAAAAGACTCCCTATAGCTAATCAAAAAGCTCGTTGATTTGGGGCAACGAATACATGTTCCGGACTGTCAGCTGATTCAGCTCTCGGTAGTCGATGCAGAGCCGCAATGATAAATCCTTCTTCTTAACGAATAACACCGGTGCTTCCTATGGTGACGAGCTTGGTCTGACAAATCCTGATTCCACCAGCTCCTGCAATTGGGTCCTGAACTCCACAAGCTCTTTAGGGGCCATCTTATATGGTGTCCGAGTTACGGGCCTCGCTCCCGGCACCAACTGAATTTGGAAGTCCATATCCCTAGTCGGTGGCAATCCGAGCAATTTCTCTAGGAATACGTCGGAGAAATCCCGAACCACAGGGATATCAACAATAGAGGCTTCTGCTCCCGCTATATCGAAGCAGATAATGTATACCTACTACCCTTAATCATAGGACTTAACTGCCTGTACAGATGATAATAGAAGGTGGGAGACAAGTCTAATACCTTTGATGATGATGTTGGTGTCTCCATACCGTAAGGTGATCCTCTTTGATGGGCAATCAATCCGGGCACGGTTCCAATGCAACTAAGTCATGCCCAAGATTTGATTGAAGTTTGGCATTCTCAAAATCGTCGTCGATGCTTCGAAGGTCTTTCCTCCAATTTCTACCTACATGTTACACTTGACAGATGATAATAGCTCTGATCCGTCTGGAAGATGCACCCTCCTGGTTACGCCTGTGAATCAGTCAATGCTCGCTAGTCCTTCCAGGAAGGCTTCTGATGCAAACAAGTGCAAAACACCCGTATTGAATAATGTATGAGTGGGCTTGCCACTGACAAAGACTATGCCTTGGGTTTTTGTTTGAATTATAACATGTTTGTTATTCTACTAAGGTTGGTAAGGTACTATAAAATGAAAGCTAGATTGCAATTAAATTAAAGTACCTGTAATAACTTTCTTGGGGTTCCTTGGCTCGGCGAGGTCCAAAGCGTACATTTGCTCCTGCCATCGACCTCGGCCATAATGTCCTCAGCCTTGGCTTAGACCTCATCCTCGACCTCGGCCCTGCTATGTCGGAGGGGCTACCAGAGGTGAAGGAGGAGGTAGTGAATGGAACTGCTGAGGGCAGTTAGCTTTTACGTGCCCTGGCTATTGACATCTAAATCAAATCATTGGTCGGGGGCCACAGTCATCCTGTCTCCTCGGGTGATGTATATATAGTCGCTGGGGAGCTAGTACTACAGGAGGCCCTTGCTCCTGCCTGAAGTTGGGACGATAACGTCCCCCAACCCTTCTTGTAGCTCGTCACTCTGCCACTATGGGAGCCCCTACTGCTCTCCCCATGGGATGATCCATCCAATGGTCTCTTTCCCTTGCTCTGTACCATCAGTTGGCATTCCTCCAGCTTCTTAGCCATCTCTATGATCTGCGTCGAAGTGTCGTGGGAAATGAACAGTAGATCCTGCCTGATAGAGTCCATAAGCCCCAGATAGAACCTCTTGACATACATCCTGACATCCAGATCATATATCCCCAAGAACCTGGCCAGATGGGAAAACTCCCTCTGGTACTCTGTCACTGATCTGGTCCCCTGCCTGAGGTTCAAAAACCTTTCCTCCAAATCATCTCTATCTGTAACGGACACGAAGTGCTCTAAGAAGGCCTCAATGAACTCATCCCATGAAATATTTGACAGAGAGCTCTCTGCATATGTGGAGTCCAACTTGTACTTCCACCATCTCTTCGCATGAACACCCAGTACAGAAGTCTCCAAAGTAACTATCTTCCTAACAGGGCAGTTGATGCCTGCAAGCATCTCCTGAATGGCCTCGAGCCACTCCTCCATATTTACCTCATTCTCTATCCCATGGTACATCGGTGGGGACAGATTCTTGAAGGCACTCAACAAATTCGATCCCAGAATGGGCTGTTAGGCCGGGGCCTGCTGATCCTTAAAGGCATCAAGGATGGATGTCAGTGTCTGCCCCATCTTTGTCTGATGGAAAGGTGTGGCAGCTGGAGGGGGAGGCATCACATCCTGCGGTACAGTGACCCACGAAGGGTGCATAAATGTGAGGTTTATATTAATATTGGCCAAAAATCATTTCTTAAATGGATAATTTTCTATGACTTGTATACATTGGCACACCATCGCTTCCGCTGTATAGTTTGTCCGCAAACTAATGCCCGAGCGGGGTGTTCCAGCATTGTGGACTTCTTTCTCAATAATCGTTTGATTAGTTGATACCAGTTTGTAAGACCCCCCTTACTAAGGAGGTAACCTAGTCTTATGCCCAGAAGTGCCGCCTTTCGGTGACACTTGGCACACAAGGGCTAGTCGACACCGCAAGATGCCTATCCTGCCGGCTAGTACGATCATTCAACCTATAGGCCAATCGAAAATAGAAGAGATATAAGCAATTATGTATCAAGTCCAAATCATAGCATCATCATAATATAAATAAAATGAGAGATACAATAGGCCACAATGAGTACAGAATGTAAGAGAAAGGGGCTTATTCCCTGTACATAGTAATAAAATCTCTCTCACACAAAATCTAACTAAGCGGAAGCTAATCTATCAACATTACACGCGTCATCACCTGACGCCGCGCTATAGTGGTAGTTGGTTGTATCAACTCCTCATGTCCTGTCACCTCATCCTACTGGTGCTCCAGCTCCTCGAGCTCCTAAAATGATACAGTCGCAACCGACCGATAGTCATAAAGACTAAGTCATTTTGTCCTTGCCTCTCCCCTGCGACTCCTAGGTACCGAGCGGGAGGATGAAGCAGAGAACAACAAGGGGTATAAAAAGTATAGCAGGTGATAGTGGATTTAGTCTATCATGGTTATATAATGACAGTATATCATTACTCTAGTAGTTTTGTATGGTATGAGTACAGTAAGTAAGAACAACACTGAAAAGTAGCGCGGTAAGTAAAGTAAAGAATGGAGCAGAAAGTAAACGATCTACTGCTAAACTACCATCACAGAAGTACCTTAACTTATATGAATGACCATACAAACTTATATGTTAAGATACAAACTTATATGTTAAGGTTTCACAAATATAACTTATCATATAAAAGAGCCCATACTAATTTATATGATAAGGATCTATAGTGCGTATATCCTAAGTATATATGTATGGTATGATATGCGGGTTATGTATCATACAAGTGCAACTCACCCACACAAATCTATGAACACAGACCTTTAGTTCTCACTTTTTGGAGTTAGCTTAACTCTCAGGTACTACCGTTGTGTCTACGACAACAGTGGATCAGGTGTCTCCACTCCTAGGCGGGTATACAGATTACTAGGATTAGACCTTCCGTACGCCTCTAAAGAACACACCAGAGTTGCCACGTACTAAACCACTGGCTAATCCACCAAACTTTTAGGTCCGGTGTGCATTTTTGGGGATTGTCCTCCAGACCATAGTATAAATAACCTACTGGCCCCTCAAACCCTCACACCTCACCCGAGTCACCGTACTACCATCGGTGTGACGATTGGATCAGCACCACATGACCCGTAACTAATATGTTCTATGCACATGCAATTTATTTCCAACCTGAGCCTTCAGCTCGCAGGACTATAACCCGTCCTGTATCCAAATATCCGAGCCTCTAGCTCGCAGGACAAAACATGTCTTGTATCCAAACATCAGAGCCTCCAGCTTGTAGGACAAAACCCGTCCTGTATCCTCCACCCCTATATGGGTGAGATTGTCACATCATTCCCTTAACCTATTAGGCTACTATTGTCTAATGCTTATTAGTCATAACAACTTATGGTTAGTCCTTGTACTGCCCAGGGCATACCCGGTGAAGGGCTCTCGAGGGCACTTGGAACTATGATGGGCTGAAGCCAAAAGCTCTCTTTCTCAAGGATACTTACTTTTATTAGTGTTTACCCATTATTAATACCCGGCTCTCAATATTGCTCTTGAGTGAACCTAATGACTTAAGGTATTATTGGGAGAATGATGGTCTTCCACTGGTCTCCATTCTAATTACTTTCCTTGTGCTTTGCACTCTAACACAAGTTACTATGTAATGATACACTTGACAATAACTAGGGTCAAAGATAGGGGTTAGATCTGATTTACTCTAGAGGGGGGTTGAATAGAGTAATAAAACTTTTTGGTTGTTTAAAATATTATGAGAATATATTAGTGATACCAGTAGTAGTAATAACAAGAAAAGATAATCTAATCTAATCTACCACAACAATATATCACAGCATAGCTAGCCTATCACAACCACAACAAGAACAATAAGAAAAAAGGCAACTAGACAACACAAGAAATTTTATAGTGGTTCCCCAACCTGGGCACATCCACTCTTCTACCACCCTGGTAGGAATCCATTAGCAGGTTTTTGATCAGGTGACTGCCACCACAAGATCTATTTCCAGGGAGATCTCACAACCCATTGAGCTTTTGATCAGGTGCCCAAAAAACCAAAATAAACTTTTGAAGGGAGTTAATAAACCCTTTTACAAGTGGGGGGAGAGAGATTTGATGGTGTCTTCTCATTCTCTATTCAAAAGAGAAGACAAGTGGATTTGTTGTTGTCAAGGCTCCTTCAAAAATCACTTGAAGCCTTGCTCAGGGTCTAGGTCTTCTGTCTTGACTTGAAATAATCCAAGAACTTCTGTCTGTTATAATGATTGTTGTCCTTGAAAGCTCCTGGATATGAAGTTGAAGAAGACTCTTGATTTTGTGTTTGTTCTTGTTCTTCTTCTTCAGAAAGATCAAGGTGAAAACAGGATGTTTTCTGCCCAGAGAATGTCTGAGACTGTTTTCTGTATATCTGTTTTTCTCTATTACTTGCTCTGTCTCTGAAAAGAGAAAAATCTCTTTTATATTCTCTGTCAAAATTCTCCTTTGAATTTTGAATTCTCTGCATTGAATGTTGATTGCCTGGAGAATGAAAATCGCATGGAGAAAAATGTCTTTAATGAGTTTCCCCAACTGTCCCAATAAATTAAGCAAGTAATTAACCTGATGAAGACCATAATCAATGCTGCCAATAACGGCTATATTCAGAGAATATGATCATTAATTACTTCAGGAAATTACTGCTAAGTAATATGGAATAAGGACAGAAATGAGGGAAAAACTCTAAGTCTGGCTGGATAGAATTCGTCGAACTCTGAACAGATTTCGTCGACCGGAGATCCAAGTTCATCGAGCTGAGATATCTTGTTTGTCGACATGAGAAAGCCTGTTCGTCGACCTGAGCTCAGCGAATTGCATTCTGGAGATAACTTTCCGATTCTGCGCTCCAAGTTCGTCAAGTTGAAAATCTATCTTCGTTGAGCCGAGTTCAGAGAAATTAATCTGGAAAGAATGTGTTGAAGCTGAACTCTAGACTTCGTCGATCTGAGCTCGAATATCATTGAGCTCAACTCAGAGAATTAACTCTGAGTTCGTCAAGTAGAGTACGACTATCGTCGAACTTAAATTTTGAACTTGATTTCTTCTAAGTCTTGAGTCAATCTGAGGTCTTCTGCTAGCTAGTCCATGTAAGGTTGAACCTACAGACTTAGCCTAAACTCTAGGAGTTAAAGACATGACCCTGGCTATACATTGTGGGTCAGACATCCTAATTAGTGAAACTAGCCAAAATCCAACTAGGGATCCAATAATCTCCCTCTATTTGGGTGAGGTCACTAATACAAATGAAAGAAAACAATCACAAAGTAAAATAAATATATCTGGCAAAAAATTTAAATGATATCTAGCAGATATGTACATAATAAGCTTTGTGACAGATTAAACTATTATAGTTCAGAAAATCAAAACTAAACAAGATATTCATTTCTTCTTCTGCTTTTCCTTGTCAGCTTTGTCATGTCTGCAGCTCCAATTATATTGAGAGAGGCTGCTCTAGGTACAACATCCTCTGGATGCAAGTTCATATAGGCATCTACATTGAAAAATTTGTTAGTCTTTTCATACCTTTTCAGCTCTTCTTTCCTGTAGATTGACATAGTAGAGTATTGTGATGGATCTCTGCCTTTAGCTTTGGCTTTATTAATCATAGAGAGTTCAACAAGCTCTTGAAATCTGGTCATTCTCGCTGTTGTATCCTGTTGAGGATCCACAAAGGGACTAAGTGGAGAATCCGGCCTTTTTGGACTTTCAGCTTTTTTAGTTTCAGATGCTTTCTGTTGTTGTTGCTGCTGCTGTTGCTGTCTGCTGCTTGAGGAATATCTTTGCTGACTGCTTCCTTAAGATTTGGAAGATCTACCTGGTTGTCTTTGATATGTTTGAGCATATGGATTAGATCTCTGAGAAATATGTCCAGAAGCACCAACTGCTGGAGGAGGAGGAGGACCTCTCCAGTTCCTTTGAGAAGGAGGAGGAGAGTACCTTCTACTCTTCTTCCTGGCTTTTTGCTCATTCTTGGAAAGCCGCATCCAAGCAGGCATACCTGGATATGGAGAAATATTCTGTAGAATATAGTATGAAGTATCATGAGTGGGATTTGGTTTAGGAGCAGCTTTAGGAATAACCTTTCTCTTCTTAACAACTTTCTTCTTGACTTTAGTATTATCAGAATCAGCATCATCATCTTCATCATCAGAAGATCCTTGAGGATTATCATACAAGACATCAATGCCCTTCAGAATATCTTTAGATATTTGTTTTTCATCTTGAGGAGCCACTGAAGGTTCTGGAAGTTCAACTTCTGTTTCCGAAATACTTTCAGAGATTAACTTATTTTCTTCTTCAATATCAGCCATAAAAATTTCATCTGAATCTGGTACATGACTATCATCCATCATGTATGTAGGAGGGGAGATAGCCTTTTGTTCTGGGGAGGAGACTAACTCAAGAACATTCTCAGTCACATATTCTTTTATGATCACTAGAGCAGCAAAACTTACCTTGAGTTGCTTGGCAACTGTAGGGCTTATTGGAGAAGAATAAGGTAAAATAGCCATAGAAGGCTTTGGGCAGACTACTGGAAGAAAATTCAATTGAACTGTATCAAATGAATTTAATATATTAAATAAATCAACTGTGGGATTGACAAACCAATTACCCTCAATAAAAACTGCTTGAATTTCTATAGTTGTATCTGTACATAATATATCAACTGTTACTATCTCAGCTTCTGTAAGCATATGTACATCAGTCTCTACCTCTGTGAACAAAATTTCTGCTACTGCTGTTGGAGCTAGAGCTAGAGCTGGAGCTGCTTCTTCATTGAGCATCTCCCCCTGCCTGATTTCAGTGTATACTGGGATCTGGCCCCTAGAAGAAGAAGGGACAGAGGAGGCAGCAAGGAGAGCAACAAAAGATGAAATGAAGGAAGCAAGAGGTGTAATGGCCTCTGCTCTGAGTTGCTTGAGGACTGGAGTGATGTGCTTCAGGATGGTGGAAAGGGAGGAGGAATCTATGTCCATAAACACTAGGGTGGGGAGTGGCTGGTACAGCCCTTGTGCCCTCAGAAGTCCTGGAAAAGGATGAAGCCTTGTATGCTTAGTGATGGTCCTCTCCCATATTCCAAATAAGACACAAGTCAGCCTTTTGGAAGAATTTATGAATATGGTTTGGGAGACCAGTGATTCAGATGCTTTTTTTTGGAGGAATATTCCCAGTATTCTTCCAAAACAGACTTCCTTCTTATTATTCTTCTTCTTAATCAAATCAAACAGCAGTTTGCCCCAGTTAACTGCTTTCTTCTCAACCAGAGCACTCATCAAAAGAAATTGGTGTCTGGTGATGTAATCATGGGCGGTATGCTTGCCTAATAAAACCTTGCCGACAACATCAGCCAAAAATTTATACTCAGCAGATAAATTTTTCATTAGAAGTTTATTTGGGTTATCTCCAGTATGACCCATCTTTATCATACTCAGAATTATCCATCTCTATATCTTCATTTCCATTTATCAATCCAAAAATCTCAGTCAAAACGGTGGGGAAAAGAGAGACTTAATTACCAGAGATAGTGCCGGTCATAGTATCTGCGTCTGGTGTTGAGGAGGTGAACACCCATTCTCTTATTTCAATTGCTATAATCTTGATTCTCTGGGTCATAAAGTTCTTCAGTTTCTGTTCTTCAAACAATCACAGTACGTCCAAGAAGATTTGGTCTGAGTGCTGGAAGGAATCAAAATCAATGTTGAAGCCCATGCAGAACTTCAATGCAGCAAGGGAGTTTGCCGGAAATGCCATTAGTTCGCCTGCAAAAGAAAAACAGAGATCAAGTGCAAGGGAACAGAAAGCCCGGGACGGAGCTCGAAGAAAACCTAGATATATGGTTTTCAGAATATGAAGCGGCAGACTCCGTCCGCCGAAAAATAAAAATTCTTCGATCTCAGGTCGATGAAATATTTTATTGACAAAAGAATTCGTCGATCTCAGTCAGAAGAAGTGAAAAAATTTCGTCGATATCCATTCGACGAAAAATTTTCTGAAGCAATATCGTCGATCTCCATTTGACAAAAAGAGCTTCACACACAGAGAGTTCGTCGATCTCCGTTCGACGAATTTCTCAACAACGTTTCTCAGTTCGTCGATCTCCGTTTGACGAATTGAGCCAAATTCTTCGACCGCAGACATAAATTTAAATTAAGGCATCTTCATTGATCACACCAAGCTGATTTTTAAAGAACATATGGTTCCTTTCATCCGAGGGTTTGGTGAAGATGTCTGCTCTTTGCAAATCAGTGTAGATGTAGACAAGCTTAATTTTATTTTTGTCCACACACTCTCTAATGAAATGATGTCTGATGTCTATATGCTTAGTTCTACTATGATGCACTGGATTTTGTGCAATGGAAATTGCACTTGTGTTGTCACATAGTAAAGTTGAATTATTTAAGTTGAAGCCATAATCCAGGAGTTGGTTCTGAATCTACAGCAACTTGGAACAACAACTGCCAACTCCTATGTATTCTGCTTCAGTAGTTGAAGTAGACATAGATGATTATTTTTTGCAAAACCAAGACACTAGTCTCATACCAAGGAACTGTCATGTCCCTGAGGTACTTTTTCTGTCTACTCTACATCCAGCAAAGTCAGCATCTGAGTATCCAGTTAACTCAAACTCTGACTCAGTTGGATACCAGAGTCCTAGACTAGGACAACTCTTTATATATTTTAAAATCCTTTTTAAGAAAATAAGGTGAGATTCTTTAGGGTTCACCTGGAACCTATCACAAAGACATGTAGTAAATATGATGTCTGGTCTACTTGCTGTAAGATATAACAAGGACCCAATAATGGCCCTATATAATTTTTGATCAATAGGTTTCCCATGTTCATCAGAATCAATTACAGCATTTGTAGCCATAGGTGTTTTCTTGGCTGAGGCATATGACATCACAAACTTTTTGATTAGCTCCTTAGAATACTTAGATTGGGATATGACGATGCCATCAGGTAGCTGCTTCACTTGGAGACCAAGGAAGTAGGAGAGCTCACCCATGCTACTCATTACAAACTTTGAATGCATGAGGTCAGAGAACCTCTTGCATATTTTGGAATCTGTGGACCCAAAAATAATGTCATCTACATAAATTTATACTAATAAGATTTGATCCTTACGGTGTCTAGTGAATAATGTCCTATCTACTATGTCCCTAGAAAACTTATGCTCTAGAAGAAAGCAAGCTAAGGTTTCACACCAAGCACTTGGAGCTTGCTTTAAACCATAGAGAGCTTTATGCAATTTAAAGACATAAGAGGGATGAGTTGGAGAGATAAAACCTGGTGGTTGTTCCACATAAACTTTTTCTTTAAGTTAACCATTCAAGAATGCACTCTTGACATCCATTTGGTATACTTTGAACTTTTTATAAGCATCATATGCAAGGAAGATTCTGATTGCTTCCAGCCTTGCAACAGGTGCAAATGTCTGGTCATAGTCAATCCCTTCCTCTTATCTGTAGCCTTGAGCAACCGGCCTTGCCTTGTTCCTTATGATAATACCTTGGGCATCAAGCTTGTTTCTGAATACCCATTTAATTCCAATGACTGGGTAGTCTTTTGGTCTTGGAACTAAATCCCAAACTCTACATCTCTCAAATTGGTTGAGCTCCTCTTGCATTGCAATGATCCAGTGGGGATCTTGCTCTGCATCTTTAATGGATTGGGGCTTAATTTGAGATATGAAGCAGACATACATCAAGTCTTGGTTGAGTTGATGACTAGTCTGCACACCAACTGAAATGTCTCCAATCACTTGAGATACAAGGTGATCTCTAAGTGTGAAAAATTCAGTAGGAGGAGTTGGTTGAGCAACAACTTGGGGAATTAATTCCTCTTGTGAAATTACAGCTATTGTTGGTTCTTCACTGATTTCAATATCTTCATCTTCACTGTCTTCAGCAATGTGTGGGGAAGGATGGCTAACAGCCTCATTGGTGATGGTTAATTCATTCAGCTTCTTACACAAATGTGGTTCCTGCAAAGAATTTGTAAGAATTGGTTTCAAGATTGCCTAAACACCTAGAGGGGGGGGGGGGTGAATAGGTTCAATTCTTTTTCTACTTAGACAGTTAATAATTTGATCACAACACAGATAAAATCTACCTTTTTCTACTTAGACAGTTAATAATTTGATCACAACACAGATAAAATCTACAGTTAACACAGCACACAATAAACCAATCATAGCACACACACACAGTTTTTATAGTGGTTTCCCAATTGATGGGTACATCCACTTTCCCCTTTCACCTATCTAGTAGTATACTAGATCCGGCCTAACTTCCATCCACCTTCTCAGATCCACAGATCTTATAACTCAGAACCCAAACTGGTTCTTACAGCTCACACTTCAACAAGTGCTACAACTCAGGCTCTTCCCAAGAACCCTACCTCAGAGTGAATCCCCACTCCTACCACTCAGGCAATCAAGCTCTACCTCAGCCTTTGTCACCAGGCCTACAACTCAGAGAACTCAATCTCCTACCTCAGGCAAACAACCCTACCTCAGCCTTTATAGTTACAGGCTTACAACTCAGAGAACTTAATCTCCTTCACTCAGATCTAAAATAGATCCTACAGAAATTTGATTAAGAAGATGTTCCTTCCTTCACTCAGAGAGAGATGAGGGAATCTTGATCAGATCTTGTTGGATCTGCTTTCAACTGTTCTTTGCAGTAAAGAATTTGATTCAACCTGACTTAGCTTATTCAAAGATTCTTGAAAGAGAGAATGTAGGTTGAATATTCTTGAGAAGTTGGTGTAGATCCAGTTTCTTCCACCTTGCAGAATTAAATCTGCAATCTCGAACAGATCTGCTATGAAGCAATCCCCTTTTATGATTTTGAATCAGAATCTTCTTATTGTACTGGAATCTGTGAATTCTTCTTGGAGAATTCCACTTTAATTTCTCTCCGTCTTCTGTTGTTATTATATTCTCTAATAGCTCGGCTCTATTTATAGTTTACATTAAAGGCAACTGGCTGATCTGGTACTTGACCGACACCTGACAGTTCTGACATGCCTAATTAACCATGATAATTCTGGCAGCTGTTAAGTCTTCAGTCTTGAGATTTTGCACTTAGAGTTATTTAACTTAGCTGAATGTGTCGAGACATAAGGATAATATGTGTCGACACAGATGGAGTATGTGTCGACACAATTACCCTGGTGTCGACACACTTCCTTTGGTATTGTCGACAAACATTAGAAACTGTCAGCGTAGCTCTTCACTTAGTCTCAACACTGTCTTTGTAGACTGTATCGACACACTTCAGAAAACAATCGAGACAGCACCTTCAAAAAGTTCTCGACATGCAGCCTTTGTAGAATGTATCGACTTACTTCAGGAACTGTCGACACAACTCTTTATCAAGTTCTCAACACAGCCTTTTTAGAATGTGTCGACATACTTCAGGAACTATAGACACAACTCTTTATCAAGTTCTCGACATAGCCTTTGTAGAATGTGTCGACACAAGTCCTGTGTGTCGACACAGCCTCTCTAAATGTAGACCCAAGTGCTGAGTGTCGACATAGTTGCTTCTTTACACTTGTCAACTCAATAGTCTAAGTGTGTCGACACAAGTTATTAGTGTAGACATAGTTGATGTCGACTTAAACTCTGGATGTCGACACAAAAATAATTGTCTCGACAGTTTTGTACTTAAAATATTTTCTGCATTTTTTTGCCTGCACAAACTAACTCAAAACACCATCAAATATAGCCTGATGTATATTATTGAGTTAGGTGTGGCTTCTCCAAATCAGGTACACAAATTCCAATGTACACAACAGAATCACTGGTATAAATTTCTTTCTCCTTGTAAAACATGTTAGTCTCATCAAATGAAACATGGACAGATTCTTCTATTTTCATGGTAGATTTATTATAGATCCTATAAGCCTTGCTTACTTGGGAATATCCAAGAAAAATTCCCATTTTAGCCTTAGCTTCAAATTTTCTAATGTGTTTCTTATTATTGTTGTGAATGTAACATAAGTAATCAAATATTTTAAATAGTCTACTTTAGGTTTCTTCCATTTAAGTAGCTCATAAGGAGTCTTATTCTTAAGCTTGTGTATAAGGCTTCTATTCAGTACATAATTTGTTGTGCTCACAGCCTCTGCCCAAAAGGATAGGGACAAATGAGCATTTGCAAGTAATATGCCTACAGATTCAATTAGGGTTCTATTCTTCCTTTCAGCAACCACATTTTGTTGAGGTGTTCTAGGAGCTGAGAAGTAGTGTCTGATACCTTCCATCTCAAAGAACTCTTGCATAAGAAGAGACTCAAACTCACTACCATGATCACTTCTTATCAATACAACTGGAGTAGAGTACTCAATCTGTATGTTCTTGAGAAAATCTGTAAGAACCTTAAAGTTATCAGACTTAGATCTCAGAAAGAATACCAAGTGAATCTAGAGAAGTCATCTATATCACTAATGTATAAGATTTACCTCCTAGACTTTGTACAACAATAGGTCTAAAAAGGTCCATATGTAGCAAGTATAATATTTTAGGTGAGTAACTTTTATTTACAATATTCTAGGTCCATATGCTAGCAATTTGATTTAGCACCTCAGGTATGTTTGCAGCTAGATACAAACTTAGTATTCTCCTCAGATTTGGTTTTTTTGATGCTTTCGTTAATCTTGTAGAAAATGATAGCACTCCAGTCAATCTTCACTTGGAAGATAACTCGTGTCATAAGGCTAAACATGTAGGAAGATATCCTATCATGCCCCCTAGTCTTGCAGAGAACTACCTTGCTAATTATTTCAGATAGAAATTTCCCTTTGGAGTTCATACCTTTCCTTGTCATGGACGATCCAATGTTTATTTTTGCGGCCAGCCCACACCATGTAAGAAATTTAGAAGTCAGATTTGAATCAATCTTAGTCTCTTCCTTTATTCTTGGAAGTTGAAGAGATTCACTTAGACTTTTGAGAGTTATTTTTACGGTTTCGCCTTGAACAGTAGACTTGATTTTGTTTCCCTTTGAGTTCAACGTAGCGTTGGAATAGAACTCAAGAACTTCCTTCTTCCAGATTTTTGTCGATTCAGAAACCAAATAATCCAGTCCGGCTTCCTGGATGAGGAATACAACCATTTTAATTTCTTGTTCAGCAGCAGTGAACGCTCCCCGAACGAGCTCATAACCTTCGTTAATATTGTTGTCCAACTTGGGCGCCATTGGAGATGAGTGAGATGAAATTGAAGAGAAGGAAGATGAATTTCTTGTCGATACAGACGGTTTAGTCTCGAGATTTCTGAGAGCGTAGTGGACAAGATCTCGTTTCCACCTATTTATTCTTTTCTAAGCAGGGAAGGACAAAAGGCGCGCGAAAATTAGTTTTGTATGTTGACACTGTTTGGATTGTGTCCACACAGACTACTAAAGTCTCGATAGAGAATTTAGAGTCATGACAACACTATGTATCAACAACAATTGCTGAGTGTCGACACAGATGACCTTATGTGTCAACACTAATTTCTGTGTGTCGACACAGGCGACCTTATGTGTCGACACTAATATCTAAGTGTCAATAAATCTATATGTCGACACCAAATGCTGAGTTTCGACACAATCTTCTTTATGTGTTGATACCAACTACTAAGTGTCGACACAAATTACTTTATGTGTCGACACAAAATTTTACTTAGTCATATTTTGAGTATAATTTTTCTTAATTTACCATTCTATTCCAAGTTCAACATGCCTAATTCAATTTTAAAGTAATTGAATTTAGTTTCATCTAGAAGTTTAGTGAATATATCAGTTACTTGAGTATCAGTAGAAATAAACTCTAAAGTTATGTCATCTTTCTCAACATATTCTCTTATAAAATGGTACCTAATTTCAATGTGCTTAGTTATACTATGTGAAACATGGTTTCTAGCAATTGATATAGCACTAGTAGAATCACAATATAGTGGAGTTTTACTTATCTTGATGTCATAGTCCTCCAGTTGATGCTGTATCCATAGCAACTGAGCATAATAACTTCCAGCTATTATATATTCTGACTCTGCTGTGGATATAGCAACACTTGTCTACTTTTTGCTATTCCATGACACCAGTCTTCCTCCTAGGAATTGGCATGTACCTGTGGTACTTTTCCTGTCTTCTTTGCAGCCTGCAAAGTCTGCATCTGAAAATTCTGTTAGCAGAAAATTTCTAGGGTATCATAGACCAAGATCTGGTGTGCCCTTAAGATATCTTAAAATTCTCTTCGCAGCAGAATAATGAGATTCTTTAGGGCATGCCTGGTATCTAGTACATACACATATAACATACATGATGTCAGGCCTACTTGCAGCAAGTATAGTAAGGAGCCAATTATCCCTCTATACAAAGACGCATCAACAGGTTTCCCTGCCTTATCTTTGTCTAAAGTCATACTTGACCCCATTAGAGTTCTCATGGTGGAAGCAGTCTCCATGTCATATTTTTTAATTAACTCCCTGGTGAACTTAGATTGGGATATGGATAAGCCATCATCAGTATGTTTTACTTGAAGTCCCAAAAAGAACTTTAGCTCACCCATGCTGCTTATCTCAAACTTCCCTTATATAAGTTTTGCAAACTTCCTGTAAAGGTTGTTCTCAGTAGATCCAAAGATTATGTCATCAACATATATCTGAACTAGGATGATCTTGCCCTTGGATTCCCTCAAGAATAGGGTCTTGTCTATTTTCCCCCTTGAGAATTTGTTCTCAATGAGGAAAGTAGACAATGCCTCATACCAAGCTCTAGGGGCTTGTTTTAACCCATATAGAGCTTTCTTAAGTCTATAGACATGATCACGAAAGTGAGGATCTACAAAACCTGATGGCTGGTCGACATATACTTCCTATTTTAGATCTCCATTCAGGAATGCTGAATTTATATCCATTTGAAAGACCTTGAATTCTTTATAGGCTACATAGATAAGGAATAGTCTTATTGCTTCCAACCTTGCTACTTGGGCAAAGGTCTGGTCAAAGTCTATTCCTTCTTCCTGCCTGTAGCCTTTTGCAACCAATCCAGCCTTATTTTTGACAATAATTCCATTTTCATCTAACTTATTTTTGTAGATCCATTTAGTCCCTATCACATTATGTTATTTAGGTCTGGGAACCAGTTTCCAAACTTGGCATCTCTTAAATTGATTCAGCTCTTCCTGCATTGCATCAATCCAAAATGAATCTAGAATGGCCTCTTCAAACTTCTTTGGTTCCATTTGAGATAGAAAGCTTGAACATAGTGCTGAGTTCAAGCTCTTACTTCTGGTCATTACACCTTGACTAGCATCACCAATGATTTGATGAGCAGGATGAGCTCTCAAATATCTCAAGTCTAGAGGTAATCTTCCTTTAGCTTGTTGATCTTCTATATCTTCAGCTAGCTATTCTTCATTTTCAGCTTGTAGGTCTTGAGCTCCCCCTGGACAGTATCCATCATCTTCAGTCTCTTGGCTTGCTAGTTTATCTTCGCTGATGGTCAGATTGTTCATCTTATCTTTTAAGCCTGTAGGACTAGAAGAAGTGCTTGGCAGCTCATAGTTTATTAACTTAGACTCATCAAAGACTATATGGACAGACTCTTCTACAACTTGAGTTGTCAAGTTATAGATCCTATATGCTCTACTATTATTGTTGTACCCAACAAATATCCCTTCTTGGGACTTGGCAGTAAACTTAGTCAAATGAGACTTACCATTGTTTAGTACATAACACTTGCTACCAAAAATCTTAAAATAGGATAAGTTTGGTTTTCTGCCTTTCAGAATCTCATAAGGAGTGTTTTTGTGGATTTTAGTAATGTAAGCTCTATTGAGAACATGACAAGAAGTATTTACTGTCTCAACACAGAAATATTCTGGGAGATAGGTGTCATTTAACAAAGTTCTACCTGCCTCAATTAGAGTTTTGTTCTTCCTTTCAGCAATTCCATTTTGTTGGGGAGTTCTAGGTGAGGAGAATTCTTGATGAATCACAAGCCCTTCACAGAACTTTGTCATGCATTCAGACTGAAACTCAGTCCCATGATCACTTCTGATCTTTACTACAGAACTATTGAATTCATTCTAAATTTGCTTGACAAAAGTCTGGAAGATATCTGGAGTTTCAGATTTTCTCTTTAAGAAGAATACCTAAGCAAACCTGGAAAAGTCATCAACCACCACAAGAGTATAGACTTTCCTACCTAGACTATGAACTGGCATAGGACCAAATTGATCCATATGCAGGAGATTTAAACACATCAATGAGTCCTTGGTATCAAGACTTTGGAAGGAAGGCCTGGTCTGCCTGCCCTTCTGACAAGCTGAGCAAATTCCCTCCTTAATCCACTTAACTTCAGGACCATTCCTTACCAACTCTTCACTAAGGAATCTACCTATGGTCTTGTAGTTTAGATGAGCTAGCCTCTTGTTCCATTTGACACAATGAGAAACTTTCTCATCTGTAACTAGGCATATATGAGTGACTATACTCTCACACTCAAAGTCTAGACAGTAAACATTTCCTCTCCTAGTGCCAGTCAAGATAACTCCTTGATCACTTGACCTTCTAATTTGACACTCATCCTTAAGGAAAGAAATATCATAGCCCAAATCACATAGTTGACTTATGCTTATACGATTATGTTTCAAACCTTTCACATAAGCTACTTGTGTGATAATTACTATGCCATTAGTTATCTTACCCAAACCTTTAGTTACTCCTTTTTCTGAGCCCCAAAGGTAAGTCTGGGACCATTCTGAATGGGAGTGTATTCCTTTGGCATGCTTCTTGTTCCAGTCATGTGCCTGGAACTTCCACTGTCCAAGTACCATGTAGGGGTATGACCACTTGTACTTACCTGCAATAAATATATATCTAACCTTAGCACCCCAAATCTAATCGGGTCCTAGGTGCAAGTTAGAATTAAACTAAACATGCCTACCTGCAGTTCTTCTGACAGGTAAGCCACCAATACTTCTCTGGACACTCTTATTGTGCTAGAAATCAATGATATACTGGCCCATCTTGCCATAGTGTTGAAATTTGTGAAGTGAAATTCGGTGAATGGAGAGCACTTGGACCTATCCACGCGGACTACGCGAATAGGTTTGCGGACTAGTAAGTCGGCAGGGATGTTGCAGACGGTTTGCTCTATAGCGGTCTGGGCGGTCTGTTCGTGCGGACTACGCAGACAGCAACGATGGTTAGCCAGGCCGGCTTGTGCTCAGCAGGCAGTTGGATCCTAGGAAGTAACCAGGCGGCTAGAATTTCTAGTCGCGGAGTCCGGCATGAAGCAGACTGAAGAACTGGAGCTCGGCATACCGGTTTGGCAGTTGCCTTGGTCTTACTCTGGTGCAGCGGCAAGTGGAAGCCGCGGAAACCGCCAGTCAGAGCAAACTGATACTGGAGTTCACCGGGACAGGCGGACTGGTTCCAGTGTCCGCTAGTAAGTGCGGACTGGCCCTAGTGGCCAGTGGTGTGGACTTGGTTGGGTCTGAATCAAGTCCATATTTGGCTTAGTCCGGGGAGATCGCGCAGTGGAGTGCAGCATGCTTCTCAGTGCACCAAGCTCGGCAGAAGTGCATGTGCCTTGGTTGCGAGTTTGGGGATGAGTGGACTGGAGGTTGTGTCCGCAACTGTGGGCAGACTGATGCTAGGTGTCCGTTGAGTCCGGCAGGAGATTTTGTGGCAACTGTAGGCTCGGGATGTGCGGACTGAAGTGGGGTGTCTGCTGAGTACGACAGCTGCTTTGCTGGCATGGCTGTGGACTTGGGATATGCAGACTATAGTCTACAATATATGTGGACTGGAAGTTTGCTGTGTAAGCAGACTGGAGCTGGAGTCCGTTGAGTCCAGAAGGTGTCTTGGTAACAAGGCTATGGACTCGGCTTGCGCACTGGAGTTGTCTGTAGGGTATGCAGACTAGTGCTGTCCATAGTATGGGCGGACTGGAACAACATGTCTGCCTGAGTCCGATAGTTGCCTTGGTGGCGAAGCCGTGGGCTCGAGATTGGCGGACTGAAGTGCTGTGTCTGCGGATTAGCAGACTGTTACTGTAGAGTCCGACTGTGGTGGTCCTGGCTTGGCCTTTGGCGACAAGGCAGACTGGAAATTGGCATCCGACCTTGGAGAAGCTAGGCGGGCTGGCTATCTTGCACAGGTGCGGCAGACTGGATTGTATCCGCGGACTGCGGAGAAGTCTTACTGCGGGATGTGGCTGTAATCCTATCGGCTAGGGCGGTGACCACACTCATCATCGTGCCTATAAATAGGACCCTTGTCTCATCAGGAAGATGTAACCTCCATGCATAAGTGAACAGTAACTTGAGCCCACACAGGTTGTTGTGGACTACCTTTTGGTGTCCACGCGGTTTGATTGAGTTGACCGGTTATGCTGTGCAAGTTGTGCGGAAAGTGCTGGAAAGCCAGGACTTGGCTCTGATTGCGGTCAGGGACAGTGCGGACTCTACGGTTAAGCAACAGGCGAAAAACAGCAGGCCGCAGACAGCAACCAGACGGTCTTCTCTTTGGCAACTTGGTTCGGGATTCAAGAAGTCGCCTGCTTCAGGCAGACTGTTCTATTCGACATTGTAGCTTGTGTGGTCTGGCGGCTAGGCAACCTCGCGGTCAGGCGGCTTGCAGATTAGCGGCTAGAGCTAGCATTGGAATAAGGGGTGGTCCGCGCGGCATGGGTTGTGGTCTGGCGACCTGGAGGACTGAGCGGACTCCACAGTAGTAGACCGACGGCTTGTAGTTGAGTCTGCGCAGCTTGTTTCTCTTGTCTTGTTTTTTGTAGTCTTTGCTTTCCCTTTGGTGTTATTTGGCGAAGCATATCTCGCCATGTATGTGTCGTTGTGTAGAGAAGTTAGCTGTAAATCAATAAAGACGCTTGTGCTGCATGTGTTTGCTGGTTGATTGACTTCAGTTGAGTTAACTCCTGCTCACTTCAAGGTCCAGGGAAGTTTCCGCATGATCAAGGTGTGAACTGGATAGTTCTGAGAATATTAATTTGGCTTTAGGCTATCCTGCTGACCACCTGGAGAAAATTCAACGTGGTAGTAGTGCCAGGTTGTTGAATTTTAACACACAGCACCAGCACTCATGCACATTGTACCTTCTTTTAAGAGCTGGCTTCACTGCAATGTTGTTTGCAGCTCTCAACCATGCTAGTACATCAGCTCTTTTCTTAGGTCTTTCAGCCGCAGCTTGCTTAGGGACATGTCTGGCAGCAGAAGTACTTGGGATATCTTGAACCCTATCTGCAGCTGCCTTCTTTTCAAAAAGCATACTCCTGATAGCTTCAGATATACCTAAGTATGTTTTGCTAACAGACTTTCCTTAGCTTGCAATTGAGCTGGCAGACCTTGTAAGTCAGCTGACACCTTGTTCTTGAGTGTTGGGGCTGGTACACCAAACACAAATGGTCCATTTTGTGCCATTTGGGTTTTCTCATGGGCTGCCCAATAGGCACTTGCACCCTTGCCATTTCTTCTGCCTTGCTCACAGTGACCATAAATACTATCATGGTCATACCTGTTAGAAGGTTGCACCACCTTTTTAAAAGAAATTTGAGGCTTAGACGCAAGTGGTTGTGTTGGAGCATTGCCTTTCCTTTTGGAATTTGCAGCTCTTATTCTTCCTTTGAAACCTGACCCCTTCTTACCCTTTTGGGAAGAGAAAGAATCTATCAAAGGTAACACAGAACTAGGTTTAGAAAACTTTGCCACTAGCTCCCTCTCCTTTTGGAGTCTACTTTCAAGATTCTTAATATGATTATTCTTGAAAGTAATGGTATCCATCTGAATAATAGTTATATTTTTCAATTTGCTAATTTCTTTGAGCTTCAGATCCAACACTTTTGCTGAGTCTGAGGCAGCCAACTTCAGACTGACATTTTCCTTCGCTAGTTGTTTGGCTAGAAGCCTGCATTCCTTAAAGGCTTGCAGGAGCTCTCCATAGTCATCAATCAGTTGATGGACGTCTCCTTCAGATTCAGAGCCATCTTTATCTCTTGAAGAAGATGCTTCTGAGTCTGGGCTTATAACATAATCTGATACTGAAGGTGAAGATTGTACCTTACTAGGACCAGGCGGCTCCTGGCTATGTTCATCCCCAGCTATAGCCATCAGCCCTATACATTTGTTGTCTTCTGTTTTATTAATATCATCCAGCATCTGCAAGAAATCTGTTTCTACAGAATCTTTCTCAACAGAGAACAACCCAATGTAGGCCTCAACATCCTCTTCATTTACTGACTCTAATGAAGAGGAGTCAGTCCAGCTTTTCTCCTTCCTGTCCAAAAAAGATTTATGCTTTTTGCCTTTATTCTGGAGTTTCTTTTTCTCACCAGACTCCTTTCTTTTGACAGGACAGTCTGCTATAACATGTCCAGGCTTGCTGCAACGATAACAAACAATTTTAGTAGAAGTTTGTTTACTAGGTTTAGAGCCATACCTTTCCTCCTTTGAGGTTTTCTTCTTTCCCTTGTAGTTGTCATCCTTCGAGTAAGAGGAATATGAAGGCCTTCTCCTCCAGTTCCTTTTCTTCAGAAACTTCTGGAATTGCCTAGAAAAGGCAGCCATCTCCTCATCAGAATTATGTCCATCTGTTGTGCTAGTATCTGAACTTTCTGACTCAGTATCAGCAACTTTTCTCGGGGGAGAAGGAGTCTTTCTCCCGCCCTTCTTTGTAGCTTCTACTTTGAAGGCCACAGACTTATCTTTGCCATAAAGCTTGCTGGACTTTTCCTCTTCCTTTCTGGCAATCAACTGCATCTCATTGGACAACAATTTTCCAAAGAAAGTTGTTGAAGGTGTATCTGCAAGTTTGGCCACTTCTCTGATGGCACAAACTTTGGTATCCCAATCCTTGGTTAAAGATCTGAGAAACTTGTCATTAAGTTCATAAGTGCTGAAGACTCTTCCATAGGTCATCAGCTCATTGACAATTCTAAAGAACTTTTCATAGCATATAGCTATTCTATCTGTCTTGGCTTGTCAGAAACTTTCATATTCTTGATTCAGCATGGATTTCCTATCCTCTCTTACTTCTTCAGTCCCCTCCATGTAGACAATTAAGGTGTCCCACATTTCCTTTGAAGTTTTGCAGTGGACTAAATTCTAAAATGTAGAATCATCTTTGACACTAACAATTTTGTTCTGTGCTCTCTTATCCAAAGTGGCTAAGATGATCTCATCTTTGGTCATCTCAGAATAACTCTTTGGAGTTTTTAGATTTGCGTCTAGAACAGATGTCTTCATTGGGATGAAAAGCCCTTCTTGAACTGTGATGTAAATTCTTGGATCAGATGCCTCCATGAATAATCTGACCCTCTCTTTCCATATGCCAAAGGTTTCTTTTCTACAAATGAGAAGTTTCATGGATCCAAGTTTTTTGTCATTTTCACATGAACCCATCTTGGCTACCTTATTGCTTTAACAACCCCATCCGTTCATATGGTATATCCTAGAAGGTCCGGCCGGGGCCCCACAACATATATCACAAAACGGGCGGTGAAGGTACGGGATGATACCAGAGTAGCGCAGTGCACCTATCACAAAGCATTCTAGCGGAAGCCTATACTACCACTTGAACTCCTCTCTTGAATGTCCAACAAATAAAACACCATATTTTATAGCATATAGGAATGTCTGACAACGTGTAAACATCATTGGCCTTATGGCCTTACAAGGCTGTCAAATAGTGGCCCCAACATTGGCGCGCAGGCCAACCACAATAAAAGAAAACACAACAAGAATTTCCACATAGCCTTCGAGGGCTAGTAGTAGCAGCAGCAACAACAACAAGGACCTCAACCTTTATGCATCCCGCTTGGCTCTCCAGCACCTGTGCATGTATAATCCACCCAACGGTGGCAAACAGAAGCAACGGTCAGCATTCAGCTGACCCAATTATAACGACCCTCCCCTTTTCTCGGGGCAGCGGTAATCTTCCCTGCAGGCATATCATATCACAAGCATGGTAATATCTTCATATAATGTGCTTTCACACACACATGCCATCACAACCATTCGCCACCCAGCCCAACGGTCAGTGCACTCAGGGCACATTCTTGGTGTTCTGGCAAAGCACTTGCCCACCACCGTATTAGGGTCACAACCAAACGGTAACTCTCTTGAGCATTTACTCCATGGCGTGCAACCAGAGTTTTATAGTCTTAGTGAACCGGGATTGGCCCTTAGCCCCCATGGTCTCACGGCGCGCAGGCCTAAGACTCTTTCTATGCTCTCCAACAGACCGCACTTTCTGGTCTCAAGTCGGATGGACATAACGCAGGTCGGATCCTCCACCCCCATTGCTCAAATCGCCTTGACATCACCGAGTACGGCGTACTCGCGGCTATAAAAAGGCGCGGGTAGGTCTCACTGATCTTGTTTTGGCATTCAAAGCCTGGGCATAATTCTTACACCCATTCTCTCACAAGAACAGCGGGTCTTTCCTGAGCACACCAGTACTTCCTGTTACTCGTTCACAGGTACGACACCACAATATCACAAATGTCAGGGGTCTTTCCTGGGCACACCAGTACTTCCTGTTACTCCCTTCACAGGTGGACACCCTACGACATTAAGCATCATAAAGGGCCTTTCCTGGTCACACCATTACTTCCTGTTACTCATTCACAGGTACGACCCAATAGCACAAGCATAACACAGATATTTTCTTGGACTGCCACTCCAGTACTTCCTGCTACTAGTCTTCACAGGCATAACCCGTTGACTTCTTAAACTACACGTTTATCATGGAGTCTTCTCCGATTCGTATGCAACATCACCAATCCAGACCAACCTGTCCAGATGTGCTTCACACAGCATGCCTATTCCGTACTCCATTTCCGGATCTATATGCCAACAAAGGGGAATCACAAACATATGCCAAAAGGAAGCCTTCACATGGCTAGGAAGAAAAGTCATTACCCTTGAAGCCCTCTTTGGTTCCATGAGCGCTAAACTGGCTTGAACGACTCACAAGAGCTTTTCCTCCGCAACGTCGACCTCGGATCTCTAGTCGGTAAACCGTAACACCACTGGTGATCAACCCCCTTTCCTCCTCCTCCTTCTTCCTCTCTCTTTCTCTCTATAGAAGTGAAGAAAGAGAAGACCAAATAAGAAATGAGATTGCTCTTCTCATTCACAGCCTTAAGGAAACAGGGAGGCCTCTTAGCCCTTAGATCCAGACTGAAGGAATGGACAGCCACAATTTCACCAAAAAGTATAAATTTTGCCTGACACGGCCTGTGACACGCCCGTGTCCCAGGCCATGTGCCTTAAGCGGTGCTCAACCGACTTATCCAGACCAGTGACATGCCCATGGGACACGCCCGTGTCACGGGACGTGTCACCCAACACACCTTCAGACACGCCCGTGTCTGTGGCCGTGTTCGTCAGGCTGAAAAAAATCCCAAAATCACCCGAGACTCACACGGCCTGTGACACGCCCGTGTACCAGGGCGTGTGCCCATACATGTCACTCGACACGCCCCAGCTCAAAATCATCGGGCTGAGTTCGTCGACCAAAGGAACACGCCATGTGACACGCACGTGTCACAGACCGTGTTCACTGCACTCGACAAACGTCGACCGCATCTCGACACTCGACGATCGTCGAGCAACTTTCGTCGAACGCGCTGACACGCCCTGTGACACGCCCGTGTCACAGGCCGTGTCTAGAGTCGACCAAATTTTGTCGACCACTCGTCGACTGTTCCTCTCGACACTCGACGCACGCAGGACAAGCCCTGGGACACGCCCGTGTCCCAGGCCGTGTCACCCAAAAATTGGCCTGCTGATAAAAATTGGGTTGTTACAACCCTCCCCTCCTACAAAAATTTCGTCCTCGAAATTAGTACACAGGTAGGCAACCAGCAATCAGCAACCAAACAGTTATAACATTAAAATTTTATGTTACAACACAATTCTCTCCACGGATTACAGAAACAGCTTGGGAAACTCTTCTCCCATGATTTGCTCTCGCTCCCATGTAAGTTCTTCACGGCCGCAGTTGTCCCACCAGACTTTAACCATGCCGACCGTCTTGTTCCGCAACTGTTTCTCGGCTCGATCCTCGATCTGAATGGGTTTAACTCTCATTATTATCCCATACTCCACCGGCACATGATCATCCGCGATCACTTGGGCTAGATCTTTAATGGCCTTCCGAAGCACCGAGATGTGAAATACATCATGTAATCCACCTAAGTATGCCGAAAGAGCAAGCTGATATGCCGCTTCTCCGACGCGCTCCACCACTTCAAATGGACTCAAATATCTTGGACTCAACTTTTTAAAATGTCGAATCCGGGAGACACCTTTGAAGGGCTTGATCTTCAAGTAGACCCAATCGCCAACCGCAAATTCCACGTTCCGGTGCTTGGCGTTGTAGTACTTAGCTTGTCGATCTTGAGCAATAAGTAGCTTCTCTCGAATAGTTCGTATGGTTGAGTTTGCTTCATCAACTTCATTTGGTTTATACATTCGAGCTTCGCTCGCTTCTACCCAAGCCAAGGGAGTACGACACTTCTTTCCATATAGCGCTTCATATGGTGCCATCCCAATGCTCGCCTGGTAGCTGTTATTATACCCAAACTCCACCATATAGAGATGATCTTCCCATCTCTTTCTGAAGTCGAGGGCGCACATTCGGAGCATGTCCTCCATCGTTCTGTTGGTACGTTCAGTTTGGCCATCTGTTTGGGGATGAAAGGCCGTACTGAAAGTCAACTTCGTGCCCAACAGTCGGTGAACAAGCCTCCAATCATTTGACGTGAATTGCTCATATCAATCACTTACGATGCTCCGAGGAACACCGTGAAGCCGTACAATCTGCTCAACATATAACTTTGCCAAACTTTCGACTGAATCATCCCGCCTGTTCGGGAGAAAATGTGCCACTTTAGTTAGCCGGTAAACAATCAACCAAATGGAATCATTTCCTCGCTGCGATCTCGGCAATCCGTGCACAAAATCCATGGAAATATCATCAAATTTCCATTGTGGGATCGGCAGCAACTTCAAATAATCTCCCAGCTTTTGGCATTCCACCTTCACCATCGCATATGTTTGGCATTTGGACACATAGAGGGCAACATCTCTCTTGAGCCCTGACCACCGGAATAACTTTTTCATATCAATGAACATCTTTGTGCTCCCTGGGTGAATGAAATACTTTGTATAATGCGCTTCATACATCAGTTCTTCCCTCAATTTACCCACATTCGGGACGCACAAATGGCCCTCTTTTCGCAAAATACTGTCATTCCAGGAGAATTTGCCTTCTGGCCCTTCGTTAATATAGCATAAGAGATCTTCATCCAACTCCGTTGCCCGTCGAACTCGGTCCGCAAGGTCACTTTGCACCTCCGTCCAGTTCAAACATGCCTTGGCAGTGGCATTTTTGTCAACACAATATATCTCTAACGCTTCCAGTTCCTGGATAAGGCGTTCATCATGCCTTTGTAACCAATTCGCTCTAGTCGGAACCCTCCGACTCAAGGCACCCGCGACAACATTCCCCTTTTCGGGTGTATAGTGAATTTCAAATGTGTAGTCCCCAAGGAACTCCAAACACCTTCGTTGTCGCATGTTTAAGTCTTTCTGCTCCAATAGGTACTTTAGGCTCTTGTGATCTGTATAGATCTCCACCTTCACGCCATAAAGGTAGTGTCGCCACAACTTTAGTGCAAAAATCACCGCCACTAATTCCAAGTCATGGATGGGATAATTTCGCTCATGCACCTTCAGCTGGCGTGAGCCATAAGCAATTACCTTTCCATTTTGCAGAAGAACACAGCCTAAGCCGCTCCCTGAGGCATCACTATAAATAACAAATCCATCGGTCCCACTTGGCGAAGACAACACTGGCACCGTGGTCAACCGAACCTCCAACTCTTCAAAAGCTCGGGTGCACACTGACGTCCAAACGAACTTTTGATCTTTTTGCGTCGGCGTGTTGAGCGGCAAAGCAATCCGCGAGAAGTTTTCAACAAATCTTTGGTAATAGCCTGCAAGTACAAGGAAACTCCTGACCTCGGCCACAGAAGACAACATCGTCCACTCTTGTATGTCCCTTATCTTCGCTGGATCCACTGCAATGCGCACTCCACTCACCACATGGCCCAGAAAAGCCACCGACGATAGCCAAAACTCGCACGAGAACTTGGCATAAAGCTGATTTTGCCTCAATGTATTCAACACCAACCGCAAGTGAGTTTCATGCTCAGCTTCTGACTTCGAGTACACCAAGATATCATCAATGAACACGATCACAAAGCGATCCAGGTACTCTCGGAACGTGCGGTGAATTAAATCCATAAACACCGAGGGCGCATTGCACAGTCCAAATGGCATGACTGTGAACTCATAGTGCCCGTAACGCGTTCCAAATGCGGTTTTGGGAATGTCACCTTCCCGAATTCTCAACTGGTAATATCCAGACTTCAGGTCCAACTTCGAATAGACGGTCGAGCCCACCAGCTGATCGAATAACTCATCAATCCGGGGTATCAGATATTTATTCTTCTCGGTCAGCTTATTCAGTTCACGGTAATCAATACATAACCGCAACCCACCATCTTTCTTCTTTACAAAAAGTACAGGAGCGCTCCAAGGTGACATGCTTGGGCGTATATAACCGTGCTCCAGCAATTCTTGTAGTTGGACCTTCAACTCGGCCATCTCTTTCGGCGCGACGCGATATAGTGAGCAGGCCACAGGTTTCGCACCTGGAACCAACTCGA
This sequence comes from Platanthera guangdongensis, assembly GCA_039583875.1. Taxonomy (NCBI): domain Eukaryota; kingdom Viridiplantae; phylum Streptophyta; class Magnoliopsida; order Asparagales; family Orchidaceae; genus Platanthera; species Platanthera guangdongensis. The sequence goes on from CM077148.1 coordinate 159,721,126, forward strand.
TCGTGAAGTCAATCTCCCGCTAGGGTGGTAGCCCAGGGAGATCCATGGGAAACACATCTGTAAATTCCGCCATAATCGGAACCTCGCACACACTGGCCTTAGGCTCAACAACCTAAATCAGTGCGAAGTAACATTCCGCACCCTTCCGAACAGCCTTGACTACTTGGAGTGCAGACATCAACGTCCCGCCCACTCCGCGCATACCCACGAACTTTGTCTCCTGTTCGGTATTCTGGCCAAACGTGATCTCTTTGGACTGACAATCAATCATGGCATGCTGCTCCGCAAGCCAATACATACCAAAAATCACGTCAAATTCCGATATCGGCAATACAGAAGCAGTCAAACTGAAATCCCAACTTCCTATTTGGACCGCCACATCGCAAGCTTGATTCGCAAGCATCCAACAGCCATTCGGCAACACCACTATGACACTATCTGTCTTTGCACGACTAGGTATCCCAAGCCGCGCTATAAACTCGCTAGACAAAAAAGAATGTGATGCACCGTTATCAAACAGTGCTCGCGCCAGCGTGTCCCGAATCATCGCAAAGCCTATGCAATCATGTCACACACACAAACCACAAACACATATATACTAAGCAAAGCATACAAGCAATAACATATGCAAAACTAAACTCATATCTGGGACAACGTCACTCTGCTTGATGGCCTATTGTAGGTCAAGATTGTAGACCCGGGGCTGCGCCTGCGAGGCAAAGGAGTCCACCACCGCCTTTCCTTTTTCCGCATAAGACGCTCCCGCCTTCTTTTCACTCTTTGGCGGCACCCGACAATCTCGAGCTATATGCCCCACCCGGCCACAATTATAGCATGAACGAGTATCTGGCTTTGAGGTAGCCCCCGACATTGCTCCCGATGCAACTGTTGAAGGAACTTGTCCACTTGTCTTGGACTTCTTGCCCCATTTCTTCTTATAAAATGATTTCTCAGATCGGGGCACCTTCCACTCCGGTTGCATCACAGCCAAACCTCTCTTCCCCTGCACCCTCTTCATATCCTTTTCCAGCGCACTCGTAGTGTCAACCAACGCCTGGAAGCCTTGGTTCACAGAACTAGACACCAGGAACCTCAACTCATCCCTCAGTCCTTCATAGAACCGATTTGTCTTCCTCTGCTCATCCGCAAAAATAGAACCCGCATACCGCCCTAAGCGAGTAAACTCATGCAGGTACGCGTCAACACTGCCATCACCTTGGGTCAGCCTTTGGAATTCATTCTCCATGGCAATCCATTGCGCCGTAGAAGGTGCTTCGCTAGGAAGACTTGGGAGAATTCTTCCATCGATACTTATGTTAATGGACGACCCGCCAAGTCATGCAACTCCATCTCATCCCACCATAGTCTAGCTTATCCTTCAAGAAGCAACGTAGCTAAGGTGACTTTCTGATGTTCCTTCGATCCAATCGCCGTCATGATGCGCTTGACGCGCGATATCCAATCCTCAGCCTGCGTAGGAGTTCCCGCTCCCGAAAACGTAGGCGGATGGAAACTCATAAACCACGTCAACTGCTTCTCAGTCGCTCGAGGAGCCACATCCACTACAGGTTCAGGCCTTGCCGCCACCTGTTCTGGCCTCACAGCCGGTTTCTCCTGCCCAAGTGGCTGTCCTTTTATCATGGCAAATAAAGCCTCAGCAACTAAACGCACATGTCCCGCAGACGGTGGAGGTGTAGGCACCGCGGCTGGTGCCATACTTTCAGCCAATGCTGGGGCTCTGACTGCCCAGCTCCACTCCGTGTCACCTATAGGTGGACAAGACACACACATTAGCGGCCTTACACAAGCAAACAACACAAAATAGGAACACACAGGTTCCCCAAACACAACAATTTGCATTCATATCATGGACATTCAGGAGTTCACTCGTAGAAATGTGGTTTGCACAAACACGTGCTCGCCACCCCACAAAAGAAGTCGACCACGACTTCGAGAGGGAAAGACCAAGCCAGCTGATACCAAAAATGTAACAACCTCATCTGTTCATATATTATATCCTAGAAGGTCCGGCCGGGGCCCCACAACATATATCACAAAACAGGCGGTGAAGGTACGGGATGATACCAGAGTAGCGTAGTGCACCTATCACAAAGCATTCTAGCGGAAGCCTGTACTACCACTTGAACTCCTCTCTTGAAGGTCCAATAAATAAAACACTATATTTTATAGCATATAGGAATGTCTGACAATGTGTAAACATCATTGGCTTTATGGCCTTACAAGGTTGTCAAACAGTGGCCCCAATATTGGCGCTCAGGCCGGCCGCAATAAAAGAAAACACAACAAACATTTCCACATAGCCTTCAAGGGCTAGCAGTAGCAGCAGTAGCAACAACAAGGACCTCAACCTTTATGCATCCCGCTTGGCTCTCCAGCACCTGTACAGGGACAATCCACCCAACGGTGGCAAATAGAAGCAACGGTCAGCGTTCAACTGACCCAATTATAACGACCCTACCCCTTTTCTCGGGGCAGCGGTAATCTTCCATGCAGGCATAACATATCACAAGCATGGCAATATCTTCATATAATGTGCTTTCACGCACACATGCCATCACAACCGTTCGCCACCCGGCCCAACGGTCCGTGCACTCAGGGCACATTCATGGTGTTCTGGCAAAGCACTTGCCCACCACCGTATCAGTGTCACAACCCAACGGCAACTCTCTTGAGCATTTACTCCATGGCGTGCAGCCATAGTTTTATAGTCTTAGTGAACCGGGATTGGCCCTTAGCCCCCCATGGTCTCACGGCGCGTAGGCCTAAGACTCTTGCTATGCGCTCCAACAGACTGCACTTTCTGGTGTCACGTCGGACGGACATAACCCAGGTCGAATCCTCCACCCCCCGTTTCTCAAATCGCCTTGCCATCACCGAGTACGGCGTACTCGCGGCTATAAAAAGGCGTGGGTAGGTCTCACCTATCCTGTTCTGGCATTCAAAGCCTGGGCATAATTCTTACACCCATTCTCTCACAACAACAGTGGGTCTTTCCTGGGCACACCAGTACTTCCTGTTACTCGTTCACAGGTACGACACCGCAATATCACAAATGTCAGGGGTCTTTCCTGAGCATACCAGTACTTCCTGTTACTCTCTTCACAGGTGGATACCCTACGACATCAAGCATCACAAAGGGCCTTTCCTGGTCACACTAGTACTTCCTGTTACTCATTCACATGTACGACCCAATAACACAAGCATAACATGGATATTTTCCTGCACTACCACTCCAGTACTTCCTGCTACTACTCTTCACAGGCATAACCCGTTGACTCCTTAAACTACACGTTTATCATGGAGTCTTCTCTGATTCGTATGCAACATCACCAATCCAGACCAACCTGTCCAGATGGGATTCACACAGCATGCCTATTTAGTACTCCATTTCCGGATCTATATGTCAACACAGAGGATTTCATGCATCCACCCAAAGACTCCCAAAATCAGCCACCTCTTGGTGGGGGAATCACAAACATATGCCAAAAGGAAGCCTTCACATGGCTAGGAAGAAAAGTCGTTACCCTTGAAGCCCACTTTGGTGCCATGAGCGCTAAACTGTCTTGAATGACTCACAAGAGCTTTTCCTCCGCAACGTCAGCCTCGGATCTCTAGTCAGTAAACCGCAGCACCACCGGTGATCAGCCTCATTTCCTTCTCCTCCTTCTTCCTCTCTCTTTCTCTCTCTAGAAGTGAAGAAAGAGAAGACCAAATAAGAAATGAGATTGCTCTTCTCATTCATGGCCTTAAGGAAACAGGGAAGCCTCTCAGCCCTTGGATCCAGGCTGAAGGAATGGACGACCACAATTTCACCAAAAAGTAAAAAGTTTTCCTGACACGGCCTGTGACACGCCCGTGTCCCAGGCCGTGTGCCTCAAGCAGTGCTCACCCGACTTATCCAGACCAGTGACACGCCCATGGGACACGCCCGTGTTATGGGCCGTGTCACCCAACACGCCTTCAGACACGGCCGTGTGTGTGGCCGTGTTCGTCAGGCTGAAAAAAAATCCCAAAATCACCCGAGACTCACAAGGCGTGTGACACGCCCGTGTTCCAGGCCGTGTGTCCATACACGACACTCGACACGCCCCAGCTCAAAATCATCGGGCTGAGTTCGTCGACCAAAGGGACACGCCCTGTGACACGCCCGTGTCACAGGCCGTGTTCACTACACTCGACAAACATCGACCGCATCTCGACACTCGACTATCGTCGAGCAACTTTCGTCGAATGCGCTGACACGCCCGTATCACAGGCCATGTACAGAGTCGACCAAATTTTGTCGACCACTCGTCAACTGTTCCTCTCGACACTCGACGCACGCAGGATACGCCCTGGGACATGCCCGTGTCCCAGGCCGTGTCACCCGAAAATTGGTCTGCTGATAAAAATTAGGCCGTTAAAATTACTGTCTTGGAGATACACTCAGGCTGTTAAGTCTAATTTTGAGTTACCTAGCTCTGATACCACTTGAAAGAATTGGTTTCAAGATTGCCTAAACACCTAGAGGGGGGGGGGGGTGGTGAATAGGTTCAATTCTTTTTCTACTTAAACAGTTAATGATTTGATCACAGCACAGATAAAATCTACAATTAACACAGCACACAATCAACCAATCACAGCACACACACAGTTTTTATAGTGTTCCCCAATTGATGGGTACATCCACTTTCCCCCTTCACCTATCTAGTAGTATACTAGATTCGGCCTAACTTTCTTCCACCTTCTCAGATCCTCAGATCTTACAACTTAGAACCCAAATTGGTTCTTACAGCTCACACTTCAACAAGTGCTACAACTCAGGCTCTTCCCAAGAACCCTACCTCTGAGTGAATCCCCACTCCTACCACTCAGGCAATCAAACCCTACCTCAGCCTTTATCACCAGGCCTAAAGCTCAGAGAACTCAATCTCCTATCTCAGGCAAACAGCCCTACCTCAGCCTTTATAGTTACATGCTTACAACTCCGAGAACTTAATCTCCTTCACTCAGATCTAAAATAGATCCTACAAAAATTTGATTAAGAAGACGTTCCTTCCTTCACTTAGAGAGAGATGAGGGAATCTTCATCAGATCTTGTTGGATCTGCTTTCAACTATTCTTTGCAGTAAAGAATTTGATTCAACCTGACTTAGCTTATTTAAAGCTTCTTGAAAGAGAGAGCCTAGGTTGAATCTTCTTGAGAAGTTAGTGTAGATCCAGCTTGTTCCAACTTACAGAATTAAATCTGCAATTTCGAACAGATCTGCTGTGAAGCAATCCCCTTTTCTGATTTTGAATCAGAATCTTCTTGCTGTACTAGAATCCGTGAATTCTTCTTGGAGAATTCCACTTTAATTTCTCTCCGTCTTCTGTTGTTATTATATTCTCTAATAGCTTGGCCCTATTTATAGTTCACATCAAAGGCAACCGGCTGATCCGATTGTTGACCAACACCTGACAGTTCTGACATGCCTAATAAGTCGTAACAATTCTGGCAGTTGTTAAGTCTTCAGTCTTGAGATTTGGCACTTAGAGTAATTTAACTCAGCTGAATGTGTCGAGATATATTGATAATATGTGTCGACACAGCTGGAGTATGTGTCGACATAATTACCCGGGTGTCGACACACTTACTTTAGTGTTGTTGACAAACATCAGAAACTATCAGCATATCTCTTCACTTAGTCTCAACACTGTCTTTGTAGACTGTGTCGACACACTTCAGCAAATAGTCGACACAGCTGCTTCAAAAAGTTTTCGACATGCAGCCTTTATAGAATGTGTCGATATACTTCAGGAACTATCGGCATAACTCTTTATCAAGTTCTCAACACAGCCTTTGTAGAATGTGTCGAAATACTTCAGGAACTATCGACATAGCTCTTTATCAAGTTCTCGACATAGCTTTTGTAGAATGTGTCGACACAAGTCCTGTGTGTCGACACAGCCTCTCTAAATGTCCACCCAAGTCCTGGGTGTCGACATAGTTGCTTCTCTACACTTATCAGCTCAACAATCTAAGTATTTCGACACAAGTTATGAGTGTCGACACAGTTGATGTCGACTTAAACTCTAGATGTCGACACAAGTCCTGTGTGTCGACACAGACTTGCTTCTTGTCTCGACTCAGCTCCTTCAAAGGTATCGAAACAAAAATAATTGTCTCGACGGTTTTGTACTTAGAATATTTTTTGTATTCTTCTGTCTGCACAAACTAACTCAATACACCATCAAATATAACCTGATGTATATTATTGAGTTAGGTTGAGGATTCTCCAAATTAGGTACACAAATTCCAATGTACCCAACAGAATCACTGGTAGAAACATCTTTCTCCTTGTAAAACATGTTAGTCTCATCAAATGAAACATGGACAGATTCTTTTATTTTCATGGTAGATTTATTATAGACCCTATAAGCCTTGCTTACTTGGGAATATCCAAGAAAAATTCCCATTTCAGCCTTGGCTTCAAATTTTCTAATGTGTTTCTTATTGTTGTTGCGAATGTAACATAAGCAACCAAATATTTTAAAATAGTCTACTTAGGTTTCTTCCCTTTAAGTAGCTCATAAGGAGTCTTATTCTTAAGCTTGTGTATAATACTTCTACTCAGTACATAATTTGTTGTGCTCACAGCCTCTGCCCAAAAGGATAGGGTCAAATGAGCATTTACAAGTAATGTGTCTGCTGATTTAATTAGGGTTCTATTCTTCCTTTCAGCAACCCCATTTTGTTGAGATGTTCTAGGAGCTGAGAAGCAGTGTCTGATACCTTCCTTCTCACAGAATCTTGCATAAAAAGAGACTCAAACTCAGTACCATGATCACATCTGATCAATGCAACTGGAGCAGAGTACTCAATCTGTATGTTCTTGAGAAAATCTGTACGAACCTTGAAGTTATCAGACTTAGATCTTAGAAAGAATACCCAAGTGAATCTAGTGAAGTCATCTACAATCACTAAAGTATAAGATTTCCCTCCTAGACTTTGTACAACAATAGGGCCAAAAAGGTCCATATGTAGCAAGTACAATATTCTAGGTAAGTCACTTTTATTTACAGATTTAAAACTATTTTTAGTTTACTTGCCTAATTGACAAGACCTGCAAAGGCTTTCCTTCTTATAGGGGCAAGAAGGCAATCCTCTAACAAGGTTGTCCCTAGAGAGTTTGTCAATATTTTTCAAATTTACATGACCTAATCTCCTATGCCAAAGGTCATTATTATTGATACTTTGATTTAATAAACATATTTCAGATTTAGCTGACTGGAAGTTAACTATGTAGATGTTTCCTACTCTAGTGCCAGTCAATACTACATGGTTATCTAAAGAAGTAATAATATAAGAAGTTTTATTAAAGGATACCTGAAACCTTTCAGCACATAACTGACTTATGAAGATAAGGTTGTGTTTTAGTCCATTTACATAAGCTACCTTCCTGAAGGTGACAGCTCTAATCTTGAGCTTTCCATAGCCTTCAGTCTGTCGATAATTGGAGTCACCAAATATTACTTTTGGTCCTAGCTTTGACTTGTAATTGATTAGGTTGTCCTTGTTTCTAGTCATGTATTTAGAACAACAACTATCCAGATACCACTGTTGCTCTATGGTAGGATAGTCTTTCACATTCAATAAAACAGATTAGCTATTTTTGACCCAAGTTACCTTGGGTCTTTCTTTCTTTACATAATTAAAACTGGAGATGTAAGAATATTCAGGTTGACATTTATAACATAAAGTGTGATATCTTCTAGGTGGTACAATCCATTGATTAAATTGGTTTATGGATGATCTTGGTTCATTATGAATTTTAGAAAAATTAAAATTCCTATTAACTTGAACTGGGTTCGACGAATTCAAGTGAGTTCGTCGATCTGAGTTTGACGAATGAGGATGAATTCGTCGAACTTCACTCAGAGAATGAGAATATTCATTCTCTGGGCCCCAAAATCATCGATCTCGGGTCGACGAACCAGACTAGTTTCGCCGATCATAGTTCAACGAATAATTATAGTACACATTTGCGTTCAGAGTTCGTCGACTTGAGTTCGACGAACTGTACAAATTTCGTCGATCAAATTTCGGCGAAATCTGTTGAGCATTGTTATAGTTAGAATTTTTCTTAATCTTTTTCTTTTTCTTATTCTTTGGTTTTAATTAAGTTTGTTTAACATTATTATTATTGTCTTTTTTTTCTTTTCCTTTTTCTGAGACAAATTTTATTGGTGTTGTCAAAATATTTTTCTGGATTAGTGAGGGTTGGCTTGATGAAGCACCTAAGCCTAGCTTGCCATTAAGCCTGGCATTAACTGTGTTTGTAATGTTCATCAACTTGATGTTTCTCCTATTTAGGCATTCTTCAAGTTGAATAGCCTTGGCTAATTCAGAATTTAGTGATATAATTTGTTCTTATGCTAGAGTTAATTCATCTTTTAACTAAATACTTTCAGAGACAAGGTTTTCATGTTCAGATAATTTTTTTCTAAGTGTTTTGATTTCTTTTTCAGAATTAATTAAATCTATACAAAGAGATTTGAATTCAGTTTTAAAATTATCAGAATTATAATCAAAGGAAGATAATACCTGATCTGCCTCTGATTCAGATTCTTCATTATCTGATTCTTCTGCTTTTTCCTCAGCATCAGATGGGATGTAGGAGGCATTGATAGCCATGAGGCAAACTTCCCTTGCCTTTTGCCTCCTCTTCATCTTCACTGGAGCTGGAGGGTGAAGATTCTTCTTCAGTGTCACTCCAGGTCACAACCACATAGCCTTTCTCTTTTCTCTTATGCTTGCTGGAGGAAGGCTTGTTGTAGTGCTGTTTCCTGGAGCCTTTTTCTCTTCTTCTTTCTTTCTTCTGATTCTCAGGACACTCTGAGATAAAATGTCCTGGCTTCCAGCACCCAAAACAAACAATTTCTTTAGTGAGTGTTTTGTCATACCTTGGTTTATCATCCTGCCTGGATGACTTTCTCTTGAACTCCTTCCTTGCCATCTTATAGAATCTCATGGCTAAGAGACTCAGGAGTTCTTCACTGGCAGTTGGAGTTTTGGTTTCTTCTGCAGTTTTAAAAGCTATGTTCTACTCCTTTCTTGATGTTGTAGGAATCTTCTGTTCTGCAGCTTCTCTTGACTTGATTGGTTGCTCATATGATTTGAGCTTGCCAAGAAAAGATTCTGTAGAAATCTCATTCAAGCTTCTGGTCTCCTTGATTGGCCATATCCTGGAATCCCAAGTGCTGGGGAAGCACATTAGGATTTTATCATTCACTTCAGTGAGAGTGATATCCTTATCCAGGGTCTTTAGCTCACTGATAATTGAACTTAATCTGTTGTACATGTCAGTAACAGATTCTGATTCATCCTTCTTGAAGTGCTCATACTGGGTGACGAGAGTTGATCGCCGCCTTTGAAGTTGTCTACAGTATAAATACAGGCGTATTTTCGAACAGTAAATACACAGAAAGAAGCCGAGCCGATCTTAACCTAAAATCGCGAAACTGCTCCGCCGCCGCCATCGCCGCTCGCGCTAGTTGGTCGCCGCCTTTGATCGCGTTTCTTCCTGATCTTCCGACGATAGAAGCTTAGCCAAGCTTAGAGTCTCACGTGTCTAACCAGAGATCTCTTGTCTCTTGATTTGTAGATCGGGAAAATCTTCCCCATCCGAATCGATCGAGACGATTGATCCTAGTGTTATCGTTGGTAGACCTAGCTAGCTTCGCTACGAAGTTTGGATCTCAAAGTACAGCAGCCGCACATCGTTGTCGCCGCCGATCCCGTGAACCAAGCCGCCGCCCTTCTTACCGCCGCCGGTTCCGGGGAGATTCTCTCCAAGAGAGATCTAGGGTTGTGGACTCTTCGTGGACTTCAAGAATACGTCGTCAACGAAGAGGGACACCTTAGTCTCCAAACGTAGTTTGTATCTCTTGTACATTCTAGTTTTACTTTTGTTGTAAAGGAACATTGGTTCCTAGTTGTAAGGGTTGGGTGCAACCCGTGTTGTGGGAGTGTTGACTCCTACGTGTGGAAGGGTTCCTTCTGATAGTGCAAGGATTGGATTTCAATCCTGTTGGAGAAGTGACCGAGTCGTCCCTGGTTGGGAGATAGGTCGAAGGGGGAAAGTGGATGTACCCAAATCGGGGAACCACTATAAATAGCTTGTGTACTCTTTTGTGCTGTGTTGTTTTATTTTCGTGTGCAGGTACAATTTAAATTCCGCAAAAACGCTGCACGTCACCTATTCCCCCCCCCCCCCATAGGTGAAGATAGTTGACACTAGGTGGACTTTCAAGTGGTATCAGAGGGAGGTTACTCATCAAAAAGGTTAACACCTTGAGTTGAATCATGCCGCTAGTATCAAGAAGAAGGCAAACATCTACTATGGACGGGCTCAAGTTCACAGGCAAGATCCCCGTGTGCACCAGGCTCAACTTTCCTATCTGGAAGGAAAGGATCAGATTCTACATGGAGGCAGTTGATCCTAGACTCTTCATGATCGTGGAGGAGGGACCTTATGTCCCCACTAAGGTCTCCACCATTGATCCTACCAAGAAAGTGCCGAAGAAACTTTCTGAAATGGACAAGGACGAGATGGTGCTAGTGGGACTTGACAAGAAGGCGCAGAACATTCTGGTCAGCGCGGTCGATGACTCAATGATGCAGAATTTCAGCAACTGCAGGACAACAAAGGAGATCTGGCACTGCCTGATTATCCTAATGGAGGGCACTGATGAAGTGAGGGATGATCGGAGATCCCTTCTGAACCAGAAATATGAGGCCTTCAAACAAGGGCCTAAGGAAGAGATCGGAGTCACCTTCGAGAACTTCCTCAAGATTGTCAATGCGCTCAAAGGATACGGAAGAGTGTTCACTAATGGTGAACTCAATGATATATTCCTTAGGTCCCTTACTAAGGAATGGGACACAAAGATCTGCGCCATCCGAGAGTTTGGCAGACTAGCTGAAACAGACCCGCAAATTCTGTTCGGGAAGCTGATGTCCTATGAGCTTCAACTGAACACCAGGAAAGCAGAAGAAGAAGCAGAGAAGGCTGCAGCCAAAGAAAAGACTGTGGCTCTAAAAGCCAGTCACTCCAGAAAAGGCAAGGGTGCGGTTTCATATCGTGCCAGGAAAAAGGATGAGGAGGAGGACTCCGAGCCATGCTCCTCCAGCTCAGAGCTGTCGGAGGAGGATTTCTCCCTCATCACCCGAGAGTTCAAGAAGTTCCTTAAGATGAGGAATCAAAGAAAGAAAGACGGCTCCTCCTCCAGGCATCAGAAGAAAAATTATTCTTCTGACAGGTATGCTTCTAAACCGAACAAACATCGCTCCTCTGACATTATTTGCTTTGGATGCAATAAGCCAGGACATGGCGTGGCCGACTGCTATCAAGGCAAGAGAGAAAAAGGGAAAGGAGAGGAGCACAAATCCTCTAGAGATAAGAAGAAAGAGCGGAGCTACATCGCCAAAAGGCCAAAGACACTGAGTGAGTCTGATTCCTCAGACTCCAGTGATGATGAGGAAGCCTACTTCGGGCTGGTGGGTCGCTCCGACTCAGAAGGAGAATGCCCCCCATTTATTGGGAAGGTAAAAGCTCACACCCCTCTCTCAGACTCTGAATCTGATCCTGAGTCTCAGGATGATGAACCTGAAGATAGCCGTTCGGCCCGTGAAGCGGAGCTCCTCGAGAAGTATGAGCTTCTGCTCAATACTTTCGAGGAGTGCCATAAGAGATTGAAGGCTGAGAAAAAGGAAGTGAAATTCCTTAAGGGTGAGTGTGTCTCCCTAAGGGAAGAGGTCACCAGTTTGATTTCTCTCCGACAGGAGCACCTTGACCTAACTTCAAAGCATTCAGAGTCTCTCAAACTCCTTGATCTTAAGCAGGAGGAAGTCGACAAGTTGGAAGAACAACTTGCGGCAGAAAGGAAGATCGTCAAGAGCTTCTCTATGCCAAAAACTGTTCTTCCAGTAGTTGATACCTTCTCTGCTCAGGCCAAAGGAGCTGGCTTGGGGCATGTAGGGGTATCTGGTTCCTCATCCAGGAGAAACAGGAACCAGAGGAAGAATAAGGCCGCCAAGAAGGCCTCTGCTGATGAAAAGGGAAAGGCTCCGCTTAGTCCTGTTGCGTTCAGAAAGCCTAGCTTTCCTTGCAACCAACATGACTTTGAATCAACCTTTGGTCATCATTTCCGGCCCTCGGTTGTAAAGCCAAAGAGCCGATATGATGGTTGGACCTTTCCCCGGAACTTCGGTGAGAGTGCCCTCAAGGCACCTTATGAGGAAATCCACATGGGAAATTATGGTCAATTCTCTAGCGGCCATAATGGAAAGCAGGCACCAAGAGTCAAGCCTGTTATACTAACGAAACAGAAGGTGAAGAAGTCATGTGACTGTAATCACTATGAGGCCTCCACCTCCAGATCCAAGGCCCCGGCTGTACCCACCATTCCCAGGGTAAGGTAGGTGCCTAGGAAGAGGTACAACAGATTCGACTGTTGGTGTTGTGGCAAAGTCGGTCACTTTGCCGTGGATTGTTGGTTTAATCCAAGGTATTACGAGACTCCCTATGTTAGCAATGCGAGGCCGACCACTTGTAGGGTTAACCAACCGAGGGGGAGTATGCTAAACAGGAATCTAGGACCCAAGTTCGATTGGGTTCCTAAGGGAAATTAATTTCGTTTTGCAGGAATGTCCAAAGGCCACCAAAACGCCGATCTGGTATTTGGACAGTGGATGCTCCCGGCATATGACTGGGACAAGAAGCCTGCTGCGTGATTACACTCCAGTCGAGAATGGACCCAAAGTCATCTTTGGAGGGTCAGATCGAGGAGTCACCAGAGGTTATGGTATGATTTCCAACAGTATAATCTCTATCACCGACGTGGCTTATGTTGAAGGGTTAAACCATAACCTGATCAGTGTAAGTCAGTTATGTGACAAAGGTTATGACGTTAAGTTCTGTAAGGATAAATGTCTGATAATTTCACGTATCTCTTCTGAGACGGTATTATCAGGCATTAGGAGCAGAAATATCTTCTGCTTAGATTTTCTCAGTTTAGATTCATCTACCCCCGTATGCCTTGTGGCAACAGGCAGTGCATCTCTTTGTGAACAATGGCACAAGAGATTGACACATATTAATTTCAAAACAATTAGTATGCTGTTTTCTAAAAACTTAGTAAGGGATGCTCCCGTTATTAAGTGCATCAAAGATAGCCCCTGTCCTGCATGCCAGATGGGCAAACAGACTCGGGCTACCTTTAAGAGCATTGTAGACAAAGACTCTTCCCGATGTCTTTACCTTCTACATATGGACTTGTTTGGTCCAATGCAAGTTCATAGCTTGGGAGGCAAGTCCTATACGCTAGTGATAGTTGATGATCATTCTCGGTTTACATGGGTGTTCTTCTTAAAACGAAAGTCGGATACGTTTGACATCTTCACTAGTTTTGTCAAGCAGTTTCAGAACGAATTTAACTGCCCAGTGGTCAAAATCAGAAGTGACCATGGAAAAAAATTCGAATCTGGTGCTATGACAGAGTTTTATGAAGAACAAGGTATCTTTCATGAGTTTTCCTCCCCGCTCACTCCTCAGCAAAATGGAGTTGCGGAGAGGAGAAATAGAACTCTCATTGAAGCCTGCACGACAATGTTGAAAGACGCTTCTCTCCCAGAATACTTCTGGGCAGAGGCTGTCAACACAGCTTGTCATGTACAAAACCGAGTATTGATCAACAAGCATCATCGTAAGACGCCTTACGAGCTACTGAAAGGCAGGAAACCAACCATATCCTACTTGAGGATCTTTGATTGCAGATGCTATGTACTGAATAATGGGAAGTACCCACGTACTAAATTTGGTGAAAAATGCTTCGAAGGCATATTCATGGGCTATAGTTCCCACAGTCGGGCATATAGGGTCTTCAATAAGAAAACTCTAGTGGTAGAAGAATCAATTAATATTGTATTTGATGAAGGAAGTTTGCTTAACAGCAATTCTTCCAGTGGTATTCTTGAAGATGCAGGTGCACGACTTGAACAGCTGAGTCTCAATGAGACCGCTAAAGATGAAACTCCTAAGTACGTCAAAGTTTCCACCTCCACGTCATCTGGGAATGTTGAAGATCAAAATGGAACAAATCTCTTAGAAGAAGGAGAAGCCCAAGAAGTAGTCGAAGCTCCAGACGCCAGACTTCTAGAGCTCCGACACGTGAGGGATCATCCTAGAGATCAGATCATCGGAGATCCTCGTGTCGGTGTCAGAACTCGAAGAGGTACTATTAACGAAGTTTTGCATCTTAGCTTCCTGTCACAGGTTGAGCCAAAGAAGTTCGACGAGGCGAACAAAGATGCGGCATGGATTTTGGCCATGCAAGATGAACTACATCAATTCGAACGATGCAACGTTTGGACGCTGGTTCCCAGACCACACAAGCAGAATGTGATTGGCACCAAGTGGATCTTCAGAAACAAACTGGATGAACATGGTGTCATCATAAAGAACAAGGCCAGGCTTGTGGCTCAAGGTTACAGACAGGAGGAGGGGATTGACTTCGACCAGACCTTTGCACCGGTAGCAAGGCTCGAGGCAATCAGATTGTTCCTGGCGTATGCTTCGCACAAAGGATTCACAGTCTATCAAATGGATGTGAAATCAGCATTCTTGAACGGAGACCTGAAAGAGGAAGTATACGTCGCTCAACCCCCAGGTTTTGTCAATCCTACTTATCCCAATCATGTTTATTTTCTTAATAAAGATTTATATGGTTTAAAACAAGCTCCACGAGCTTGGTATGAGACTTTATCTAGTTTTCTTCTTGAGAACAAGTTCTCTAGAGGTAAAATAGATAAGACATTGTTTCTCAGGGAAGTCAAAGGCAAGATTTTGCTGGAGCAAATCTATGTCGATGACATTATATTCGGCTCAACGGACAACAATCTTTGCAAAAAGTTTTCTAAACTTATGCAAGGAAAGTTTGAAATGAGCAGTATGGGAGAGCTCAAGTATTTCTTGGGACTTCAAGTGAAACAGTCTGAGGATGGAATCTTCATCTCTCAGACAAAGTTCACAAATGAACTCCTTAAGAAATTCGGTATGGAGAATGCAACCTCTGTGAGGACTCCAATGGGATCCACTATGTCTCTGGATAAGGATGAGAAAGGTAAACCTTTCGATGAAACCAAATACAAAAGCATCATTGGATCCCTGCTCTACCTTACTGCCAGTAGACCGGATATCATGTTCTCCACATGTGTCTGTGCCAGATATCAGGTGAAAACTAAGGAATCTCACTATATCACTGCAAAGCGAATTCTAAGATACCTTAAAGGTACTCCCAATCTTGTCTTGTGGTACCCGAGAAACAATGATGTCGAGCTAATAGGTTTTTCACATGCTGATTTTGCAGGGAGTAGGGATGACAGGAAAATCACCTCCGGGACGTGTCAATTCCTCGGACGAAGGCTTATTTCATGGAATAGCAAGAAACAGAATTGTGTTGCAACCTCCACAGCAGAGTCTGAGTACATCTCGGCAGGCAGCTGTTGCGCACAACTCCTATGGATCAGAAACCAATTAGCCGACTACGACCTTCAGTTCAAGGAAGTTCCAATGTACTGCGACTCCTCCAGTGCAATTACAATTGCCAACAATCTGGTATCGCACAGCAGAACGAAGCATATTGAAGTGCGATACCACTTCATTCGGGAGCACGTGGAGAACAAGGACATCTCTCTCTGTTATGTTCCCACGGACAAGCAGATTGCAGATATATTCACAAAGCCCTTAGACGAGGCCAAATTCAGTCTTTTCAAAACTGAATTGGGGATGCTAAACTATGAGGGATGAAGACTACAGAAGCTCCAGGCTCGTGCATCTAGGGGGAGCCTCTGCCAGGAACTCAAGTGAGAGCACAGGTGCAATAACTGAGGGGGAGCACGGGGTCAAAGGCAACAGACCCAGATTTGCAGAAGCCGAAAAGGGGGAGATTACCCTCCTCTCGGCTAAGGCTAAGGTGGCTCCCAGTTTGCTCCCAAGAAATTGGTTTTGGTAATGAATACCTCACTCAACTCAATTTCAAATTTATGATTTTCATTCCCATTTGCTCTATTCACCTTAGCTTGTAGGGTTTAGGCTTCTTCAAATAGGGGGAGATTGTTGGGTATTGTATCCACAACGTACCTGATTTGAAGAAGCCCCGGGACAAGCTAAGGTAAATAGACAATGTATTTGACAAAATATTTCAAGTTGTGCTTGCAGTTATTCCACGCTAAGTGCACACCAATATCAGGGTGCAGTAGGTCAATATACACGGGTCTGCACGACGTAATCCCTCGTTGAGCAGATCAGTGTGTTGGCCTACGTGTACTCTCTCTATTGGAGTGCACTTACTTTCAAGTACAGGACCGGGTTTATGCAAGAGCAGACAAGGAGCAAGGATGGGTCAAGGAGCAGCTCTTGGGTGGAAGGACGAAAATTCATCCAAGTATAAATCGACGAGAATCACCAAGTGATTCTCGCCGATTCGGCGAGAATCACTAGTGATTCTCGCCGAATCGTCGAGAATCATTAGTGATTCTCGCCGACTCTATCCGGCTACCTCAAAGCGGTGCCAAGTAAGATTCGGCGAGAATCACTAGTGATTCTCGCCGAACCCATCGTTGAGCAGATCAGGGCCAAGTAATATTCGTCGAGAATCATCAAGTGATTCGGCGAGAATCACTAGTGATTCTCGCCGAATCGTCGAGAATCACTGGCTGATTCTCGCCGATTCGGCGGGAATCATCTTCGATTCTCGCCGATTTTGCCTTAGACGATTTTCTGGAACCCCCTGAACCGGATTCTGCCGCTGGCACTATTTTGAACCGGTTTTAGGGTTTCTTCTTGTGGGACCCACAACGGTCATCTTGAAGTTGTCTACAGTATAAATACAGGCGTATTTTCGAACAGTAAATACACAGAAAGAAGCTGAGCCGATCTTAACCTAAAATCGCGAAACTGCTAAGCCGCCGCCGTCGCCGCTCGCGCTAGTTGGTCGCCGCCTTTGATCGCGATTCTTCCTGATCTTCCGGCGATAGAAGCTTAGCCAAGCTTAGAGTCTCACGTGTCTAACCGGAGATCTCTTGTCTCTTGATTTGTAGATCGGGAAAATCTTCCCCATCCGAATCGATCGAGACGATTGATCCTAGTATGACCGTTGGTAGACCTAGCTAGCTTCGCTACGAAGTTTGGATCTCCAAGTAAAGCAGCCGCACATCGTTGTCGCCGCCGATCCCGTGAACCAAGCCGCCGCCCTTCTTGCCACCGCCGGTTCCGGGGAGATTCTCTCCAAGAGAGATCTAGGGTTGTGGACTCTTCGTGGACTTCAAGAATACGTCGTCAACGAAGAGGGACACCTTAGTCTCCAAACGTAGTTTGTATCTCTTGTACATTCTAGTTTTACTTTTGTTGTAAAGGAACGTTGGTTCCTAGTTGTAAGGGTTGGGTGCAACCCGTGTTGTGGGAGTGTTGACTCCTACGTGTGGAAGGGTTCCTTCCGATAGTGCAAGGATTGGATTTCAATCCTGTTGGAGAAGTGACCGAGTCATCCCTGGTTGGGAGATAGGTCGAAGGGGGAAAGTGGATGTACCCAAATCGGGGAACCACTATAAATAGCTTGTGTACTCTTTTGTGTTGTGTTGTAGCCTATCACAGCCACAACAAGAACAACAAGAAAAAGGGAAACCAGACAACACAAAAAATTTTATAGTGGTTCCCCAACCTGGGTACATCCACTCTTCTACAACCCTGGTAGGAATCTACTAACAGGTTTTTGATCAGGTGACTGCCACCGCAAGATCTATTTCTAGGGAGATCTCACAACCCTTTGAGCTTTTGATCAGGTGCCCAAAAACAAAAATAAACTTTTGAAGGGAGTTAATAAACCCTTTTACAAGTGGGGGGAGAGAGATTTGATGGTGTCTTCTCTTTCTCTATTCAACAGAGAAGACAAGTGGATTTGCTATTGTCAAGGCTCCTTCAGAAATCACTTGAAGCCTTGCTCAGGGTGTAGGTCTTCTGCCTTGACTTGAAATAATATAGGAACTTCTGACTGTTAGAATGATTGTTGTCCTTGAAAGCTCCTAGAGATGAAGTTGAAGAAGACTCTTGATTTTGTATTTGTTGTTCTTCTTCTTCTTTAGGAAGATCAAGGTGAAAACAGGATGTTTTCTACACAGAGAATGTCTGAGACTGTTTTCTATATATCTGTTTTTCTCTATTACTTTCTCTGTCTCTAAAAAGAGAAAAATCTCTTTTATATTCTCTGTCGAAATTCTCCTTTGAATTTTGAATTCTCTGCATTAAATACTGATTGCCTGGAGAATGAAAATAGGCTGGAGAATAATGTCTTTAATGAGTTTCCCCAACTATCCCAAAAAATTAAGCAAGTAATTAACCCGATGAAGACCATAATCAATGCTGCCAATAACGGCTATATTCAGAGAATATGAGCATTAATTACTTCAGGAAATTACTGCTAAGTAATATGGAATAAGGACAGAAATAAGGGAAAAACTCTAAGTCTGGCTGGACAGAATTCATCAAACTCTGAATAGTTTTCATCGACCGGAGATCTAAGTTCGTCGAGCTGAGAAATCTTGTTCGTCGACATGAGAAAGCCTGTTCATCGACCTGAGCTCAGCGAACTGCATTCTGGAGATACTTGCCTATTCTGCGCTCCAACTTCATTGAGTTGATAATCTGTCTTCGTCAAGCTGAGTTCAGAGAAATTAATGTGGAAAGAATGTGTTGAAGCTAAACTCTAGACTTCGTCGATCTGAGCTCGAATATCGTCGAGCTCAACTCAGAGAATTAACTCTGAGTTCGCCGAGTAGAGCACGACTATTATCGAGCTGAGTTCGACGAACGTCGAACTTAAATTCTGAACTTGATTTATTCTAAGTCTTGAGTCAATCTGAGGTCTTCTGCTGGCTGGTCCATGTAAGGTTGAACCTAAAGACCTGGCCTAAACTCTAGGACTCAAAGACATGACCCTAGCTATACATTGTGGATCAGACATCCTAATTAGTGAACCTAGCCCAAATCCAACTAGGGATCCAATACAGGGTTTCAACATCTCAATATGCTTCTCAATCCAACTATTTATCATATCCCCTCTGGGTCTTAGTGTTATGTGTTACTTTAGCTAAGCGCAACACATGACATAATTTCAGCCCAAATGAAATGTCTTCCAATTTGTTGGGCTGAAGGCCTCTAACTATTTATTATTGGTTTGTCAAATACATAATACCAACCATTCAAAATTTCATCATTTTTGTAAGTGTTTAGGACCATAAATTAATTCATTTAATTCGGTGACCTAGGTCACTTTGTACACAAGCTACTATATTCAATGGTCCATTATGTCTAGATAATTTACCTGGAGTTCATCTAGGTTAAAAATAGCTATTCACCAAAGATACTAATTTTCCC
The DNA here is from genome assembly GCA_039583875.1 of Platanthera guangdongensis. NCBI lineage: Eukaryota > Viridiplantae > Streptophyta > Magnoliopsida > Asparagales > Orchidaceae > Platanthera > Platanthera guangdongensis. Next base: position 159,740,601 of record CM077148.1, read on the forward strand.
ACTTGATTTACCATTTATTTTCTATTTATGTTTATAATCCCAATTATTCCATTTTCCAAATGAAGTGCCTAACATATTCAACTAAAAATTCATAGAAAATTACTGTTGATTAACCTTCTCATAAAAACACTCCAATCAGAAATTCATACCCCTAACCAGTGATTTGACCTAAAATAACTACAGGTACCATGTTTTTCAGCATACTCCATCGTCCAAAATTCTTAAATAAATTCACAGAGGTTTATATCACAAAAACAAGACTATACACATTTTCCCACATTTTTCCAAATAGTGTTACCCTTATATTTAATTTAAATCCCAAAAAAGGGTAAAATTGTAAATCTATTATATACACAAGATATAGTCCTCAAATAGACCTATAACGTTTTTTACAAAGATGTAAAATGTCTTATTAGGGCATGTATCAAAATTTTAAAATTTTGTGGACCTATATCTCATTTTTATTCCTAAAAGAGCTTATGTTCTAATAATTCAAAATAATGAGATTTTTGTTCCCAAAAATCCCACTCTTTCCATGGGAGGTGTAATTCATACCTATAAGCCTCTGTCCAAAATCTCATGGACATTCATTGGGCCAAATCGGCAAACTTCTCACTTTCCCATTTTTACTTTTGGAACACAATTTACAAATCTATCTCCACAATGCATGTTGGATTTCACCAACATACAGCGGTCCAAATGGCGTGAAACTTTTACCATGGTCATATAATGCCCAATGGCCATGCCTCCCAAATTTGTAGTCAATTGGAAGAGGGAATTTTCGTATATTCCATTTATTTAATAATTGATATTTTTATAGAAACTATAGGAAAATACATCTCAAAAATTCTAATTTTTGGACAGGACTTAAGTATAACCTAAAAACATGCTTGGCCAAAATCTCATTGCATGTGGACCTAGGGTTTGCCTTGGGCACTCATTTAAAAATCTATCATAGCCTAGTACCGGTCTTAGTAGAATGGACCTACAGGGAGTTATATTGCTCCAAATTACAACTTTATGATGTTATTTTAAAGGTAAGACCTAGGTCTACCTTTTTTATATTTATCATAATTTCTGTAAAGTTTTCTAGGAGGCCTAAATATTGCTTGCAATTTGACTATATAAACTAGGACAGAAAATAAACATTTAATTATTTCACAAAAATCAAGGGAATCGGGTCGTCTTCTCCAATGAGCCAACGGTCCAGATTGCCCCAACTTGATTTGGTTTTTCCCGGCCTTCTGGCCGACCCCACCACCTGCGATTATCGCCACCACCTCTATTAAGATGGTGGCTAGCGTTTCCCGGTGACATGGTCATCGGAGGTGACTCCTCCGGCGAACTCGACCAAGAAGAAATGCTCGATTTCTCCCTCTCTCACATGGAACCGGGCTCAGTTGAGCCTGATATCTCTCTTAGTGGATCTAGAAGTCTAGCATAGAGGTAGGGGAGGATAAACAAACCCTTAAATGAGCTTAACGCAGGGTTTTGTGGTGGTGAGAAATGGACGATCCTTGCTCTAGCGAGTTAGCTCCAAAGCTCGATTCTCCGGCTAAAGCTTAACTTCAGAGTTAGAGATCATTTCCCACTCTTTCTGGCTCAACAATGGCAACAACGGCTTGGTAGAATTAAGGTGACGGTGGACTTCTCTTCTCTTCCTTTTCTATGGAGAGTTAAGGTTTAAGTGTCTTGCCACGTGTCACCCATATATTGGACCGTCAATCATTGGCATAAATAAGACTTCTTGAAATGATCAATGTATTATATAGCTTTGTTGTAGAGATTAGATTCCAAATATCCCATCAACGTTTTATCCTGAACCCGGTTCAACCCATATACAAGTGAACCAGCCAACACAATTTTTCAGACTAGACTTAAAAATTCACTAATTTCAAAAGCATTGAGTTGTGTCAACACCACTCAATGCTTTTGACTTAAGCAATTCTGTAATGCTAAAGGAATTGAGTGGTGTCAACACCATTCAACGCGGCGTTGAGTGTTGTTGACAGCACTCAATGTCGTCAGCATTCCAGAATTTCCTAATTGAAAAGTGTTGAGTGGCGTTGAGACCACTCAATGCCGCATTGAGGGGAATTGAGTCCACTCAATGCTACTTTGAGTCCAGAACTTTCTAAGTAAAGCAATGAGTGGCGTCGAGTTCACTCGATGCTTCGTCAAATGGCATTGAGATCACTCGATGCCTAAAGTTTCCTGAGTACTTCTAATTTAAATTCATCGAGATCACTCGATGCCTTTTCAAATGGCGTCGAGATCACTCGACGGCTAAAGTTTCCCGAGTATTTTCTAAGTTAAATTCATCGAGTGGGGTCGTGTTCACTCGACTCACTTGATGCTTCCCGAGCCCGAGTCAATTATCTTGACTCAAAATGTGTGCGAGGGGTCTAGCATGAAATGGGATGTTACAATGGGCACGATCTAGGGGCGTGACCACCAACTAAGGGGCGTGACTCACTATTAAGAATCCAGTTTCCATTCCACCATCGTTCCAGCTTACATGCCCTAGGTCACGTGTGTGACCTAGGGGCGTGACCTCTTCCACAACTGCCAGATTAACTTCTGTCGTTTTATGTTCCTACCATTTTCTGAAACAGTCAAGACACGCCTTAGGTTACGGGCATGACCTAAGGGCGTGAATCATCTTTTACTCAATTTTGGCGGTTTTTTCCCAACGTTCCTGGGCTTTCAAGACATCGGTTCCACACCTTACATGACCTAGGTCACAGGCGTGACCTAGGGGCGTGACTCAACGACAACTTTCACTATAAATTTTAGACAAAACCAAAAGCTGGGGAAGAAGATTTCGGAGTTTAGTTCTTAGTATTTTTGCATCTCTTTTCTGTATTTTCCATTGTATAGTATAGTTTTTAGCTTTATTTATTTTCAATTCAAGTACTCTTTACTTTTGCAATCATGTCTTTCTCTATCTTTTTGTGTAATTCCCTCATCATGTTTAGTAGCTAAACTTTATTTAACATTTGATCATGATGAACTTCAGAATGAAATAAACTTTATTTATTTTTCTCAAAATTGTCAAGATCTCTACTTTTATTCACTTTGATTATCTTTGAATTTAGTTGCGTCGAATTCATATGTCATGAATATGTTCTTCGATCCTATATCTGTATCCTAGATTTTATCGAGAGGTTGTGGATGCAAGGAGATCACTCAAAGATAAAAGGAATTTCATGTACTCCTCGAGAGAGGACAATATAAATCTTTCAGATTGGAGTCAAATCCAATAGTGAGGTTCACCGTCTAAAGTAAGCTTTGGGGTTTTGACTGGCCGAGAGGTCTTAATCGATCAACGTAAGGTTAGTAGAGAGCATATTCTCGAGAGAGACGCTTTCGTATTTTAGAAACCTCTATGGTCAAAGTAAGTAATTTAGAAGCTTGTACTTTATTATTTCATGAAGGTATATTTTAATCCAAAAGGATTCTAGATCAATTGCTAATCTTCTCTCAATAGTTTAATCACACTTATTATTTTTTTTACAAACCAAACACTCTTTTATATTCGGTAAAATAATAGTAATTTGCGTGAGTAAAATTAATCAACAGATCTGGAAAAATACGACACTTGATATTTTATTTTAAAATATCATATACTATGAACGATAAGTGCTCTTGCTTATATCTCATTGAATTTGGAATTATTTTTTTATCCTAAATTATACGCATCAAGTTTTTGGCGTCGTTGTTGGGGAGTTATTATTGTTGATATTTTGAAAGCGCGAATTATATTAATTTTATCATTCTATTTTTCTCTATCCCCATTTCTCTTTTTAAATTTCTTTTTAAATTCAATTCTATTAAGCGAAGGTTGTTTAATTTACTTTTTTCTAAATGTTATCTCATTTGGCTGCTAAGGTTGTCGTGCTTTAAAATAAAGTAAATTTTTTGGAAGCCACAAAAATGCCAATTTCTTTTGTAATTTTTGTGGTGCTCCTCATCGAAGTGAGGATTGTTATCTTTATTATCAAAATTTTTCTTATGAAAATAATTTTAATAATAATTATGAAAATAATTATCCCGACATTAATGATAATCTTTTTCAAATTCTCATGAAAAGAATTTTTAAAATTTTACTAATTTTTCCAAATTTCATGTAAATAATTTTTCGTGCTTTAATAAAAATAAGTTTTCTGATTTTAATGAATTGTCTTCGACCGTCAATGTTGAAGGTTTTTGGTGGCAAGATCACTTGGATAATTCCCGTTGCAAAGAAAAAATTCTTTCGATCCAAATTTTTATTCTTCCATTTCTGCACCGCAAACTTCTTCTAAATTTGGGGAATCGTTACAATTTCATTTTGATTCTTCTTTCCAATATTTTGATGACAATTTTATTAAGTCTAGTGTTTTTTCTTCATCTTCGAAAATTTCTCTTATAGAGATACATAAATCTCCATGTACCCCCTTAGTTTCTTATACCGAAGACGAAAAAAAATTATTATTTCAAAAATTTATTAATTGTATGGAAGCACTAAGTGAATTAGAAAAAGAACATGTTTATTCTCCTATTTCTCCTGATTTTTTTCTATTCATGAATTTTCAAGCACAACGCATAAATATTTAGGAATTCAAATTAATGAAAATATTGTGTCCAATGATTTTATAAATGAATATTCAGATTGTAATTTTATTTTAGAAAATAAACAACCGGAACTTAATCATATAATTTCGCAAGAACCTCCTCGCTAAAATTTTTCTGGCACATTCATTTTTGATTTTTGTTATACTAACGATTATCATGTAGAAGATGAGATGTTGCAATCAAACTTCGCTCATGTTACATTTGGTGCTTATCTACCGAAATTCAAATCACCTCAGACATATATAGGTGATTTGGATTTTTATTTTCAAGCCGACTGCTAGAAGAAGAAAAATCAAGAATTAAGCGGAGGAGTAGCTGACCAACCAACTTTAGAACATTCACCTAATCGTGAATTAAGGGAGTTAACTGTGCACATTTATTTTTATTTTTTTGCCTAAATATAACCGTCAAGCTTCAAGACGGAAAAGAGAAAAGCGCTCTTTAGAGACACCACTTGGTTATCTTTTAATTTCTTATTTTTTTATATGTATTTTCTTTATTTTTCTTTTTCCCCTCCTACTTGGCTTATAAACATGGAGGACAATGTTTATTTTTAAGTATGGGGGTAAAATCTCATACTTTTATTTTCATTTAAAAATCAAAAAAAGACGAAAAATCTTTCAGAAATACAAAAAATTATAAATTTTAAATTCTTGGAAAGGGCCGTGTTGGGCTTTCATCCCCAAAATCACCTAGAACATTGCGAACCCGTCATTGGGTAGTCCTCGAGAAGTCTAAGTAATAACAAAAAAATTAGGATTTTAAAAAGAAGAATCGAAAAATATAATAAACCCTTACTTGGTTTTTGTTATTTTCATAATTTTAGTTTGAGTTTATTTATAAGAATTTTTATAATTTTTGATTTTTTAATCTTTTATTTCATCATTGTTAGTTAGATTTAATTTTTAGGTGATTTAATTTTAAGAAATATCTTATGAATTGAATTTGTTTATAGTGATTATTGTATCACTTTTTCTCTTTTTGTTTGTGAAAAGAAAAATATATATATATTTGTTCATATGTCATAAAAATGAGAGGATAAAAGATAGAGTAAGAGAATAAAATTCATTACTCCCATTTTTTTGTTTGTGAAAAGAAAAATATATATATATTTGTTCATATGTCATAAAAATGAGAGGATAAAATTCATTATTTTCATGATAAACATATAAAAATATTGAAAAAAAAGAAGAATAAAAAATATGTGTGTTGAGAGGATAAAATTCATTACCTCAAATAAAAAACCTCTTCGTATTCCTTGTTCCCCCAAAACCTATTAGCCAAAAAATTGCTTTAGATTAAAATACTAAGAGTGCATAAGTAGTAATTTATATTTTTCCTTTAAGTCTCTTTTTGGTTAAGAGAGTTAATAATTTTAATTTAATTTTATTTGCTAAATTACTCAATTTTGAATGCTAATTAATTTATTTGAGAAATCTTTGCTAAATATTCCTCTCTTTTCATTTTTATTTCATAATTTAGAACTTAATATTTAAATCCCTAAATTTTATTTTTAGCTTTCTTTTGATTTCATAAATTTTTAGTTTAATTAAAAAATTACATTAATATCTTATAAATATTTTTCATAGTTTTGCTCTGGAATAACAAAAGAATAAGTATATGAGTATTTGATAAAACTTTATTTATAGTTATTCTAATATAGTTTTTAATTAATAAATAATCACTTATTATTTAGTTTATATTAATATTTATATTAAATACTTTCTTTTCTAATTTCAGGTTAATCTGAGCTGCAATTAACATTTTGAAGCCATCAAGATTGATCAAGAGAACATTCTAGGCAAATCTGGAAAAATCACAAGTACACGCCCCATGGTCACGGGCGTGACCATGGGCCGTGACGTATTTCACGATCGTGTCTGATTCCAGCTGCTCCCGAGCTAATTTCCACATCATTTAAAAGTACAAGCCCCCAGTCACGGGCATGACATGGGGCGTGTCTCTAGTCACGGGTATGATGTGCTGCCAGCACTCTAGATTCAATGCTACGTCAGATTAAAGTTACACGCCCTAGGTCCCAGGCATGACCTAGGGGCGTGACTCAATATTAAGAAGCTAGTTTCCAATCCTCCAGCATTCCAGCTAACATGCCCTAGGTCACGAGCGTGACCTCTTCTACAACCGCTAGATTAACTCCCAACGTCACATGTTCCCATCGTTTTCTGAAACAATCAAGAGATGTCATAAGTCACGGGCGTGACCTAACGGTTGTCCCGCCTTTTACTCAATTTTGGCAGTTTTTCCCCAACATTCCTGGGCTATCAAGACATCGGTTCTGCACCTTACATGCCCTAGGTTATGAGCGTGACATAGTTGCATGACCTACCAACAAATTTCACTATAAATTCCAAAAGCTGGAGAAGAAGATTTTGGATTTTAATTTTTAATATTTTTGCATTTCTTTTCTGTATTTTTCATTTCATAGTGAAGTTTTTAGCTTTATTTATTTTCTATTCAAGTACTTTTTACTTTTGCAGTCATGCATTACTCTAACTTTTTGTGTAATTCCCTCATCATATTTAGTAGCTAAACTTCATTTAACACTTGATCGTGATGAACTTTGGAATGAAATAAACTTTATTTATTTTTCTAAAAATTGTCAAGCTCTCTACTATTATTCACTTCAATTTATCGTTAGAATTAGTTGCATTGAATTCATATGTTATGAATATGTTCTTTGATCCTAGATCAGTATCCTAGATTTTACCGACTTCATATGTTCTTATATTTAGTAGCTAAACTTCATCATATTTGTGTAATTCCCTCATCATGTTCAGAGTTCGTCGACTTGAGTTCGACGAACTGTACAAATTTCGTCGAAATCTGTTGAACATTGTTATAGTTAGAATTTTTCTTAATCTTTTTCTTTTTCTTATTCTTTGGTTTTAATTAAGTTTGTTTAACATTATTATTATTGTCTATTTTTTCTTTTCCTTTTTCTGAGACAAATTTTATTGGTGTTGTCAAAATATTTTTCTGGATCAGTGAGGGTTGGCTTGATGAAGCACCTAAGCCCAGCTTGTCATTAAGCCTGGCATTAACTGTGCTTGTAATGTCCATCAACTTGATGTTTCTCCTATTTAGGCATTATTCAAGTTGCATAGCCTTGGCTAATTCAGATTTTAGTGATATAATTTGTTCTAATGCTAGAGTTAATTCATCTTTTAACTTAATACTTTCAGAGACAAGGTTTTCATGTTCAGATAATTTTTTTCTAAGTGTTTTGATTTCTTTTTCAGAATTAATTAAATCTATACAAAGAGATTTGAATTCAGTTTTAAAATTATCAGAATTATAATCAAAGGAAGATAATACCTGATCTGTCTCTGATTCAGATTCTTCATTATCTGATTCTTATGCTTTTTCCTCAGCATCAGATGGGATGTAGGAGGCATTGATAGCCATGAGGCAAACTTCCCTTGCCTTTTGCCTCCTCTTCATCTTCACTGGAGCTGGAGGGTGAAGATTCTTCTTCAGTGTCACTCCAGGTCACAACCACATAGCCTTTCTCTTTTCTCTTATGCTTGCTGGAGGAAGGCTTGCTGTAGTGCTGCTTCCTGGAGCCTTTTTCTCTTCTTCTTTCTTTCTTCTGATTCTCAGGACACTCTGAGATAAAATGTCCTGGCTTCCAGCACCCAAAACAAACAATTTCTTTAGTGAGTGTTTTGTCATACATTGGTTTATCATCCTGCCTGGATGACTTTCTCTTGAACTCCTTCCTTGCCATCTTATAGAATCTCATGGCTAAGAGACTCAGGAGTTCTTCACTGGCAGTTGGAGTTTTGGTTTCTTCTGCAGTTTTAAAAGCTATGTTCTACTCCTTTCTTGATGTTGTAGGAATCTTCTGTTCTGCAGCTTCTCTTGACTTGATTGGTTGCTCATATGATTTGAGCTTGCCAAGAAAAGATTCTGTAGAAATCTCATTCAAGCTTCTGGTCTCCTTGATTGGCCATATCCTGGAATCCCAAGTGCTGGGGAAGCACATTAGGATTTTATCATTCACTTCAGTGAGAGTGATATCCTTATCCAGGGTCTTTAGCTCACTGATAATTGAACTTAATCTGTTGTACATGTCAGTAACAGATTCTGATTCATCCTTCTTGAAGTGCTCATACTGGGTGACGAGAGTTGATCTCCTGTCCTTCTTCTCGTCTGCTGATCCAGCAACCATCTGGTTGAGTGAATACCATATGGCTTTTGTAGATGTGCACTTAGCCACCTTTTGGAATATGTCATCAGATATAGTCTGAGCCAGTATATTCATAGCCTTTGTATCTGCTATCTTGGCCTTTTTTTGAGCATCTGTCCACTCAGGTGGTGGAACAGCATGAGTGTTTGAAGTAGAGGTTAATGTAGCAGCTGTAGGTCGAGAAGGACCTGTCAAAATAGAATTATATATGTCATCATCAATGGAATTCATATACAGCCTGATTCTTGCCTTCCAGAATGCAAATTTATTCAAGTTATAGACTGGAGGTCTGGTGCTTGCATAATCTTTGTTCTGTGCCATGATGTGAAATAAACAAAACTAAGATCAGATCTAACAAGGGATCTTTTTGTTCAAGTGTTAGCTTGTACAACCAAAGGAACATTCCTCAGATACCAATTAAAAGATAGGGGTTAGATTTGATTTACTCTAGAGGGGGGGGGGTGAATAGAGTAATAAAACTTTTTGGCTGTTTAAAATATTATCAGAATGTATTAGCAATACCAATAGTAGTAATAACAAGAAATGAAAATCTAATCTAATCTGCCACAACAATATATCACAACACAACAAGCCTATCACAGCCACAACAAGAACAACAAGAAAAAGGGAAACCAGACAACACAAAAAATTTTATAGTGGTTCCCCAACCTGGGTACATCCACTCTTCTACCACCCTGATAGGAATCCACTAACAGGTTTTTGATCAGGTGACTGCCACTGCAAGATCTATTTCCAGGGAGATCTCACAACCCTTTGAGCTTTTGATCAGGTGCCCAAAAACCAAAATAAACTTTTGAAGGGAGTTAATAAACCCTTTTACAAGTGGGGGGAGAGAGATTTGATGGTGTCTTCTCTTTCTCTATTTCACAGAGAAGACAAGTGGATTTGCTATTGTCAAGGCTCCTTTAGAAATCACTTGAAGCCTTGCTCAGGGTGTAAGTCTTCTGCCTTGACTTGAAAAAATACATGAACTTCTGACTGTTAGAATGATTGTTGTCCTTGAAAGCTCCTAGAGATGAAGTTGAAGAAGACTCTTGATTTTGTATTTCTTCTTCTTCTTCTTCTTTAGAAAGATCAAGGTGAAAACATGATGTTTTCTACACAGAGAATGTCTGAGACTGTTTTCTATATATCTGTTTTTCTCTATTACTTTCTCTATCTCTAAAAAGAGAAAAATCTCTTTTATATTCTCTGTCGAAATTCTCCTTTGAATTTTGAATTCTCTGCATTAAATACTGATTGCCTGGAGAATGAAAATCGGCTGGAGAATAATGTCTTTAATGAGTTTCCCCAACTATCCCAATAAATTAAGCAAGTAATTAACCCGATGAAGACCATAATCAATGCTGCCAATAACGGCTATATTCAGAGAATATGAGAATTAATTACTTCAGGAAATTACTGCTAAGTAATATGGAATAAGGACAGAAATAAGGGAAAAACTCTAAGTCTGGCTGTACAGAATTCGTCGAACACTGAATAGATTTCATCGACCGGAGATCTAAGTTCGTCAAGCTGAGAAATCTTGTTCGTCGACATGATAAAGACTGTTCGTCGACCTGAGCTCAGCGAACTGCATTCTGGAGATAACTTGCCTATTCTGCGCTCCAACTTCATCGAGCTGATAATCTGTCTTCGTCAAGCTGAGTTCAGAGAAATTAATCTGGAAAGAATATGTTGAAGCTAAACTCTAGACTTCGTCGATCTGAGCTCGAATATCGTTGAGCTCAACTCAGAGAATTAACTCTGAATTCGCCGAGTAGAGTACGACTATTGTCGAGCTGAGTTCGACGAACGTCGAACTTAAATTCTGAACTTGATTTATTCTAAGTCTTGAGTCAATCTGAGGTCTTCTGCTGGCTGGTCCATGTAAGGTTGAACCTAAAGACCTGGCCTAAACTCTAGGACTCAAAGACATGACCCTGGCTATACATTATGGATCAGACATCCTAATTAGTGAACCTAGCCCAAATCCAACTAGGGATCCAATACAGGGTTTCAACATCTCAATATGCTTCTCAATCCAACTATTTATCATATCCCCTCTGGGTCTTAGTGTTATGTGTTACTTTAGCTAAGCGCAACACATGACATAATTTCAGCCCAAATGAAATGTCTTCCAATTTCTTGGGCTGAAGGCCTCTAACTATTTATTATGGGTTTGTCATATACATAATACCAACCATTCAAAATTTCATCATTTTTCTAAGTGTTTAGGAACATAAATTAATTCATTTAATTCGGTGACCTAGGTCACTTTGTACACGAGCTACTATATTCAATGGTCCATTATGTCTAGATAATTTACCTGGAGTTCATCTAGGTTAAAAATAGCTATTCACCAAAGATACTAATTTTCCCACTTGATTTACCATTTATTTTCTATTTATGTTTATAATCCCAATTATTCCATTTTCCAAATGAAGTGCCTAAAATATTCAACTGAAAATTCATAGAAAATTACTGGGGATTAACCTTGTCATAAAAACACTCCAATCAAAAATTCATACCCCTAACTAGTGATTTGACCTAAAATAACTACATGTACCATGGTTTTCAGCATACTCCATCATCCAAAATTCTTAAATAAATTCACAGAGGTTTATATCACAAAAACAAGACTATACACATTTTCCCACATTTTTCCAAATAGCGTTACACTTATATTTAATTTAAATCCCAAAAAGGGTAAAATTGTAAATCTATTATATACACAAGATATAGTCCTCAAATAGACCTATAACTTTTTTTTACAAAGATGTAAAATGTCCTATTAGGGCATGTATCAAAATTTTAGAATTTTAAAAGGTCAGTGGACCTATATCTCATTTTTATTCCTAAAAGAGCTTATGTTCCAATAATTCAAAATAATGAGATTTTTGTTCCCAAAAATCCCACTCTTTCCATGGGAGGTGTAATTCATCCCTATAAGCCTCTGTCCAAAATCTCATGGACATTCATTGGGCCAAATTGGCTAACTTCTCACTTTCCCATTTTTACTTTTGGAACACAATTTACAAATCTATCTCCACAATGCATGTTGGATTTCACCAACATACAGAGGTCCAAATGGAATGAAACTTTTACCATGGTCATATAATGCCCAATGGCCATGCCACCCAAATTTGTAGTCAATTGAAAGATGGAATCTTCGTATATTCCATTTATTTAATAATTGATATTTTTATAGAAACTATAGGAAAATACATCTCAAAAATTCTAATTTTTGGACAGGACTTAAGTATAACCAAAAAACATGCTTGGCCAAAATCTCATTGCATGTGGACCTAGGGTTTGCCTTGGGCAATCATTTAAAAATCTATCATAGCCTTGGACCAGTCTTAGTAGAATGGACCTACAGGGAGTTATATTGCTCCAAATTACAACTTTAGGATGTTATTTTAAAGGTAAGACCTAGGTCTACCTTTTTTATATTTATCATAATTTCTGTAAATGTTTCTAGGAGGCCTAAATATTGCTTGCAATTTGACTATATAAACTAGGACAGAAAATGAACATTTAATTATTTCACAAAAATCAAGGGAATTAGGTCGTCTTCTCCAATGAGCCAACGGTCCAGATTGCCCCGACTTGGGCCGATTTGATTTGGTTTTTCCAGACCTTCTGGCCAACCCCACCACCTGTGATTATCACCACCACCTCTATTAAGATGGTGGCTAGCGTTTCCCGGCGACATGGTCGTCGGAGGTGACTCCTCTGGCGAACTCGACCAAGAAGAAATGCTCGATTTCTCCCTCTCTCACATGGAACCGGGCTCAGTTGAGCCTGATATCTCTCTTAGTGGATCTAGAAGTTTAGCATAGAGGTAGGGGAGGAGAAACAAACCCTTAAATGAGCTTAACGCAGGGTTTTATGGTGGTGAGCCATGGACGATCCTTGCTCTGGCGAGTTAGCTCCAAAGCTCGATTCTCCGGCTAAAGCTTAACTTCAGAGTTAGAGATCATTTCCCACTCTTTCTGGCTCAACAATGGCAACAACGGCTTGGCAGAATGAAGGTGACGGTGGACTTCTCTTCTCTTCCTTTTATATGGAGAGTTAAGGTTTAAGTGGCTTACCACGTGTCACCCATATATTGGACCGTCAATCATTGACATAAATAGGACTTCTTGAAATGATCAATGTATTATATAGCTTTGTTGTAGAGATTAGATTCCAAATGTCCCATCATCGTTTTATCCTGAACCTGGTTCAGCCCATATACAAGTGAACCAGCCAACATAGTTTTTCAGACTATACTGAAAAATTCACTAAGTTCAAAAGCGTTGAGTTGTGTCGACACAACTCAATGCTTTTGACTTAAGAAATTCTGTAATGTTAAAGGAATTGAGTGGTGTCAACACCATTCAACGCGGCGTTGAGTGGTGTTGACACCACTCAATGTCTTCAGCATTCCAGAATTTCCTAATTGAAAAGTGTTGAGTGGCGTTGAGACAACTCAATGCCGCATTGAGGGGAATTGAGTCCACTCAATGCTACTTTGAGTCCAGAACTTTCTAAGTAAAGCAATGAGTGGCGTCGAGTTCACTCGATGCTTCGTCAAATGGCATCAAGATCACTCGATGCCTAAAGTTTCCTGAGTACTTCTAATTTAAACTCATTGAGATCACTCGATGCCTTTTCGAATGACATCGAGATCACTCGACGGCTAAAGTTTCCCGAGTATTTTCTAAGTTAAATTCGTCGAGTGGAGTCGTGTTCACTCGACTCACATGATGCTTCCCGAGCCCGAGTGAATTATTTTGACTCAAAATGTGTGCGATGGGTCTAGCATGAAATGGGATGTTACAATGGGCGCGATCTAGGGGCGTGACCACCAACTCAGGGGCGTGACTCAGTATTAAGAATCCAGTTTCCATTCCACCATCGTTCCAGCTTACACGCCCTAGGTCACGTGTGTGACCTAGGGGCGTGACCTCTTCCGCAACCGCCAGATTAACTTCTGTCGTTTTATGTTCCTACCATTTTTTGAAACAGTCAAGACACGCCTTAGGTTACGGGTATGACCTAAGGGCGTGAATCATCTTTTACTCAATTTTGGTGGTTTTTCCCAACGTTCCTGGGCTTTCAAGACATCGGTTCCACACCTTACATGACCTAGGTCACAGGCGTGACCTAGGGGCGTGACTCACCGACAATTTTCACTTTAAATTTTAGACAAAACCAAAAGCTGGGGAAGAAGATTTCGGAGTTTAGTTCTTAGTATTTTTGCATTTCTTTTCTGTATTTTCCATTGTATAGTATAGTTTTTAGCTTTATTTATTTTCAATTCAAGTACTCTTTACTTTTGCAATCATGTCTTTCTCTATCTTTTTGTGTAATTCCCTCATCATGTTTAGTAGCTAAACTTTATTTAACATTTGATCATGATGAACTTCAGAATGAAATAAACTTTATTTATTTTACTCAAAATTGTCAAGATCTCTACTTTTATTCACTTTTATTTATCTTTGAATTTAGTTGCATCGAATTCATATGTCATGAATATGTTCTTCGATCCTAGATCTATATACTAGATTTTATCGAGAGGTTGTGGATGCAAGGAGATCACTCAAATATAAAAGGAATTCCATGCACTCCTCGAGAGAGGACAACATAAATCTTTCAGATTGGAGTCAAATTCAATAGTGGGGTTCACGGTCTAAAGTAAGTTTTGGGGTTTCGACTGGCCGAGAGGTCTTAATCGATCAACCTAAGGATAATAGAGAGCATATTCTCGAGAGAGATGCTTTCGTATTTTAGAAACCTCTATGATCAAAGTAAGTAATTTAAAAGCTTGTACTTTATTATTTCATGAAGGTATATTTTAATCCAAAAGGATTCTAGATCAATTGCTAATCTTCTCTCAATAGTTTAATCACACTTATTATTTTTTTTCAAACCAAACACACTTTTATATTCGGTAAAATAATAGTAATTTGTGTGAGTAAAAGTAATCAACAGATCTGGAAAAATACGACACTTGATATTTTATTTTAAAATATCATATACTATGAACGATAAGTGCTCTTGCTTATATCTCATAGAATTTGGAATTATTTTTTATCCTAAATTATACGCATTATGTTTTTGGTGTCGTTGTTGGGGAGTTATTATTGTTGATATTTTGAAAGCGCGAATTATATTAATTTTATTATTCTATTTTTCTCTATCCTCATTTCTCTTTTTAAATTTCTTTTTAAATTCAATTCTATTAAGCGAAGGTTGTTTTAATTTACTTTTTTTTAAATGTTATCTCATTTGGCTGCTAAGGTTGTCGAGCTTTAAAATAAAGTAAATTTTTTAGAAGCCACAAAAAATGCCAATTTCTTTTGTAATTTTTGTGGTGCTCCTCATCGAAGTGAGGATTATTATCTTTATTATCAAAATTTTTCTTATGAAAATAATTTTAATAATAATTATGAAAATAATTATCCAGACATTAATGATAATCTTTTTCAAATTTGCATGAAAACAATTTTTCAAATTTTACTAATTTTTCCAATTTTCATGTAAATAATTTTTCGAGCTTTAATAAAAATAATTTTTCTGATTTTAATGAATTGTCTTCTACCGTCAATGTTGAAGGTTTTTGGTGGCAAGATCACTCGGATAATTCCCATTGTAAAGAAAAAATTCTTTCGATCCAAATCTTTATTCTTCCATTTCTGCACCGCAAACTTCTTCTGAATTTGGGGAATCTTTACAATTTCATTTTGATTCTTCTTTCCAAAATTTTGATGAGAATTTTATTAAGTCTAGTGTTTTTTCTTCATCTTCGAAAATTTCTCTTATAGAGGTACATAAATCTTCATGTACCCCCTTAGTTTCTTATACTGAAGATGAAAAAAAATTATTATTTCAAAAATTTATTAATTGTATGGAAGCACTAAGTGAATTAGAAGAAGAACATGTTTATTCTCCTATTTCTCCTGATTTTTTTCTATTCATGAATTTTCAAGCACAACGCATAAATATTTAGGAATTCAAATTAATGAAAATGTTGTGTCCAATGATTTTATAAATGAATATTCAGATTGTAATTTTATTTTAGAAAATAAACAACCGGAACTTAATCATATAATTTCGCAAGAAGCTCCTCGCTAAAATTTTTCTGGCACATTTATTTTTGATTTTTCTTATACGAACGATTATCATGTAGAAGATGAGATGTTGTAATCAAACTTCGCTCATGTTACATTTGGTGCTCATCTACCGAAATTCAAATCACCTCAGACATATTTAGGTGATTTGGATTTTTATTTCCAAGCCGACTGCTAGAAGAAGAAAAATCAAGAATTAAGCGGAGGAGTAGCTGACCGACCAACTTTAGAACATTCACCTAATCATGAATTGAGGGAGTTAACTGTGCACATTTATTTTTATTTTTTTCCTAAATATAACCGTCAAGCTTCAAGACGGAAAAGAGAAAAGCGCTCTTTGGAGACACCACTTGGTTATCTTTTAATTTCTTATTTTTTTTATATGTATTTTCTTTGTTTTTCTTTTTCCTCTCCTACTTGGCAAATAAACATGGAGGACAATGTTTATTTTTAAGTATGGGGGTGAAATATCATACTTTTATTTTCATTTAAAAATCCAAAATAGACGAAAAATCTTTCAGAAATACAAAAAATTATAAATTTTAAATTCTTGGAAAGGGCCGTGTTGGGCTTTCATCCCACAAAATCACCTAGAACATTGCGAACCCGTCATTGGGTAGTCCTCGAGAAGTCTAAGTAATAACAAAAAAATTAGGATTTTAAAAAGAAAAATCGAAAAATATAATAAACCCTTACTTGATTTTTGTTATTTTCATAATTTTAGTTTGAGTTTATTTATAAGAATTTTTATAATTTTTGATTTTCTAATCTTTTATTTCATCATTGTTAGTTAGATTTAATTTTTAGGGGATTTAATTTTAAGAAATATCTTATGAATTGAATTTGTTTATAATGATTTTGTATCACTTTTTCTCTTTCTATTCTAATTAGTTTCAATTTTGTGGTACCGTGCTTAACATTTTTAGATTTCAATAATATTCACTTCATGCTTTAAGATTCTTAGAAAATTTAATTTACTATAGTTGCTCTCTAAGATTTTTTTTTATTTTAATCTAAAAATTGTCTAGCCATTTCCATTATTTTTTTTCATTTTCTTGTTACATCATATATTATGTGAATAAGAGGATAAAATTCATTATCTCTTGGTAAATATATGAAATTTTCTTTTTATTATTAGATCATATGTCATGAGAATCAAACATTCCTGGATACACATATGCAATTCTCAAGAATAAAAGATAGAGTAAGAGAATAAAATTCATTACTCCCATTTTTTTGTTTGTGAAGGGAAAAAATATATATTTGTTCATATGTCATAAAAATGAGAGGAAAAAATTCATCATTTTCTTGATAAACATATAAAAATATTGCAAAAAAAGAAGAATAAAAAATATGTGTGGTGAGAGAATAAAATTCATTACCTCAAATAAAAAACCTCTTTGTATTCCTTGTTCCCCCAAATCCTATTAGCCAAAAAATTGCTTTAGATTAAAATACTAAGAGTGCATAAGTAGTAATTTATATTTTTTTTCCTTTAAGTCTCTTTTTGGTTAAGAGAGTTAATAATTTTAATTTAATTTTATTTGCTAAATTACTCAATTTTGAATGCTAATTAATTTATTTGAGAAATCTTTGCTAAATATTTCTCTCTTTTCATTTTTATTTCATAATTTAGAACTTAATATTTAAATCCATAAATTTTATTTTTAGCTTTCTTTTGATTTCATAAATTTTTTGTTTAATTTAAAAATTACATTAATATCTTATAAATATTTTTCATAGTTTTGCTCTGGAATAACAAAAGATTAAGTATATGAGTATTTGATAAAACTTTATTTATAGTTATTCTAATATAGTTTTTAATTAATAAATAATCACTTATTATTTAGTTTATATTAATATTTATATTAAATACTTTCTTTTCTAATTTCAGGTTAATCTGAGCTGCAATTAACATTTTGAAGCCGTCAAGATTGATCAAGAGAACATTCTAGGCAAATCTGGAAAAATCACAAGTACACGCCCCATGGTCACGGGCGTGACCATGGGCCGTGACCTATTTCACGATCGTGTCTGATTCCAGTTGCTCCCGAGCTAATTTCCACATCATTTAAAAGACCACGCCCCCAGTCACGGGAGTGACATGGGGCGTGTCTCCAGTCACGGGCATGATGTGCTGCCAGCACTCTAGATTCAATGCTACGTTAGATTAAAGTTACACGCCCTAGGTCCTAGGCATGTCCTAGGGGCGTGACTCAACATTAAGAAGCTATTTTACAATCCTCCACCGTTCCATCTTACATGCCCTAGGTCACGAGCGTGACCTCTTCTACAACCGCTAGATTAACTCCCACCGTCACATGTTCCCATCGTTTTCTGAAATAATCAAGAGATGTGATAGGTCACGGGCGTGACCTAACAGTTGTCATGCCTTTTACTCAATTTTGGCAGTTTTTCCCCAACATTCCTAGGCTATCAAGACATCGGTTCTGCACCTTACATGCCCTAGGTTACGGGCGTGACATAGGGGCATGACCTACCAACAAATTTCACTATAAATTCCAAACAAGACCAAAAGCTGGAGAAGAAGATTTTGGAGTTTAATTTTTAATATTTTTGCATTTCTTTTAAGTATTTTTCATTTCATAGTGAAGTTTTTAGCTTTATTTATTTTCAATTCAAGTACTTTTTACTTTTGCAGTCATGCATTTCTCTAGCTTTTTTGTGTAATTCCATCATCATATTTAGTAGCTAAACTTCATTTAACACTTGATCGTGATGAACTTTGGAATGAAATAAACTTTATTTATTTTTCTAAAAATTGTCAAGCTCTCTACTATTATTCACTTCAATTTATCGTTGGAATTAGTTGCATTGAATTCATATGTTATGAATATGTTCTTTGATCCTAGATCAGTATCCTAGATTTTACCGAGAGGTTGTGAATACAAGGTGATCACTCAAAGATTAAAGGAGTTGCATGCACTCCTCGAGAGAGGACGATATAAATCTTTCGGATTGAAGTCAAATCCAATAGTGGGGTTCATCGTCTAAAGCAAGCTTAGGGATTTTGTCTGGCCAAGGCGTCTTAATCGATCAACCTAAGCTTAGTCGAGAGCGCATTCACGAGAGAGGCGTTTTCATATTTTAGGAACCTTAACGGTTGAAGTAAGTAATTTAGAAGCTTGCATTTTATTATTTCATGAAGGTTTATTTTAATCCAAAGTGATTCTAGATCAAATGCTAATCTTCCCTCAATAGTTTAATTGCACTGTTTATCTTTTTACAAATCAACAACTCTTCTATATTCGATAAAATAATAGTAATTTGCGTGAGTAGAAGTAATCAACAGGCCTGAAAAAATACAACACTTGATATTTTATTTTAAAATATCCTATACTATGAACGATAGGTGCTCTTGCCTATATCTCGTAGAATGTGGAAATATTTTTTATCCTAAATTATACGCATCAAATATGCATTAACATTTTCCTAAATTTACCTTTAATATTCTGCAGGGTACTGTTTACTATGAATTATTGAACAGGTTTACTGGGGAAGTGAAACTAAAATAGTAGGTTATGATGTTCACAACAATTAGAAGAGTATACTAAGCAATGGCTTTATTTGATTTTTTTCTCTTGCAAAAAAATTAAATAAAATGGAAAATGAAGGAAAGATGATTCCTATAAGAGCTTAGAGTTTAACAAATTATATACAAGATCATTTTATGTGTGCTTAAAATTATTCATATATTATTTGGGTACGAATACTATGTTTGGGTATGAATATAATTTCATGGACTACAAATATTCATGAGTTATAAATATTCAATTATGGGGTACCAATAACAACACCCTTAAGTTATATCAAAAAATTAGAATCATATTTTTGCACTTGCATCCTTGTCCTTGTTATTATGTCAGTTTTAGATTTAAGTTTTTAATTATAATTTATTGTAGCTTGTCTATGATGCCAATAAACTGACTGAGATAGTTATAATGAAGAAGAAAATGCAGAACTAGCTGGACTTCTATCAATTAAGACATGAAAGAAATCCATCTAAAAAACTAACCTACAAGGTTAGTTTCGGGAAAACCCATTTTCTTTTGTGTTAAAGTGGATATTGTAAGTTGTCCTTTTTTCATCAGATCGGCTTTCTAGGCCTATGGGGTTGAAAGGTGGATTTAATTGAATATTGTACAAAATAGACTGCTAAACTATCTAAAGAAGTAAATAGTTAATTGCGAACTGTATATACACAATGCCTTTGTAACACTCCAAAAATGTAAACAGAACTTTTGATAGCTATCGCTGGGAGACAGTGGGTATCGCTAGAGAGAGCAATAGCACTCGATGCACTTGACGCTTTTAAGCATTGAGTAAACTCGAAGAATCATTGAGTAAGAGACTATCACGTGGCGATAGTGGGTATTGCGTAGCGATACCACTCAACGCACTCAACGCTTTCAGCGAAGCATTGAGTAGACTCAACACACTCGACACTTTCGACGAATCGTCGAGAGATCTATCGCATGACAACAATGGGTATTGCTTGACGATACTGCCATGTGTGGCTTAACATGTGTCGGATCGCCGGACGACAGCCGAAGAGTGGTGGTTTACTGGGGTCAAAGCGGCTACCGACGATATCACCTAGGCGATAGTAGTTATCGCCAGGTGATAGCGTTAACTTTGACTTGTCAGCTAAAATCATGTCCATTGCTTTCTCTAGACGAAATGATCCTCTTGTTGGGATTAATCCCGAGAACGCTTAAGCAGAGCAGTGGAGAGAAGTGAAGTCATTTATCTTCTTCTCAATCTCTCTCCTCCTTTTCATCCAAGCTCTTGAGAGAAAGCGCTACGGAAGAGGAAGGCTGAAGCTGTGCACGCTTTGGGAAGAAAATTTTGTGGTCGAAATCAAGAGCCGGAGCAAGATCCGTGCAGAGGAAAGCGAGGCGCTCCTTTCCATCCGGATATAAGACTTATCCATGGCTTTGAAATAAACTACGAGGGTAATGATCTTCCTTCTTGGTCAAGTGAAGTCCTCCTTTTTGCATAGGCATGGAATCCCCCACCAAGAGGTGGAAAAGTAAAGGGAATTCCATTGGGTTGATTAGTGAAATCCCTGGGTAGTTTTGCATATAGATCCGGAAATCGTAGTACGAAATAGGCATGATGTGTGAAACCCATCCGGACAGGTTGGTCTGGATTGGTGATGTTTTAGTTTTCTTGCCTGAGAAGACTCCGAGTATAAATTGGTCGTTTATGAGCTCTACTGGGCTACGCCTATGAAGTGGAAGTAGGAGGAAGTACTGGAGATGCTATCCATGAAACTACCCAGAAAATACCACAGTTTGCATAACTATTGGATATCGCCAGGCGACAACGAGTATCGTTGGCGATAGCTCCCGATGAGCTCTGATTAATATGAAAGATCAGTTTTCTGGCTCTGTAGGATACTACAGGGTTTTTTGGACAGATGTTCCAGTTATGGTTGTGTCTGGGTACAGAAAGAGAAATTATCTTGTTAATGCCATGCAATAGTGACTATCACTGGTGATATCTCCCAGATAACATTTTACCTGTGTAACCTGTCTCGTGAAGACCATGTGGGGCTGATATGTGAGCTGTGAGCCTGGGCCCAGCTTTAGTGGTCGTGAGAGCCATTGTGCATAACTTGAGTTATGTGTTGTTTACGGAAAGGGGAGGCCGACCCGCGTCTTGTCGATCGACCTGAGTGTTCGGTTTTCGGTGATGATAAGGCGAGTTGAGCAATGGGAAATGGCTGATCCGTACACACTCTATGTGGATTAGTTTAAGCGACCTAAAGTACATGGCACTTACCGGTGGCATGGGGGGTTAAGTCATGGCTGTAATGTGGTTATAGGCCATGCTAAAATGCTCAAAGTTGACTGTTAAGTCATGGACCTCTAAACGGTTGTGGAACCCAGGAAATCTGGTACGCCGAGCATGTGCCCAGAGTGCACTGAATGTTTGGATGTTGAGGCAAATGTTTGTGATATATTGAATGGTGCTTAAGTTGTACCTACTTGTGATATATCTGAATATATAAATGTTATGCCTGCAGGGAAGGAATACCGCTGCCCAGGAATGAGGTAGGGTTGTTATAAATTGGTCAATTGAAAGCTGACCGTTGACTTGTTTGCCGCCCTTGTGGTGATTGTCCCTATATAGGTGATGGAGAGCCGAGAGGGAAATAACGGATTGCATCCCTGAAGCTATTCTGACCCTCGAAGGCCAAGAAAAGTTTTATTGCTTTCATGTGTGACTGACCTACGTGTCGATGTCTATAAACCACACTGCTAAAGAATAATTGCAAGGCCTTAAGGCTGTAACAGTTTGTCTACTGTTGACTGTCGCCGGGCGATAATGAGTATCGCTGGCAATAGTAGCTTTTGTATATTTTGTAAGTATATTCCAGTGTTTATATAGGTGGACATTGCTGTGATACTTGAGTTCAAAAAATTAACCCTTAAAGCTTCCGCTTCAATGCTCTCAGTTAGGATTCGTTGAGTCTTTGATATTAACATGTAACTCCGCCGACTATCTGTGGGATATGGAGTGGGGTCCCGGCCGAACCCTCTGTTATATTTCATGTGACGGATGGAGGTGTCACAATTTGGTATCATCTTGTCTTGGTCTTCCTCCTCCGAATTCGTGTTCGAATTATTTTGCGGGGTGGCGATCACATGTATGGGCTTACCGTTATAACTTCAATGAACTCAAGAATGTCCACTTAATAATGAAAATACACATGTTCGAGGAACTTACACGTTCTTGTTATTGCTTTTTGCAATATGCTTAGTTGCTTAATTGTGTGTTTAATGATTATAGGCGGCTAGTATGGTTACGAGACAGTATGTTGCCCAGCTCTTGGTGGATAGTTATGCATCAACTGAGGTACCAACATCTTCTCCTTCTGTAGAGACAATTCAAATGATAGCTGAGGTGGTCTTTGCAATGGTCAATGCCAAACCTAAAAGGCAGGTGCATCCCCTTGTTCCTCTGGTGGCGTCAATGTCGATTGGTGTATTGGAATAGATTGCAAACCGAAGTGCATCGGCTCAGCCGTTGAATATGTGTTTGATGCAAGGACCGCACATGGTCAAGGAGTACTTACATGCATTTGTTGTGTTGAGACAACATGCATAGTTTATATTTGAAACCGAGGAGACTAAGATCAAAATAGTTTTTGATGGTTTGCGCCATGAACCCCATTTTCTATTAATAGGTCCAAACTTAATGGGATTCTAAATATTGGTGCAGTCAGCTAGTTCATTGGAGATGGACTTAGAAAAAGTCCACTAGACGCCAGAGTTCAGTGTTTCGAGCTGTACAAGGCCTGGAAAGTCTGCTCATCGCATGAAATGGAAATGCAAGGCAAGAGCATCAAATAGTCAAGCTTCACATTGCTATACGTGTGGCAAGAAAGGACATATTGCCCAAGATTTTCGAGGTGATGTCTCGAAGGCAAAGAAGGCTAAGGCTGGAGCAGCTGTATGGAAAACTACATGTACCTGCTACTCGTGTGACAAAGAGGGACATATTGCCCGTTTAACATCCCAAATCGCACTAGGCCTTTCGTGCGTGTTTCTTTGAGTCAGGAGAGCTGACTGGGCTTCGGGGGAGTGCTGACAACTGGCAGCACATATGAATAGTATTTGTATCACCCGAGTTATTGGTCAACACTTTGGTGTCGTGGTGTCGACACATAGGAGTCAAGGTGTCGAAACAGTGTGTCGACACTCTGATGTTGAGGTGTCGACACACTAGTGTAGACACCGTGTGTTGACACACACTGTGTCGACACACTGGGTCAAGGTGTCGACACAGTGTGTTGACACTCAGGTTAAGGTGTCGACACTCACTGTTTTGACACACTGAAACCAAGTGTCTACACAGTGTGTTGACACCGTGTGTCGACACACATTGTGTCGACACACTGGAACCAGGTGTCGACACAGTATGTCGACACCCTGGTATTGAGGTGTCGACACACTGGTGTCGACGCCATGTGTCGATACACGCTGTGTCGACATACTGGAACCAGGTGTCGACACAGTGTATCGACACCCAGATGTTGAGGTATCGACACTCTAGTGTCGACATGATGGTGCAAGACACGGGCGTACCCATGTGTGTGTGTGTGTGTGTGGGTGAGATAAGTTTAACTCGACAGAGCATGTCGAGATCGACGAAATGTATGACATGGGTAGAGACACGGGTGTGTCCCTACCCATGTGTCGTCGTGTCGAGTTAAGTTCGTTGAGATGTATCAAGAGGAGGACACGGCCAGGGAATATGGCCGTGTCATGTTCACACGGGTTGGGACACGGCCGTGTCCCTACCCATGTCGAATAATGAAGTGACACTGAAACCGTTTGTAACTCTTCGCGCAAGCAGGACTCGGGTAAGGACACGGGCGTGTCCCTACCAATGTTACTTTTCATATAAAAGGGGAAATGCTAACCCTAGCCATTTTCATACTCACTTCATCCCCTATTTTCTGAGAGAAACTCCTGTTGAGAGAAGTTGCTGGAGCAAGTTCCAGAAGAGGAGAACCGCCGTTGCCGTGAAGGATAAGATGCCGCCGAGAAGAGTTACACGATCCATGACCAGAAATAGTGGAAACGTCGGAAATGAGGTGAGCTTCCTCCCCTCTCCTTGGTGCTAGATCTGTAGTTACCTAGGGGAGATATCGACTCAAAAGAGTCTAGACTTTCGAGATGGTGATTTCTCTAGGAAGAGGCCGTCCTAGGGTTTGAGCTCTAAGGCTAGTCATGTCTTCAACCTCTCCAACCTTCTATGCGAAGATGGGGGATGGCTTTGTGAAGAGTAAAGGCCTCATGAGGGTGAATAAGGGTGGAGGAATTTTTGGAGGTGATTTTGGAAGACCGACTTGACGAGGAAGATGAACCGATGCTGTTCATTCCTCTTTAAGATGCTTGCAGAATCTGTGTTCTGCGCGCAGAAATATTCTTGGCCATTTTCAGATATGATATGGCCAGATATGGGCTTTTTACTAAACATGGAAGTTGAATCCCTTGAAAATACCTTTCCAACGAGTGGTTGCACGTCTTCATGCGAAGTATGTAGCCACAGGAAAGTCTGAACGAACATGGTGTCCGATAAACCCTCATGCAGAAATTGTGTTCTGTACGCAGCGGAATTCAAGGCTGATTTCAAGTTTGATACTATTGAATCTGGGTTGTAGTCTGAACTTTAAAGTTGTAGCCCATGAAAAGACCTTTCCATTGAGGGGTTACACGTCTTCACCGATTTCTTGTAGCATCAGAAATCGCTGATTGAATTTGCTGTCCAGATTTATTCTGCACTTAAATTTTGGGTTTTTATATAATATGAATTTGGATTCGGTGGAATTAATGTTGCAAATTTAACTCGAGATTTTGGTGAACTATTTTATGTTAACCAACGTAGTGCTATGAATGATGAAGATTACTAATCAGATTTCATATAACTGAATTGTGCATCAAGCTTATTTGAACAAAGTGACTTGTTAGAAATTGGTAGACTATTATTTATGTGCATTATGTTATATTATGTTGAAATCATTTGGAATGAAATTTAGTAGTCCAATACTTGGAGTGTAGTCTACCTACGGGTAGTATTGTGGAGGGATGTAAGTGCGGTGTTGACCGTCACTAGTTAGGTTCGAGTTGAGATGAGGTATAGATGGATGGTTAGACCGTGTCCTCTTGCTTACTTCTGAGGCACCCTTTCATACCACAGTGATGTGGAATTTGCATGCAGTGTGAGTCAACACGTGGTGTCGTAATCCTGGATTAAGGAGAGTGTGGCAGTCCTACGGGCTCGCCGATCTTCACACCGATGGGAGTTGACAGTTAGACTTTGGGCGGATGGGCTGTGTCCTCGGTGTTCACGTCCCGAGGCCCCTTCCGTGCCAAGTGAACGTTTGGGCTATGTCCTCGTACTTTCTTCTGAGGCCACTTCCGGGTCACACCAGGCTAGTTCGGGCTGTGTTCTCGATACACATCTACCTGAGACCCCGCTGGGCCATAGTACGCATGGGCTCCGCTGTTGTGTTCTTAGTGTTGAGGCGTACGGAGGCCTAGGTGAAGTAGTGTGGATACTCGCCTGGTAGTAGAGATGTCTGCTCTGCTGTCACCGCCTGACCACGATGGTTGATGCCTGAGAGGTTAGCTACCTGCTCGAATAGTGGGAACTATTGTCTGTGTCAACATGTCAATTGCATGTGTGTGATCATGGGTGAGTCATTGCATAGCATACATACCATTACATAACATTGCACAAACAAGATCCTCATCGTATAAGTTTGTATGGGCACTCTTATGCGATGAGTTACTTTTATGTAACCTGATCCTTAACTTATAAGCTTGTATGGGCATCCTTATAAGTTAAGTTACCTTCCTGCTATAAACACATGTACTTGATAGTTTGTTATTGTTTATGTAGAACTACTAGAATAAATGCTATTAATCTTATTGTACCATTACCACCTGCTTGTACCTGTTACACCATTTATTATACTTGTACTCTTGCTCTTTTCTCCGCCCGGTGCCGAGGAGTCGTCGGGGGAGCGGATGTGAAGCCACTTAGTCTTTTCGACTAATGGTTGCTACGTCTTCCTTTTTAGGAGATCACCCCGCAGGTAGAGCAGCCGCAGACTTTGCAGCAGGACAGCCAGGACAGGACGACAGGGCCTGAAGTGACGGTACCATCCCTACCCGTCGGTTACGGATGTGAGTGCTGTGAGATTCTGATGTAGCCCGTTTGGGCAACTTTATAGTTGTACTCTGATATTATAGAAGCATGTTTTAGCTTCTCTTATTTAATGTATTTGGACATATATGTTTTGTGTAGATTTGACTTCTCTCTCTCTCTTTATATTATGGTTGGGTTGGCATGTATATATTGATATTGGTTGTAGCCGGCGGAATAGACGTCTTGTGGTACAGGTTAGCCCGTGTGCTAATGCTACCGCAAGGCGGCTGTTCTGGGCATAAGACCCCCTTCGTGTCGTGTTTTGGGATCCGATAGGGGGTTCTTACAAATGGTATCAGTTTGCCACGATCCTCAACTAAAGAAGTCATTCAACAATGGTGCCACCCCCGCTCAATTAGTCCGTTTGGGGACAAACTGACTTAGTAGAAGCAGTGGTGTGCCCATATGTAATTCACACTAGTTTTTCCAACTTTGACCTTAAGATTTGCCAACATGACCATACGTTTGTGTTTTACATGTAGATTCCAGTACACGCTGAGCCGATGGGGGGTACTCCTGCCCCTTCCATACCCACTCAGTTTCAACAATCCGAGTTGGGGCAGACGCTCACCGCCATCCTGGATGCCTTTAGTGCGGAGCAGCCTCCGGTTCAAAAACAGGCTCCGGGCTCTAACTGGCTGAGCACCTTCCGGGCTCTCTCCCCTTCCGCCTACCTCGGGACGGAGTCGACCATATGCACGGAGGAATGGCTTGATACGGTGCAAGAGCTATGGCAGGGATCCGTTGCCCGACCAACATGGTTGTATCATTGGCGGTGTCCATCTTGGATCTACATGCTAAGAGGTGGTGGAAGTCACTCATGGGCTCCACGTTCCAAGGACGAGTGTATACCGAGATAAGCTGGAGCGAGTTCTCGGGTGTCTTCTTGGAGCACTTCATTCCTACATCCGCTCAAGATGAGCTCGAGCAAAGGTTTCTACTACTGAAGCATGGATCAAAATCGGTTACGGAATACAGCGAGAGATCCAGCATCTCGCAAGGTTCGCGGACTCATATGACCTGGATGATAGAGGATACGCCAAGCATTTCTACAAAGGCTGCGAGATACCTTAAGGCAGGCCCTTTTGTTTATAGCGGACGCTATTTTGACAGAGATTATCGACATGATGATGAGATTGGAGACTGATCACTTGAGTAGTGGTAAGAGACCTGCAGAGGGCATGATGGAAGCTGGCCCAAGCAATAGAAGAAGGTAGGACTTTAGGAGAGGAAGGGGACATCAAAGAGGTGGAGGACATTTCCACCGAGATTTTAGAGTGGAGCATCGGGTTCCGCAGCCGCCTGCGTTGCCTCCACCGCCTCAGCCTCAACAAATTCAGCAACATGAAGGGCGTCGTGGGTTGGCGTGTTTTGAATTCAACCAGCCGGGCCACATTCGATGTTTCTGCCCGCGGTTGTTTGGGAATGTCCCTCCTGCTCTCCCTCCGGCAGCTCCGTGGGGGCGTGGTTATATGCGTGGTTGAGGACGAGGACCGCGAGTAGGAAACCCCGACCCTGCCCGAGATTAAGTGTACGCGCGGGACATGGCGTAAGAACGGAATCCCCAAGATGTGATTGCAGGTATGATTTAATTGATTATCATGTTTTCATTGTATAACTTAAAGTTGTTTGAGACATACTAGACACCTGGCAATAAGTTTTGGTTATTAGTGCTTAGGCACCGTGATAGTTGGCGGGAAGACGGCCTATACGCTGTTCAATAACAGTGCCTCACACTTCTTTGTGTCTGAGGATTTCATTAAGGACATGGAGGGCGTACAATACTTTACTGGTATAGCCCGACGAGTGCGCCTAACAGATGGCTCGGAGATGATTGCAACAGCTAAGTGCGAGTTCGAGATATTTATTGAAGGAAAGGCCTTTGATACACCTGCCACAGTCTTGAGAATGTCGGAGTTTGACATCATTTTGGGCATGGCATGGTTGGACTGACACTTTGCAAGGATTGATTGTGCAGAGAAATGAATCTACTTAAGACATGGAGACTCCGACATCATCTTCCAAGGTATTAGCTTCGCACCTCGTATGTTATTATCTTCAGTTCAGGCAGTAAAATCTCATATGAAGTGGGATGAAGTCTTCATGATTTGGTTCGAGTTGAAGGAGTTAGCATTGGATATAAAAGACGTACGGGTAGTGCGGGACTTCCCCGAGGTATTTCCCGAGAAACTGCCAGGATTACCCCCGCATAGAGAGGTGGACTTCCAGATTAATCTAGTACCGGGTGACAAGCCTGTATCCAAGGCCCCTTACCGAATGGCCCTGAAGGAACTCGCGGAGTTTAAAGTCCAATTGCAAGAACTGGTAGAGTCAGGGTTCGTTCGCCCCAGTTCGTCACCCTAGGGAGCCCCTCTATTGTTCGTGAAGAAGAAGGATGGAACCCTGCATTTGTGCATAGATTATCGGGAACTCAATCGGTTGATGGTGCGGAACACTTATCTGCTACCTCGAATCGACGAGTTGTTCGATCAACTAGTGGGAGTGCATTGGTTTTCTAAGATGGACTTGCGCTCAGGGTATTATCAGTTGAGAATACAAGAAGGTGACATCCAAAAATATGGCCTTTAGTTCAAGATATAGACTGTACGAGTTCACGGTAATGTCGTTCGGCCTCACAAATGCCCCTTCGGCCTTCATGAGCCTGCTGAACAAGGTTTTTGAACCTTATTTGGATGTCTTCATCATTGTTTTCATCGACGACATTTTGGTCTACTCAAAGACGGAGGAGGAGCATGTTGAGCACTTGACCTTGGTATTGATGAAATTAAAAGAGCACGCCTTGTTCGCCAAGTTCAGCAAGTGCGAATTCTGGCTTAATGAGGTTGCTTTCTAGGGGCATGTGATCAGTGGAGCAGGACTAGCGGTTGATCCGGCCAAGGTGCGTGCCGTGAAGGAGTGGTCGCCCTTGAAGTCGGCGGCCGATGTGAGGAGTTTTCTTGTACTGGTTGGGTACTACCGCAAGTTTGTAAAAGGATTTTCAAAGATTGTCTTCCTCTTACTTCATTGACGAAGAAAGGTGTGCCATTTGGGTGGACACCCCAATGTGAAGCGGCATTCCAGGAGCTGAAGGATAGACTTATCTGTGCCCCCATCCTTGCACTTCCGACTGGGAATGAAGGATTTCAAGTTTACACTGACGCATCATATCAAGGGATGGGAGCGGTGTTGATGCAGCACAGACACGTGATTGCCTATGCTTCAAGACAGTTGAAGAAGCACAAAATCAATTACCCTGTTCATGATTTGGAATTGGGAGCAGTTGTGTTCGCCTTAAGAGTTTGAGGCATTATCTATACGACGACCACTGCGAAATCTTTTCAGACCACAAAAACTTAAAGTACGTTCATACTCAGGAGTTGAACTTGACACAACGACGGTGGATAAAATTTCTATGCGACTATGAGTTCACCATGAACTACCACCCCGGAAAGGCGAACTCGGTGGCCGATGCATTGCGTAGAAAAGTACCAGGTTCTAGCCCAGAGTCTCGGTTGATGAGTATGGAGTTGGCTCGGATGATTGAGGAGATGGATATTACATAGATATTTAAGGCTCCTTCGGCAGAGTATATGGAGTACTTGGCAAGCATGAGCATAGTTTGTGATATCCGGGACCGAATCAGACTGGAGCAAGGTATGGATGCGGCCCTGGCACCGACAATCAAGTCAATCGAAGATGGTACTACAGATGAGCATACGCTAAAAAACGACCTCATTTATTTTCGTGGCCGGCTCTACATTCCCAAAGGAGGTAAAATCTGGGAGGATATCTTGAGAGAGGCTCATTGCTCTCAATATTCAGTGCACCCGGGCATTGCTAAGATGTACGCCGGCTTACGAAAAACCATGTGTTGGCCGGGAATGAAAAAGGATGTACGATATTTTGTTACACATTGCGAAGCTTGTCAAAGGGTGAAGGCAGAATGCAAGAGTCCCGGTGGTTTGCTACAATCGTTTCCCATCCCCGAGTGGAAGTTTTAGGATATCTCCATGGACTTTGTCCATGGGTTACCTCGCTCACGCTCAGGAAATGATTCAGTGTGGATGATAGTTGATCTCCTGACAAAAGTAGCCCGGTTCATCTCAATGAAGAAAGAAGCTCATGTGGATGTCTTAGTACGCCTCTTTGTGGAGCAATTCGTATGGTATCATGGCGTGCCTAAGACGATCGTGTCTGATCATGATGGTCGGTTTACCTCCAAGGAGTGGAAAGCGGTACATGCATATCTGGGCTCGCGCCTTACCTTCAGCACCGCGTTTCATCCTCAGACGGACAGGCAATCTGAAAGGACCATCCGGACAACAACAGCCACCAGGCTAGTATCGACATGGCTCCTCATGAAGCTCTTTATTGAAGGAGGTGCAGAACCCCCCTTGTCTTGGGTGCAAGATGAAGACCCGAAGGCTTTGGGTGTTGAATATATTGAGTATACCTATGCGGCGGTTAGACTGATACGGGATCGCATGTTGGAGGCTCAAAGTCGGCAAGAGAAGTATTATAATGCAAGGCATCGGATGGTGGATTTTCAAGTGGGTGATAAGGTGTTCCTGAAAATCTGACCGATGCATGGAGTGTCACGTGTGCGTGGTGTGAAAAAGCTCAGCCTAAGGTATGTTGGGACTTATACTATATTGGAAAGGATTGGCTCGTTGGCCTATCGGTTGGAGTTACTATAGAGAACCTCCATGACGTGTTCCATGTGTCGTCGCTTCGGAAGGCGCTGTTGTAGCCCAATCAATACATCCTCACAACTGATGGTGTTGTAGAGTTAATAGGTCTATGCGATTAGAGCCGGTGCAGATCGTATATAACGAGACAAGAATGTTGCGCCGTAAAAGTGTTCCCTTGGTGAAGGTGCTATGGTCCAATCATGGGAAGGAGGAATACACCTGGGAGCCAATGGATTTGATGCAAAAATGCTATCCGGAGTTGTTTGCTCAAGGTAATTATATTTAAAAGCATATTATATTTTATGTTATGCAGTTCTCCCCATAGCCTAAGCATGATTTAGGGGACGAAATCTTTTATTTTGTTTATAGGATTTGTAACGTCCAAATCGCACTAGGCCCCTCGTCCGTGTTTCTTTGAGTCAGAACAGCTGACTATGGTTCGGGGGAGTGCTGATAATTGGCAGCACATGTGAATAGGATTTGTATCGCCCGAGTCATCGGTCAACGCTTTGGTGTCGAGGTGCCGACACACAGGAGTCAAGGTGTCGACAAAGTGTGTCGACACTCTGATGTTGAGGTGTGGACACACTGGTGTCGACACCGTGTGTCGACATGCACTGTGTCGATACACTGGGTAAAGGTGTCGACACAGTGTGTCGACACTCAGGTTGAGATGTCGACACACTGGTGTCGACACCGTATGTCGACACTCACTGTGTCGACACACTGGAACCAGGTGTCGACATAGTGTGTCGACACCTTGAAACCAGGTGTCGACAAGTGTATCGACACCGTGTGTCGACACACTGGAACCAGGTGTCGACACAGTATGTCGACACCCTGGTGTTGAGGTGTCGACACACTGATGTCGACACCGTGTGTAGACACATGATGTGTCGACACACTGGAACCAGGTGTCGATACAGTGTGTCGAAACCCAGATGTTAAGGTGTCGACACTCTGGTGTCGACACCATGATGCAAGACAGGGCCTACCCGCGTGTGTGTGTGTGTGTGGGTGAGACAAGTTTAACTCGACGAAATGTATGACACGGGTAGAGACACGGGCGTGTCCCTACCCGTGTGTTGTCATGTCGAGTTAAGTTAGTTGAGATGTATCCAGAGGAGGACAAGACCAGGTAACATGACCGTGATATCTGGATACGGGTTGGGATACGGGCGTGTCCCTACCCGTGTCGAATAATGAACCGACACTGAAACCGTCTGTAACGCTTTGCGCAAGCAGGACTCGGGTAAGGACACGGGGGTGTCCCTACCCGTGTCACTTTTCGTATAAAAGGGTAAATAAAAACCCTAGCTGTTTTCATGCTCACTTCATCCCCGATTTTCTGAGAGAAACACCTGTTGAGAGAAGTTGCTGGAGCAAGTTCTAGAAGAGGAGAACCGCCATTGCCGTGAAGGAGAAGATGCTGCCGAGAAGAGTTACACGATCCATGTCCGGAAATAGTGGAAACGTCGGAAATGAGGTGAGCTTCCTCCCCTCTCCCTTGGTGCTAGATCTGTAGTTACCTAGGCGAGATATCGACTCAAAAGAGTTTAGACTTGTGAGATGGTGATTTCTCTAGGAAGAGGCCATCCTAGGGCTTGAGCTCTAAGGGTAGTCGTGTCTTCAACCTCTCCAACCTTCTATGCGAAGATGGGGGATGGATTCGTGAAGAGTAAAGGCCTCATGAGGGTGAATAAGGGTGGAGGAATTTCTGGAGATGATTTTGGAAGACCGACTTGAGGAGGAAGATGAACCGATGTCGTTCATTCCTCTTTAAGATGCGTGCAGAATCTGTATTCTACGCGTAGTAATATTCTTGGCCATTTTCAGATGTGATATGGCCAGATATCGGCTTTTGACTAAACATGGAAGTTGAAGCCCTTTAAAATACCTTTCTAACGAGTGGTTGCATGTCTTCATGCGAAGTCTGTAACCATAGGAATATCTGAACGAACATGACGTCCGATAAATCCTGCATGCAGAAATTGTGTTCTGTGGGCAGCGGACTTCAAGGCTGATTTCAAGTTTGATACTTTTGAATCTGTGTTGTGGTCTGAACTTAAAAGTTGTAGCCCATGGAAAAAACTTTCCATCGAGTGGTTACACGTCTTCACCGGTTTCCTATATCTTCAGGAATCTCCGATTGAAGTTGCTGTCCATATTTATTCTGCACTTAAATTCTGGGTTTTTATATAATATGAATTTGGATTTGGTGGAATTAATGTTGCAAATTTAACTCGAGATTTTGGTGAACTATTTTATGTTAACCACCGTAGTGCTATGAATGATGAAGATTACTAATCGGATTTCATATAACAGAATTGTGCATAAAG
Source organism: Platanthera guangdongensis (assembly GCA_039583875.1). Classification (NCBI taxonomy): domain Eukaryota; kingdom Viridiplantae; phylum Streptophyta; class Magnoliopsida; order Asparagales; family Orchidaceae; genus Platanthera; species Platanthera guangdongensis. The sequence continues at coordinate 159,774,328 of CM077148.1, forward strand.
CTTATTTGAACAAAGTGACTTGTTAGAAATTGGTAGACTATTATTTATGCACATTATGTTATATTATGTTGAAATCATTTATAATGAAATTTAGTAGTCCAATACTTGGAGTGTAGTCTCCCTACGGGTAGTATTGTGGAGGGATGTAAGTGCAGTGTTGACCGTCACTAGTTGGGTTCGAGTTGAGATGATGTATAGATGGATGGTTGGGCTGTGTCCTCGTGCTTACTTCCGAGGCCCCCTTCCGTACCACGGTGATGTGGAATTTACGTGCAGTGTGAGTCGACACGCGGTGTCGTAATCCTGGATTAAGGATAGTGTGGCAGTTCTACGGGTTCGTCGATCGTCACACCGACAGGAGTTGACAGTTAGACTTTGGGCTGATGGGCTGTGTCCTCGGTGTTCACGTCCCAAGGCCCCTTCCGTGCCAAGTGAACATTTGGGCTATGTCCTCGTGCTTTCTTCAGAGGCCACTTTCGGGTCACACCAGGCCAGTTCGGGCTGTGTTTTCGATGCACATCTACCTGAGACAACGCTGGGCTATAGTACACATGGGCTCCGCTGTTGTGTTCTTAGCGTTGAGGCGTACAGAGGCCTAGGTGAAGTAGTGTGGATACCCTCCTAGTAGTAGAGATGTCCGCACTGCTGTCACTGCCTGACCACGGCGGTTGATGCCTGAGAGGTTAGCTACCTGCTCGAATACTGAGAACTATAGTCTGTGTCGACATGGCAATTGCATGTGTGTGATCATGGGTGAGTCATTGCATAGCATACATACCATTACATAACATTGCACAAACAAGATCCTCATTGTATAAGTTTGTATGGGCACTCTTATGCGATGAGTTACTTTTATGTAACCCGATCCTTAACTTATAAGCTTGTATGAGCATCCATATAAGTTAAGTTACTTTCCTGCTGTAGACACATGTACTTGATAGTTTGTTATTGTTTATGTATAACTGCTAGAATAAATGCTATTAATCTTATTGTACCATTACCACCTGCTTGTACCTGTTACACCATTTATTATACTTGTACTCTTGCTCTTTTCTTCGCCCGGTGTTGAGGAGTCGCTGGGGGAGCGGATGTGAAGCCACTTAGTCTTTTCGACTAACAGTTTCTACGTCTTCCTTTTTAGGAGGTCACCCCACAGGTAGAGTAGCCGTAGACTTTGTAGTAGGACAGCCAGGCCAGGATGACAGGGCCAGAAGTGACGGTAACGTCCCTACCGTCGGTTACGGATGTGAGTGTTGTGAGATTCTGATGTAGCCCATTTGGGCAACTTTATAGTTGTACTCTGATATTGTAGAAGCATGTTTTAGCTTCTCTTATTTGATGTATTTGGACATATATGCTTGGTGTGCATTTGACTTCTCTCTCTCTCTTTATATTATGGTTGGGTTGGCATGTATATATTGATATTGGTTGTAGCCGGCGGAATAGGCGTCTTGTGGTACAGGTTAGCCCGTGTGCTAATGCTACCGCAAGGCGGCTGTTCTGGGCATAAGACCCCCTTCGTGCCATGTTTTGGGATCTAGGAGGGGGGGGGGGGGGTGTACAACCCCATAGCCGGGCGAGTGGGGTCCTCCCCAAATATCAGCCTAGGGGCGTATTATGGGCGACAAGTTGGTGCGACCCTGTTAGAAGACGTACGGGTCCTCGTGCGTGCGTGCGGAGGTTTCATGCGCATAGGTTTAGAATTTATATATATATATATATATTATATATATAAATATATATATATATTATATATATATGATATTATATAATATATATAAGATATTATATATATGTTATAAGATGTGAAAAGGAGGAGGGGCACGGGGTACAGGAAGGGCAGGAGAAAAAGGGGATCGAGGGGGGGGGGATTTTTCTTCTCCCCCTCTAGGGCTCGGCCAGGCAGCAGCCCGACGCCGCCGCACCTCCCTCTCTCTGGCCATCTACAGCAGCAACCCCGCCCCGCACCTCCCTCTCTCCAGTCATCTACAGCAGCAACCCCGCCCCCGCATATCTCTCTCTCTCGGCCTGGAGCCGCCGACCCACGCAGCCTCTCTCTCTCCCTCCAGCCGCCTGGAGCAGCTAGGGCATGACCTCCTTCCCCTCTCTCTCCCATCGCCGGTAAAGCAGAGCACAACCACCGCCTCCCTTCCTCTCTCCCATTGCAAACAGGAGCAGCGCAGCCGCTGCCCCCTTCCTCTCTTCCGTCAGCTTGGAGCGGCAGCCTGACTGCCCCTCTCCCTCTCTCCCAGCCACCTGGAGCAACCCGGCCCCACCCACTTTCTCCCGGCCTGGAGCAGCACACCCTGACCCTCCTCCCTTTCTCTCGGCCTGGAGCAGGGCTCGGCTTGGAGTGGGGTTCGGCCTGGAGATAAGCCCTAACTTTTCACCACCGGCAGCAAGATCGGCCTGGAGCAAGGCTCAGCCTAGAGCAAGGCTCAGCCTAGAGTGGAGATCGACCACCGACGCGGCCGCATGCAGTAGGATCGACCCGAAACTCCTCTCTCGGCCCCGCCGCCAAACACCTCTTAAGTAAGCAGGATTCCTCCACCTCAAGCAAAGTCAAGTCCTCGAGTAGTAGCAGACCCCGAGCAGATCCCGCTGTCAGGCTCTTACCTAGCTGTCAGGGCTTGAAGTCACTCAGTGTCATCCTTGGGCCTCGAGCAGATCTCGCTATCAGGCTCTCACCTAGCTGGCAGGGCTGGAAGTCACTCGATGGCGGTAGTAGTGGACACTGAGCAGATCCCGCTGTCATGCTCTCACCTAGCTGACAGGGCTGGAAGTCACTCGGTGTCATCCTTGGGCCTCGAGCAGATCCTGCTGTCAGGCTCTCACCTATATGGCAGTGTTGGAAGTCACTCGACGGCAGTAGCTGTGGACCCCGAGCAGATCCCGCTGTCAGGCTCTCACCTAGCTGACAGGGTTGGAAGTCACTCAGTGTCATCCTTGGGCCTCGAGCAGATCCCGCTGTCAGGCTCTCACCTAGCTGGCAGGGCTGGAAGTCACTCGACGGCGGTAGTTATGGACCCCGAGCAGATCCCGCTGTCAGGCTCTCACCTAGCTGGCAGGGCAAGAAGTCACTCGGTGTCATCCTTGGGCCTCGAGCAGATCCCGCTGTCAAGCTCTCACCTAGCTGGTAGGGCTGGAAGTCACTCGATGGTATCGGTAGTGGACCCCAAGCAGATCCCGCTGTCAGGTTATCACCTAGCTGCCAGGGCTGGAAGTCACTTGGTGTCATCCCTGGGCCTCGAGCAGATCCCGCTGTCAGGCTCTCACCTAGCTGGCAGGGCTGGAAGTCACTCGATGGTATTGGTAGTGGACCCCGAGCAGATTCCGCTGTCAGGCTCTCACCTAGCTGGCAGGGCTGGAAGTCACTCGGTGTTATCCTTGGGCCTCGAGCAGATCCCGCTGCCAGGCTCTCACCTAGCTGGCAGGGCTGGAAGTCACTCGATGACGGTAGTAGTGGACCCCGGGTAGACTCGCTGTCAGGCTCTCATTAGCTGGCAGGGCTGTAGGCATACCTGGGGGGAAAGGATTGGTTCTTGGAGATTTTTGTAGGACCCCGAGTGATGCTCGGCCCCGGGTAGACCCGCTTCCTGGCTCCTACTAGATGACAGGTCCGTAGGCTCGCCTAGGGGTAATGACCCCGAGTGCTGCTCGGCCCCAGGTAGACTCGATGTCAGGCTCTCATTAGCTGGCAGGGCTGTAGGCAAACCTGGGGGAAATGATTGGTTCTTGGAGATTTTTGCAGGACCCCGAGTGATGCTCGGCCCCGGGTAGACCCGCTGCCTTGTTCCTACTAGCTGGCAGGTCTGTAGGTTCGCCTGGGGGGTAAGGGACCCTGAGTGCTGCTCGGCCCCGGGTAGACTCGCTGTTAGGCTCTCACTAGCTGGCAGGGCTGTAGGCACATCAGGGGGGAAAGGATTAACTCCGCGTGTGCAAGAGGATACAAAATATATGGCTTTGTTGTTTCACGATATCACGAGAAATTATATACTTGCTGTAAGTAATGGGATGAGGGCAATTCAATAGCAGTGAGCCAAAAGGTATCGAGTGATTCAAAAAGATCAAAACGACATGGGGAGATTGATGTTCCAAGTGCAAATTTCAGTTTCTCTCAAAAAATGTTTTGGGTCGGCCCTCACTCGCCATATACGTAGGGTTGGATGATTCTTTCCGAGCTTGTACCAACCTCGAAAAGAGTGGGGATTGTGTACAACCCCGTAGCCGGGCGAGTGGGGCCTTCCCCAAATATCAGCCTAGGGGCGTGTTATGGGCGACGAGTTGGTGCGACCCCGTTCGAAGACGTGCGGGTCCTCGTGCGTGCGTGCGGAGGTTTCATGCGCATAGGTTTAGAATATATATATATATATAATATATGAATTTATATATATATATATTATATTATAAGATGTGAAAAGGAGGAGGGGCACGGGGTACAGGAAGGGCAGGAGAAAAAGGGGATCGGGGGGGGGGGGGGGGATATTTCTTCTCCCCCGCTAGGGCTCGGCCAGGAAGCAGCCCGACACCGCCGCACCTCCCTCTCTCCGGCCATCTACAACAACAACCCCGCCCCCACACCTCCCTCTCTCCGGCCGTCTACAGCAGCAACCCTGCCACCGTATCTCTCTTTCGGTCTCTCTCAGCCTGGAGCCGCCGACCCACGCCGCCTCTCTCTCTCCCTCCATCCGCCTAGACCAGCTAGGGCGCGGCCTCCTTCCCCTCTCTCTCCCGTCGCCAGCAAAGTAGAGCACAGCCGCCGCCTCCCTTCCTCTCTCCCATCGCCAACAGGAGCAGCGCATCCGCCGCCCCCCTTCCTCTCTCCCGTCGGCTTGGAGCTGTAGCCCGACCGCCCCTCTCCCTCTCTCCCGGCCACCTAGAGCAACCCGGCCCCACCCACTTTCTCCCAGCCTGGAGCAGCACACCCCGGCCCTCCTCCCATTCTCTCAGCCTGGAGCAGAGCTCGGTGTAACACCTCCCCTGTAGTGGACGTATAATATGGGTCCGGCCGGGGCCCCACATCATACGAACGCCACAGCTTTAGTATTATAAGTTGATATAGCTACCCAAACTCAAAAGACTTGCACAACACAGCGGAAACAAAGCACAACTAGAAGTTATCCACTAACCAAAAGAGTTACAACTAAGGCCTTAAGGCCTACCACAAAAGTCCATACTCAAGTAAATGTACAATCATGAATGTGCATAGCACTCCTAGTCTACCTCGGCATGCAAGCCGGACAAAAGAGTCTCAAACAAACATCATCATAAATGTAGTGCTACAAAAGAGGGAAAAACACTTCATGGGCTTAGGCCTTTTTGGCCGGCGTGCTAGCTCCAGCATGCGATCCTTGCCCTGTAAAAATTATTAGTAACGTGGGTCAGCAAAGGCTGACCTCAAACTGTGTAACAACACATCTCCTCCCGGCCGCCCCTAACGGACCCCGGGGAACCCTCCAACCTGCAAGTCAGCACTTCATATGCAAATAAACATCTATAAATAGAAAAGCATTAAAACAGGCTTGGATGTCTCAATCATCAAACATGTTCTCTATTGGCTGAGCATATAAAGAAAGGGCCTACCATGCAACATGAATGCAACACCCGGGCTTCACCCAAGTTACCCTACAGCGTATGCATCTAGCACAACATCACATCATTTGGGTACTCACATTTCTCCATTGGCATAAAGCCGCAAACACTAAGGGAGACACCTCTCCCTCAAATGGCGCACAGGCCGCCACAAGGAATTCTTGCCAAGGCCCCACCCGCTCGTGGGCTTAGCCCCGGGCTTGCCTGCAAGCTCTGACGTCTCATGTCAGGATTCCAACAAACACAGACCGACCGATTCTAAGAAGCCTTGCTGGACCCCACCCGCTCATGGCCTCTTTGCCCGGGCTTGCCCCAAGCTTGGCATTCTCGTCAGTCTCATAGAAGGGGGCTAGTCTCGCCGGGACACTCTCCACACATGACGCACATGTCACGGGATAGCCAGCCGACCACGGAGACATAGCCACGCCTTGGCACACCACAAACCAAGACTAAATACATCATGATCCCTCTTGTACTGCAGCGTTCCCGCGCACCAAGGAAACCATCTCCAACTCGTGCGGAGCTAACCTTGTCCACCAAGGAAACCATCTACCGCCACGAGGAGCTAACCTTGTCCGGGTCCGACTACACGTACCCTTTTCATACAAACGGGACAATCACCACCACAACACAAACGACATCTTGCCGCAACGGAAATCTCTACGAATCCCTAAGTTCGTATGCAACATCACCGAGTCGGACTAACGGTCGCGACTACGGCTTCACCCACCATGCCTAATCCACTAGCGAAGCGGATCTCTAATGCAAAATATGCCGGGGACGGACTCAATCAACCCGGAAGTTCCTCTTGAAACTTGGCAAACCAAAACCCCTCTCATTTGAGAGTTTGGTGCCCAAAAATTAGAGAGAAAGAAAACTAAATGATGCTAATACATGCATCCTAAGGACCGAGAGGAGAGATGTCGTTACCTTCCGACTCCTCTTCCTTGCCATGGCAAAATAGCCGGATGGAAATCTTCGCAACGCTCCAAGCTTCACGGATCCGGACTCGGCTCGCGATTTGGAGCTCCGAAACCCTTCCTACAGCCCAAGACCTTCTTCTTCTTCCTCCTTGCTCTAGCTTTTCTCAAGAACTTAGAAAGAGAAGACTTGGAAAACAATGAGGGTTTCCCACCCTAAAAATCGGACTTAACTCCCCAAGAATAGTCCTGAGTCGTCAGATCCCAAAATTTGGGAAAGAATGGCCACGATTCGCCTGGAAAATAAAAGACCTAGGCCGAACACGGCCTGCCACACGCCCGTGTCCAGGGCCGTGTGCCCCATTCGCCGTCTCAAATCGACGCGCCTGGAACCGCACATGGGCATCCGACACGCCCGTGTTCAATCCGACACGCCCGTGTCCCCAGTGACACGGCCGTGTGGCCGGCCGTGTGCCTCCAACAACACGGCCCCGAAACCAACCCGAGAGATGACACGGCCTGGGACACGCCCGTGTCCCAAGCCGTGTGCCAAGTCTCGACACCCGTCGACAGGCTTTGTGTCGACACCGCGGAAAAACGTCGAGGGAAGATCGTCGACCAGGCGGGACACGCCCTGTGACACGCATGTGTCACAGGCCGTGTGCCCCAGACTCGACACTTTGTCGAGCGAAAGTGTCGACACTTGGGCCGAGTGTCGACACGGCCTCGACACGCCCTGCGACACGCCCGTGTCGCAGGCCGTGTGCCCCACTCTCGACACTTTGTCGAGCAAAAGTGTCGACACTTGGGTCGAGTGTCGACACGGCCTCGACACACCCTGCGACACGCCCGTGTCGCAGGCCGTGTGCCTCCCGCCAGAACCTAAAAAATTTCAGAACTGTAGACTGAACCTCTTGCAAAAACTGGGGTGTTACAACTCTCCCCCACTTAACAGAATTTCGTCCTGAAATTTCAAAACAAAAGGGTACAAAACTTAAATTGTACCTGACATGAAGAGTTCTGGATAATCTTCTAGCATGGCCTGTTCTCGTTCCCAAGAGAACTCCTCACGACCGCAGTTGTCCCATCGAACTTTCACGAGTTTGACTTCTTTATTCCGCAACTGCCGAGTCTCCAAATCCTCTATAGCAATTGGAAGGACTCGCGTCCTCAAGTCTTCCTCAATCGGCACCGATGCCAGCTCAATCACCACGCTAGCCTCCACCAAGGCTTTCCTCAAAACGGAGACGTGGAATACGTCATGTAATCCACTCAAATCTGCGGACAGCGCCAACCGATAAGCTGCTTCTCCTACCCGCTCAACAATTTCAAAAGGCCCCAAAAACCTTGGACTCAACTTCTTGAGTCGGCGAATCCGTGAGACGCCTTTGAATGGCTTGACCTTCAGATAAACCCAATCACCAACTGCAAATTCCAACTTCCGGTGACGAGCATTAAAATATTTTGCTTGCCTGTCTTGCGCCACCTTCATACGCTCTTGGATGGTCCGTACCAACTCACAGGCGTCAACTACCGCATCCTTTCCCAAAAGTTTGGTGTCTCCCGCCTCTGCCCAAGACATTGGCGTTCGACACCGCCTCCCATACAAAGCTTCGTATGGAGCCATCTTTATACTAGCTTGAAAACTGTTGTTGTACGCAAATTCTACCATGAAGAGGTGATCCTCCCACTTCTTGCCGAAATCAAGAACGCACATTCTCAACATATCCTCCATAGTACGGTTCGTTCTCTCCGTTTGCCCATCAGTTTGAGGATGGAACGCCGTACTGAACTTTAGCTTCATGCCCAAGCTCTTCTGAACCAATCTCCAGTCCTTAGACGTAAACCGTCCATCTCGATCACTGACTATGCTCTTAGGAACTCCGTGCAGTCGCACAATGTTGCGAACATACAACTCCACCAGCTTCTCCATGTTGTCCTCTTTCCGATTTGGGATGAAGTGAGCCACCTTGGTTAGGCGATCCACGATCACCCAAATAGCATCATTACCATGCTGCGATCTAGGTAAACCATGCACAAAGTCCATGGAGATGTCCTCGAATTTCCACTCAGGAATTGGAAGGGGCTTCAGGAACCCGCCCGGTTTCTGACATTCGGCCTTCACCAAGGCACATGTTTGGCAACGACTCACATACAAAACTACATCTCGCTTCAACCCCGGCCACCAAAAGGCTTTCTTCATATCCAAGTACATCTTTGTACTGCCCAGGTGAATGGAGTACTTTGAGAAGTGAGCCTCAAACATCAACTCCTCACGGAGATTGCCAAACTGCTGTACACAAACCCTTCCATCCTTTCTCAAGATTCCCCCAATCATCTCCCAGGCTCTGCTCTCGCCCTTTTGAGCCTCCAACACAAGAGGTTGAAACTCCACATCCAATCGAGTCGCTTCCCGAATACGATCGGACAAGTCGTTTTGCACTTCAATCCAGTTCAACCGAGCCACGCTAGACTCGCCTCTCGCAACACATTCCAATCCAAGGGACTCCCATTCCCGTACCAACCGCTCATCATGAGCTTTGATCCAATTTCCTTACCCCGAGTACTTTCTACTCAACGCGTCCGCCACCACATTGGCTTTACCCGGCGTATACTGAATCTCCACTTCGTAGTCTCCAAGAAACTCAACCCATCTGCGTTGCCGCATGTTCAAGTCCTTCTGATCCAAGAGATACTTCAGGCTTTTATGGTCCGTGAAGATCTCCACCCTTGCGCCATACACATAGTGTCGCCATATTTTCAACGCGAAGATTACCGCCGCCAACTCCAAGTCATGGACGGGGTAATTCCTCTCATGAGGTTTTAGCTGTCTAGACCCAAAAGCTATCACCTTGCCATGCTGCACTAACATGCAACCCAAACCGCATCCCGATGCGTCACTGAAAATCTGAAATCCATCGGTCCCTTGCGGTAAACTCAGGATTGGAGCCATCATAAGCCTCTCCTTCAGGGCCTCAAATGCTTGACCGCACTCTTGGGTCCATACAAACTTATGGTCTTTGCGAGTGAGTGAGGTGAGGGGTAGAGCTATCTTCGAGAAATTCTCCACGAATCTCCTATAGTACCCGGGTAGTCCAAGAAAACTTCGGACTTCCGCCACGGTCCTCAACACCGGCCAATCTCTGATGGCCTCCACTTTCGCCGGATCCACTGCCACCCCATCACCACTAATCACGTGGCCCAAAAATGCCACCTTCTCCAACCAGAACTCGCATTTGGAGAATTTTGCATACAACTCATTCTCCCTCAACACTTGCAAAACTATTCTCAAGTGGGTCTCATGCTCCACTTGTGATTTGGAATACACCAAAATGTCATCAATGAAGACAACCACAAACGAATCCAAGTAATCCCGAAACACTCGATTCATCAGATCCATGAACACCGATGGTGCGTTCGTCAACCCGAACGGCATCACCGTAAACTCAAAGTGTCCATACCTTGTACCAAAGGCAGTTTTGGGGATGTCCTCATCTCAAATTCGCAGCTGATAGTAGCCTGACTTCAAGTCCAACTTCGAATATACCTTTGACCCCACCAATTGGTCAAACAAATCGTCTATCCGAGGAATCAGATACTTATTCTTGATGGTCAATTTATTTAGCTCTCGGTAGTCTATGCATAGGCGCATGCTACCGTCTTTCTTCTTTACAAACAACACCGGTGCGCTCCACGGTGAAGAACTGGGTCTAATATACCCTTGCTCCAACAGTTCCTGTAACTGTACCTTAAGTTCCGCCAACTCCTTTGGTGCCATCCTAAATGGAGGACGCAACACCGGTCTAGCCTCCGGCACTAACTCGATCGAGAAGTCGATCTCCCGCCGAGGAGGCGCTCCAGGAAGTTCATCCGGAAACAAATCCCTGAACTCTGCCACCACAGGCACTTCCTCAATAGATAGCTAGGAGAGACGAACCTCCAATAACGCTACCAGCGCCACACCACCCTGGTTAACCGCCCGCATCATTTGCATGGCCGTAATTAGGGAATGGGCTACTCCACAAAGGCCCACAAATTTGACTTCCGCTTGCCCCTTACTCTTTAGGGTCACTACCTTGGATAAACAATCAATGCTGGCGCGCTGCTCTACAAGCCAGTCCATGCCCAAAATGACATCGAACTCTACTAATGGTAACACTGCTGCTTCCAAAACGAAGACGACTCCGTCTAGCTCCCAACGAATGCGCCCTTTAGCCCCGGTGGTCATAGATGACCCATTGGGCATGCGCACTTTCAGCTCTGCTCCCGACGAGAAAGACCCAACTCCTATTTTCCGGACGAAGCTCTCCGCAAGAAAGGAGTGCGATGCTCCCGTATCGAACAATACCCTAGCTGGGTATCCGGAAACTAACACGAAGCCTACAACAGGACACTCACAAAAGGGGGTCTAAAAGTATGAAGCACAAATGCAAACTTAAATTTTCTTCATACCTGTCACCACATCGGTTTGACGGATCGCTTCCTGCTGTCCAAGGTTGTAAGCCCTTGGTTGCACCGGTTGGAACCGAGAAGCGCTCGACTCCGCCATCTTTCCTTTCTCCGCAGCACTGGGGCCCGAGCGCACAGACTGCTCCTGCTTTGACTCTTGCCCCGCTCCCCCTTGCTGACAAGCACGGGCTATGTGCCCAACATTCCCGTAGTTGTAACACGTCGGCGGTCCCCTAGAGTGAGAACCCCCAGTCGTCCAAGTGCTCCTCTCACCCGACCTGGAAGTGTGAGGCTTCCTCCTCCACCTGCTCCCATCAGACTTTACATGAGATTGGGAGGGCTTCCCTTCCCCATGCTTGGGAGTAAAACCCTTTCGACGCTGGGTTCGCTCCAGATCACTCTCCAAACTCCTGGCGGCTTCAACTAGCTCATTAAATCCCGCCCTCTTCATGGAGATGAGGGGCTGTCTCAGATTCTCCCTCAAACCTTGGTAGAAGAGGTTATCCCTCTCTACATCATCCGCCATTGTCGTTCCCGCAAAACGACCCAAACGGGTGAACTCTTGCACGTACTCATACACTGTCTTGTCTCGCTGCATTAGATGCAGAAACTGCCTCTGCAGGGCCAACCGTGTTGAAACTGGAATATACCTCTTAAGAAAAGCGTCCCCAAACTCTTCCACTGACGGGGTGCGCCCCGGGAACAGGCGGCCGCTATGGCTCACCCACCACAATTTGGCGTCTCCTTCCAACATGAACGCCGCATACTCAGCTTTCTTTTCCTCTGGCGTCTCTGCCGCCCTTAATAGTTCTTGAATACAAACCCACCAATCCTCCGCGTCCGTTGGCGTTCCCACACCCTTGAAAGACGGGGGATGGAAACTCAGGAAATACTTCATGTGTCGGTCTCCATGCCCTACCACCACCCTTTCTGCCAAAGGCTCCACTCGCCTGGCTTCTCCGCCCGGCACGGCCGTCGCCGTGTCCGGTGTAGCAGGGGTTGCTACCTGGGCGGCAGCCGCCGCTTGTGCTGCCACCATCGCTTCTGCAAGCATACGACAAAAGTCAGCCGGGTTTACACTCGTGCCCAAAAGGCCTGGAGCAGTAGCACTGCTCGCCGAGAGATCATCCCTTGCTCTTGAAGTGCCCGCCTCGTTGCTTGCACTCTTCAGGAAAACAAGAAAGAAGGGATTAGTCTCCAATCTCAAGACTGAAACATAAGGACACTCACGGTCCCGCAATACTCTTATGTGGATAACTTCTCTTCGCACTGACCTCGAATCAAACCTGGCTTTGATACCAAATTGTAACACCTCCCCTGTAGTGGACGTATAATATGGGTCCGGCCGGGGCCCCACAACATACGAACGCCACAGCTTTAGTATTATAAGTTGATATAGCTACCCAAACTCAAAAGACTTGCACAACACAGCGGAAACAAAGCACAACTAGAAGTTATCCACTAACCAAAAGAGTTACAACTAAGGCCTTAAGGCCTACCACAAAAGTCCATACTCAAGTAAATGTACAATCATGAATGTGCATAGCACTCCTAGTCTACCTCGGCATGCAAGCCGGACAAAAGAGTCTCAAACAAACATCATCATAAATGTAGTGCTACAAAAGAGGGAAAAACACTTCATGGGCTTAGGCCTTTTTGGCCGGCGTGCTAGCTCCAGCATGCGATCCTTGCCCTATAAAAATTATTAGTAACGTGGGTCAGCAAAGGCTGACCTCAAACTGTGTAACAACACATCTCCTCCCGGCCGCCCCTAACGGACCCCGGGGAACCCTCCAACTGCAAGTCAGCACTTCATATGCAAATAAACATCTATAAATAGAAAAGCATTAAAACAAGCTTGGATGTCTCAATCATCAAACGTGTTCTCTATTGGTTGAGCATATAAAGAAAGGGCCTACCATGCAACATGAATGCAACACCCGAGCTTCACCCAAGGTACCCTACAGCGTATGCATCTAGCACAACATCACATCATTTGGGTACTCACATTTCCCCATTGGTATAAAGCCGCAAACACTAAGGGAGACACCTCTCCCTCAAACGGCGCACAGGCCGCCACAAGGAATTCTTACCAAGGCCCCACCCGCTCGTGGGATTAGCCCCGGGCTTGCCTGCAAGCTCTGACGTTTCATGTCAGGATTCCAACAAACACAGACCGACCGATTCTAAGAAGCCTTGCTGGACCCCACTCGCTCATGGCCTCTTTGCCCGGGCTTGCCCCAAGCTTGGCATTCTCGTCAGTCTCACAGAAGGGGGCTAGTCTCGCCGGGACACTCTCCACACATGACGCACATGTCACAGGATAGCCAGCCGACCACGGAGACATAGCCACGCCTTGGCACACCACAAACCAAGACTAAATACATCATGATCCCTCTTGTACTGCAGCGTTCCCGCGCACCAAGGAAACCATCTCCAACTTGTGCGGAGCTAACCTTGTCCACCAAGGAAACCATCTACCGCCACGAGGAGCTAACCTTGTCCGGGTCCGACTACACGTACCCTTTTCATACAAACGGGACAATCACCACCACAACACAAACGACATCTTGCCGCAACGGAAATCTCTACGAATCCCTAAGTTCGTATGCAACATCACCGAGTCGGACTAACGGTCGCGACTGCGGCTTCACCCACCATACCTAATCCACTAGTGAAGCGGATCTCTAATGCAAAATATGCCGGGGACGGACTCAATCAACCCGGAAGTTCCTCTTGAAACTTGGCAAACCAAAACCCCTCTCATTTGAGAGTTTGGTGCCCAAAAATTAGAGAGAAAGAAAACTAAATGATGCTAATACATGCATCCTAAGGACCGAGAGGAGAGATGTCGTTACCTTCCGACTCCTCTTCCTTGCCATGGCAAAATAGCCGGATGGAAATCTTCGCAACGCTCCAAGCTTCACGGATCCGGACTCGGCTCGCGATTTGGAGCTCCGAAACCCTTCCTACAGCCCAAGACCTTCTTCTTCTTCCTCCTTGCTCTAGCTTTTCTCAAGAACTTAGAAAGAGAAGACTTGGAAAACAATGAGGGTTTCCCACCCTAAAAGTCGGACTTAACTCCCCAAGAACAGTCCTAAGCCGTCAGATCCCAAAATCTGGGAAAGAATGGCCACGATTCGCCTGGAAAATAAAAGACCTGGGCCGAACACGGCCTGACACACGCCCGTGTCCAGGGCCGTGTGCCCCATTCGCCGTCTCAAATCGACGCGCCTGGAACCGCACACGGGCATCTGACACGCCCGTGTTCAATCCGACACGCCTGTGTCCCCAGTGACACGGCCGTGTGGCCGGCCATGTGCCTCCAACAACACGACCCCGAAACCAACCGAGAGATGACACGGCCTGGGACACGCCCGTGTCCCAAGCCGTATGCCAAGTCTCGACACCCGTCGACAGGCTTTGTGTCGACACCGCGGAAAAACATCGAGCGAAGATCGTCGACCAGGCGGGACACGCCCTGTGACACGCCCGTGTCACAGGCCGTGTGCCCCAGACTCGACACTTTGTCGAGCGAAAGTGTCGACACTTGGGCCGAGTGTCGACACGGCCTCGACACGCCCTGCGACACGCCCGTATCGCAGGCCGTGTGCCCCACTCTCGACACTTTGTCGAGCGAAAGTGTCGACACTTGGGTCGAGTGTCGACACGGCCTCGACACGCCCTGCGACACGCCCGTGTCGCAGGCCGTGTGCCTCCCGCCAGAACCTAAAAAATTTCAGAACTGCAGACTGAACCTCTTGCAAAAACTGGGGTGTTACACTCGGCTTGGAGTGGGGTTCGGCCTGGAGCTAAGCCCTAACTTTTCACCATCGACAGCAAGCTCGGCCTGGAGCAAGGCTCAGCCTGGAGCAAGGCTCGGCCTAGAGTGGAGATCCACCACCGACGCGGCCGCATGCAGTAGGATCGACCCGGAACTCCTCTCCCGGCCGCGCCTCCAAGCACGCGACAAGGGTAAGGATGTTTCTACTTGGGCAGGTGAAGCCCTCAGTTTACATATTTGCGTGGAAGCCCCTCTCCACCAATGGGTGGGGGGAAGAGAGCTCTCCGACGGGTTGATGTGTACGTCCCCGCAGTTAATTGCATTAGTACACAGAAGCGTGAGTACGTGTTTAGGCATGCTGTGTGAAGCACATCCGGACATGTGAGCTGGATTGGTGATGTTCTTGGGTTCCCGAAGAAGACTCCGAGGAAGTTGTTTATTAGCCGCTTGCAGGGAATGCACACCATAGCCCCCAAAGAAGGGATGTGCGCAATTTTTTTGGACTGCTCATGTTAGCTGACCGATGACTAGTTGGCCGCCGCTCGTCGAGATGTTGGCGTACAGGTGTTGCAGTACCAGGCGGGGAGTAGCGGGCTTAAGCCCAAGCTCATCCCGGCCCTCGAAGGCCTTTTTTGTTTATATTGCCGGCCTGCATGCTGAGTATGAAATTCATATTCCTGTAATATTTTTTAATATCTATGATGCTCTGTGCCGGCCCTAGAAGGCCTATGTTATGATGTTAGCGGCCCAATTGGGGCTACGTAGAGTAGGGCTGCTGGGCGGTTTTGCACCAATAGTAAGGCGAGCGTGGAACATTTTACATAGACCCGAGATGGCACCTCTAGTTAGGGAGTGGATCTTGAGATCCTCCTTATATGTTCCGGTCGGCCAAGAGGTCCCTCCGAAGGTGCCTTAGCTCTTCCTTAGCTTGGGAGGGGAAGAGTTTGTTAGTCTTCCGGGTATATGGCGGGTCCTCCACGTGGAGACCTTGGGTCTCTCACTTGTGTTCCTAGTCTTGTGCCTAGATCGTTCGCTTGAGGGTAGTAGGTGCACCGTCACCCCTTCCCTAAGGGTCGAACTCCACAGGAGACCGATTATCGGTTTCAACATTTTGGTGTGGTGAGCGTGGAGAGTAACCAGCACAGAAGAACTCTGACGAGCGTCATGGCTATATAAGTGGAACCAAGTGGCGACACGGGTCACGCGTTGATACTTTGTGTGTAAGGTCCTCATACTCAGAGTTGTCCCCTCCCATAGCTGTTGTTTGAATCCCATAGCATTTGGAGTAGGATTTGCACCTATTTGAAGCGCTTTTACCTATGAAAACCCATGTATTCCCACTTATTACATCAACGAGAAGCCTGAAGGTTATTGTCTTCAAGATCAAGTAAGAGAGCAGCTGAGAGGTATTGTGAGTCGGGGTGACCTGAAAGGGTTCCCTCCCTAGCGGTAATATGTTATCTCTTCCTTGTAATTCAGTAGCGGTCAAGTTTTCTCTTTATTACCAATTTGCCTCGAGCTTCTGAGGGCTTCAAGGGTTAGCCTCGCGATCGACTCCGGAGGCCAAACGTCCAACACGTTCCTTTTAAACAACCTAGTTCGGATGATGGGACGGTGCCGCGGGACTTTAAGCGCTATTGTAAGACCGAGCCTCTGCATTGACAGCCGAGATCAGCTCACCCCTTGCATGTCGGCCTATGTCCCCCCGATTGCATCTCTCTTCCAATTGGAGGAATTATTAGGAACAGGCTCAGACGCAAGCTTCCCGATTTGACGACTTCTAGATCGTCTCTCTTATGAAAAGAATGCGTCCTCCATTTGTAAGAACATTGGTGCGATTAACCCTCCAACACCTCTTAAGTAAGCAGGATGCCTCCACCTCAAGCAAATTAAAGTCCTCGAGTAGTAGCGGACCCCGAGCAGATCCCGCTGTCAGGCTCTCACCTAGCTGGCAGGGCAGGAAGTCACTCGGTGTCATCCTTGGCCTCACGCAGATCCCGCTGCCACTATTTCACCTAGCTGGCATGGATGGAAGTCACTCGATGGCGGTAGTAGTGGACCCCGAGCAGATCCCGCTGTCAGGCTCTCACCTAGCTGGCAGGGTTGGAAGTCACTCGGTGTCATCCCTGGGCCTCGAGCAGATCCCGCTGTCAGGCTCTCACCTAGCTGGCAGGGCTGGAAGTCACTCGATGGTATTGGTAGTGGACCACGAGCAGATCCTACTGTTAGGCTCTCACCTAGCTTGTAGGGCTGGAAGTCACTCGGTGTCATCCTTGGGCCTCGAGCAGATCCCGCTGCTAGGCTCTCACCAAGCTGGCAGGGCTGGGAGTCACTCGATGGCGGTAGTAGTGGACCCCGGGTAGACTCGCTGTCAGGCTCTCATTAGCTGGCAGGGCTGTAGGCACACCTGGGGGGAAAGGATTGGTTCTTGGAGATTTTTGCAGGACCCCGAGTGATGCTCGGCCCCGGGTAGACCCGCTGCCTGGCTCCTACTAGCTGGCAGGTTCGTAAGCTCGCCTGGGGGTCAGGGACCCCGAGTGCTGCTCGACCGCCTGGTAGACTCGCTATCAGGCTCTCATTAGCTGGCAGGGCTGTAGGCACACCTGGGGGGGAAAGGATTGGTTCTTGGCGATTTTTGCAGGGACCCCGAGTGATGCTTGGCCCCAGGTAGACCCGCTGCCTGGCTCCTACTAGATGGCAGGTCCGTAGGCTCGCCTGGGGGGTAAGGGACCCCGAGTGCTGCTCGGCCCCGGGTAGACTCGCTGTTAGGCTCTCACTAGCTGGCAGGGTTGTAGGCACACCTGGGGGATAGGATTAGTTCCGCGTGTGCAAGAGGATACAAAATATATGGCTTTGTTGTTTCACGATATCACGAGAAATTATATACTTGTTGTAAGTAATGGGATGAGGGCAATTCAATAGCAGTGAGCCAAAAGGTATCGAGTGATTCAAAAAGATCAAAAGGGCATGGGGAGAATGATGTTCCAAGTGCAAATTTCAGTTTCTCTCAAAAACGTTTTTGGGTCGGCCATCACTCGCCGGATACGTAGGGTTGGATGATTCTTTCCGAGATTGTACCAACCTCGAAAAGAGTGGGGATTGTGCATAACCCCGTAGTCGGGTGAGTGGGGCCCTCCCCAAATATCAGCCTAGGGGCGTGTTATGGGCGACGAGTTGGTGCGACCCCGTTCGAAGACGTGCGGGTCCTCGTGCGTGCGTGCGGAGGTTTCATGCGCATAGGTTTAGAATTTATATATATATATTATATATATGAATTTATATATATATATATATATATATACTATATATATGATATTATATAATACATATAAGATATTATATATATATATATAAGATGTGAAAAGGAGGAGGGGTACGGGGTACAGGAAGGGCAGGAGAAAAAGGGGATCGTGGGGGGGGGGGGATTTTCTTCTCCCCGCTAGGGCCCGGCCAGGCAGCTGCCCGACGCCGCCGCACCTCCCTCTCTCCGGCCATCTACAGCAGCAACCCCGCCCCGCACCTCCCTCTCTCCGACCATCTAAAACAGCAACCCCGCCCCCGCATCTCTCTCTCTGTCTCTCTCGGCCTGGAGCCGCCGACCAACGCCGCCTCTCTCTCTCCCTCCATCCGTCTGGAGCAGCTAGGGCGCGGCCTCCTTCCCCTCTATCTCCCGTCGCCGGCAATGCAAAGCACAACTGCCGCATCCCTTCCTCTCTCCCGTCTTCAACAAAAGCAGCGCAGTCGCCGCCCCCCTTCCTCTCTCCGGTCGGCTTGGAACGGCAGCCCGACCGCCCCTCTCCCTCTCTCCAGGCCACCTGGAGCAACCCGACCCCACCCACTTTCTCCCGGCTTGGAGCAGCACACCCCGGCACTCCTCCCTTTCTCTCGGCCTGGAGCAGGGCTCGGCTTGGAGTGGGGTTCGGCCTGAATCTAAGCCCTAGCTTTTCACCACCGGGAGCAAGCTCGGCCTGGAGCAAGGCTCGGCCTGGAGCAAGGCTCGGCCTAGAGTGGAGATCGACCACCGATGCGGCCGCACGCAGTAGGATCGACCCGAAACTCCTCTCCCGACCCCGCCGCCAAGAACGTGACAAGGGTAACGATGTATCTACTTGGGCAGGTGAAGCCCTCAGTTTACATATTTGCATGGAATCCCCTCTCCACCAACGGGTGGGGGGAAGAGAGCTCTCCGACGGGTTGACGTGTACGTCCTCGCAGTTAATTGCATTAGTACCCGGAAGCATGAGTACGGGTTTAGACATGTTGTGTGAAGCCCATCCGGACGTGTGAGCTGGATTGGTGATGTTCTGGGGTTCCCGGAGAAGACTCCGAGGAAGTTGTTTATTAGTCGCTTGCAGGGAATGCACACCATAGCCCCCAAATAAGGGATGTGCACAATTATTTTGGCCCGCTCATGATAGCCGACCGATGACTAGTTGTCCTCCGCTCATCGAGACGTTGGCGTACAGGTGTTGCAGTACCAGGCGGGGAGTAGCGGGCTTAAGCCCAAGCTCATCCCGGCCCTCGAAGGCCTTTTTTGTTTATATTGCCAGCCTGCGTGCTGAGTATTGAATTCATATTCCTGTAATATTTTTTAATATCTGTGATGCTCTGTGCCGGCCCTAGAAGGCCTATGTTATGATGTTAGCGGCCCAATTGGGGCTGCGTAGAGTAGGGCTGCTGGGCGGTTTTGCGCCAATAGTAAGGCGGGCGGGGAACATTTTACATAGACCCGAGGTGGCACCTCTAGTTAGGGAGTGGATCTTGAGAACCTCCTTATATGTTCCGGTCGGCCAAGAGGGCCCTCCGAAGGTACCTTAGCTCAGCCCTTGGCTTGGGAGGGGAAGAGTTTGTTAGTCTTCCGGCTATGCGGCGGGTCCTCCACGCTGAGACCTTGGGTCTGTCCCTTGTGTTCCTAGTTTTGTGCCTAGATCGTTCGCTTGAGGGTAGTAGGTGCGCGGTCACCCCTTCCCCAAGGGTCGAACTCCACAGGAGACCGATTATCGGTTTCAACAGGGGGGTCTTACAGTCCGGGACTACCGAAGTGCCTATTCGACAATAGCAAACTGAAATGGAAGTTTAAGTGTACTTAAATTGTAACACCCCCTATCCGTCGCATAGTATATAGCAGTAGGTCCGGCCGGGGCCCGACGCCATATACCACAGACAGACCGGGTGGCTACTTATGGAAACCATCCAACCAATCTCAACGTCCTACACAGAGCATTCTAGCGGAAGCAGTTTAAATAAGTTGTAAACAAGAACCCAGCATTTGAGCACGAATGTCCACTATTACATAATTAGGAATGTTATACAAAATACCCAAAAATCGGCCTTAAGGCCTTACAGAATGTTTCACTTGAATAATACATGATTTACAAACCTCGGCACGCAGGCCGGTCATACATGAATAAAACAGAAAACATTTCCACTTGGGCCTTCGAGGGCCAGCTTCGCAAAAAGGGCTTTAGCCCGCTATTGACCGCTTGATCCAGCTGCACCTGCAAGCAACAAACCACCGCACGGTGGCAAACAAGGCAACGGTCAGCAATGCTGACCAAATTATAACGATCCCGCCCCCAACTCGGGGCGGCGATGCTCCTTCCCTGCATTTCATTAGCATAAGCGAGCAATGCATATAACCATAGCCATTAGCATCACAGATGTTGGCTCGCACGGCCACACACCCCGTGCACTCATGGCACATTCTCGGTGAACCGGTCGATGTCACGACAATTAAAGCCATTAACATTCCGAACTCACCACCGCCACTTAGACGGCCATTCCTATGAGCAATTCGTCTTCACGGCATTGGTCACGTCAATTTAAGCCATTGACCGCCGGAGACTCGCATCTATACCAACGGCGAGTGCCACGTAACCTTAGGTCTCTCTAACCGAACGACTTAAAGCGGGTACGGTTCCATCTAACCCGTGCTCACATCGCAACAACAATTTAAGCCATTTGCGCGGGTCAAACTTCCTCCGAGTCCCATTCTACCGCAAATCACATAACTCAGTTATGTTCGAGTTGGCTCACATGCCACCAAGTTCGCAAGATCTCATATCCGCCCAATTTTCCGGGTGCACCTTTGGGTTAGTCCCCAAGGCTCCCTGCTGCAATCTACCGCGTAGAAAACCCGAAAAACAAACCATAGCACGGAGTCTTATCCGGCCTTATGCAATGCAACATCACCGATCCAGACTAACATGTCCGGGTAGGCTTCACACAAAATGCCTACGTCCGTTCTCGCAAACGGACTCTAAACAACGGGGACTTTACATATCTACCCGAAGGAATGCCTCCAACTCTCCGCAAACTCGCGAGAGCGGGCTTCCTATGCAAAGAAAGAGAGCGACTCATGATCAAGATGAGGATCGTTGCCCTTGAGTTCCTCTTTGGCGCCATTGAAAAGTAATCGGATGGAAATCACCGCACTTGCGTTGCCTCCGTGGATCCGGAGTCGGCTTGCGATTCGGAGCTCCGAAGCTCCTCCAATGGCGGGATCTAGCTCTTCTTCCTCCCTTGGTTCTCCTCTTTCTCTAAGGATTTGGAAAGAGATAAAGTATGAAAAGTGATGGATTTCTAAGTCAACTCACGGGTATATCCCTTCAGGAACATCCCCCAGCCGTTGGATCTCAAAACAAGGAAACGAACGGCTTTGATTCGGGGCTGAAATGCCCAATCTGGACCGAACACGGCCTGGCACACGCCTGTGTCCCGGGCCGTGTGCCGCATTCGCCGTCAAAATCGAATTTCCTGGACCCTCACACGGGTATCGAACACGCTTGTGTTCGAGCTGACACGCCCGTGAGGCCGGCCGTGTACCCCATGATTTTCCACCATTTTCAACCCGAGCACTGCACGGGTCCTAGGACACGCCCGTGTCCTTGCCCGTGTCACCTTGACACGCCTGGGCCCCAGGCCGTGTATAGGGTCTCGACATTTCGTCGCGTGAAGTTCGACGACTGGATGACACGGCCTTGGACACGCCCGTGTCCTAGGCCGTGTGCCTTGTCTCGACGATCGTCGAGCGAATCTCGACGAATTCCCCGGGACGATCGTCGACACGGGTCGACACGCCCGGCGACACGCCCGTGTCGCGGGCCGTGTGCCCATTCTCGACGAATCGTCGAGTATATCTCGACGATTTCACGGCTAAGTGTCGACACGGTCGACACGCCCTGCGACACGCCCGTGTCGCAGGCCGTGTGCCCATTCTCAGCGAATCGTCGAGAAAATCTCCACGACTTCGCGGCTAAGTGTCGGCACACGCTTGACACGCCCTGGGACACGCCCGTGTCCCAGGCCGTGTGCCTTCAACTAGAAACCAAAACTGGCCCAAAACGTCCCCCCTTTGCTCCTTTGAGTTTCGGGGCGTTACAACTCTCCCCCTCTTAAAAGAATTTCGCCCACGAAATTACATAAAGGAAAGACATACAAAAACAACATTTGTACCTGAGCGGAACAACTCCGGATACTCGTCAAGCATAGTCTGCTCTCGCTCCCAAGAGAGCTCCTCACGACCGCAATTGTCCCACCGGACCTTGACCATCCTGATCTCTTTATTGCGTAGTCGCTTGACCTCCGAGTCCTCAATCCGCACGGGCTTGACCTTTGTCGTTAGCTCACTATCCACCGGCACTTGATCGACCGCGATCACTTGCGTAGGCTCTTGCACCGCCTTCCGAAGCACCGAAATGTGGAATACATCGTGTAAACCACTTAGCTCCACTGAAAGCTTCAACCTATAGGCCGCTTCACCAACTCGCTCCAGAACCTCGAACGGTCCAAGGTACCTCGGGCTTAGCTTTTTCAATCGTCACACCCGCGAGACACCCTTGAACGGCTTGATCTTTAGGTACACATAATCACCCACAGCGAACTCCACGTTCCTGTGCTTGGCATTATAGTATTTTGCTTGCCGGTCCGGAGCGATAAGCAACCTCTCCCGAATGGTTCTCACCAAAGAAGTAGCATCATCCACTTCCGATCGCTTATTCAACTTTGTCTCACCCGTTTCTAACCAAGACAACGGCGTGCGACATCTTCTACCATATAGGGCCTCGAAAGGCGCCATCTGAATACTTGCTTGGTAGCTGTTGTTGTATGCGAACTCCACCAAATAAAGGTGGTCCTCCCATTGCTTTCCAAAGTCCAAGACACACATGCGAAGCATGTTTTCCATGGTTCTATTGACCCTCTCGGTCTGCCCATCCGTTTGCGGATGGAAGGCTGTGCTGAACTTCAACTTAGTTCCCAACATTTGCTGCACAAGCCTCCAATCATTGGACGTGAACCGCCCATCTCGGTCACTCACGATGCTGCGGGGCACACCATGAAGCCGTACTATGTTATCCACATAAAGCTTCGCCAACTTCTCCACCGGATCATCCTTCCTATGCGGAATAAAATGCGACACCTTCGTTAATCGATCAACAACCACCCAAATGGCGTCGTTCCCCTTTTGCGACCTTGGCAAACCGTGCACAAAGTCCATAGAGATGTCGTCAAATTTCCACTCCGGAATAGGCAAGGACTTAAGAAATCCTCCCGGCTTTTGGCACTCCGCCTTTACCAAGGTGCAGGTTTGGCACTTCGCTACGTATAGCGCCACATCCTTTTTCAAACCCGGCCACCAAAATAGTTTCTTTACATCACAGTACATCTTCGTGCTCCCCGGGTGAATCGAGTACTTGGTATGGTGTGCCTCGTACAACAACTCCACCCGTAAATTGCCCACACTTGGGACGCACAAACGACCGTCTTTCCACAACAATCCGTCCTCCACGACAAATTGGGAATTTGACCCATCCAGAGCCTCTATCATGAACTGCTTCATATGAGCATCCATATCCAAAGCCTGCCGAATCCGATCAGCCAGGTCATATTGTACTCCAGTCCAATTCAGAACTGCTTCAGCACTCGATTGTCTATCCATGCAAACAATCTCCAACGCCTCCAAGTCCCGCACCAATCGCTCATCATGCACCGATAGCCAATTGGCTTGAGCTGGGGCTCGGCGACTCAACGCATCCGCAACCGCATTCTCTTTGCCAGGCACGTAGTGGATCTTGAATGTATAGTCCCCCAGGAACTCCATCCATCTACGCTGTCGCATATTCAGATCCTTCTGATCAATCAGGTACTTTAGGCTCTTGTGATCGGTGTAGATATCAATCTTCACACCGTACAAATAGTGTCTCCACAGCTTCAAGGCAAAAATCACGGCCGCTAACTCCAAGTCATGGACCGGATAATTCCTCTCGTGCACTTTTAGCTGTCTCGAGCCATAAGCTATCACGCTTCCGTGCTGCAGTAGCACACAACCCAAACCGCTGCCCGAAGCATCGCTATATATCTCATAGCCTTCGGTTCCACATGGCGAACTCAGCACAGGCGCCGTGGTCAACCGACACTTCAGTTCCTCAAAAGCTCGCGCGCACTCCGGCGTCCAAACGAACTTATGCTCCTTCCTCGTCAAAGTAGTGAGAGGTAACGCTAACCGCAAGAAGTTCTCTACGAAGCGCCTATAATAGCCGGCAAGCCCCAAAAAGCTCCGGACTTCTGCTACCGTAGTAAGCTCAGGCCACTCCCGTATCGCAACAATCTTCGCCGGATCCACAGCAATACCCTCTCCACTCACTATATGCCCGAGTAACGCTACTGAGGATAGCCAAAACTCGCACTTCGAGAACTTGGCATACAACTGATTTCTCCTTAGCGTCTCCAACACCAAATGGAGATGCCTGAAGTGATCTTCCTCACTTTGCGAGTACACCAAAATATCGTCGATGAAGACGATCACGAAATGGTCCAAGTACTCCCTGAACGTCCTGTTCATCAAATCCATGAACACTGACGGCGCATTAGTCAGCCCAAACGGCATGACCGTAAACTCATAATGCCCGTATCTCGTACTAAACGCTGTCTTCGGGATATCACTCTCCCTTATCCGCAGCTGATAGTACCCAGCCTTGAGATCCAGCTTCGAGTACACCGTTGACCCGACTAAATGATCGAAGAGATCATCAATCCGGGGGATCAGGTACTTATTCTTCTCAGTCAGCTTGTTTAGCTCCCGATAATCAATACATAACCTCAAGCTTCCGTCCTTCTTCTTAACAAAGAGGACCGGTGCGCTCCAAGGCGAAGAACTCGGGCGCACATACCCTTGCTCCAACAACTCTTGCAGTTGAACTTTCAGCTCCGCCATTTCCTTAGGTGCTAGCCGATACGGAGATCGTGACACAGGCTTTGCACCTGGCACTAGCTCGATCGTAAAATCCATATCCCGCTGAGGCGGGGCTCCAGGAAGATCTGCGGGGAACACATCAGGGTATTCCGATACCACTGAAATACAATCCAAAGCGGGCTTCGGCTTTGCAACATCCACTAGTGTAAAGAACTGTTCTGCTCCGGCACGAACCGCCTTCACCACCTGAAGAGCAGACATCAACGTCTTGCTCGACCCCTTTAAGCCCGTAAAAGTCGTCTCACGACTTGCTCCCAGCTTGACTTCCTTGCTACCGCAATCTATATGGGCCTGCTGCTCCGAGAGCCAGTCCATGCCAAAAATGACGTCGAACTCCACTAACGAAAGTAAAGACGCCCGCAGGTCGAACTCCTGCTCCCCAATACGAATCTTAACATCGCAGATCCTAACCGCTCGCATCGAACACCCATTGGGCAACAACACATCCAACTTATCCTTCGCCATCGAAGAAGGGACTCCGATGCGTGATATAAATCCTTCGGACAAGAAGGAGTGTGAAGCTCCCATATCGAAGAGTGCTCGTGCCGGATTTTCACAAATCAATACGAATCCTAAACAAGTAGTGGTAAGGTAACATGTGCATAACAAGCATATAAAGAAATTGACTTGCTATAAATTAAACCGTACCTGTCACCACATCAGCTAGTTTAATGGCCTCCTGTTGGCCAATATTGTAGACCCTTGGTTGGGCCGGAGCATAATGGGATGCGGTCGACTCCACCGCCTTTCCCTTATCTTCATAAGTAGCTCCCGACCTCCTCTCGGACTTAGGACGTCCGCTCCAACAATCACGGGCGAAATGCCCCGTCTTTCCACACGTAAAGCACGCGCCCGGGGTCCGACTCGCAGTCGCCCCAGAAGCACCAGAAGGAGCTGGACCCGAAGTCCTATGCTTCTTGAAAGACCTCCGATAGCCGGACTTTGAAGTAGTCGGCACTCTGAACTCAGATTTTCTATCAGCCAAGCCTTTCTTCGCTTGCACACTCTTCATGTCCTTCTCCAAGGACCGGGCAGTATTGGCCAAGGTTAAGAAACCCTGCGTCATCGACCCTGAAAGTAATAATCTCAGCTCATCCCTCAAGCATTCATAGAAGCGATTAGTCTTGCGCTCCTCATCCATGATGGTGGAGCTAGCATAACGACTCAAACGCGTAAACTCGTGGAGATATTCATCCACGCTCCTCTCACCCTGCACCAACTTCAGGAACTCATTCTCCATTGAAATCCTCTGAGTAGAAGGGAGGTATCTTGCTAAGAACAATCCCGAGAACTCTTCCATCGAACGTCTATCAGTTGTCTACCTCTCAAATGATGCAACTCCAATCCTTCCCACCACATTCTCGCTTCACCGTCCAAAAGGAACGTAGCGATGGTGGTCATTTGCCACTCCTCCGTCTCCGTCGCTGTCATGACTCTCTTCACCCTGGAGAGCCAGTCTTCAGCCTGAGATGGGGTTCCCAACCCCGAGAATAACGGAGGGTTAAAGCTCATTACATGCTTCAACTGCCTCTCAGTTGCCCTCCTTGGCACTATTGGTTCCGCAACCACTTGCTCCACCCTCCTCGGCTCAGCCTCTTGAAGAGGTACTTGCTCCATCACAGGAGCGGGCTGTTGCGTTTGCCTTCCAGGCTGCGCATTAATCACGGCCAACACCGCTTCAGCCACCAATCGAATATTCTCAGCCGACAGAGGTGTTGCAGGAGCAACATCCGGTGCACTACTAGCCTCAGAAACTCGGCGTTCTGACGGCCCAACACCACTTCGGGTCACCTATAGTGGTACAAAACACCGTTAAGCGACCACATAAAATTGCAAACAGCAATTATAAGAACACGCAGGTTCCTCAAACACGAGTATTTTCATTCCTAAGTGGACATTCATGGGTTCTTTTACCATTATAACGATGACGCACACAATGTGCTCACCACCCCTTAAAAAGAATTCGCCCACGAATTCACTTTAAGCCCGACCAAAACCAGTAGTCTGATACCAAATTGTAACACCCCCTATCCGTCGCATAGTATATAGCAGTAGGTCCGGTCGGGGCCCGACGCCATATACCACAGACAGACTGGGTGGTTACTTATGGAAACCATCCAACCAATCTCAACGTCCTACACAGAGCATTCTAGCGGAAGCAGTTTAAATAAGTTGTAAACAAGAACCCAGCATTTGAGCACGAATGTCCACTATTACATAATTAGGAATGTTATACAAAATACCCAAAAATCGGCCTTAAGGCCTTACAGAATGTTTCACTTGAATAATACATGATTTACAAACCTCGGCACGCAGGCCGGTCATACATGAATAAAACAGAAAACATTTCCACTTGGGCCTTCGAGGGCCAGCTTCGCAAAAAGGGCTTTAGCCCGCTATTGACCGCTTGGTCCAGCTGCACCTGCAAGCAACAAACCACCGCACGGTGGCAAACAAGGCAACGGTCAGCAATGCTGACCAAATTATAACGATCCCACCCCCAACTCGGGGCGGCGATGCTCCTTCCCTGCATTTCATTAGCATAAGCGAGCAATGCATATAACCATAGCCATTAGCATCACAGATGTTGGCTCGCACAGCCACACACCCCGTGCACTCAGGGCACATTCTCGGTGAACCGGTCGATGTCACGACAATTAAAGCCATTAACATTACGGACTCACCACCGCCACTTAGACGGCCATTCCTATGAGCAATTCATCTTCACGGCATTGGTCACGTCAATTTAAGCCATTGACCGCCGGAGACTCACATCTATGCCAACGGAGAGTGCCACGTAACCTTAGGTCTCTCTAACCGAACGACATAAAGCGGGTACGGTTCCATCTAACCCGTGCTCACATCGCAACGACAATTTAAGCCATTTGCGCGGGTCAAACTTCCTCCGAGTCCCATTCTACCGCAAATCACATAACTCAGTTATGTTCGAGTTGGCTCACAGGCCACCAAGTTGGCAAGATCTCGTATCCGCCCAATTTTCCGGGTGCACCTTTGGGTTAGTCCCCAAGGCTCCCTGCTGCAATCTACCGCGTAGAAAACCCGAAAAACAAACCATAGCACGGAGTCTTCTCCGGCCTTATGCAATGCAACATCACCGATCCAGACTAACATGTCCGGGTAGGCTTCACACAAAATGCCTACGTCCGTTCTCGCATACGGACTCTAAACAACGGGGACTTTACATATCTACCCGAAGGAACGCCTCCAACTCTCCGCAAACTCGCGAGAGCGGGCTTCCTATGCAAAGAAAGAGAGCGACTCATGCTCAAGATGAGGATCGTTACCCTTGAGTTCCTCTTTGGCGCCATTGAAAAGTAATCGGATGGAAATCACCGCACTTGCGTTGCCTCCGTGGATCCGGAGTCGGCTTGCGATTCGGAGCTCCGAAGCTCCTCCAATGGCGGGATCTAGCTCTTCTTCCTCCCTTGGTTCTCCTCTTTCTCTAAGGATTTGGAAAGAGATAAAGTATGAAAAGTGATGGATTTCTAAGTCAACTCACGGGTATATCCCTTCAGGAACATCCCCCAGCCGTTGGATCTCAAAACAAGGAAACGAACGGCTTTGATTCGGGGCTGAAATGCCCAATCTGGACCGAACACGGCCTGGCACACGCCCGTGTCCAGGGCCGTGTGCCGCATTCGCCGTCAAAATCGAATCTCCTGGACCCTCACACGGGTATCGAACACGCCCGTGTTCGAGCTGACACGCCCGTGTTCCAGCTGACACGGCCGTGAGGCCGGCCGTGTACCCCATGATTTTCCCCCATTTTCAACCCGAGCACTGCACGGGTCCTAGGACACGCCCGTGTCCTTGCCCGTGTCACCTTGACACGCCTGGGCCCCAGGCCGTGTACAGGGTCTCGACATTTCGTCGCGTGAAGTTCGACGACTGGATGACACGGCCTTGGACACGCCCGTGTCCTAAGCCGTGTGCCTTGTCTCGACGATCGTCGAGCGAATCTCGACGAATTCCCCGGGACGATCGTCGACACGGGTCGACACGCCCGGCGACATGCCCGTGTCGCGGGCCGTGTGCCCATTCTCGACGAATCGTCGAGTATATCTCGACGATTTCACGGCTAAGTGTCGACACGGGTCGACACGCCCTGCGACACGCCCGTGTCGCAGGCCGTGTGCCCATTCTCAGCGAATCGTCGAGAAAATCTCGACGACTTCGCGGCTAAGTGTCGGCACACGCTTGACACGCCCTGGGACACGCCCGTGTCCCAGGCCGTGTGCCTTCAGCCAGAAACCAAAACTGGCCCAAAACGTCCCCCCTTTGCTCCTTTGAGTTTCGGGGCGTTACATAAATAAATTGTTGTAATAGTAAACTCTAAGTTCTACCTTTTGAAACAGTGCATCTTTTGCATGTACAAAACTTTGTGCTTATGTTGGTGTTATACGTGAGATTGGAATGACATTGCCTTAAGAATTAAAGTTGAAAACGGGTAGAATTTTGTGTTAAGATGCGGTTATGAAGTCATGTCGTTGGTTTGGAAGCATCTGTGCTGACAATAGTTACATTTGATGTGATCATGGGTATGGACTAGCTCTCGAGACAAATACCAGTATAAGTTGTAACTCTAAGGAAGTCACCCTGGGAAAGAACACCGAATGAGAGACTAAGTTCGCTTATATGCTAGGATTGGGCAAAGTAGTAATGTTTGCTCTCCAAGTTGTCAAGGCTGTTCGGTAAGGCACAAAGTGATTCTTCATGCTAATAGAGGTCGTGGAGCTGAAGCCTAGTTTGAGTGATGTTCCTATTGTGTCGGCTTATGCAGATGTGTTTCCTAACGATCTTCCTGGGTCACGTCCCAGCGAGAGAGTGACTTCACTATTAAGTTGATGCCAGATTCAAAATCGGTGGCCCGCTCATCGTATCGAGTTGCGCCAAAGGAGATGGCAGAATTTCTTGTTCAACAGTAAAGATTGCTGGAGCAAGGCTATTTAAATCTAATTGTGTCACCTTGGAGTTCAATGGCCCTCTGTGAAAAGAGGAATGAAGAAAGCTTGTGTCTATACATTGACTATTGAGAGCTGAACAAGCTGACAGAGAAGAACAAGTATCTGATTCCACAAAATGATGACTTGTTTCATCAGCCGATTAGGTCAACTGCATACTTGAAGCACATGACATTCCCAAGTCGGCATATGGAACAATCTATGGTCATTATGAGTTCACTATAATGTCGTTTGAGCTAACAAATGCGCCATCGGTATTCATGAACTTGATGCATCGAACCTATAAATAGTACTTGGACCTGTTTGTGATCATCTTTATTGACTACATATTGGCGTACTCTCAGTCCGAAGAAGATCATGCAAATCATTTACGGATGGTTTTGCATACCCTGAGGAGAAACAAGCTCTATGCTAAGTTTTCAAAGTGCGAGTTTTGGCTGTCGTTAGTGGCTTTTCATGGCAATGTGGTTAGTGGAGAAGGTATTTTGTGGATCTGGTGAAGATAGTTGCGATACGAGAGTAGCCCATGTTGTCTGCTATGGCAGAAGTCGGGAGTTTCCTCGGACTTGCTAGCTACTACAGGCCTTCGTAAAGAACTTTTTGTGGATAACCTTACCTCTCACTACACTGACGAGGAAGGATTAGATTTTTGTTTGGATGCCTGAGTGCACACGAACTTTTGACGAGTTAAAGAGTCGTTTGACAACGTTGCCAATATTGAGTTCACCATTTGGTACGGACGACTATGAGATTTATAGTGATGATTCAGGGAGTGGCTTAGGTTGCGTTCTTCTTTAGTTTGGAATGGTTATTGCTTATGTCTCACGCTAGTTGAATGTGCACGAGTGGAATTATCCAGTCAATGACTTGGAGTTAGCGGCTGTGATTTTTGCACTTAAGCTATGGCAACACTACTGATATGGTGTGAAAGTTGATATCTTCACGGACCATTAGAGTCTTAAGTACTTAGTAGATCAGAAGGATCTGAAAATGTGGCGGCAGAGGTGGATGGAGTTCCTCGTGGACTACACCTTCTAGATACACTATACTCCTAGGAAGGAAAATGTGGTTGCAGATACCTTGAGTCGGTGGACTCTTGTAAGGGAAAGTTGGTTGCAGATGTATGATGACCACCTGATCTAGGAGTTGGAGGCCTCAGATATTTCTTGTGTTGACAAGAATGCTCTGCAAATACGTGCCTAAACTGAACGGAGGTACAATATGACCTTGCAGATAGGGTTCGACGAGCAATAGAACTTGATGAGAGTATGAAATGCTATGCAGCGGATGGATCAAATTTCTAATTCTCCTTGGATGACGAGATTTTGAGAAAATACGGTCGTTTGTGCGCCCCGAATGTGGGTAAGCTATGAGAGGAATTGATGTATGAAGCACACTTCACGAAGTACTCAATTCACTCAGGGAGCACAAAGATGTACAAGGACATGAAAAAGATGTTCTGGTGGCCGGGTTTGAACAAAGACATTGTTCTTTACGTGACAAAGTGAAAAAATTGTGCCTTAGTAAAAGCTGAATGTCAGAAGCCTTGGGGTTTCCTTAAGTCGTTACCAATTCTGGTGTGGGAGTTTTATGATATCTCTATGGATTTCGTGCATGGGCTGCCGAGATCACAGAGCGGGAATGATGCCATGTGGGTGATCGTTGACCGATTGACAAAGGTATCACACTTCATAACGAACAAGAAGGACGATTCAGTGGAAACGTTGGCTAAGTTGTACGTGGACAACAAAGTACGATAGTACGGTTTGCCCCGTAGCATCATCAATGACCGAGACGGGCGATTTACTTCATTTCATTGGAGGCTAATCCACCAGTTGTTGGGTATGAAACGAAAGATCAGTACGACCTTTCATCCACAAATAGATGGCCAGACCTAGAGTACCAACAGAATAATGGAGAATTTGCTCTGAATGTGCGCCTTGGATTTCGGAAAGAGGTGGGAGGACCATCTCTATATGATCGAGTTCGCCTATAATAATTGTTATCAAGCTAGCATTCAGATGGCGTCCATCGAAGCTTTATACTGTAGGAAGTGTCGTACTCCTCTAGCTTGGTCTTAAACCGATGAATCGAAATTGTTTAAGCGTAAAGAGGTCGAAGATGCAAATTTTACTATACGTGTTATACAAGAGTGGCTATTGGTAGCCGAGGATAGGCAAGTAAAGTACTACAATGCCAAACACCTAAACATGGAGTTCGCGGTGGGCGATTGGGTATATCTAAAGATAAATTCATTCAAAGGCATGTCCAGGATTCAGCGATTGAAAAAGTTGAGTCTAAGGTATCTTGGTCCTTTTGATGTGGTTGAACGAGTTGGAGAGGCTACCTATCGGTTAGCTCTTTCGGCGAAGCTAAGTGGATTGTACAACATGTTCCACATATCAGTGCTGTGAAAAGCTGTGAAAAAGTAAACTCAAGTGGTTACAGATGATAAAGTATTAGTCGACAGTGGGATGACAACGAAGGTTCGGCCCATTTGGATCGAGGATACAGAAATCAAGCAGCCACAGAATAAGACAATCAGGATGGTCAAATTCCGTCGAGACAATTGTGGCCAAGAAGAACTGACATAAGAGCATGAGCAAACCATGCTCGATGAGTTTTCCCAAGTTGTTTGTAAATTAATGTTATAACATTGTTTTGTGAAAGAAAAATATGTTGTAATATATTAGTTGCTATTTTTATTACCTACAAATGAGTAAATTTTGGGACGAAATTTCTGTAAGGAGGGGAGGTTTGTAACACCCAAAAAATGGAAATAGAACTTTTGATAGCTATCGTCGGGCGACAGTTGGTATCACTAGCGATAACAATAGCACGCGACGCAATCGATGCTTTCAAGCATTGAGTAAAGTCGAAGAATCGTTGAGTAAGAGACTATCGCATGACAATAGTGGGTATCGCGCGGCGATACCACTCAACACACTCAACGCTTTCAATAAATCATTGAGTATGAAAGTGAGGGGTTAGATCTGGAATACTCTAGTGGGGGGGGGGGGGGTGAATAGAGTATTTAGAGTTTTTTTTATAAATTTTCAACTACTTTAATCAAGTCCTAGTGCTGCAGGAATTAAATTAAAGCACAAATATAGTTATCCTAACTAGCACAGCTGTAACAAGAACAAAAATAAAAGGGCAACAAGACAACACAAGAAATTTATAGTGGTTCCCCAACCTGGGTACATCCACTCTTCTACCACCCTGGTAGGAATCCACTCAGATTTTTGATCAGGTGCCTGACACCAATGAGCTTTTGACCAGGTGCTCAAAAACCAAACCTCAAGTCTTTTGGTCAGGTGACTTGCAACCAGGAATAACTTTTGAAGGGAGTTAAGAACCCTTTTTACAGTGGGGGGATGAGAGATGATTTTGTCTTCTCTTTCTCAAGTTACAACTGAGAAGACTTAAGTGGATATGATGTTAGCAAAAGGCTCCCCCTGAGATGTTGAATGGTTCAGGGAGATGGAGCTTTACTTCAGGGTGATAGGCCTTTAGTCTTTCAGCTTTGACCAAACAAAGTACATGAACTTCTTAACAGATAGAGGGTTTGTTGTCCTTTGAAGTGTCCTAGAGTGTAGAAGGAAGAAGACTCTTGATTTTGATTTGATGTTCTTCTTCTTCAGATTGTTGATATTCTTCTGGTCTAGATCTTGTATTTCTGTAACAGCTTTCTATCTCTTTTTGTCTCAGATTGTTGTCGAGAGAGAGAGCAGCAGAAGATTCTTTCTTCTTGATTCACCAACTGACTGACTGTCTATCCGTCTGTCTCTTTCTTATAGAGAAGAAGATGGAAAATCCCTTTTTGTATATTCCATATTATCTTCCTTTTGAAATTTGAAAATCTTCTGCATTCAATGCTGACGGCCTGGAGAATGTTTTGTATTGATTGAGTTTCTCCAACTGTCCCATGGAAAAAATGGCAAGCAATAATCCTGATGAAGACCGTAATTAATGCTCCGTCTAACGGTAATATTCAGAGAATATTTTAGCATTAATTACTCAGGAATTATTACAGTAGGAAAGGGACAGAAGGATGGAAATGACCAAGTCTGGATTCATCGAACAGAGAACAAAAATCGCCGAGCTGAGTCCACAATTCGTCGTGCTGAGGAGTTGTGTTCGTCGACCAGATGGATTCTGTTCGTCGAGCTGAGTTCCAAGATTGTCGAGCTGAGAATAGATAACTGCATTCTCTAGAACCTTGCCTTTTTTGCATATGAAGTTCGTCGAGCTGATAATTTGACTTCATCGACCAGAGTTCAGTGAAGTGTTTTTGGACTTAGATATTTCTGGAATGAAATGCTAAAGTATAGTATCCAGAAATTATCGACCTGAGAACTGGGTTCGTCGAACTGAGAACTAGTTTCATTGGAATATGTCGACACAAATCCTGTATGTCGACACAATTGTTTCTTGTCTCGACATAGTTGTTATTTTCACAGAAATCTAGAGTGTGTCAACAAAAGTCCTGTGTGTCGACACAATTGCTGTCAATAGATGTTTTGTGTGTCGACACAAGTCCTGTGTGTCGACAAAATCTGGCTTCTGGTGTCGACACAGTTGATGTCGACAGATGTTCTGTGTGTCGACACAATCTGGCTTCTGGTGTTGACACAGTTGATGTCGACAGATGTTTTTTGTGTCGACAAAATCTGGCTTCTGGTGTTGACACAGTTGATGTCGACAGATGTTCTGTGTGTCGACACAAGTCCTGTGTGTCGACACAATCTGACTTCTGGTGTCGACACAGTTGATGTCGACAGATGTTCTGTGTGTCGACACAAATCCTGTGTGTCGACACAATTTGGCTTCTAGTGTCGACACAGTTGAAGTCGACAGATGTGCTGAGTGTCGACACAAGTCCTGTGTGTCGACACAATCTGGCTTCTGGTGTCGACACAGCCTTTCCCAAGTGTCGACACAATTGCTTGAGTCTCTGGCAGTCTGTTGAAGGCTGGTCCATGTGATGTTGATTCTAAGGACTTGGCCTAGACTCTAGGACACAACCATGACCCTGGCTATACATGATGGGTCATATGATCCTAACTTAGTGAACCTATCACAAATCAAACTATGGATCCTACAGTCTCCCCCTATTTGGGTAAGGTCACTAATTACAGACTCATAATAAAATCAAAAAATTTACAAAACATGAAAACATATATCTGGCAGGAAAAATAAACACATACAGCATATATATATATATATATACAAAGTAAGCTTTGTATCAAAAAATTAATAAGTAGTTTCAAAACAACACAAACTCATCAGTTCAGGTTTCACTTCCTCTTCTTCTTCTCCTTGTGCTTATGCTCTTTAGCTCTTTCACCAGGCTTAGTAAATATAATTTCCCTGTTGGAATCTGCAGCTTGCACCTTTGTCATTGTCATATCAGCAGCCCCTATGATATTTAGAGATGTAGCCCTTGGGACCACTGCTTCTGGATGCAGTTTCATGTAGTCATCAATATTGAAAAATTTATTAGCTTTTTCAAACATGTTCAACTCTTCCTTCCTGTATTTTGACATGGTAGTATACACTGATGGATCCTTCCCTTCAACTCTGGCTTTGTTGATCATAGAAAGGCCAACCAGTTCTTGGAGCCTGGCCATCCCAGCTGTTGTTGCTGTTTCAGGATCTTCATATGGTGCAGGTGGGGAAGCAGGTTCTTGGGGCTTTCATCTTTTTGAAGGTTAGGGAGTTGTTGATGTAGCTATTGTTGATGCTGCTGCTATTGAGGTTGGTGCTGCTTGCCTGAAGAGTAGTATCTCTGTTGGCTGCTTCCTGAGGATGAGGACCTACCCTGATGCCTTTTATAAGTTTGAAACTGAGTAGTCCTTTGAGATGTTGTGCCTGAAGCACCAGCAGCTGGAGGAGGAGGTGGAGGAGGATCCTTCCTGAATCTTTGTGGAGGTGGATAATATCTTCTGCTTCTCTTTCTTTCTTTCTGTTCATTTTTAGATAACCACATCCAAGCAGTCATTCCCTTATAAGGAGTGATTTTCTGGAGGATATAGTAAGGGGTGTCATTTGCTGGATTGGGCTTTGGAACAGGAGGTGGAGGTGCTTTCCTCTTTTTAGAATTTTTTTTCTTAGGTTCCTCATCTGAGTCTTCATCTTTATCCTCAGCATCATCATCAGAATCCTGAGGATTGTCATAAAGTGAATCCAGTGCTTTGAGAGCCTCTGCAAAAATCAAAGGTTTATCGGCCTGAGAGGGACCTAGAAGAGGAGCTGCAACTGGAGCAGAAATGATTTTTGGAGGGGACGAAACACTGACTGAATCAGCCTTAGGTGGAGATGGAATGGCTGTTGTCTTTGGAGCATCAAAAATGTTTTTGAGTTGCTTGGCAACTTTAGGACTTATTAGAGAGGAATAAGGAATAATAGCCAAAGATGGCTTAGTAATGTCAGCTGGAGGAAAGCTCAAATAAGCTGTATAAAAAATTCTCAAAAGATTTACCAAATCTACTGTGGGATTAATAATGAAATCACCAATAGTAATTATTTCTTCTGTTACTGACTCATCTATGTCCATGTCAGTTTCAATAAAATGAATAAAATCAAATAAATCTTCATCATCTGTTGGAAATAAATCTGCATCATCTGCTGCTGCTGCTACTGCATCTGCTGGAACTGTTACTGCTGCAGCTTCTTCAAGTATCTCCCCTTGCCTGGTTTCAGTGCTAACTGGAGCTAGGCCCCTAACTGAAGAGGGGGAAACATAGAAGGCATGTGTTTGAGCAGCAAGGGAGGATATCGAAGTAATAAGAGGTGAAATAGACTCTGCTATAAGATTTTTTTAGGAGGGGAATAAGTAGGGCAATAAGAGATGAAATGGTAGAGGGTTCCAAGGGTAGATTTGCAAATGGTGGAATGGAAGGTGTTTGAGAGGAAATAGATGGAGGAATGGAAATTGATGGTGGAGTATGAGTGATAACATCTTGCATGTGTGTATCGTGTGCAGAAGGAGTGTTGATAGGGAAGGAGAGTAGATTGAATGTTGGGATGTTGGCTAGATGGGGAGGTAAGGGAGATGAAGGTGGTGAAGGAATGTAGGTATCATGGGGGGACTGAGGTGGGGTTGGTTGTGGTGATTGAGATGGAGAGAGTTGTTGAGATTCCTGAGGTGGGGAAGAGGGGATGCCAGGAAGATCTATTTGTTGAGAGGTGGCAGGAGATGCAGCTGGAGTAGGAACCTGAGTAGGTTGTTGGGGTTGTTTTTGTGGTTGTTGGTTTTTTTGTTATAGAGAAGGAATGGTGGAAGATGATGGAGGTGTAGGGGGGATCTCTTCAGAAGGGTGGGGAGTGGCTGGATCAGCCCTTGTACTTTCAGAAGCTCTGGTGGCAGAGGAGGAAGCCTTAGATGGCTTCGTGATGGGCCTCTCTAACCTGCCAAACAAGGCACAAGTGAGCCTTTTGCTGGCATTAATGAATATGGTCGGGGAGGCCATAGATTCAGCAGCTTTTTCTTTCAAGAAGATTCCCAAGATCCTTCCAAAACTGACTTCCTTCTTATTATTCTTTTTCTTTATCAAATCAAACATGATTTGAGCCAAGTTTACCTTTTTTTTGTTCACCACTGCACACATAACCAGAAATTGGTGCCTGGTTATATAGTTGTGTGCAGTGTGCTTGCCCAGCAAGACTTTTCCAACTATGTCTGCTAGAAACTTACATTCCGCAGAGAGATGTTTCTACAGTAATTTGTTTGGGTTTTCTCCAAAGTAACCAATCATACTCAGCATCATATCACACTCTTCATTATCAATATCTAATGCATCTTCTCCATTACTGAATCCAAATATTTCAGTTAAAACGGCGGGATAGAGAGAAACAGCATTACCCGCTATTGTTCTAGTTAGTGTGTTGTCATTTGTTGTAGAGGAAGTATATACCCATTCCCTGATTTCTGATCCAGATATTTTGATCCTTGTGGATAGCAGAGTTTTTAATTTTTGTTCATCAAGAAGTTGCAAGATTTCTAGAAAGACAGGGTCGAAATGTTGGAATGAATCAAAATGCAGATCGAAGCCGGTATCAAACTTCATTGCTGCAAGGGTTCCCGCTGGAATCGCCATTTGAGTACTTGCAAGAGAAAAACGGCGATCAAGTGTAAAAGAATCTAAAGGCGCGGGACGGAGGTCGAAGAAAACCTAGATATATGGTTTTCCAGAATATGAATCGACAAACTCCGTTCCACGAAAATTAAAAAATTCTTCGATCTGAGGTCGGCAAAATAATTTAGAGTTAAATAATTCGTCGAACTCAGTCTGAAGATTTGAAGACATTTCGTTGAGCTCCGTTCGACAAAAGTTTTCTAAATCAGATTCGTCGATCTCCGGTCGACGAAAATTAGTTCACTCATATAAAGTTTATCGATCTCCGCTCGACGAATATCTCAAGAACTTTACCCAGTTCGTCGAACTCCGTTAGACGAACTTTGGCAAATTCGTCGAGTACAGACAGAAACTAAACTAAGTCTTCTTCATTGATCATTCTAAGCTGATTTATAAAGAACAAGTGATTTCTCTCATCCAGAGGTTTGGTGAATATATCAGCTCTTTATAAATCAGCGTAGATATAGACAAGATTAACTTTGTTTTTGTCTACACACTCTCTAATGAAATGATGCCTAATGTCTATATGCTTGGTCTTACTGTGATGAACTGGATTTAGTGCTATGGCTATAGCACTTGTGTTATCACAAAATAGAGTTGAATTATTTAAGATGAGACCATAGTCCAGTAATTGATTCTGAATCCACAACATCTGTGAGCAACAACTTCCAGCTATAATGTATTCTGCTTCAGCAGTTGAAGTGGACACAGATGATTGTTTCTTACAGAACTAAGACACTAATCTCATCCCAAGGAACTGACAAGTTCCTGAGGTGCTTTTTCTGTCTACCATGCATCCAGCAAAGTCAGCATCTGAATATCCAATTAAATCAAATTCTGACTCAGTAGGATACCATAGGCCTAGACTCGGACAACTCTTTATATATCTCAAAATTCTTTTTAAGAAAATTAGATGAGATTTTTTAGGGTTCACCTGGAACCTAGCACAAAGGTATGTGTCAAACATGATATCAAGTCTGCTTGTTGTAAGGTATAGTAGGGACCCAACAATGCCCCTATATAATTTCTGATCCACAGGTTTTCCATGTGCATCAGAGTCTATTATAACATTTATAGCCATGGGTGTTTTCTTTGCTGAGGCATCAGCCATCCCAAACTTCTTTATAAGCTCTTTAGCATATTTAGCTTGGGAGATGAAGATGCCATCAAGGAGCTGCTTCACTTGGAGACCAAGGAAGTAGGAGAGCTCACCCATGCTACTCATCTCAAATTTAGAATGCATGAGGTCAAAAAACCTCTTGGATAATTTGGAATCAGTAGACCCAAATATGATGTCATCCACATATATTTGTACTAACAAGGTTTGATCCTTATAATGTAGAGTAAAAAGTGTTTTATCTACTATGCCTCTAATGAATTTATGCTCTATCAAAAAGCTAGCTAGGGTCTCAACTATGCTCTTGGAGCTTACTTTAAACCATAAAGAGCTTTATGCAATTTAAAAATGTAATAAGGATGAGTTGGAGAGACAAAAACTGGAGGTTGTTCAACATAAACCTCTTCTTTCAGTACTCCATTCAAAAATGCACTCTTCATATCCATCTGATACACCTTGAATTTCTTGAAGGCAGCATAGGCCAGAAAGATTCTGATGGCCTCTAACCTTGCAACTGGTGCATAGGTCTGATCATAATCCATGCCTTCTTCCTATCTGTATTCTTGAGCAACAAGCCTAGCCTTGTTCCTCACAATTATACCGTGGGCATCCAGTTCATTTTTGTATACCCATTTGATTCCAATGATTGGGTAGTCTTGGGGGCTTGGAACCAAATCCCAAACTCTACATCTCTCAAATTGATTTAGTTCCTCTTGCATAACACTGATCCAGTGGGGATCCTGCTCAGCATCATGTACAGATTGAGGTTCAACTTGAGAGAGAAAATAGGCATGCATCAAATCTTGGTTGAGTTGATGTCATGTCTGTACACCTTCTGATATGTCTCCAATCACTTGGGATCTGGGGTGATCCCTGAGTGTGATAAAGTCAGTTGGTGGAGTTGGTTGTGCAACAACATTTTGAATTAATTTCTCTTGTGGAATTGAGTTTGCTATTGGATGAGGTTCAGTCACTTCAGTTCCTTCTTCTTCACTTTCTTCTTAATCTTGTGGAGAAGGATGTGTTGGAGCCTCTTGGGTGAGGCTTAGTCCGTCCAAGTTCTTACACAAGTGAGGTACCTGTAAAGGATTACTGGTAGAAACTTCTTTCTCCTTGCAAGACATGTTAGCCTCATCAAATGTTACATGTATAGTGTAATAACCCCATCCATTCATGTGGTATATACTAGAAGGTCCGACCGGGACCCCACATCATATATCACAAAACAGGCGGTGAAGGTACGAGATGATACCAGAGTAGCGCAGCGCACCTAACACATTGCATGCTAGCGGAAGCCTATACTAACACTTGAACTCCACCAGTGAATGTCCAAAATATAACACAACCCCACGTTGTATATATATTACATAGGAATGTCTTACAGGAGTACAAAAGTTGGCCTTATGGCCTTACATGGCTTTCAAACAGTGGCCTAAAATAGTGGCGCGCAAGCCAGCCACAATAAAAGCAAACACACAACAAGCAACATAAGCCTTCGAGGGATAGCAGCAGTAGCAGCAACAGCAGCAGGGACATCAACCTTTATGCGTCCCGCTTGGCTCTCCAGCACCTGTACAGGGACAATCCACCCAACGGTGGTAAATAGAGGCAACGGTCAGCATTCAGCTGACCAAATTATAACGACCCTGCCCCTTCTCTCGGGGCAACGGTAATCTTCCCTGCAGGCATAATATATCACAAGCATGGCAACAATATTCATCTAATGTGCTTT
This sequence comes from Platanthera guangdongensis, assembly GCA_039583875.1. NCBI lineage: Eukaryota > Viridiplantae > Streptophyta > Magnoliopsida > Asparagales > Orchidaceae > Platanthera > Platanthera guangdongensis. Next base: position 159,815,297 of record CM077148.1, read on the forward strand.
CACGTACACAAGCCATCACAACCGTTCGCCACCTGGCCCAACGGTCCGTGCACTCAGGGCACCTTATTGGTGTTCTGGCAAAACACTTGCCAACCACCGTATCAAGGTCACAACCCAATGGTAAATCTCTTGAGCATTTACTCCATGGCGTGCAGCCGGAGTTCTAGTCTTACTACACCGGGATGGCCCGTAGCCCCCCATTATGTCATGGAGCGCAGGCCTAAGACACTTGTTATGCGCTCCAATAGACCACCTCTTTTGGTCCACGTCGGACGGACATAAAGCAGGTCGGATCCTCCACCCCCCGTTGCTCAAATCGCCTTGCCCTCACCGAGTACGGCGTACTCGCAGCTTCATCAAAGGCGCGGGTCGGTCTCACCAATCCTATTCTTGGCACACAGCCTGGGTATTTCTTACACCCATTCTTTTCATAACAACAGCGGGTCTTTCCTGGGCACACCAGTACTTCCTGTTACTCTCTTCACAGGTGGACACTGCAATATCACAAATGTCAGGGCTCTTTCCTGGGCGCACCAGTACTTCCTGTTACTCTCTTCACAGGTGGACACCCTACGGCATCAAGCATCACAAAAGGCCTTTCCTGGTCACACCAATACTTCCTGTGCCTCATTTATAAGTATGACCCAATAGCACAAGCATAACACGGATATTTTCCTGGACTACCACTCCAGTACTTCCCGCTACTCCCCTTCACAGGCATAACCCGTTGACTCCTTAAACTATACGGTTATCACGGAGTCTTCTCCGATTCGTATGCAACATCACCAATCCAGACCAACCTGTCTAGATGGGATTCACATAGCATGCCTATTCCGTACTCCATTTCCGGATCTATATGCCAATAAAGGGGATTTCATGAATCACCCAAAAGACTCCCATAATCAGCCAACTCTTGGTGGGGGAATAACAAACATATGCCAAAAGGAAGCCTTCACATGTCTAGGAAGAAAAGTCATTACCCTTGAAGCCCTCTTTGGTGGCATGAGCTCCAAGCTGGCTTGAACGAATCACAAGAGCTTTTCCTCCGCAAAACTGGCCTCGGAACGCAGCTTGACACTCTCAAGCAACACCAGCAGCAACCCTTCCTCTTCTTCCTTCTTCTTCCTCTCCCTTTCTCTCTCTACACTTTGAGAAAGATGAAGGCAATATTCAAATGAGAATATTTTCTCAGTTTTCGGCCTTAAGGGAACAGGAAAGAAGCTCAGCCCTTGTTCCCAGCTGAAGGAATGGACGGCCACAAATTTGCCAGGAAAGCCTAACTTTTTGCCTGACATGGCCTGTTACACGCCCGTGACCCAGGCCGTATGCCTCAAGCCGTGGTCAACCGACTTATCCAATCTAGTGACACGCCCATGGGACACGCCCGTGTCATGGGCCGTGTCACCCGACACGCCTCAGACACGCCCGTGTCTGTGTCCGTGTTCATCGGGCTGAAAAAAAAAATTCCAAAATCACCCGAGACTCACACGGCCTGTGACACGCCCGTGTCCCAGGCCGTGTGCCCATACACGACACTAAGACACGCCCCAGCGCAAAATTCGTCGGGCTGAGTTCGTCGACCCAAAGGGACACGCCCTGGGACACGCCCGTGTCACAGGCCGTGTGCCGCTGCACTTGACAAAAGTTGACCGCGTCTTTACACTCGACGATCGTCGAGCAACTTTTGTCGAACGCGCTGACACGCCCTGTGACACGCCCGTGTCACAGGCCGTGTCCAGAGTCGACCAAATTTTGTCGACCATTCGTCGACTGCTACTCTCGACACTCGAAACACGCAGGACACGCCCGGGGACTCGCCCGTGTCCCAGGCCGTGTCACCAAAAAATTTTCCTGCTGATAAAATGTGGGCTGTTACAACCCTCCCCTCCTACAAGAAATTTCGTCCTCAAAATTAGTACACAGGTAGGAAACCAGCAATCAGCAACCAAATCGTTATAACATTAAAAGTTTTATGTTACAACAACATTCTTTCCACGGATTACAGAAACAGCTCGGGAAACTCTTCTCGCATGGTTTGCTCTCGCTCTCATGTAAGTTCTTCACGACCGCAGTTGTCCCACCGGACTTTAACCATGCTGACCGTCTTGTTCCGCAACTATTTCTCGGCTCGATCCTCGATCTGAATGGGCTTCACATTCGTCGTTAGCCCATACTCCACCGGCACACGATCATCCGCGATCACTTGAGCTGGATCTTTAACGGACTTCCGAAGCACCGAGATGTGAAATACATCATGTAATCCACCCAAGTCTGCCGACAGAGCTAGCCGATAAGCCACTTCTCCGACTCGCTCCACCACTTCAAATGGACCCAAATATCGTGGACTCAACTTTTTCAAACGTCGAATCCTGGAGACACCTTTGAAGGGTTTGATCTTCAAGTAGACCCAATCACCAACCACAAATTCCACGTTCCTGTGCTTGGTGTTGTAGTACTTAGCTTGTTGATCTTGAGCAATAAGTAGCTTCTCTCGAATAGTCCGTATGGTTGAGTTTGCTTCATCAATTTCATTTGGTTTAAAAATTCGAGCTTCGCCCGCTTCGACCCAAGCCAAGGGAGTACGACACTTCCTTCCATAAAGCGCTTCATATGGTGTCATCCCAATGCTTGTCTGGTAGCTGTTATTATACGCAAACTCCACCATATAGAGATGATCTTCCCATCTATTTACGAAGTCGAGGGCGCACATTCGGAGCATGTCCTCCATCGTTCCGTTGGTACGTTCAGTTTGTCCATCCGTTTGGGGATGAAAGGTCATACTGAAGGTCAACTTCGTGCCCAACAGTCGGTGAACTAGCCTCTAGTCATTTGAGGTGAATCGCCCATCTCGATCATTGACGATGCTCCGAGGAACACCGCGAAGCCGTACAATCTGGTCAACATATAACTTTGCCAAACTTTCGACCGAATCATCCCGCCTATTCGGGAGAAAATGTGCCACTTTAGTTAGCCGGTCAACAATCACCCAAATGGAATCATTTCCTCGCTGCGATCTCAGCAACCCATGCACAATATCCATGGAAATATCATCAAATTTCCACTCTGGGATCGGCAGCGACTTCAAATAATCGCCCGTCTTTTGGCATTCCGCCTTCACCATCGCACATGTTTGGCATTTGGCCACATAGAGGGCAACATCTCTCTTGAGCCCTGGCCACCAGAATAACTTTTTCATATCGTTGAACATCTTTGTGCTCCTGGGGTGAATGGAATACTTTGTATAATGTGCTTCATACATAAGTTCTTCCCTTAATTTACCCACATTCGGGACGCACAAACGGCCCTCTTTTCGCAAACTACCGTCATTCCAGGAGAATTTGCCTTCTGGCCCTTTGTTACCATAGCGTAAGAGGTCTTCATCCAACTCCGTTGCTCGTCGATCTCGGTCCGCAAGGTCACAATGCACCTCTGTCCAGTTCAAACATGCATTGGCAATGGCATTTTTGTCAACACAATATATCTCTAACGCTTCCAGCTCCTGGATAAGACGTTCATCATGCCTTTGTAACCAATTTTCTCTAGTCGGAGTCCACCGACTCAAGGCATCCGCGACAACATTCCCCTTTCCGGGCGTATAGTGAATCTCAAAAGTGTAGTCCCCAAGGAACTCCAACCACCTTCGTTGTCATATGTTCAAGTCTTTCTGCTCCAATAGGTACTTTAGGCTCGTATGATCTGTATAGATCTCCACCTTCAATCCATAAAGGTAGTGTCGCCACATCTTGAGTGCAAAATTCACCTCCGCTAACTCCAAATCATGGACGGGATAATTTCGCTCGTGCACCTTCAGCTGGCATGAGACATAAGCAATTACCTTTCCACTCTGCAGAAGAACGCAACCTAAGCCGCTCCCTAAGGCATCACTATAGATAATAAATCCATCGGTCCCACTTGTCGAAGACAACACCGGCGCCGTGGTCAACCGAACCTTCAGCTCTTCAAAAGCTCGTGCGCACTCTGGCTTCCAAACGAACTTATGATCTTTTCTTGTCAGTATGGTTAGCGGCAAAGCGATCCGCGAGAAATTCTCAACAAATCTTCGATAATAGCCCGCAAGTCCAAGGAAACTCCTAACCTTGGCCACTGAAGACAATACCGGCCACTCCTCGATGGACCTGATCTTTGCTGGATCCACTGCAATGCCCGCTCCACTCACCACATGGCCCAGAAAATCCACCAATGATAGCCAAAACTTGCACTTCGAGAACTTGACATAAAGCTGATTTTGCCTCAATGTCTTCAACACCAACCGCAAGTGAGTCTCATGCTCAGCTTTCGACTTCGAGTATACCAGGATATCATCAATGAACACAATCAAAAACAGATCCAGGCACTCTCGGAACGTGCGGTGCATCAAATCCATAAACACCGAGGGCACAATGCATAATCCAAATGGCATTACTGTGAACTCATAGTGCCCGTAATGCGTTCCAAATACGGTTTTGGGGATGTCACCTTCCCGAATTCTCAACTGGTAATAACCAGACTTCAGGTCCAGCTTCGAATAGACGGTCGAGCCCACCAGTTGATCGAATAACTCATCAATCCGGGGTATCAGATACTTATTCTTCTCGGTCAGCTTATTCAGTTCACGGTAATCAATACATAACCGCAACCCACCATCTTTCTTCTTCACAAAAAACACAGGCGCGCTCCAAGGTGACATGCTTGGGCGTATATAACCTTGCTCCAGCAATTATTGTAGTTGGACCTTCAACTCAGCCATCTCCTTTGGCGCGACGCGATATGGCGAGCGTGCCACAGGTTTCGCACCTGGCACGAACTCGATCGTGAAGTCAATCTCCTGCTGGGGTGGTAGCCCAGGGAGATCCTTGGGAAACACATCTGTAAATTCCGACACAATCGGAACCTCACACACACTGGCCTTCGGCTCAACAACCTGAATCAGTGCGAAGTAACACTCCGCACCCTTCCGAACAGCCTTGACTACTTGGAGTGCAGACATCAATGTCCCGCCCACTCCTCGCATACCCGCGAACTTTGTCTCCTATTCGGTATTCTGGCCCAATGTGATCTCTTTGGACTGGCAATCAATCATGGCATGCTACTCCGCATGCCAATCCATACCAAAAATCACGTCAAATTCCAATATCGGCAAAACAGATGTAGTTAAACGGAAATCCCGACTTCCTATTTGGACCGCCACATCGCAAGCTTGATCTACAAGCATCCAACAGCCATTCGGCAACACCACTCTAACACTATCTGTCTTTGCAGGACTAGGTATCCCAAGCCGCGCTATGAACTTGCGAGACAGAAAAGAATGTGACGCACCCGTATCAAACAGTGCTCGCACCAGCGTGTCCCAAATCATCACAAAGCCTGTGACAATCATGTTACACACACAAACCGCAAACATATATGCACGAAACAAAGCATACAAGCAATATACTAAATGCCAAACTAAACTCATACCTGTTACGACATCACTCTGCTTGATGGCCTCCTGTAGGCCAAGATTGTAGACCCAGGGTTGCGCCTGTGAGGCAGAGGAGTCCACCACTGCCTTTCCTTTTTCCGCATAAGACGCTCCCGCCTTCTTTTCAGTCTTTGGCGGAATCCGACAATCTCGAGCGATATGCCCCACCCGGCCACAATTATAGCATATACGAGTATCCGGCTTTGAGGTAGCCCCCGACATTGCTCCCGATGCAACTGATGAAGGAGCTTGTCCACTTGTCTTGGACTTCTTGCCCCATCTCTTCTTATAAAATGGTTTCCCAGATTGGGGCACCTTCCACTCCGGTTGCGTCACAGCCAAAGATCTCTTCCCCTGCACCCTCTTCATATCCTTCTCCAGCGCGCTCGCAGTGTCAACCAATGCCTGGAAGCCTTGGTTCACAGAACTAGAAACCAGGAACCTCAGCTCGTCCCTCAGTCCTTCATAGAACTGATTGGTCTTCCTCTGCTCATCAGCAAAAATAGAACCCGCATACCGCCCCAAGCGTGTAAACTCATGCAGGTACGCGTCAACACTGCCATCATCTTGCGTTAGCCGTTGGAATTCATTCTCCATGGCTATCCGTTGCGCCGCAGGAAGGTGCTTCGCTAGGAAGAGTCGGGAGAATTCTTCCATGGATACTTGTGTTAAGGGACGACCCGCCAAGTGATGCAATTCCATCTCATCCTACCACAATCTAGCTTCTCCTTCAAGCAAGAAGGTAGGTAACGTGACTTTCTGATGCTCCTCCGATCCAATCACTGTCATAATGCGCTTGACGCACGATAGCCAATCCTCAGCCTGCATAGGAGTTCCCGCTCCCGAAAACGTAGGCGGATGGAAACTCATAAACCGCGTCAACTACTTCTCAGCCGCTCAGGGAGCCACATCCACTACAGGTTCAGGCCTTGCCGCCACCTGTTCTGTCCTCACAGTCAGTTGCTCCTGCCCAAGTGGCTGTCCTTGGATCATGGCAAATTAAGCCTTAGCAACTAAACGCACATGTTCCGTAGACGGTGGAGGTGTAGGCACTGCGGCTGGTGCCGTACTTTCATCAGAACGCTGGGGCTCTGACTGCCCAGCTCCACTTCGTGTCACCTAAAGGTGGACAAGACAGACACATTAACGGCCTTACACAAGCAAACAACACAAAATAGGAACACACAGGTTCCCCAAACACAATAATTTGCATTCCTATCATGGACATTCAGGAGTTCAATCGTAGAAATGTGGTTTGCACAAACACGTGCTCGCCACCCCACTAAAGAAGTCGACTACGACTTCGAGAGGGAAAGACCAAGACAACGGATACCAAAAATGTAACTACCCCATCCGTTCATGTGGTATATCCTAGAAGGTCTGGCCAGGGCCCCACAGTATATATCACAAAACAGGCGGTGAAGGTACGGGATGATACAAGAGTAGCGCAGCGCACCTAACACATTGCATGCTAGCGGAAGCCTATACTAACACTTGAACTCCACCAGTGAATGTCCAACATGAAAGTGCAAGCTAGATCTGATATACTCTAGAGGGGGGGGTGAATAGAGTATGGTGCTTCAAAACTTTTTACAACAGTTGTTGTAATCTGAGTGAACAGGGAAGCAAATATTAAATCTAATCACAGAAACTATCTAATCACAATCTACAAAAGAAACTAATCACAAGCCACAGCCAGAAACAAAAATAAAGACAAGCAACCAGAAGACACAAAGAGCTATAGTGGTTCCCCTAAACTTGGGTACATCCACTCTTCGACCACCCTAGGTAGGAATCCACTGCAGGATGAGTTGATCAGGTGTCCTGGGCACCAATGAGCTTTTGATAAGGTGCTCAAAAACCAAACCAGATTTTTTGATCAGGTGTCTTGCCACCAATGAGCTTTTGATAAGGTGCTCAAAACCACACACAAACTTTTGAAGAGAGTTTGAAAAACCTTTTACAGAGGTGGGGATGAGAGAGTGATGGAAGTCTTCTCTTTCTCAAAGCAGCTGAGAAGACTATGTGGATATTGATGTTGTCAAAGCTCCCCCTGAGTTCTTGAGATGTTCAGGAAATGAAGCTTTGCTGTAGGGTGATAGGCCTTCAGAAATTGATCTCCAGCAAATAATGATTTCAGCAACAGCTGAAATGTGAGGTGTTTGGAGTCTTGAATGATGATGGCCTTGAACACTTGAACCAAAAGAGATCTGAAGATTTCAGATTTGTTGATCTCCTTTTGGTGATGGTGTTCTTGTATGAATCTTGAGACAGAGAATGTCTACAGCTTTCTTTTTCTTTTTCTCTTGAGTGATTGTTGTTGAGAAAGATGCTGTTCTAGAGAAGAGTTGTAGCAGAGAATATATTTTCTTCTTCTTCTTGTGCATTCTCTTCTTGTCAGGAATTCAAAAAACTTATCTTTTATTCTTTTGTTCTTGAATAGAAAGGATCCTCTGTCAAGATAGTCGTTGGCCTGTCATTAATTACATCCTTAATTTTAATTGTCTTCTGGGGGAAAGTCCAATGAAACATTCCTTGATAATCCCTTGAAACTTGCTCCAGAATAAATGAAAATGGCTACAAGATCTTCTGAATTAATTGCTGACAATAACTCCTTAACTGTCTGAATTTTGAATCTTTAGAATCATTTAACTCTTCAGAAAAACGTCGAACTGAGCTCCACTATCGTCGAACTGAGCTCAGCGATTTGGACTTATACAGCAACAAAGATCGTCTATCTGAGCTCAACTGTCGTCGAACTGAGCTCAGAGATAGAGAATCAATACTGGAGTCAAGATCGTCGAACTGAGCTCGAAGATCGTCGAATGGAGTTTGATGATTTGTTGAAGTTGAGCTCAGCGATCGTCGAATGGAGTTCGACGATCCGTCGAAGTGAGCTCAACGATCGTCGATTGGAGTTTGACGATTCGTCGTACTGAGCTCGACAAAATGACTTAGTCTCCAAACTGAAAAACCTTGGTCTTGAGGGCAGCTTCCAAACCTAACTACTAACCCTTAGACTCAATTCTAATTGACCTTTAGATCTATACAATGAGGTCAAAATCAGGTTTCCTAAAGACATAGTGATCCTGACCCAAATTAGTAATAGGGTGTTCCAACAATCTCTCCCTATTTGGGTTAGGATTACTATTTACAGAAATTGGAGAAATAAAAGCAACAAAATACAAAGTAGAAAAATACAATAAACAAGACATTGCAGAAGCACAGATAAATCTTAGACAGATCAGAAATCAGAATAATTGTCACCTTACAGAATTATTCTTTCTCCTTACTCTTTATAAGTTTAATTTCTCTATTTGGATTCAGAGCTTCCTTCTTTGATCTTCTGTCATCAGCTGCACCTAAAGAAATTTGTTGTTTAGGCCTTGGTACCACAACTTCAGAGAATAATCCTTCTTTCTTTGTTCTGACAATGTAGTAATGCTGGAGGTGTCCTTGCCTTGCTCTCTGGCTTTCTTAATCTGATCCAAGACAGCTAATTCTTTCATTCTAGCAGTCCATGTAGTAGGATTATTCTCTGGATCCTCAAAAGGGACTGGAGGTTCATATCTGTTGGAAGGATTATCTAGAGGAGCTCTGGATGAGACTAATTCTTTCAGCTTGTAGGGAAAAGGGCCTGAAGTTGTATCAGATGAAGCATGTCCTTCACTTGAGTATGGATGCTGTCTAGAATAGCCTTTGGAGTAAACTTGGAGTTCCCTTTGGTATCCTCTATAATTTCCTCTCCTTGATTGAGAACCTCTGGATTGGCTCCCCCTATATTGAGATCTTCCATGAGGCTGATATGGGGTTTGACTTCTAGCAGAAGGATGAACAACAGAGCTACCACCTGCACCTGCATTAGGAGGAGGAGGTGGAGGAGGATGATGGAACTGAGAGGAACCTTTCTCATATTTCCTCTTCTTCTTCATAGCCTTAAGTTGATTCTTGGAATATTGTATCCAATGTTCAGTTATAGGGCAGTCATGAAGAATATAATAGGGAATATCATTAGTATATTTGACTTTAGCTGGTGGAACTCTTTTCATAGCTTTACTTCTGGCTTTTCTTTTCCTAGTTATAGTAGCCGAGGAATCATCAGAATCAGTCTTATATTCATCACTTTCAGAGCTTTGCTCATCATATAAAGCATCAATTCTTTTCAGATAATCTTTCTGAAGTTGGGTTGGAGAAAATGAGGTAGTGGTGACAGCAGTTGTAGCAGTAGTAACAGCAGAAACAGAAGTTCCAGGGGCAATATTCTCAGAAGATATAGCAGCAGTAATGACAACAGCAGCTGGGGTAGCAACAGATTCAGATAAAACAGTTTCAGACTCAAAAATATCAACAGGGGCAACATCATCAGTGACAGCAGGCTCAAAGTCATATGCCTCTGTCATATGTATATCATCAAAATTTTTAGCAATAACAACAATATCAGCAGCAACAACAGAAACAACAACATTATTGTCAGCAGGAGTAGCAGTAGTAAGATCACTGGAAACAGAAGGCTCAACAGTATGTAGGGAGGTTATATAGGAGCTAATTAAGCTGGTATCATAGCTTAAGAAGGGCACAATGGCCTTGGTGAGATCTTCAAATGGCTGGACTGCAGTGCTTACTGGGAGGCAGCTGATGTAGACTGAATCAAAATCTGATAATAAGGACCTGAGGTCCACTGAGAAGACTGCAACTTGTGGTGGTGTTGAAACTGGAGCTTGAGCTGAGGTAACATCAGTAGCAGCAGCAGGCAATCCATCTTCATGAGGCATCTCCCCCTGCCTAGATTCAGAGAGAGCTGGATCAAGGCACCCAAAGGAAGGGATTGCCTAAGGAGGAAAGATGGAGGAGAGCCTGGCAGATAAGTCTGCAACTGACTTGAAGAGTGGAGCCAAGGAGGTCTCCAACAGAAGTGAGAGCCTGGGAGCTATCAGCTCATATAGTTTGTCAGCTAAGGCTAGAATATCTACATGCTCAGTAGGGACTTGAGAAGAGGTAGAGAAGGATGGAGGAGCAACTGGTGATGTTGGTGGAGAGCTGGTGGATGGTAGAAGTGAAGGTTGAGGTGTGGGGATTGTGGAAATGGAAGAAAGTGGTATGGAGATAGAAGGTGTGAAGGAGGGTTGATCAAAGATATCTTGCAGAAGTTGTTGATATGATGTGGATGAAGAGGGTGGATCAGGAGGGGATTAAGGTGAATCATCCATGAAGGAATCATCTAGAAGATTGAATGAGGGAATGTTGGATGATGTGTCAATGTCTGGGTGAGGGTAGTGATGTAGAGGGTGGAAGATTTCTTCTGTTATTGGAAGAGTTGGAGAGGTAAAACCTGGAGGTTGTCTGACATAGACTTCTTCTTTGATGTCTCCATTGAGAAATGCACTCTTTACATCCATATGGTATACTTTGATGTAACACCCCAGTTTTTGCAAGAGGTTCAATCTGCTGTTCTGAAAAATTTTTGGGTTCTGGCATGAGGCACACGGTCTGCGACACGGGCGTGTCGCAGGGCGTGTCGAGGCCGTGTCGACACTCGGCCCAAGTGTCGACACTTTGTGCTCGACAGAGTGTCGAGAGTGGGGCACACGGCCTGCGACACGGGCGTGTCGCAGGGCGTGTCGAGGCCGTGTCGACACTCGGCCAAGTGTCGACACTTTGTGCTCGACAATGTGTCGAGAGTGGGGCACACGGCCTGCGACACGGGCGTGTCGCAGGGCGTGTCGAGGCCGTGTCGACACTCGACCCAAGTGTCGACACTTTGTGCTCGACAGGGTGTCGAGACTGGGGCACACGGCTTGGGACACGGGCGTGTCCCAGGCCGTGTCACCTCTCGGGTTGGTGTTGGGGCCGTGTCGTTGGAGCTACACGGCAGGCCACACGGCCGTGTCACTGGGGACACGGGCGTGTCGGATTGAACACGGGCGTGTCGGATGCCCGTGTCTGATTCCAGGCGCGTCGATTTGAGACGGCGAATGAGGCACACGGCCCTGTACACGGGCGTGTGCCAGGCCGTGTTCGGCCCAGATCTTTTATTTTCCAGGCGAATCGCAGCCAGTCTTTTTCTGGTTATGGGATCTAACGGTTCAGGCCATCTCCTGGGGATTTAAGCCCGAAGTTAGGGCTGCAGATCCTCACTTTTTCCAAGTTCCCTCTTTCTAAGATCTTGAGAAAACCTAGAGCAGGAGGAAGAAGAAGAACTCTTGGGCTGTAGGAAGGGTGTCGGAGCTCCGAATCGCGAGCCGAGTCCGGATCCGTGAAGCTTAGACCATTGCGAAGATTTCCATCCGGCTATTTTTGCCATGGCAAGAAAGAGGAGTCGGAAGGTAACGACATCTCTCCTCTCGGTCTTTAGGATGCACGTTTTAGCATCATCTAGTGTTCTTTTCTCTAATTTTTGGGCACCAAACTCTCAAATGAGAGGGGTTTTGGCTTGCCAAGTTTCAAGAGGAACTTCCGGGTCGATTGAGTCCGTCCCCGGCATATTTTGCATTAGAGATCCGCTTCGCTAGTGGATTAGGCATGGTGGGTGAAGCCGTAGTCGCGACCGTTAGTCCGACACGGTGATGTTGCATACGAACTTAGGGATTCGTAGAGGTTTCCGATGCGGCAAGATGCCGTTTGTGTGGTGGTGATGATTGTCCCGTTTGCTTGAAAAGAGTACATGTAGTCGAACCCGGACAAGGTTAGCTCCTCGTGGTGGTAGATGGTTTCCTTGACAAGGTTAGCTCCAAATGAGAATGGAGATGGTTTCCTTGGTGGACAAGGTTAGCTCCGCACGAGTTGGAGATGTTTTCCTTGGTGTGCGGGAACGCTGCGGTACAAAGAGGGATTGCGATGTGTTTAGTCCTGGTTGTGTTGTGCCAAGGCGTGGCTATGTCTCCGTGGTCGGCTGGCTATCCCGTGACACGTGCGTCATGTGTGGAGAGTGTCCCGGCGAGACTAGTCCCCTTCTGTGAGACTGACGAGAATGCCAAGCTTGGGGCAAGCCCGGGCAAAGAGGCCATGAGCGGGTGGGGTCCAGCAAGGCTTCTTAGAATCGGTCAGTCTGTGGTTGTTGGAATCCTGACATGAGACGTCAGAGCTTGCAGGCAAGCCCGGGGCTAAGCCCACGAGCGGGTGGGGCCTTGGCAAGTTTTCCATGTGGCGGCCTGTGCGCCGTGTGAGGGAGTTGTGTCTCCCTCAATGTTTGCGGCTTTATGCCAATTGGGGAAATGTGAGTACCCAAATGTTGTGATGTTGTGCTAGATGCATACGGTTTAGGGTACCTTGGGTGAAGCCCGGGTGTTGCATTCATGCTGCATAGTAGGCCCTTTCTTTATATGCTCAACCAGTAGAGAACATGTTTGTTGATTGAGACATCCAAGCCTGTTTTAATGTATTTCTATTTATAGAAATTTATATTGCATATGAAGTGCTGACTTGCAGGTTGGAGGGTTCCCCGGGGTCCGTTAGGGGCAGCCGGGAGGAGATGTGTTGTTACACAGTTTGAGGTCAGCCTTTGCTGACCCACGTTACTAATAATTTTTACAGGGCAAGGATCGCACGCAGGAGCTAGCACGCCGGCCAAAAAGGCCTAAGCCCATGAAGTGTTTTCTCTTTTGTAGCACTACTTTTGATGATGTATGTTTGAGACTATTTTGTCCGGCTTGCATGCCGAGGTAGACTAGGAGTGCTGAGCACATTCATGTTTGGTTGTACTGTTTACCCTTTTGGACTTTTGATGTAAGGCCTTAAGGCCATTTGTTTACTCTTTTGGATTAGTGGATAACTTCTAGTTGTGCTTGGTTTTCCGCTGTGTTGTGCAAGTGTTTTGAGTTTTGGGTAGCTATATCAACTTTTAATACTAAAGCTGTGGTGTTCGTATGTTGTGGGGCCCCGGCCGGACCCATATTATACGTCTATTACAGGGGAGGTGTTACAATTTGGTATCAAAGCGAGGTTAGATTCAAGGTCAGTGCGTAAAGAAGTTATCCACATAAGAGTAACGCGGGACCATGAGTGTCCTTATGTTTTAGTCTTGAGATTGGAGACTAATCCCTTATTTCTTGTCTTCCTGAAGAGTGCAAGCAACGAGGCGGGCACTTCAAGAGCAAGGGATGATCTCTCGGCGAGCAGTGCTACTGCTCCAGGTCTTTTGGGCACGGGTGTAGACCCGGCCGACTTCTGCCGCATGCTTGCAGAAGCGATGGTGGCAGCTCAGGCTGCAGCAGCGGCTCAGGTGGCAGCCCCTGCCACACCAGATACGGCAACGGCCGTGCCAGGAACAGAAGCCAGGCGAGTGGAGCCTTTGGCGGAGAGAGTAGTTGTTGGACATGGAGACCGACACATGAAGTATTTCCTGAGTTTCCATCCCCCGTCTTTCAAGGGTGTCGGAACGCCAACGGATGCGGAAGACTGGTGGGTTCGCATTCAAGAACTGTTAAGGGCGGCAGAGACGCCAGAGGAAAAGAAAGCTGAGTATGCGGCGTTCATGTTGGAAGGAGACGCCAAGTTGTGGTGGGTGAGCCATAGCGGCCGCCAGTTTCCGGGACGCACCCCGTCAGTGGAAGAGTTCGGGGACGCTTTTCTTAAGAGGTATATCCCCGTTTCAACTCGGTTGGCCCTGCAGAGACAGTTTTTGCATCTAATGCAGCGCGAAAAGACGGTGGACGAGTACGTGCAAGAGTTCACCCGTTTGGGTCGTTATGCGGGAACGACAATGGCTGATGATTTAGAGAGGGATAACCTCTTCTACCAAGGTTTGAGGGAGAATCTGAGGCAGCCCCTCATCTCCATGAAGAGGGCGGGTTTTAATGAGTTAGTTGAAGCCGCCAGGAGTTTGGAGAATGATTTGGAGCGAACCCAACGCCGTAAGGGTTTTACTCCCAAGCAAGGGGAAGGGAAGCCTTCCCAATCTCATGGAAAGTCTGATGGGAGTAGGTGGAGGAAGAAGCCTTCCACTTCCAGATCTGGTGAGAGGAGCAACTGGACGCCTGGGGGTTCCCACTCTAGGGGACCGCCGACGTGCTACAACTGCGGGAAGGTTGGGCACATAGCCCGTGCTTGTCAGCAAGGGGGAGCGGGGCAAGAGTCAAAGCAGGAGCAGTCGGTGCGCTCGGGCCCCAGTGCTGCAGAGAAAGGAAAGATGGCGGAGTCGAGCGCTTCTCGGTTCCAACCGGTGCAACCAAGGGCCTACAACCTTGGACAGCAAGAAGCGATCCGCCAGACGGATGTGGTGACAGGTATGAAGAGAATTTAAGTTTAAATTTCGTGCTTCATCCTTTTAGACTTTTGTGTAATGTCTATGTTGTAGGCTTCGTGTTAGTTTCCGGATACCCCGCTAGGGTATTGTTTGATACCGGAGCATCGCACTCCTTTCTTACGGAGAGCTTCATCCGGAGAATAGGAATTGAGTCTTTCTCGTCGGGAGCAGAGCTGAAAGTGCGCATGCCCAATGGGTCATCCATGACCACCGAGGCTAAAGGGCGCATTTGTTGGGAGCTAGACGGAGTTGTCTTCGCTCTGGAAGCGGCAGTGTTACCATTAGTAGAGTTCGATGTCATTTTGGGTATGGACTGGCTTGCAGAGCAGCGCGCCAGTATTGACTGCCTTTCTAAGGAGGTGACCTTAAGGAGTAAAGGGCAAATAGAAGTCAAGTTTGAGGGCCTTGGTGGAGTGGCCTGTTCCCTGATATCGGCCATGCAGTTGGTGCGGGCGGTTAACCAGGGTGGTGTAGCGCTTGTAGCATTATTGGAGGTTCGTCTCTCCCAACTGTCGATTGAGGAAGTGCCTGTGGTGGCAGAGTTCAAGGATGTGTTTCCGGATGAACTTCCTGGAGCGCCTCCTCGGCGGGAGATCGACTTCTCGATCGAGTTAGTGCCGGAGGCTAGACCGGTGTCACGTCCTCCTTTTAGGATGGCACCAAAGGAGTTAGCGGAACTTAAGGTTCAGTTACAGGAACTGTTGGAGCAAGGGTATATTAGACCCAGTTCTTCACCGTGGAGCGCACCGGTGTTGTTTGTGAAGAAGAAAGACGGTAGCATGCGCCTGTGCATAGACTACCGAGAGCTTAATAAGTTGACCGTCAAGAATAAGTATCCGATTCCTCGGATAGATGATTTATTTGACCAGTTGGTGGGGTCGATGGTATATTCGAAGTTGGACTTGAAGTCAGGCTACTATCAGCTACGAATTCGGGATGAGGACATACCCAAAACTGCTTTTGGGACAAGGTATGGACACTTTGAGTTTATGGTGATGCCGTTCGGGCTGACGAACGCACCATCGGTGTTCATGGATCTGATGAATCGGGTATTCCGGGAATACTTGGATTCTTTTGTGGTTGTTTTCATTGATGACATTTTGGTGTATTCCAAATCGGAGGTGGAGCATGAGACCCACTTGAGAATAGTTTTGCAAGTGTTGAGGGAGAATGAGTTGTATGCAAAATTCTCCAAATGCGAGTTCTGGTTAGAGAAGGTGGCATTTTTGGGCCACGTGATTAGTGGTGATGGGGTGGCAGTGGATCCAGCGAAAGTGGAGGCCATCAGAGATTGGCCGGTGTTGAGGACCGTGGCGGAAGTCCGAAGTTTTCTTGGACTAGCCGGGTATTATAGGAGATTCGTGGAGAATTTCTCGAAGATAGCTCTACCCCTCACCTCTCTCACTCGCAAAGACCATAAATTTGTGTGGACCCAAGAGTGCGGTCAAGCATTCGAGGCACTAAAGGAGAGGCTTATGATGGCTCCGATCTTGAGTTTACCGCAAGGGACAGATGGATTTCAAATTTTCAGTGACGCATCGGGATGCGGTTTGGGTTGCGTTTTGGTGCAACATAGGAAGGTGATAGCCTTTGGGTCTAGACAGCTGAAACCTCATGAGAGGAATTACCCCGTCCATGACTTGGAGTTGGCGGCGGTAATCTTTGCGCTGAAAATTTGGCAGCATTATGTTTATGGCGCAAGAGTGGAGATCTTCACGGACCATAAAAGCCTGAAGTATCTCTTAGATCAAAAGGACTTGAATATGCGGCAACGCAGATGGGTTGAGTTTCTTGGAGACTACGAAGTGGCGATTCAGTACACGCCGGGTAAAGCCAATGTGGTGGCGGATGCGTTGAGTAGAAAGTACTCGGGGCTAGGAAATTGGATCGAAGCTCATGATGAGCGGTTGGTACGGGAATGGGAGTCCCTTGGATTGGAATGTGTTGCGAGGGGCGAGTCTAGCGTGGCTCGGTTGAACTGGATTGAAGTACAAAGCGATTTGTCCGACCGTATTCGGGAAGCGACTCGGTTGGATGTGGAGTTTCAACCTTTTGTGTTGGAGTCTCAAACGGGCGAGAGCAGCACCTGGGAGATGATTGATGGGATTCTGAGGAAGGGCGGAAGGGTTTGTGTACCGCAGTTTGGCAATCTCCGTGAGGAGTTGATGTTTGAGGCTCACTTCTCAAAGTACTCCATTCACCCGGGCAGTACAAAGATGTACTTGGATATGAAGAAATCCTTTTGGTGGCCGGGGTTGAAGCGAGATGTGGCTTTGTATGTGAGTCATTGCCAAACATGTGCCTTGGTGAAGGCCGAATGTCAGAAACCGGGCGGGTTCCTGAAGCCCCTTCCAATTCCTGAGTGGAAATTTGAGGACATTTCCATGGACTTTGTGCATGGTTTGCCTAGATCGCAGCATGGGAATGATGCTATTTGGGTGATCGTGGATCGCCTAACCAAGGTGGCTCACTTCATCCCGAACCGGAAAGAGGACAGCGTGGAGAAGCTGGTGGAGTTGTATGTTCGCAACATTGTGCGACTGCACGGAATTCCGAAGAGCATAGTCAGTGATCGCGATGGACGATTCACGTCCAAGGATTGGAGACTTGTTCAGAAGAGCTTGGGCACGAAGCTAAAGTTCAGTACGGCGTTCCATCCTCAAACCGATGGGCAAACGGAGAGGACGAACCGTACGTTGGAGGATATGTTGAGGATGTGCGTTCTCGATTTTGGCAAGAGGTGGGAGGATCACCTCTTCATGGTAGAATTTGCGTACAACAACAGTTTTCAAGCTAGCATAAAGATGGCCCCATACGAAGCTTTGTATGGGAGGCGGTGTCGAACGCCAATGTCTTGGGCAGAGGCGGGAGACACCAAACTTCTGGGAAAGGATGCGGTAGTTGACGCTTGTGAGATGGTACGGACCATCCAAGAGCGTATGAAGGTGGCACAAGACAGGCAAGCGAAATATTTTAATGCTCGTCACCGGAAGTTAGAATTTGCAGTTGGTGATTGGGTTTATCTGAAGGTCAAGCCGTTCAAAGGCGTCTCGCGGATTCGCCGACTCAAGAAGTTGAGTCCAAGGTTTTTGGGGCCTTTTGAAATTGTTGAGCGGATAGGAGAAGCAGCCTATCGGTTGGCATTGTCCGCAGATTTGAGTGGATTACATGACGTCTTCCACGTCTCCGTGTTGAGGAAAGCCTTGGTGGAGTCTAGCGTGGTGATTGAGCCGGCATCGGTGCCGATTGAGGAAGACTTGAGGACGCGAGTCCTTCCAATCGCTATAGAAGATTCAGAGATTCGGCAGTTGCGGAATAAAGAAGTTAAACTTGTGAAAGTCCGTTGGGACAACTGCGGTCGTGAGGAGTTCTCGTGGGAGCGAGAACAGGCCATGCTAGAAGACTATCCAGAACTATTTGTGTCAGGTACAATTTAAGTTTTGTACCCTTTTGTTTTGTAATTTCGGGACGAAATTCAGTTAAGTGGGGGAGAGTTGTAACACCCCAGTTTTTGCAAGAGGTTCAATCTGCTGTTCTGAAAAATTTTTGGGTTCTGGCATGAGGCACACGGCCTGCGACACGGGCGTGTCGCAGGGCGTGTCGAGGCCGTGTCGACACTCGGCCCAAGTGTCGACACTTTGTGCTCGACAGAGTGTCGAGAGTGGGGCACACGGCCTGCGACACGGGCGTGTCGCAGGGCGTGTCGAGGCCGTGTCGACACTCGGCCCAAGTGTCGACACTTTGTGCTCGACAATGTGTCGAGAGTGGGGCACACGGCCTGCGACACGGGCGTGTCGCAGGGCGTGTCGAGGCCGTGTCGACACTCGGCCCAAGTGTCGACACTTTGTGCTCGACAGGGTGTCGAGACTGGGGCACACGGCTTGGGACACGGGCGTGTCCCAGGCCGTGTCACCTCTCGGGTTGGTGTTGGGGCCGTGTCGTTGGAGCTACACGGCAGGCCACACGGCCGTGTCACTGGGGACACGGGCGTGTCGGATTGAACACGGGCGTGTCGGATGCCCGTGTCTGATTCCAGGCGCGTCGATTTGAGACGGCGAATGAGGCACACGGCCCTGGACACGGGCGTGTGCCAGGCCGTGTTCGGCCCAGATCTTTTATTTTCCAGGCGAATCGCAGCCAGTATTTTTCTGGTTATGGGATCTAACGGTTCAGGCCATCTCCTGGGGATTTAAGCCCGAAGTTAGGGCTGCAGATCCTCACTTTTTCCAAGTTCCCTCTTTCTAAGATCTTGAGAAAACCTAGAGCAAGGAGGAAGAAGAAGAACTCTTGGGCTGTAGGAAGGGTGTCGGAGCTCCGAATCGCGAGCCGAGTCCGGATCCGTGAAGCTTAGACCATTGCGAAGATTTCCATCCGGCTATTTTTGCCATGGCAAGAAAGAGGAGTCGGAAGGTAACGACATCTCTCCTCTCGGTCTTTAGGATGCACGTTTTAGCATCATCTAGTGTTCTTTTCTCTAATTTTTGGGCACCAAACTCTCAAATGAGAGGGGTTTTGGCTTGCCAAGTTTCAAGAGGAACTTCCGGGTCGATTGAGTCCGTCCCCGGCATATTTTGCATTAGAGATCCGCTTCGCTAGTGGATTAGGCATGGTGGGTGAAGCCGTAGTCGCGACCGTTAGTCCGACACGGTGATGTTGCATACGAACTTAGGGATTCGTAGAGGTTTCCGATGCGGCAAGATGTCGTTTGTGTGGTGGTGATGATTGTCCCGTTTGCTTGAAAAGAGTACATGTAGTCGAACCCGGACAAGGTTAGCTCCTCGTGGTGGTAGATGGTTTCCTTGACAAGGTTAGCTCCAAATGAGAATGGAGATGGTTTCCTTGGTGGACAAGGTTAGCTCCGCACGAGTTGGAGATCTTTTCCTTGGTGCGCGGGAACGCTGCGGTACAAAGAGGGATTGCGATGTGTTTAGTCCTGGTTGTGTTGTGCCAAGGCGTGGCTATGTCTCCGTGGTCGGCTGGCTATCCCGTGACACGTGCGTCATGTGTGGAGAGTGTCCCGGCGAGACTAGTCCCCTTCTGTGAGACTGACGAGAATGCCAAGCTTGGGGCAAGCCCGGGCAAAGAGGCCATGAGCGGGTGGGGTCCAGCAAGGCTTCTTAGAATCGGTCAGTCTGTGGTTGTTGGAATCCTGATATGAGACGTCAGAGCTTGCAGGCAAGCCCGGGGCTAAGCCCACGAGCGGGTGGGGCCTTGGCAAGTTTTCCATGTGGCGGCCTGTGCGCCGTGTGAGGGAGTTGTGTCTCCTCAATGTTTGCGGCTTTATGCCAATTGGGGAAATGTGAGTACCCAAATGTTGTGATGTTGTGCTAGATGCATACGGTTTAGGGTACCTTGGGTGAAGCCCGGGTGTTGCATTCATGCTGCATAGTAGGCCCTTTCTTTATATGCTCAACCAGTAGAGAACATGTTTGTTGATTGAGACATCCAAGCCTGTTTTAATGTATTTCTATTTATAGAAATTTATATTGCATATGAAGTGCTGACTTGCAGGTTGGAGGGTTCCCCGGGGTCCGTTAGGGCAGCCGGGAGGAGATGTGTTGTTACACAGTTTGAGGTCAGCCTTTGCTGACCCACGTTACTAATAATTTTTACAGGGCAAGGATCGCACGCAGGAGCTAGCACGCCGGCCAAAAAGGCCTAAGCCCATGAAGTGTTTTCTCTTTTGTAGCACTACTTTTGATGATGTATGTTTGAGACTATTTTGTCCGGCTTGCATGCCGAGGTAGACTAGGAGTGCTGAGCACATTCATGTTTGGTTGTACTGTTTACCCTTTTGGACTTTTGATGTAAGGCCTTAAGGCCATTTGTTTACTCTTTTGGATTAGTGGATAACTTCTAGTTGTGCTTGGTTTTCCGCTGTGTTGTGCAAGTGTTTTGAGTTTTGGGTAGCTATATCAACTTTTAATACTAAAGCTGTGGTGTTCGTATGTTGTGGGGCCCCGGCCGGACCCATATTATACGTCTATTACAGGGGAGGTGTTACATTTGAAACCCTTGTGTGCAGCATATGCTAAGAAGATTCTGATGGCTTCCAATCTTGTAACTAGTGCAAAAGTCTGGTCATAGTCTATGCCTTCTTCTTGAGAGTATCCTTGAGCAACTAGCCTTGCCTTGTTCCTTACAATAACTCCTTGATCATCCAATTTGTTTCTGAACACCCACTTTGTTCCAACAATGGAGTGATCCTTAGGCCTTGGCACTAGTTCTCAAACTTTGTTCCTTTCAAATTGATGCAACTCTTCTTGCATTGCAATGATCCAGTGTGGATCTTGCTCTGCATCTTGAATGGATTGAGGTTCAATTTGAGATAGGAAGCAAGTGTGTAACATATTTTGGTTGACCTGATTTCTGGTTTGCACACCAGCTGAGATGTCCCCAATTACTTGGGAAATTGGATGGTCTCTTGATGTTACTAAATCATCAGGGGGTGTTGATTGTTCAACAACCTGTGTTGTTGTTTCCTCTTGTGGTACACCAACTGGCTCTTCAAGTTATTTCTCTTCAATATGTTGAATGTTTTCTTCATCTTCACTGCTTTCCACTTTTTGAGTAATCTGTAACCTGTTCAAATCTTCATCAAGAGAATGTACCTGCAAAGGTTCTATGGTAGAAGTGTTCTTCTCCTTGAAAGACATGTTAGATTCATCAAATGATATGTGAACAGATTCCTCAATTTTAAGAGATGATTTATTATATACCCTATAAGCCTTACTGATCATGGAGTATCTCAGAAACACCCCTTCATCAGCTTTAGCTTGAAATTTTGCTAAATATCTCTTGTCATTATTATGAATATAACAAAGACAACCAAAAATTCTAAAGTCATCTACTTTAGGTTTCTTCCCTTTGAGTAATTCATAGGGAGTCTTCCCCTTTAGTTTATATATTAAACTTCTATTCAACACATAGTTGGAGGTGTTCCCTGCATCTGCCCAAAAAGATAGAGGAAGATGAGCATCTGACAACAATGTAGTGGCAGATTCAATAAGAGTTCTATTTTTCCTTTCAACTACCCCATTTTGTTGAGGAGTTCTAGGAGCTGAGAAAGTATGCCTGATCCCTTCACACTGACAAAACTCTTGCATAAGAAGAGAATCAAACTCTGTCCCATGATCACTTCTGATCAGGGCAATGTGAGTATTGAACTCAATCTGTATACATTTGAGAAACTCTGTCAAACACTTAAAGTTATCAGACTTCTTCCTCAGAAAGAACACCCATGTGAATTTAGAGAAGTCATCTACAACTACTAAGGTGTAAGATTTCCCTCCTATGCTTTGTACTGTGATGGGTCCAAACAGATCCATGTGTAACAGATACAAAATCCTAGGTGAATCACTCTTATTAAGTGACTTGAAACTATTATTTGTTTGCTTGCCTAATTGACAAGCCCTGCAGAGTCCTTCCTTCTTGTAGGGGCCAGAAGGTAGTCCTCTAACAAGGTTGTCCTTGGATAGCCTAGCAATGGTTCTAAGGTTTAAATATCCTAGTCTCTTATGCCATAAAACATTAGGTCTACTGACAGAATTAAACAGGCAAATGTCTACATCTGTTGAAAGAAAATCTACTAAATAGATGTTACCTTTTTTTTACCTGTCAACACAGTTGTGTTGTCCTCTGACTTGATCTTGCATAAGGCTTTGCTGAAAGTCACCTGGTAGCCTTCATCACATAGCTGACTGATACTTATCAAATTGTGCTTTAGTCCTTCCACATAAGCTACCTTCTTGAATGTCACTGTCCCAATCTGTACTGCACCATATCCTTTAGTTTGCCCAAAGTTTGAATCACCAAATATGACTTTGGGTCCAAGCTTGGCATTGAAGGATGTGAGGTTGTCCCTATTTCCTGTCATGTGCTTTGAACACCCACTATCCAAGTACCATTGCTGGTTTGATGTTAGATAGTCTTCACCTGCACATAAAATAATTCACTTGTTTTTGACCCAGTTTACCTTAGGTCTAGGTTGATAACCTTTAAATTCAGAAATAAAAGACATCCCTGGTTGACTCTTATAACCTTCAGGATGATATCTCCTTGGAGGTATTATTCATTCAGTATAAGGGTTAAAGCTTTGGGATGAAGGACCCCTAGGATTGGATTTTGATTTACCCTTGAAAGAATTTCCAAAGCTCTGATCTCTGTTCGACGATCGTTGAGCTGCGTTCGACGATCTTGGGTCAGATCGTCGAGCTCCGTTCGACGGTCGACTGTGGCAGAGTTCAGGAATTAGAGATCGTCGACCTGAGTTCGACGATTTTGCCTGAGATCGTCGATCTTCGTTCGGCGATCGTCGAGCTCCGTTCGACGATTTCTGATGGAACTTGGTTTTCTTAGGTAGATCAGAATTTTTCCTAGCTACCTTTACAACTCCCTTCCCTTTATCAGAAATAAACTTAATTGGGGTTGATAGAACTATAGGTTAGCTGGATGAAGCACCCAAGCCCAGTGTACTATTGAGTCTGGAGTTCACTGTGCTTGTGATGTCCATCAGCTTGATGCTTCTCCCATTGAGGGATTCTTCAAGCTTTTTAGCCTCTGATAGCTCACTTTTCAGTGAAGCTATCTGCTCCATACAACACTCCAACTCCTCAGAGAGTTTGAGGTTTTCTGACTTTAAGATACTATGTTTAGATAATTGATTTCTGAGAGAAATAATTTCCTTCTCAGATTTTAGTAAGTCTAAACATAATGCTTTAAACTCAGACTTAAATTCCTTAGAATTGAAATCAAAAGAACTAATTACCTGGTCCTCTCCAAGTTGAGTCTCTGAGTCTGACTCTGACTCTTCTGCATCTGAATTGTGTTGAGAGGCATTGATTGCCATCATGCAGAACTCCTTCTCTTCAGCATCATCTTCATCATCACTGGAGCTGGATGAAGCTTCTGATTCTTCTTCAGTTTCACTCCAAGATTCAGCAACAAACCCCTTCCTTGTGTGTTTGTTCTTGCTTGAGGAGGGTTTGCCATTGCCATTCTTCTTGAAGTCTTTGTCCTTTCTTCTTTCTTTCTTATCCCTTCTATCCTTGTTTTTGTTTTCTGAACAGTCAGACACAATATGGCCTGGTTTCCTGCAACCAAAGCAAACAATTTCTTTATTATTTGACTTATCATACCTTGGCTTATCATGCTCTTTGTATGATCTCTTTCTGAAGTCCTTTCTAGCCATCTTGTAGAATCTTTTAGCCAGTAGACTAAGCAGCTCATCATTGCCTGTGACTTTGTCTTCAGGCTGATCTTCAGTTGCTTTGAAAGCTATTATCTTTACTTTTCTTGTAGCTGGTGAGGCAGCCTTCTGCTCTTCTTCTCTGTTCTTAATGAGCAGCTCATAAGACTTGAGCTTGCCCAAAAGAGCTTCTGTTGTAATCTCATTCAGACTTCTGACATCCTTGATTGGCCAGATCCTTGAGTCCCAAGTGCTTGGGAAGCACATTAGGATTTTGTCATTAAGTTCAGTCAGTGAGATCTCTTTATCCAAAGTCTTGAGTTCATTGACTATCAGACTGAGTCTATTGTACATTTCAGCTACTGACTCAGCTTCTCCTTTCTTGAAATTCTCATATTGGGATATGAAGTGGGATCTCCTGTCCTTTCTTTCATCAGCTGATCCTGAGAATATTTCAGACAGCTTATCCCAAATTTCCTTTGCTGACTGGCATTCAGCCACCTTTTGGAATATGTCATCAGACATGGTCTGTGCTAAGATATTCATAGCCTTTGCATCTGCTACTTTCCACTTCTTGATATCAGCATCTGTTCCTGATGGAGGTGGAACAACATTTGTGTTTGTGTTCTCTGGAGGTCTTGGACAAACTGTCAAAACAGAATTAAAAATATTCTCGTCAATAGAATTCATGTATAGTCTAATCCTTGCTTTCCAAAGTACAAACTTAGACAGATTGCACACTGGAGGTCTGGTGCTAGCATAATCTTTGTTTTGGGCCATGATTTGTGGAGAAATAATCTAATAACAAAATCTAAAAAAGCAGATCTAACTAGGGAGTTCTTTGGGTTCAGGTGTTAGCCTGTGCAACCACTGAGATGTGGTATATTTAACCAACCTGCCTCTGATACCAATTGAAAGTGCAAGCTATATCTGATATACTCTAGAGGGGGGTGAATAGAGTATGGTGCTTCAAAACCTTTTACAACAGTTGTTGTAATCTGAGTGAACAGAGAAGCAAATATTAAATATAATCACAGAAACTATCTAATCACGGTCTACAAAAGAAACTAATCACAAGCCACAGCCAGAAACAAAAATAAAGACAAGTAACCAGAAGACACAAGGAGCTATAGTGGTTCCCCTAAACTTGGGTACATCCACTCTTCTACCACCCTAGGTAGGAATCCACTGCAGGATGAGTTGATCAGGTGTCCTGGGCACCAATGAGCTTTTGATAAGGTGCTCAAAAACCAAACCAGATTTTTTGATCAGGTGTCTTGCCACCAATGAGCTTTTGATAAGGTGCTCAAAAACCACACACAAACGTTTGAAGGGAGTTTGAAAAACCCTTTACAGAGGTGGGAATGAGAGAGTGATGGAAGTCTTCTCTTTCTGAAAGCAGCTGAGAAGACTATGTGGATATTGATGTTGTCAAAGCTCCCCCTGAGTTCTTGAGATGTTCAGGAAATGAAGCTTTGTTGTAGGGTGATAGGCCTTCAGAAATTGATCTCCAGCAAATGATGATTTCAGCAACAGCTGAAATTTGAGGTGTCTGGAGTCTTGAATGATGATGGCCTTGAACACTTGAACCAAAAGAGATCTGAAGATTTCAGATTTGTTGATCTCCTTTTGGTGATGATGTTTTTGTATGAATCTTGAGACAGAGAATGTCTACAGCTTTCTTTTTCTTTTTCTCTTGAGTGATTGTTGTTGAGAAAGATGTTGTTCCAGAGAAGAGTTGTAGCAGAGAATATGTTTTTCTTCTTCTTGTGCACTCTCTTCTTGTCAGGAATTCAAAAAACTTATCTTTTATTCCTTTGTTCTTGAATAGAAATGATCCTCTGTCAAGATAGCCGTTGGCCTATCATTAATTACATCCTTAATTGTAATTGTCTTCTGGGGGAAAGTCCAATGAAACATTCCTTGATAATCACTTGAAACTTGCTCCAGAATAAATGAAAATGGCTACAAGATCTTCTGAATTAATTGCTGACAATAACTCCTTAACTGTCTGAATTTTGAATCTTGAGAATCATTTAACTCTTCAGAAAAACATCGAACTGAGATCCACTGTCGTCGAACTGAGGTCAGCGATTTGGACTTATACAGCAACAAAGATCGTCGATCTGAGCTCAACTGTCGTCGAACTGAGCTCAGAGATAGAGAATCAATACTGGAGTCAAGATCGTCGAACTGAGCTCGAAGATCGTCGAATGGAGTTCGACGATTTGTTGAAGTTGAGCTCAGCGATCGTCTAATGGAGTTCGACGATCCGTCGAAGTGAGCTCAACGATCGTCGATTGGAGTTCGACGATTCGTCGTACTGAGCTCGACGAAATGACTTAGTCTCCAAACTAAAAAACCTTGGTCTTGAGGGCAGCTTCCAAACCTAACTACTAACCCTTAGACTCAATTCTAATTGACCTTTAGATCTATACAATGAGGTCAAAAACAGGTTTCCTAAAGACATAGTGATCCTGACCCAAATTAGTAATAGGGTGTTCCAACACAACATATAACACAACCCCACGTTGTATATATATTACATAGGAATGCCTTACAAGAGTATAAAAGTTGGCCTTATGGCCTTACATGGATTTCAAACAATGGCCTCAAATAGTGGCGCGCAGGTCGGCCACAATAAAAGCAAACACACAACAAGCAACATAAGCCTTCGAGGGCTAGCAGCAGTAGCAGCAACAGCAGCAGGGACATCAACCTTTATGCGTCCCGCTTGGCTCTCCAGCACCTGTACAGGGACAATCCACCCAACGGTGGCAAACAGAGGCAACGGTCAGCATTCACCTGACAAATTATAACTACCCTACCCCTTCTCTCGGGGCTGCGGTAATCTTCCTTGCAGGCATAATATATCACAAGCATGACAACAATATTCATCTAATATGCTTTCACGCACACATGCCATCACAACCGTTCTCCACCCGGCCCAACGGTCCGTGCACTCAGGGCACCTTATTGGTGTTCTGGCAAAGCACTTGCCCACCACCGTATCAGGGTCATAACCCAACGGTAAATCTCTTGAGCATTTACTCCATGGCGTGCAGCCAGAGTTCTACTCTAACTACACCAGGATGGCCCGTAGCCCCCCATTGTGTCATGCAGTGCAGGCCTAAGACTCTTGTTATGCGCTCCAACAAACCACCCCTTTTGGTCCACGTCGGACGGACATAACGCAGGTCGGATCCTCTACCCCCCGTTGCTCAAATCGCATTTCCCTCACCGAGTACGACGTACTCGCGACTTCATCAAAGGCGCGGGTCGGTCTCACCAATCCTGTTCTTGGCACACACCCTGGGTATTTCTTACACCCATTCTTTTCATAACAATAGCGGGTCTTTCCTAGGCACACCAGTACTTCCTGTTACTCTCTTCACAGGTGGACACCGCAATATCATAAATGTCAGGGGTCTTTCCTGGGCACACCAGTACTTCCTGTTACTCTCTTCACAGGTGGACACCCTACGACATCAAGCATCACAAAAGGCCTTTCCTGGTCACACCAGTACTTCCTGTGCCTCATTCACAGGTATGACCCAATAGCACAAGAATAACACAGATATTTTCCTGGACTACCACTCCAGTACTTCCTGCTACTTACCTTCACAAACATAACCCGTTGACTCCTTAAACTACACGGTTATCACAGAGTCTTCTCCGATTCGTATGCAACATCACCAATCCAGACCAACCTGTCCAGATGGGCTTCACACAGCATGCCTATTTCGTACTCCATTTTCGGATCTATATGCCAACAAAGGGGATTTCATGAATCACCCAAAAGACTCCCAAAATCGGCCACCTCTTGGTGGGGGAGTCATAAACATATGCCAAAAGGAAGCCTTCACATGACTAGGAAGAAAAGTCGTTACCCTTGAAGCCCTCTTTGGTGCCATGAGCTCCAAGCTGGCTTGAATGAATCAAAAGAGCTTTTCCTACACAAAACTGGCCTCGGAACGTAGCTTGACACTCTCAAGCTCCACCACCAGCAGCCCTTCCTCTTCTTCCTTCTTCTTCCTCTCCCTTTCTCTCTCTACACTTTGAGAAAGATGAAGGCAATATTCAAATGGGAATATTTTCTCAGTTTTCGGCCTTAAGGGAACAGGAAAGAAGCTCAGCCCTTGGATCCCAGCTGAAGGAATGGACGGCCACAAATTTGCCAGAAAATCCTAACTTTTTGCCTGACATGGCCTGTGACAGGCCCGTGTCCCAGGCCGTGTGCCTCAAGCGGTGGTCAACCAACTTATCCAAACTA
Source organism: Platanthera guangdongensis (assembly GCA_039583875.1). Lineage (NCBI taxonomy): Eukaryota > Viridiplantae > Streptophyta > Magnoliopsida > Asparagales > Orchidaceae > Platanthera > Platanthera guangdongensis. The sequence continues at coordinate 159,843,459 of CM077148.1, forward strand.
GTGACATGCCCATGGGACACGCCCGTGTCATGGGCCGTGTCACCCGACACGCCTCAGACATGCCCGTGTCTGTGGCCGTGTTCATCAGACTAAAAAAATTCCAAAATCACCCCAGACTAACACGGCCTGTGACACGCCCATGTCCCAGCCCGTGTGCCCATACACGGCACTAAGACACGCCCCAGCGCAAAATTCGTCTGGCTGAGTTCGTCGACCCAAAGGGACACGCCCTGGGACACGCCCGTGTCACAGGCCGTGTGCCGCTGCACTCGACAAACGTCGACCGCGTCTCGAAACTCGACGATCGTCGAGCAACTTTAGTCGAATGCGTTGACACGCCTTGTGACACGCCCGTGTCACAGGCCGTGTCAAGAGTCGACCAAATTTTGTCGACCATTCGTCGACTGCTCCTCTCGACACTCGACACACGCAGGACACGCCCTGAGACACGCCCGTGTCCCAGGCCATGTCACCCAAAAATTGGTCTGCTGATAAAATGTGGGCTGTTACATATAGACTCTTCAATTTTCAAGGAGGATTTATTAAATACCCTATAAGCTTTGCTTACTTGGGAATATCCTAGAAAAATTCCCTCTTCAGCCTTAGCTTCAAACTTTCTAATGTATTTTTTGTTGTTATTATGTATATAGCATATACAACCAAATACTTTAAAATAGTTGATTTTTGGTTTCTTCCCTTTAAGTAATTCATAGGGAGTCCTATTTTTCAGTTTATGTATCAAGCTCCTGTTCAGAACATAGTTTGCTGTACTTACAGCCTCTGCCCAAAAGGTTAGTGGCATGTAAGCATCTACAAGCAATGTACCTTCAGCTTCAATTAGGGTCCTATTTTTCCTTTCAGCTACCCTCATTTTATTGGGGAGTTCTAGGGGCTGAGAAGCAGTGCCTGATACCTTCCTTCTCACAGAACTCATGCATAAAAAGAGACTCAAACTCTGTACCGTGATTGTTGAAACCGGAACCCGGCTTCCTGTAGAGCTCGCCCTTGGGGAAAGGGGTGGTCTCGCGCCTACTTCGTTCCTGCAAGGAAAAACAACAAGACAAGGAGAAACAGGCCCAAGGGCTCGGCGGGGAGGTCCCACCACAAACCCGGAAGATCTCAGAGCGCTTCCCCTCCTTAGCCTGAAGCCGAGCTAGGGTACCCTCAGAAAGCACTTAGAGAATTTGGGGAGAGGAGCTCAGGGAAAAAAACATGCTTTCAGGGGTACCCCTTGGGTCCTATTTATAGTTTTTGAAACCCGGACTGCCAATAACCAAAATAACTGACCTGAAAATACCAGAAAACCCTCGGCTGGGTCTGCCAACAGCCAAACTCCGCTGTTTTGAAGGGCTACGGGCAGACCAGCAGGGGTAAAACAGTAAAAGGTACCTCTGACCCCCAGGCGAGCTGGGACCCCTGGCCACCTCGGCATGCTTTGCTCGCCAGCTGCTGCCGAGCTCCACTGCGAGGACGCGAGCCTCAGCCCGCTCGGCGAATGCCGAGCTCCGGATGCCGAACTCTGGCCCGCTCCTGCTGCCGCCGAGCTTGCCTACTGCTGCTGGGCTCGCCTGCTGCTGCCAAGCTCGCCGAGCTCGCCTGTTTGGCCTTTGTTGAACTTGCTCGCCGGACACGGGGTTGTACACAATCCCCGCTCTTTTCGAGCTTGCCAAAAAGCTCGGAAAGAAACATCCAACCCGAAGTGTGCGGCGAGCTCCGGCTGGCGAGTTGAAGGGAATCTTATGGTGGGGGCCACCTGCGGCTATATATATGTGCACCTGCTCTGCTACCTGGCTCTTGCCATTCCCCCTGCTGCCTTGCCAAGATGCCCCTTCCTAAGGAGATTCAAGAGCGCGTAGATCGAGCCCGCCGGGCTTCCGAGGCTCGTATTGCCGCGCTGACGGCGGTCCCCGCAAAGGTCCCTCAAATTGATCCCGCCGAACCGAGCTCCAAGAGGTCAAGGCCATTTCTCGAGGCGGCTGAGCCCATCTTCCACGACCTGAGGGCCACTTTGGCTCGCGAGACCGGCTCTTCTACTCGAACTATTCTGGAGAATGATAGGGAGGTCGTTGTTGTTGGTGACGATCCGGGCGGCCTTCCAGATGACGAGGGTGCCGCGCTGCGGGTTCCTACGCCGCGAGGCGAGGCTGTCCCCGCCACTTCACAACTTTCGGCCCCGGACAACCATCCACGGGATCCGCCGCTCCTCTTCGGGATCCTGCCTGTGAGCTCGCAGAGGCCAGCTTCGCCGCCTGGCTCCCCTCCTCGGCACATTGATGCGCCCGCCGGGGGGGCCCGGGGTCCATTCCTGTCCCGGGCTTCGAGCCCATCTCGTCGGGAGCTCGCGGCCCAGGTCGCGGGAAGGACCTGAGGTTCATCCCTCCTCGCATCTCTTTGGAGCCGCCGAGCTCTTCAGGTCTGCCTCGCTCAACCCTGTGCTTCACAAGCTTTTGCTCTGCTGACATCTGCCTTTACAGCCCTTCCCAGTCAGTCGGCTGCCGAGGAGTCCTCGCGAGCGGCCCACCATTCTCCCCTCCCATCTCCGAGCTCGATGGACTCTTACCTGGGTCCGGAGGTGGATCAAGGCGAGCTGATGAGGAGGGAGGTCAAGCTCCTCAAGAAGCTGGTGGGTGGTCTGCGCGAGGTGCAAGGAGTCAACGAAACGTTGCAGCGCGACTATGCGCGCCTTGCTGAGGAGGTGCGCCTCGGCCGACCTGGCGAGTTGATGTCTCCTTCCCGACTCCTGGATGAGATAGATGACGGCCTCCTGGTCGCGCAAAGGAACTCTGGAAGGATCCGCGAGCTTCTCCGCGCGCGGCAGCTTGGGGGGCGGGGATCGCGAGGCCGGGGTAGGTAAACTTGCGGGCTCCCCTGCCGAGCCGACCGGCGCTCGCATCCTGGTGCCCTCCCCGCTCGCGCGCCCCGTTTTCTTCTGTTTCGAACTTTCCCCTGCGGGGATGAATAATTTTTAGAACATTTTAATTGTTATTTAAATAAATGCCGTAATGTTTTGACTTAGCCTCAGTGAGGATGCGCCGGAAGTCGGCGAGATGGGGTGGTGAGCTGGGGTGGCGAGCTGGGTGGCGAGCTGGGGTGGCGAGATGCGCCGATGTGATAGCCTGCCTCAGATTCTTTTCTATAAATAGCCCCCCCCCCCCCCCCCCCCTCACCTACCCCCGTACTGTCTTTATTGCTCTGCTTCCCTTCCTGCTTTTTCTTTCTTCTGCTCGCGTTGCCTCTTTGCTTCTTTCCTGCGACCATGGGCAAGACTAATCCGGACGCCGATGGCCGCTCCAAGTGCGCGCAGCACTTCGCGGATTATTGTTTCTTTGACGGCCACACCAGCGAGGAGGAGCTCGCCGAATTCAAGGCCCTGTATGTGCCGCCGGGCTTTGAGGCGCGCAGGCCGGGGCTAGGCGAGGCCATCAATACGTTCTACGAGAACGAACTCGCCTTCCCCATCTCGCACTTCGAGGTGGGGCTGCGACTTCCTTTGTGGCCGGAGATCCGGCAGATCTTGAAGTACTACGGGGCCGTCCCCGCGCAGCTGAACTCCAACGCCATCGCAATGATGGTGGCGTTCGCGAGCTACCTCCGGCGGGAGAGGATCGAGTTCAACCTGACTGTGTTCAGGAAGCTCTTCTCCTACAAGGCGACGACGGACGGGGTCGCCTACTTCGGCGGCTCCTTGATCAAAGTTCGCGAGATCGCGAACAAGCACCACACCTGGATGACCAAGATCGCCTTCATCAAGGGCGATCTCGGCAACATCCCCTACTCGCCGCAACAGAAAGGCGAGGAGGTGTACCGCCCGCCGGCCGTGTCCGGCAACGACGCCGAGCTCCACAAATTCTTCCTCCACAAGGATTTCGAGGTCGCCTTCCTGCGGAGGGGCCTCGACGCGCTTCCCCCGGTTTTGCCCGGCGAAGGTATGCTTCCTTCCTCTTGCCGAGCTCGCCTACTCGCGGACTCGGCACATTATCATCTCTGGGATTTCTAACCTTCCCAAGTATTTTTTGCAGGGGAGCGAATAATCCCCGCGAACCCGCCTTTTGCGGATCCGGGGCTTGATGCTGACCCTCTTGCTCGCGAGAGGGCGGCGGCAGCGGCCTGCCGAGATGAGGCGCTCTCCTCGCAGCCCTCTTCCAGCAAGAGGCGACCTGAGGACGCGGGGTCGAACCCGCCATCCGGCCCCCGTCAGGTGAAGAAGATGCGAAGAGCCCTGCTGGCTCCGCGGGGGCAACAACAACATCAGTCCAGCCCCAAGTACATCAGCTCGTCGGAGACCCCTCCCGACGTGTCTCCGGGGAGCCCGCTGAAGGAGACTACCAGCAAGGGCAGAAAGGGTGGCAAGGCCCCTTCTTCCTCGGCTGCGATCTCCCCTCCTCCCTCGGCGAAGAGGGCTGCCCGCGAGCGCGCGCCGCCGAAGCAGCACCCCCTCTTCAACTTCGGCGCGCGCTGGAAGGATTCCGCGGGCGAGCCCATGCTGCAGTGGGACGAGCTCGCTCATCGAGTCTCCGTCTCCACCCTGCATCCATCCTGGCACGACCGCGAACCCGCCACCGGTCACGCCTACGCCCTCGGCTTTGGCCTCTATGGCCGGGAGGATGCCGAGGCTTACAAGAGGGCGACCCTCCGACAGCTCGGCCATGAGGGCCTGTAGTCCCACCTGCGGACTCTGGAGCTGCACCACATGCTGGCGCGCCGCAGCTTCGCCCTCAGTCACCAGCTCGAGAAGGCCGAGCAAGCTCGCGACCTTGCCAAGGAGCAGGTCGCCGATCAGGCGAGGCGACTCGGCATCGCGGATAGTCTTCTCGCCAAGACTGCTGGCGGGCTGGTAAGTGTCATGCACCACTCTCTTTTACTTGGAAAGCTTCTTGTGTTGCTGCTAAGCGAACTTTTTTCCAGGATGCCAAGGCGGCGGGCGAGCTCCAGGCTCGCAACACTGAGCTAGAGGAGGAGAACGGCCGCCTGCGCGCGCAGCTGGCCGTGGAGGCTGACGCTGCTGGGGAGCTCCAGGCTCGCGACGTCGAGCGAGGGGAAGAGATCGTCCAACTGCGCGCACGCCTTAGCGAGTTGGAGAGCGCGAACGCGAAGCTGAAGGGGGAGAACCAGCACCTTCTCGGCGAAGTGCGTCGCCAGGCGGAGATCTTCTTCCCGGGGCACGACATCGATCCCACTCTCCCCTACAAGTGCCCGCTCATCTTCGGCGAGGCGGACCTCGTTGAGAGACTGCGGATCAACTCCATTCAGAACGCCGAGTGCACCCTCGCGATGATGAAGGACTCAGGGGTGCTGATGGAAGGATGCGGGGAGATCTCAGCTCGGGACCTGATGCCGAGTCTGTTTCCGGCGACGCCGCCTAGCGAGAAGGAGGACAGCCTGGATGTTATGTTCGGGAAGAGCTTCCAGGACCACTCAGGCGACGGCGAGGATCAGTCCGGCGGAGGGGGCGGGGCCAGCTGACGGCCCTGTATTTTTGTTTCTTTTTTTCTTTTTTGACTACTCGCAGAGGCGAGCCCCCTGTACATTTATAAATAATGAAAAAGTGTTTTGATCATACCGGTGTTCTTTTCACTATGTTCATTGTGTCACGAATGTATGTATTTTCTCCCGCGACCTCGCCGAGACAGGCTCCGCGAGTGGTGATTATGAGAGCGTGCCCGCGAGCGAAGTGTGTTTGGAGTGTTCGTCGAGTCCCAATGATTTCTCGGCGAGTTACTCTCCGCCCTTATGACGCCATTACCCTTCGCGCGCGGCCTTCTGCCTTCTATCTGCCTACCTCTACTCGCATGCGAGCCGCCCAGGTTGTGCTCATCGAGGAAATTTCTCGAAGTATGATGGGCCTGGGGTGCGAGGAGCCCTGGTCAGGTTCGTCTTTGGCGAGGCCCCGGGCTCGCTGCCTGCTTCCCTATGCCGAGCTGGAAATGATGAGCTCGAGCTCGCCTATGCCGAGCCCTCTAGTCCAACTTACTTTCTCGATTATGCCGAGCTGGGTTCGCCGAGCCCGAGCTCGCCCTGTCAAAACCCTTCCCCTTCGTTTTCTGCCACAGACTTTGACCTACACCTGACGACTTTAAGGCCGACACCATCGAGTGACTTCCAGCCCTGTCAGCTAGGTGAGAGCCTGACAGTGGGATCTGCTCGAGGCCAATGATGACGCCGAGTGACTTCCAGCCCTGTCAGCTAGGTGAGAGCCTGACAGCGGGATCTGCTCGGGGTCCAAAATACATCACCATCGAGTGACTTCCAGCCCTGTCAGCTAGGTGAGAGCCTGACAGCGGGATCTGCTCGAGGCCAAGGATGACACCGAGTGACTTCCAGCCCTGTCAGCTAGGTGAGAGCCTGACAGCGGGATCTGCTCGGGGTCCAAAATATATCACCATCGAGTGACTTCCAGCCCTGTCAGCTAGGTGAGAGCCTGACAGCGGGATCTGCTCGAGGCCAAGGATGACACCGAGTGACTTCCAGCCCTGTCAGCTAGGTGAGAGCCTGACAGCGGGATCTGCTCGGGGTCCAAAATATATCACCATCGAGTGACTTCCAGCCCTGTCAGCTAGGTGAGAGCCTGATAGCGGGATCTGCTCGAGGTCCAAAATACATCACCATCGAGTGACTTCCAGCCCTGTCAGCTAGGTGAGAGCCTGACAGCGGGATCTGCTCGAGGCCAAGGATGACACCGAGTGACTTCCAGCCCTGTCAGCTAGGTGAGAGCCTGACAGCGGGATCTGCTCGAGGCCAAGGATGACACCGAGTGACTTCCAGCCCTGTCAGCTAGGTGAGAGCCTGACAGCGGGATCTGCTCGGGGTCCAAAATATATCACCATCGAGTGACTTCCAGCCCTGTCAGCTAGGTGAGAGCCTGACAGCGGGATCTGCTCGAGGCCAAGGATGACACCGAGTGACTTCCAGCCCTGTCAGCTAGGTGAGAGCCTGACAGCGGGATCTGCTCGGGGTCCAAAATACATCATATTCCACCATGCGGGCCAATTGCAACGATATCAGAGAGCTTGAAAGAATTTATTATAATCAGAGTGTTGCTTACATGGTTCAGGGAAAAAAGCGTTTGAGGTCGTCACCACTCCAGGTGAGACTCAAGGTCTCGCCTTCTACATTTTGGAGTCGATAGCCCCCCGATCCCAAGGCCGTCTTTACTATGAACGGTCCCTCCCAGCTGGGATTGAGTTTCCCCACGGATGCTGACCTCCCTGCTGCATCTACTTTCTTCAACACCAAGTCCCCCTCCACGAACTGCTTGATCCTGACATGCTTGTCAAAGTATTTGGCCATTCTTCTTTTTACCTCCTCTTGTCGGATGGCGGAAAGGTCTCTGACTTCTTCCACCATGTCAAGGGAGAGCCTTAGTTCCTCCTCATTCTCTGCTTGCCATTCCTCGCGGCCTTCCTTTGCTGTCACGACTCGCGGCGTTTGGACTTCGAATTCGATGGGGAGCACCGCCTCGCACCCGTGGGAGAGTTTGAAAGGGGTCTCTCCTGTAGCTGTGTTGGGGGTGGTCCTCAGGGCCCAAAGAACCGCGGGGAGCTGCTCCACCCAGCTCCCTTTCAGGTTCTCCACCTTTTTCTTGAGGAGGTTGACGATGATCTTGTTTGCGGCCTCCACTTGTCCGTTACTCCTGGGGTGATGAACCGAGGCGAACCTGAGATCGATCCCAAGCTGTTCGCAAAAGCTGGTGAACTCGGCACTGGCGAACTGGGGCCCATTGTCTGTGACGATGGCCTGGGGCAGCCCATGGCGACATATGATCTCCCCCCATACAAAATTCCTGATCACCTGGGAGGTCACCTTAGCCAACGCTTTTACCTCCATCCACTTTGAGAAGTAGTCAACCATCACTAGAAGGAATCTCCTCTGACCGCTGGCTTGGGGAAACGGCCCAACCAGATCCATTCCCCAGATTGCGAAGGGCCATGGGGCCGTGATGTTACGGAGCCGCTGGGCCGGCTGTAGCTGGAGGGGGGCAAACAGTTGGCACTTGTGACATCTCCTTGCGAATTCTGCAGCGTCCCGGCCGAGGGTGGACCAAAAATAACCTTGCCTGACTATTCTTCCTTCCAGGGTCCGACTCCCGGAGTGACTCCCACATTCCCCGGAGTGGACCTCCTCTAAGATCCTTCGCGCTTCTCCCTCGGCTACGCAGCGGGCCAGCATCCCTGAGAGGGTTTTTCTGTACAGCTGCCCGTCCTGGAGGAGGTAGTATGCTGATTTGTGTCTTAGCTTCTTCTTGTCTACCCCCTCCGGATACTCCCCTGTGGAGAGAAAAGCCACCACTGGGTCCATCCATGAAGCTTGCTGATCGATCCCCATGAGCTCTCCTTCTTCGATGGAGGGGCGGAACAGGTCGGTGATGGTGCCTCCCACCCGGGGACCATGCTTAGCCAACTGATCGGCCTGTTCGTTCTCTTCCCTGGGTACATGTTGGATGGCGAAAGTTTGGAAAGTTCCGATGATCCCCTTTACTTTGGCCAAGTATGATCGCAGGGTGGGTTCCCTTGCCTCGAACTCCCCGTTGACTTGGGAGGCTACTACCATGGAGTCTGTGAGGACCTCCACATCCGACACCCCAAGCTCCCTGGCCAGGCGAAGCCCTGCTATCACGGCCTCGTACTCGGCCTGGTTGTTGGTAACGGGAAAGTGCACCACTACCGTTTGCTCGATTCGGGTCCCTTGAGGGCTTTCTAGGATCACTCCCACTCCTAGGGAATGCCTTCCTTATGCTCCATCCACCCTCACCTTCCAAGGAGCCGGGTGAGTGAGCTCTCCTTCCGCCACTTCAACCACATAGTCAGCAAGGAAGTCGGCCATTGCCTGGGCCTTGATCGAGAGCCGCGGAACGAAGGAGACGTCGAACTCGCTCATCTCCACCGACCACTTAGCCAATCTGCCTGAATGCTCCACCCCCTCGAAGATGTTGCGGAGGGGATGGTCGGTCACTACTCGGATTGAGTGTGCCTGGAAGTAGGGTCGCAGCCTCCGAGCCGAGATGATTAGGGCGAACGCAAGCTTCTCCAAGATCGGATACCGGAGCTCGGCCTTCCTCAAGACCCGGCTCACATAATAGACGGGGAGCTGTCTCTTCCCTTCTTCTCGAACCAGGACCGAGCTCAAGGCCTCCGTCCCGACCCCCAAATACAAGAACAGATCCTCCCCCTCCTTTGGCCCTTGGAGCAGCGGAGCCTGTGTCAACTGCACCTTGAGGGCTCGGAAGGCCTCTTCACATTCCCTGCTCCATTCAAACCTCTGTCCCCCCCTTAGTGTCTTGAAGAAGGGGGAGCACTTCTCCCCTGCCCGAGAGAGGAAGCGACTCAGCCCTGCTAGCTTCCCTGTCAACCGTTGGACTTCCTTTGCATTCCGCGGGGATCCCAGCTTCAAGATGGCCTTGACCTTGTCTGGGTTCGGCTCGACCCCTGCGGGGGTGAGGAGATGCCCCAGAAACTTTCCCCTGCTGGCCCCAAAGACACATTTTAGTGGGTTCAATCGCATCTTGTACTTGCGCAGGGTGTCGAAGGTCTCCTCCAGGTCCCGGAGGTGGGAGTCCACATCCCGGCTCTTGATCATGAGGTCATCTACATATACCTCCAGATTTCTTCCCCTCTGCTCCTTGAAGACCCTATCCATCATTTTTTGGTAGGTGGCTCCAGCATTCTTCAGCCCGAACGACATCATCTTATAGCAGTAGCAACCGTCCCCTGTGATGAATGAGACATCCTTTATGTCCGGGGGGTGCATCCTGATCTGATGGTAACCTGAAAATGCATCTAAAAAACTCATTACAGAAAAACCGACGGCTGAGTCAACCAGCGCGTCGATCCGAGGCAAGGGGTAACAATCCTTAGGACAAGATTTATTAAGAAGGGAAAAATCGATACACAAGCGCCAGCGGCCGTCTCCCTTTTTGACCATCACAACGTTCGAGACCCATCCAGGGTATTGAATTTCGGACACAAAGCCCGCTTTGAGAAGTTTCGCCACCTCCTCCCTGATGGGTTCCGCCAGCTTGTCCGCCGTGGACCTTTTCTTCTGCTGAACGGGGCGTGTTCCCGGGTCCAAGTTGAGGCGGTGGCAGGCCACATCCGCGTCAACCCCTGGCATCTCCGCGGCGTTCCAGGCGAAGATGTCCACATTCTTCTGGATGCACTCCAGCATCCTGCCTTGGTCCTCCGGGGTCAGCCCCCCGCTGACGCGGATCTTTTCCACCCTTCCTCCTCGGGTGAGCACCTCCAGCTCCACCACCTCCTCAGCTGCCTCCAGCCTGGATTGCTCCGCCCATCCTTCGGCGTCCCCTTCCTCCGGAGCGGGGATCTCTACCTCCATTGCCTCCTCCTCGACCCTCACCTCGGTCACCTCCTCCAAACTTCCTCCGGCCGCCTCCTCTGCGTAGCCCTTCTCTCCCAGCTCTTCCCCCCAGCTTCCTCCTCGACCTCCATCCTTCGCCCCATCTCCTCGGCTCCCTCCTGCCAAGAGATGGTGTTCACCGCAGTGACATAACACTCCCGCGCCACCTTTGGGTCTCCCCTAACCCTGACTTGTACCCCCTCGGTGTTGAACTTCAAGCATTGATGAAAAGACGAGGGGACGCAGCGGAAGGCGCTGATCAGGGGTCTTCCAAAGATGGCGCTGTAGCTGCTGGGGGCGTCCACAATGACGAACTTGCAGTTTCGGGACTGCCCCCCCAAGGTGACATGGAGTCCGACTCCTCCTTCTACCTCCTTCCTTTCTCCTGAAAACCCGAACAGGGGGCCATCCGAGGCCAGCACTCTTCTCGCCTCCACCTTCATGGCGTCGAACGCCTTTTTGAAGACGACGTTGACGGAACTTCCGTTGTCCACGAGGATCCGTGAGACGGTGAAGTTCTCGATGGCCGTCTTGATGACCAGCGCATCACAGAACGGGTCCTCGTGGTCTGGTAGATCACTCCTGGAAAAGGTGATCCTCTCCTCTGGTGGCGGGGTTTGGGATGTAGAGGCGACGCTTCGCCGGTACATGGTGTGGAGGCTAGCCTTGCGGGAGGCCTCAATCCCTGCTCCCCCGTGGATCATCCCGATCCCTCCTCGGGTTCCCACGTCCACCCGGTCTTCACACCGATCCTCCTCCGCCCGAGGCAGGACCTCCTCGATCCTCACTTCCTGTCGCGCCCCCTGCTGCTGCTGCTGCTCCCTGTTCCCCCTCATCTCCAAGAATTCCGGGCATGTGGCTGTTGCGTGCCCTTCTTCCTGATGGAAGTCGCAGTAGGGCAGCTCCACCCTAACCTCCCTCCTTCTTCTCCTCCACGCTCCTCTCCTGGCCCCCAAGGCTATGGCCATGGCCTCCTCTTGATCGGGGAGCCGGGGCCTCTGGCCCTGCCTCCAACCTGGGGGGTGGAATTGGTCTTGCCTCCCCTGGAAGTGACCTCTTCCGAAGTTTCCCCTCTGAGGCCCCTGCCCCTGCCACTCTGGCCTCCAGCCTAGCCGACGGTCGGGCTCCTGACGCCCCCACCCCGGCTGCTGCTGCCCTTGGAGCGGCCTCTGCTCCCTCTGCCTGGGCTCCCCTCTTCTTTCTTCCTGACCTCTTCCTCCCTTCGATTCCCTCTCCTCCTCCGTGGCCCACCTGGCCAATTTCCTTGCAAACTCCGGGTTTGACGCCTCCCCGTCAACCTCTCTCGCCGCCCTTTCCATCAACTCCTCGTAGGAGAAGGGGGGAACTCTCTTCAGCTCCATCCGGAAGAATCCCTGCTGCAGGCCCAGGGTAAAGGCCATCATCAGACTATGGCCCGGCATCTCCTGGACCTGAGTAACCTCCTCCTGGAATCGGTCCACGTAGCTCCCCAGCGTCTCGTTCACCCCCTGCTTGATGTGAAACAGGGACTTGGACTCCTTCTTCCTCTTCTTCGAAGTGGTGAATCTCAGCATGAATCCTCGGCGCAAGTCCTCGAAGCAATAGATAGAGCTGGCCGGTAGCTGGTGAAACCATTCTCTCGCTTTCTCTCGGAGGGTGATGGCGAAGAGCCGGCACTTGAATCCGTCTGACATCTGACGGATGGAGACCACGTCCTCGAACCATTGGACGTGCTGTACCGGGTCTCCCTTTCCAGTGTAATAGGACATCTCGGGCTCCCTGAACCCATCTGGAACTGGAGCTGAAGAGACCAGCTCGCTGAAAGGACTCCCTCCCCCTACTGGGCGAGCTGGCAAGTCTCGCGAGCCCAGCTCGCCGAAGCGACCTCGGCCTGCCGAGCCGGGGAAGAGCTCGCGCCCGGGGAGCTCGCACCCACGGCCCTCCTCGGCCACTTCCTTCCCAGCTCGCCTGCCGGGAGCGTCCTCGCCCAATGAGGGGGCGGCCGCGATCTGGTTTGCCGGAGTCGAGCACTCGGCCCGCGTGCCGAGTGCGAACTTGACCAGATTCAGCACCTCGCTTCTGAAGTCTTCGAACATTCCCACCGTTGCGAGAGGCGGGGGGGCGGCGAGCTCGGCCTGTCGGATCCTTGCCCCGTCATTGAACTCGCGGGAACTTTTCTGTGCTGACCACGCTCCACGCTCACCGCACCAAAATGTTGAAACCGGAACCCGGCTTCTTGTAGAGCTCGCCCTTGGGGAAAGGGGTGGTCTCGCGCCTACTTCGTTCCTGCAAGGAAAAATAACAAGACAAGGAGAAACAGGCCCAAGGGCTCGGCGGGGAGGTCCCACCACAAACCCGGAAGATCTCAGAGCGCTTCCCCTCCTTAGCCTGAAGCCGAGCTAGGGTTCCCTCAGAAAGCACTTAGAGAATTTGGGGAGAGGAGCTCAGGGAAAAAAACATGCTTTCAGGGGTATCCCTTGGGTCCTATTTATAGTTTTTGAAACCCGGACTGCCAATAACCAAAATAACTGACCTGAAAATACCAGAAAACCCTCGGTTGGGTCTGCCAATAGCCAAACTCCGCTGTTTTGAAGGGCTACGGGCAGACCAGCAGGGGTAAAACAGTAAAAGGTACCTCTGACCCCCAGGCGAGCTGGGACCCCTGGCCACCTCGGCATGCTTTGCTCGCCAGCTGCTGCCGAGCTCCACTGCGAGGACGCGAGCCTTAGCCCGCTCGGCGAATGCCGAGCTCCGGATGCCGAACTCTGGCCCGCTCCTGCTGCCGTCGAGCTTGCCTACTGCTGCTGGGCTCGCCTGCTGCTGCCAAGCTCGCCGAGCTCGCCTGTTTGGCCTTTGTTGAACTTGCTCGCCGGACACGGGGTTGTACAATGATCACTTCTGATCAATGCTACATGAGTAGAGTACTCAATCTTTATGGTCCTGAGAAAATCTGTAAGAAGTTTAAATGTATCGGACTTAGATCTCAGAAAGGACACCCAAGTGAACCTTGAGAAGCCATCTACAATAACTAAGGTGCATGATTTCCCTCCTAGGCTTTGCACAGCTATGTTGAGTAGGCAGATATCTGAATTGGCAGAATAGAAATTAACTAAGTAGATGTTGCCTTGTCTATTTCCAATTAAAACAATTTGTTTTTCTTTATTAGAGATAGTGCAGGAGGCTGAGTTAAAGTGTACCTGATAACCTTCTTCACATAATTGACTTATGGAGATGAGGTTATGTTTGAGTCCTCTAACATATGTCACTTTCTTGAAGGTGACAGCTCCAATTTTCACTTCTCCATATCCTTCTGACTGGCCACACTTTGAATCACCAAAGATTACCTTTGGCCCCAGCTTGGACTTATAGTTGATTAGGTTGTCCTTGCTGCCAGTCATGTGTTGGGAGCATCCACTATTCAGGTACCAGGTTTGATTAATTACTGGACAGCCCTTTTCCTATAGTAAAAACAGTTAGTTGTTCTTGACCCAGGTTACCTTGGGTCCTTTATATTGTTGATATGAAAACTAGATATTACAGAGAATTTTGGTTGAGATTTGTAACCTAGAGGATGATATCTTCTTGGTGGAATTATCCAGTCAGCTAATGGATTAAATGGTATCTTAGATTGATTAGAGTTGATGTTGTAGTTATAATTTTTGTTAAGTCTTTCTGGGTTCGACAAAATATTGTGAGTTCGTTAACCAGAGTTCGACGAATTGGGATGAGATCGCTGATCTCTGCCTAGAGAATGAACATAGTCATTTTTTGTGCCCCACGTTCATCGATCTCTGCTCGACGAACCATACAAAGTTTGTCGATCGCAGTTAGACAAATAATTATAGTTAAAGTTTGCATTTAGAGTGCGTCGATTAGAGTTCGACGAACTTTTCATGTTTCGTCGCTCTGAGTTCGACGAAATCTGCTGAACATTGTTTTTACCTAAGGTTTTCTGATTTATGTTATTTTGACCTTTTGTTTTGGGAATTTCTTATATGGTTTGTTTATGGTTTATTATTTCTTTACCCTTTGCTGAAACAAATTTGATGGGGGTTGTCAAGATATTCTTTTTGAGAATGGGGGGAAAACTTGATGAAGCACCCAAGCCCAGCTTGCCATTCAGTATGGCATTTACAGTGCTTGTGATGTCCATCAGCTTGAGGCTTCTACCATTGAGAGTTTCCTCAAGTTGTTTAGCCTCACACAACTCAGTCTTTAACAGGATAATTTGTTCATTAGCTAAATTTAATTCATCCTTTAACCTATTGTTTTCAGAAATAATATTTTCTTAGTTTCCTAGTTTTTCCCTAATTGTCTTAATTTCTTTTTCTGAATTTATTAGATCTATGAACATGGTTTTAAATTCAGTTCTAAAAGAATCAGAACTATAATCAAAGGAAGAAAGTACCTGGTCAGCCTTAGATTCTAGAGCTTCTTCACTGTTTGACTCTTCTTCATCTGAATGAGTTCTGGAAGCATCAATTGCTATGAGGCAGACTTCTTTAGCCCTTGCCTCGTCTTCTTCTTCACTAGAGCTGAAAGATGTTGATTCATCTTCAATTTTACTGCAGGATTCAGCTATAAATCCTTTCTCCTTCTTCTTGTATCTGTTGGAGGAAGGTCTTGAGCTGTATTGTCTTCTGGTATCCTTCTCTCTTTTCTTATCCTTCTTTTGATTTTCTGGACACTATGAGATGAAGTGTCCAGGTTTCCTGCAACCAAAGCAGACCACTTCTTTAGTGGGGGTTTTATCATACCTTGGCTTGTCATCCATCCCGGATGACATTCTTCTGAAGTCTTTCCTTGCAGCTTGTAAAATATTTTGGCAAGTAGACCCATCAGCTCTTCATTTATTGTTGGTGCTTCTGTCTCCTCAGCAGTCTTGAATGCAATGATGTACTACTTCCTTGCTGGTGGAGGTGTTCTTTGCTCAGCTTCTTCTCTGGATTTGATAAGCTGCTCATAGGACTTTAGCTTTCCCAAAAGAGATTCAGTGGAAATCTCATTTAGGCTCTTGTCCTCCGTGATGGGCCAGATCTTTGAATCCTATAAGCTTGGGAAGCACATAAGGATTTTATCATTCACCTCTGTGAGGGTGATGTCCTTGTCCAAGGTTTTCAACTCATTGATGATTGAGCTCAACCTATTGTACATGTCAGCTACTGATTTAGCTTCTTCTTTCTTGAAGTTTTCATATTGTGATATGAGATTGGATCTCCTATCCTTTTGTTCATTAGCAGATCCAGTCACCATTTGATTGAGGGAATCCCAGATGGCTTTGGCTGATGTGCATTCAGCCACTTTTTGAAAAATGTCATCTGACATTGTTTGAGCCAGAATATTCATAGCCTTGGCATCAGAACCTTTTGCATTCTTCTGGGCCTCAGTCCACTTAGGTGGTGGAACTATATTGTTACTGGATGTTGTTGTAGAGGTGGAGGCAGATGGTTGAGAAGGACCTGTCACAATGAAATTAGAAATATCCTCATCAATAGAGTTTATATATAACTTGATTCTTGCCTTCTAGATGGCAAATCGGTTTAGGTTACAAACTGGAGGTCTGGTGCTTGCATACTCTTTGTTCTATGCTATGTTGTGTGTGAATATCTAATATAAATGAAAAGACAGATCCAACTCAGGATCTTTGGTTCAAGGGTTAGCTTGTACAACCAAGGGAATCATACTCTGATACCAATTGAAAGTGAGGGGTTGGGTCTGGAATAATCTAGAGGGGGGGGTGAATAGAGTATTTAGGATTTTTATAAAAATTTCAACTACTTTAATCCAGTCCTAGTGCTGCAGGAATTAAATTAAAGCACAAATATAATTATCCTAACTAGCACAGCCACAGTAAGAACAAAAAGAAAAGGGCAACCAGATAACACAAGAAATTTATAGTGGTTCCCTAACTTTGGTACATCAACTCTTCTAACACCCTGGTAAGAATCCACTCAGATTTTTGATCAGGTGCCTAAGACCAATGAGCTTTTGATCAGGTGCTCAAAACCAAACCTCAAGTCTTTTGGTCAGGTAACTTGCAAGCAGGAATAACTTTTGAAGGGAGTTAAGAACCCTTTTTACAGTGGGGGGATGAGAGATGATTTTGTCTTCTCTTTCTCAAGTTACAACTGAGAAGACTTAAGTGGATATGATGTTAGCAAAAGGCTCCCCCTGAGATGTTGAATGGTTCAGGGAGATGGAGCTTTGCTTCAGGGTGATAGGCCTTCAGTCTTTCAGCTTTGACCAGACAAAGTACATGAACTTCTTGACAGATAGAGGGTTTGTTGTCCTTTGAAGTGTCCTGGAGTGTAGAAGGACGAAGAGTCTTGATTTTAATTTGATGTTATTCTTCTTCAGATTGTTGATATTCTTCTGGTCTAGATCTTATATTTCTGTATCAGCTTTCTATCTCTTTTTATCTCAGAGTGTTATAAAGAGAGAGAGAGCAGCAAAAGATTCTTTCTTCTTGATTCACAAACTGACTAACTGTCTATCTGTCTATCTCTTTCTTACAGAGAAGAAGATGGAAAATCCCTTTTTGTATATTCCGTATTATCTTCCTTTTGAAATTTGAAAATCTTCTGCAATCAATGCTGACGGCCTGGTGAATGTTTTGCATTGATTGAGTTTCCCTAGCCGTCCCATGGAAAAAATGGCAAACAATAATCCTAATGAAGACCGTAATTAATGCTCCGTGTAACAGTAATATTCAGAGAATATTTTAGCATTAATTACTCAGAAATTATTACAGTAGGAAAGAAACAGAAGGATGGAAATGACCAAGTCTGGATTCGTCGAACAGAGAACAAAAATCGTCGAGCTGAGTCCACAGTTGTCGAGCTGAGGAGTTGTGTTCGTCGACCAGATGGCTTCTGTTCGTTGAGCTGAGTTCCAAGATTGTCGAGCTGAGAACAGATAACTGCATTCTCTAGAACCTTGCCTTTTCTGCACATGAAGTTCATCGAACTGATAATTTGAATTCGTCGACCAGAGTTCAGTGAAGTGTTTTTGGACTTAGATATTTCTGGATTGAAATGCTGAAGTAGAGTATCCAAAAATCGTCGACCTGAGAACTGGGTTCGTCGAACTGAGAACTAGTTTCGTTGGAATGTGTCGACACAAGTACTGTGTGTCGACACAATTTCTTCTTGTCTTGACAAAGTTGTTGTTTTGATAGAAATCTGGAGTGTGTCGACACAAGTCCTGCGTGTCGACATAATTATTGTCGACAGATGTTCTGTGAATCGACACAAGTCCTATGTGTCGACACAATCTGACTTCTAGTGTCGACACAGTTGATGTTGACAGATGTTCTGTGTGTCGACATAATCTGGCTTCTAGTGTTGACACAGTTGATGTCAACAGATGTTCTGTATGTCGACACAAGTTCTGTGTGTCGACACAATCTGGCTTCTGGTGTCGATACAGTTGATGTCGACAGATGTTCTGTATGTCGACACAAGTCCTGTTTGTCGACACAATATGGCTTCTAGTGTCGACAAAGTTGATGTCGAAAGATGTGCTGAGTGTCGACACAAGTCCTATGTTTCGGCACAATCTGGCTTCTGGTGTCGACACAGCCTTTCCCAAGTATCGACACAATTGCTTGAGTCTCTGGTCGTCTGTTGAAGGCTAGTCCATGTGATGTTGATTCTAAGGACTTGGCCTAGACTCTAGGACACAACCATGACCCTGGCTATACATGATGGGTCATATGATCCTAACTTAGTGAACCTAGCCCAAATCAAACTAGGGATCCAACAGAGTAGACTCAAAGCACTAGACACTTTTAACGAATCGTCGAGTAAGCTATCGTGTGGCGATAGTGGATATAGCTGGGCGATACTGCCACATGTGGCTTGACACGTGTCGGATGGCCGGACGGCGGCCAAACAGCTGTAGTTGACTGGGGTCAAAGTGGCTACCGACGTTATCGCTCAGGTGATAGCGGATATCGCCAGGCGATAGCGTTAACTTTGACTTGTCAGCTAAAATCGTGGCCATTGCTTTCTCTGGATGAAATGATCCTGTGGCTGGAATTAATCCTGAGACCACTTAAGCAGAGGAGTGGAGAGAAGAGAAGTAATTTCTCTTCTTCTCACTCCTCTCCTCCTTTTCATCCAAGCTCTTGAGAGAAAGAGATAAGGAAGAGGAAGGCTGAAGCTATGCAAGCTTTGGGAAGGAAATTCCGTGGTCGGAATCAAGAGCCGATGTAAGATCCGTGCAAAGGAAAGCGAGGCGCTCCTTTCCATCCGGATAAAAGATTTATCCATGGCTCCAAAACGAACTACGAGGGTAACGTTCTTCCTTCTTAGACAAGTGAATTCCTCCTTTTTTGCATAGGCATGAAATCCCCCACCAAGAGGTGGAAAAGTTAACGGAATTCCATTGGGTTGATATATGAAACCCACTGGAAGTTTTGCATATAGATCCAAAAATAATAGTACAGAATATGCATGATGTGTGATGCCCATCCGGACAGGTTGGTCTGGATTGGTGATGTTTTATTTTGCATGACGGAGAAGACTTCGAGTATAAACAGGTCGTTTATGGGGTCTACTGGGGTATGCAGGTGAAGTGGGAGTAGCACGAAGTACTATAGATGCTCTCCAGGAAACTACCCAGAAAATATCAATGTTTGCATAACTGTTGGATATCGTCAGGCTACAGCGAGTATCAACAGCGATAGCTCCCGAAGAGCTCTGAGTGTTGTGAAAGACCAGTTTTCTGGCACTGTATGATAGTGCATGGTTTTTTGGACAAATTTTCCCGTTGTGGCTGAGTCTGGGTACAGAAAGTGAAATTCTGTTGTTTATGCCAGGCGATAGTGACTATCGTTGACGATAGCTCCCAGATAACATTTTACTTGTGTAGACTATCTCGCGAAGACCGTCTAAGGATAATATGTGAGTTGTTAGCCTGGGGCCTAGTTTTAATGGCCGTGAGAGCCATTGTGCATAACTTGAGTTATGTGGTGTTTACGAGAAAGGGGAGGCCGACCTGCGTCCTGTCGATCGACCTGAGAGTTTTGTTTTCGACGATGACAAGGCGAGTTGAACAATAGAAAATGGATGATCTGTACCCGCTCTATGTGGATCGGTTCAAACGACCTAAAGTACGTGGCACTTACCGGTGGCGTCAGGGGTTAAGTCGTGGCTGTAACATGGTTATAGGCCAGGCTAAAATGCTCAAAGTTGACCATTAAGTCATGGACCTCTGAATGGTGGTGGGACCCGGAAAATCCAGTACACCGATAATGTGCACTGAGTGCACGGAACGTTTGGCCGTTGAGGCAAACGTTTGTGATATATTGAATGGTGCTTAAGTTGTACCTTCTTGTGATATATCTGGACATATAAATGTTATGCCTGCAGGGAAGGAATACCGCTGCCCCGGGAATGAGGTTGGGTCGTTATAAATTAGTCAGCTAAAAACTTACCATTTCCTTCTTTGCCGCCCTTGTGGTGGATTGTCCCTATGAAGGTGTTGGAGAGCCGAGCGGGAAATAGCGGGTTGCAGCCCTGAATTTATGGCTGCCCTCGAAGGCCAAGCAAAGTTCTATTACTTTCATGTGTGGCCGGCCTGCATGCTGATGTCTGTAAACCACACTTCTGAAGAATAATTGTAAGGTCTTAAGGCTATAATAGTTTGGCTACTGTTGACTGTCGCTGGGCGACAGTGACTATCACTGGCGATAGTAGCTTTTGTGTACTTTGTAAGTACATTCTAGTGTTTTTATAAGTGGACATTGCTGTGAAACTTGAGTTCAAAAAGTTAACCCTTAAAACTTCCGCTAGAATGTTCTGAGTTAGGATTCGTTTAGTGTTTGATATTAACATGTAACTCCGCCGACTGTTTGTGGGATATGGCGTGGGGCCCCGACCGGACCCTCTGTTATATTTCATGTAACGGATGGATGTGTCACAGCCTTCACCTTGTGAGCTTATGTTATCCTCTATACTACACAGTATATCAAGAACACATATTGTTTAAATATATGCTAGAATGCTTTTATTTTATTTTCGTAAGGCTATTTTACTTTAGCTGATTTGAAAGAAAGATACAGTGATTTTCACGGAACCTTGTTGTAGAAGTTATTCTGCAACAACTTATGGATTGTCTTGTTTCTTGCTGCTCTAATTGTTTGTGTTTAGTTTCTACTATTTATTTGTATATTTTGCTGGACCAAGCATAAATTTTACATATAGCTTGAGGATTGTGTTGATTCCTGTTACTTTAATTGTTTGTATTCATATATGGATGAAAGTGTTTATGTGTGTGGTTGTATGTGTTGAATTTTGTGAAGTGGAAGTGGTTGACGGAACAGGCCGGGCGGCCTGGGCGGACAGCATTGGCGGACTAGGCGGACTGGGCGGACTGTGTTGTGCGGCCTGGTGGAAAGTCTGGTGTAAGCCGGCTGTCTTCTGAGCGGGATGTTTGCATGAAGTCCGCAGACTGTGCGCCCTGGTATCTGCGGATAGAGAGGCTTGCGGACTGGTGCATTGCTCAGTGGCTGTGGTGCAATCTTGTGCTGATAGGCGGTTTGGCTCGTGTTCGCGGGAAGCTTGCGGACTGGTGTGTCCGCGGTGTTGGGCTGTTGCGGACTGAGCGAAGAGCTTGGCTGAGGCCTTGTCGAGCTCTGGTGGCACAGCAGGTGCCTTGCTGTGGAGATCGATTGGCGGACTGGTTTTGGAGTCCGGGATTTGTTGCTGCGTTGGACAGGAGTGCGAGGAGCCTGCGGACTGCTGGCGGTCTGTGCTTCGGTGTTTGGCGGACGGGGGTTTGCGTCCGCCATGCTCGCATTGGCCTTTGATGGTTTTGGACTTGGTCACACTTTGTGACAAGTTCATGGTGTCCGCGGTATCCGCCAAGTCCGTGCGGACTACCTCGGGTTGGCGCGGACAGCCATTGAAGGGGGTTGCTGTCCTGTAGTGGTCGGATGCTTTGCGGGCTGATGCCTTGTCCGCATAGTTTGGGTGGACTGGAGAGGGTTCGCCAATGGTTGCCTTGCTCCTGGCAGTTTTCCTTGGTTTCCGGCTAAGTCCTTGCGGACTTGGCGGACGGTGGTCTTACTATCGCGCGGGCTGGGGCGGTGTCGCTATCTCTTGGGCGGTGACCACACTCCTCACCTTGGCTATAAATAGGACCTCCCTTGCAGGTCTACAGTAACCTAAGTAACTTGAGTGAACAGTAAGTTGGGTTGTGCAAGGAGCTGCGGTCTCTGTTTGTCAGTCCGCGCGGGTTGATTCAGTGCTGACGTTTGCTGTGTGCAGGTCGCGCGGTTTGCTTCAAGGAGCTAGGAGTTTGGCTGTGACTTCGGTCAAGTGCTTGGAAGTGTGCGGTCTTTGCGGACTCAGCAGGAGGTCGCTCTGCGGCTTGTCAGTTCTGTTTCATCTTTGCCAGCTTCAATAACCTGTCCGCCGGCTTCAGGCGGGTAGGTGTGTTCCTCAGTTCAGGTTCAGCAGGATACGAATAACAGTGTATCCGCGCGGCCTTGCGGCTTCGGCGGACTCCGTGGCTATTCGGCGGATTGCAGCTAAGTTCGGGCGATCTCTGCGGACTCGGCGACCTCGTCGACCTCGGCGGTCTCGGCGGACTCCGGTGCTGTCCGCCCGGCTTGGTTTTGTTGGTGCTTTCTGTTTACAGCTGTTATACTAGCGAAATCATGTCTCGCTATGTATGCCTCGTGGTGTAAAGAAGTGAATGAATAAAAGACCTGCTTGTGCTTCCATTGTTTGTTGGGTTTAACCTTTATTCCTCGGTTTTTCGATGGTTCAACGTGAGAACTGGGTAGTTCCAAAGATATTAATTTGGCGTTTGAGCTATCTTGCTGACCACGTTGAGAAAATGTAACATGGTATCAGAGCCAGGTTCAGTTGCGTGAGCGGAAGTCAGCCAGTGTTGTTACTCAGTGATTGAGTGGTGATCAACCTGTGTTGTTGCTCGGAGCTTCTGAAAGGGTGTCAACAGGTGTTGCAATGGAAGGGAGTTTTGCAAGAGGTCTGGGCATTGAACTCTTAACGCCGACTAACTTCAAGAAGTGGAAGTCGTGCATGAAGAGTTATCTTCTTGGCGAGGAGCTATGGGAAGTCGTTGGTGGTGACGACAGACAGGAAGTGACTGCTGCGTTCGGTACTACTGAGCAGGTTAGGCTCTGGAGAAGAACAAATGCTAAGGCGGAGTTCATTCTGAAGAGAGCCGTGTCTCCGGAACTGTTTGATCACATCGTTGGGTGTGAGTCGGCTGCTGATATTTGGACAACTATTGATGAGTTGTTCAAAAGGAAGAATGTGGCGCGGCTTCAGTTCCTGGAGAATGAGTTGGCCAGGGCAACTCAGGGAGACCTTTCCATCTCTAAGTACTTCTTAAAGATAAAGAGCTTGTGTGCTGAGCTGTCGGCACGGGATCCTGATGAGCCTATCTCTGAGGCAAAGATGATAAGACACATTATCTGCGGCTTGCGAAAGGAGTATGTCGCCTTTGTCACATCTGTTCAAGGGTGGGCTACTCAGCCGTCGTTGCTGGAGCTGGAGAATCTGCTTGCCTCGCAGCAGAGCTTGGCAAGGCAGATGGCTGGAGTGAACCTGAATCAGGAAGGCAGCGAAACTCTCTTCTCAGGCAAGAATAAAGGATGGGAAGGGAAGAAGAAGAAGAAGGTGCAGGTCGTTGGTGAGAAGGAGACTTCATATTCATATCAGTCGGAGAGGAGCAATGCTCCTAAGGACCGGAAGTAGAATTTGAAGTGCTACCGGTGTCATCAACGAGGGCACTTCAAGCGGGACTGCAAGGTCAAACTGCAGCCTGGGCATGCTGCGGGAAAGGAGGAAGCTTGCTCGAGAAGTGAAGAAGTAGAATGGGGCGGAGCTTTTATGACGGGCACTTGTGTCCGGGCCTTGTCTGCTGAGGACTTCAACAACGAGTGGATCGTGGACTCCGGGTGTGGTCATCACCTCACCGGAGACAAGTCGAAGTTCACCTCCATGCAGGCGTACTCAGGTAATGAAGTTATTATCACTGCTGATAATACTGTTTATGCAGTAGAGAAAGAGGGGGTCGTGTCTTTGGGTATTGATCAGGGGCCACTCACGTTAAGGAGTGTGTATCACGTGCCGGGCATGAAGAAGAACCTCTTCTCGGTGACCAATGCGGTGGACGCTGGGTATCACGTTCTGTTTGGGCCAACAGATGTGAGGTTCCTTCGCAACGTATCAGCGGTGAAGGCTGATGTTGATCATGTTGGGAGGAGGGTGAAGAACATGTTTGTTCTTTCCACCAGTGCTTATGTTGATAGAATGAGGGCCAATGATAGCGCTGCTATCTGGCATGAGAGGATGGGGCATGTTGGCATGGACAAGCTGAAGGCGATGGCTAGTAGTAGTTTGGTGAGGGGGTTGCCGAAGTTGTCCTCCTTTGCTGATGGGCATGTTTGTGCGGGCTGTCAATACGGTAAGGCACATCGCCTTCCGTTTGATAAATCACAAACACGGAGCAAGAAACCATTGGAGTGCATTCATGGCGACTTGATGGGACCGACGGTTACTGCCAGCCTTGGTGAAAGCAGATACATGCTTGTCTTGGTTGATGACTACTCAAGGTATACTTGGGTGTACTTCTTAAAGGAGAAGTCGGAAGCCTTTCGTTTGTTTGTGGAGTTTAAGGAGTTGGTAGAAGGCCGGCTTGGCTTACGGATTATGAAGCTTAGAACTAATAACGGGGGTGAGTTTGTCTCCTCCGAGTTTTCTAACTTCTGCAGGAAGCACGGGATCCAACAGGAGCTTACTTGTGCTCACACTCCACAACAAAATGGGGTAGTGGAGCGGAAGATCCGTCATCTGACGGAGACCTGCAAATGCTGGCTTCATGCGAAAGATATCCCAAGGTCCTTTTGGGCGGAGGTAATGTCTTGTGCTGCTTATGTTATCAACTGGATGCCACTCAGACCTATCAACATGAAAACTCCTATTGAGCTGTTGCTGAAGGAGAAGCCGAGTGTTGGACACCTTAGGGTGTTCGGTTCAACTTGCTACGTGCATGTCCCGGATGCTTCACGGACAAAGCTGGATGCGAAGGCAAGGAAACTTGTCTTTGTTGGCTATGATGAGCGGAAGAAGGGATGGAAATGCATGGACCCTGTGACGAAGAAGTTCGTGGTGTCAAGAGACGTTGTCTTTGACGAGCTGACGTCATATGGAGGTGGCTCGGTGGAGCTAACCGGAAGTAGCAAGGTTGATGAAGCACCGGTGATAGCTGCTGAAGGCTTGGAAGAGGAGCTTGTTGTTTCACCAGCAGCTCCTGTTGCTTCTAACTCCGTGGCTGAGCCTTCTGGCTTAGGAAGCAGGGGGACCACTGCTCAATGTTTGCCCCAGGTAGGAGTGGAGCCTGAATAAGCAACGGAAGCCGTGGGCAAGGAGCCGATTCTTCGGAGATCGAAGAGGGTGGTTAAGCCACCGGCTCGGTACTGTGATGGGAATGCAGTGAGCTTTGTCTCCTGCTTATTTGCAGGTCCTCTGGATGAGCGAGAGCCTGCAACCTTCAACGAGGCCACTGGAGTGAAGGAGTGGGAAGGTGCCATGAAGGAAGAGATCGTTGGTCTCAAGAAGAATGAAACCTGGGACCTTGTGCCCAAGGTTGATGGCATTACTCCGGTTACTTGCAAGTGGGTGTATAAGTTGAAGAAGAAGGCTGATGGGAGCATTGATCGATTCAAAGCTCGCATGGTCGCTAGAGGATTCTCACAGCAGTATGGAGAAGACTATGAGGAGACATTCAGTCCAGTTGCGAAGATGACTTCAGTAAGGGTGGTGATCGCCTTGGCTGCTAGCAAGGGATGGAGGTTGTGGCAACTCGATGTGAAGAATGCCTTTCTTTACGGAGAGATTGACAAGGACATCTTCATGGATCAGCCGCTTGGTTTTGTCTCTGAAAAGCATTCGGACTATGTCTGCAAACTCAGGAAGGCTCTCTATGGGTTGAAGCAAGCTCCTAGAGCGTGGTATGGGAAGATTGCAGAATACCTGCAATTCTGTGGATACCTTGCTTCTAACTCGGATTCAAGCTTGTTTGTCAAGAAGAAGGGAGAGCTACGAGCCTTGGTCCTGCTGTATGTGGATGACATGATCATCACAGGGAATTCGGAGGGGGAAGTAGCAAAGCTCAGGGCTGAGCTCGCTATATGCTTCGAGATGAAGGACTTGGGAGAGTTGCATCACTTTCTCGGTCTAGAAGTGGAGAGGAAGGAGTGCGGGGTTCTCATTAGCCAGAAAGGGTATGCTGATCGTATCGTGAAGCGGTTTGGCATGGGCGAAGGGAAGAAGTGCTCTACTCCACTAGAATCTGGGCTGAAGTTTCGACGAGATGAGGGAAGGGTTCTTCTTGACCCCTTGGTGTTCAGGGCTCTTGTTGGGAGCTTGATTTACCTGACGATTACAAGGCCAGATATTGCTTATGCTGTTGGCCGAGTAAGTCGGTATATGGCTGAACCAAGGCAATCTCATCTAGTGGCGGCGAAGGGAATTCTGAAGTATGTCAAGGCTTCTTCTGACATGGGACTCCTCTATAGAAGGGACTCGGAGTTTGTGTTGCTCGGGTACACGGATGCTGACTATGGCGGTGATTCAGATGATCGAAGTTCTACTTCAGGTTATGTGTTCACTTGCGGTTCAGCTAGCATCACGTGGTGTAGCAAAAAGCAGGACTCAGTGTGGGTTTCAACCAGGGAGGCGGAGTATAAGGCTTCAGCCTTGGCTGCTCGGGAAGCCGTTTGGTTGAGGAGACTTATAGAGGATGTTCATGAAGAAGTGCAAGTGCCTACTTTACTCCGGGGTGACAATGAGAGTGCTCTCAAAGTGGTTAACAATCCAGTTTGTCACGCCAGGACCAAGCATATAGAGATTGATCACCATTTCATTAGGGAGAAGGTGTTGGAAGGATCTCTGCTGGTCGGGCATGTTCGGAGTGAAGATAATCTTGCTGACATATTCACGAAGCCACTGTCGAAGGGGCCCTTTGAACACTTGCGCAGCTTGCTGGGCTTGGTCACCACTTCCCACTTCAAGGGTGAGTGTTGAATTTTGTGAAGTGGAAGTGGTTGACGGAACAGGCCGGGCGGCCTGGGCGCACAGCATTGGCGGACTAGGCGGACTGGGCGGACTATGTTGTGCGGCCTGGTGGAAAGTCTGGTGTAAGCCGGCTGTCTTCTGAGCGGGTTGTTAGCATGGAGTCCGCGGACTGTGCGGCCTGGTATCTGCGGATAGAGAGGCTTGCGGACAGGTGCATTGCTCAGTGGCTGTGGTGCAAGCTTGTGCTGATAGGCGGTTTGGCTCGGGTCCGCGGGAAGCTTGCGGACTGGTGTGTCCGCGGTGTTGGGCTGTTGCGGACTGGGCGAAGAGCTTGGCTGAGGCCTTGTCGAGCTCTGGTGGCACAGCAGGTGCCTTGATGTGGAGATCGATTGGCGGACTGGTTTTGGAGTCCCGGATTTGTTGCTGCGTTGGACAGGAGTGCGAGGAGCCTGCAGACTGCTGGCGGTCTGTGCTTCGGTGTTTGGCGGACGGGGGTTTGCTTCCGCCATGCTCGCATTGGCCTTTGATGGTTTTGGACTTGGTCACACTTTGTGCCAAGTTCATGGTGTCCGCGGTATCCGCCAAGTCCGTGCGGACTGTCTCGGGTTGGCGCGGACAGCCATTGAAGGGGGTTGCTGTCCTGCAGTGGTCGGATGCTTTGCGGGCTGATGCCTTGTCCGCATAGCTTGGGCGGACTGGAGAGGGTTCGCCAATGGTTGCCTTGCTCCTGGCGGTTTTCCTTGGTTTCCGGCTAAGTCCTTGCGGACTCGGCGGACGGTGGTCTTGCTATCGCGCGAGCTGGGGCGGTGTCGCTATCTCTTGGGCGGTGACCACACTCCTCACCTTGCCTATAAATAGGACTTCCCTGGCAGGTCTACAGTAACCTAAGTAACTTGAGTGAACAGTAAGTTGGGTTGTGCAAGGAGCTGCGGTCTCTGTTTGTCAGTCCGCGCGGGTTGATTCAGTGCTGACGTTTGCTGTGGCAGGTCGCGCTGTTTGCTTCAAGGAGCCAGGAGTTTGGCTGTGACTTCGGTCAAGTTCTTGGAAGTGTGCGGTCTCTGCGGACTCAGCAGGAGGTCGCTCTGCAGCTTGTCAGTTCTGTTTCATCTTTGCCAGCTTCAATAACCTGTCCGCCGGCTTCAGGCGGGTAGGGGTGTTCCTCAGTTCAGGTTCAGCAGGAGACGAATAACGGTGTGTCCGCGCGGCCTCGCGGCTTCGGCGGACTCCGTGGCTATTCGGCGGATTGCAGCTAAGTTCGGGCGATCTCAGCGGACTCGGCGACCTCGGCGACCTCGGCGGTCTCGGCGGACTCCGGTGCTGTCCGCCCGGCTTGGTTTTGTTGGTGCTTTCTGTTTACAGCTATTATACTAGCGAAATCATGTCTCGCTATGTATGCCTCGTGGTGTAAAGAAGTGAATGAATAAAAGATCTGCTTGTGCTTCCATTGTTTGTTGGGTTTAACCTTTGTTCCTCGGTTTTCCGCTGGTTCAACGTGAGAACTGGGTAGTTCCGAAGATATTAATTTGGCGTTTGGGCTATCTTGATGACCACGTTGAGAAAATTTAACAGTATGTGTGTGTATGGTGTGTATAAATTGTGTGTGTGTTCTTGCGATGTGCATGTATGGATGTGTGTGCTTATGTGTTTTAATTTTGTCCCTCATAAGGACTCTCACTACTATTGTCATATTGTTCTTTCTTGTTCATTTGTCGAACATGGGATGTGGGGTTAATTATGAAATGAGATACAAGCAATTTCTTCTTCCTCTGATTTACTGTATCTAGTACTTAAACACCGAATTCCACTTTCATATTTCATTCACTTAGTTAAATCCTCCTGTAAATGTGAAATTATATCGAATACAATACATTGTTAGAAGCAAAAAAAGATACCAATTACTCCACTGTCATTCATTTTTAAGCTAATATGTATTACTAATTTCACATGAGACATGGAAATATCAAAGGGATCAAAATTTGAAGAGCATAGCACTGCTTAATCAGTGAACTACTTCCAGGGAGATGCCGTAGTAGTTCACTGAATTCAATTATTATCTAATTAAAGTATTTCTCAATGCCCCCTCCTCCTGGGAGATTTTGTGAATGCATGTGTAAATTTACAGGGGAGGTTTTTGTTATTTCAAAAGATAGGTGCAACTTATAATTTAGCAAACTTACAATGGAGGTCCTTATTTTTTGTATGTTAAATATAAATAGCCAGGTTTTTTAAACATTAATAAAAGTTCTCTTTAATTTGTAGGGTGTTGGAGTCTTGGTCGAAAGGTGTCGGAAGATTCATTAGTTGGAAAGTAATGGAAGATTCATTAATCGGAAAGTGACGGAAAATTCATTAGTCAGAAAGTGACGAAGGATTCATTAATCAGAAAGTATTGAAGTTGATGTCATATTTAAAACTTATTACTGTTATGGAATATTGTGTTGTTTTAGATAAAAAGATACTAGATTTACTCCATATAATACTTTTTTTGTAAATAAATACATTTTCAAATTTAATAATTGTAATATATGTGTTTTCAAGATTCTACCGTGTCTTTAACTAAGGTTTTAAAAAATTTGATATCAAGATTAAATTTATAATAAAATCAGACGTGCACAATAGAAATAAGAATTAAAAATTTTGTCATATAATTGAATTTACTTTTAGGAAGGAAATTATCAAATAATTGTAATGAATTATTTGTTATTATCTTATAATTTATTGTAACTAACTACTGTTTATTATAATTTATTGTCACGAAAAAATTTATTTTAAGTGTGGAAAATACTAAATATTTTTTTAAAAATAGTGTTATCGTAACTCATTTTTTTTGAGCAAGTAATCTGTGTTACAATTAAATTATTTGTAACGACACAAATATATTCGTTACAAGAAGTATTTGCGCTGGACTTTAGAGGGCGACCATTACTTAAAGTTTTTTTTACTGCCAAATAGGTTGTGTTATGATTTTAAGTACTTCTTGTAAAGATTTTGGTCCTTACTAAAAGTACAATTTGTTGTAGTGAATTATGAGTTCTCATCCCCATCAGAGCCACAAAAATACAAATCTATCTCAAAAATCTATCAAAACTTTCACATTGCCCTCTTTGTGAAAGAACTGTCATTGTTGAATCCCGGATACCGGTTCAACAGAGTTCGAACTAAGAGGGAGTAATTCGAGCTACTTGACCCATCGTTGAGTGCTCTTGACTGAAATATTTTGAGCCAGGAGCCGACCCTCTCCGAATAAAATGTGGTTGCCTTTGCTCAGTCCCTTGAGCAACAACGAGGAGGTCCCGCCACACACCCGGAAGTGCATCTCACTACTTGCCATCATAAAGACAAAAACTGAGCTCAACACCTTGGATGGCACGGAGTTAGGACTTATAAAGGAAGGAGTGCTAGGAGCTTGGGTCTACCTCTCTACGGTGTATTTGGGGTCTATCTATTGGCAAACTCCTATTGCATATTGGTCTTTTTCTTAGCCTGATGATAACGGCTTCAGATTTTTGATATTGCTAAGTGCACTTCAAATTGGTCTGTTAACGGTATAATCTTGTTGTCTGAGAATGCTATGGACTGATGGTCAGCGAACAATCAGAATGAACATGGTTGAGATTTTCTTAATCTGGGCGAGTACCCCAACCAAAATGGTTGGGAACTCGCCCGGCCCGAGCTCACCTAAGGTAGGAGCTCGCCCGTCGCGAAGTCTTCTGGGCAGGACGGGCCTCAACACTAAGCTCGTCAGGCCTGAGCTTATGAGTCTTGGCTTTGCGAGATCCTACTAGCCAAATTGGGACAAAGTCGGACTTGGTCTTCTATTTGCCATGCTTGAATTTGCCTGACCCCCTTTGGGTGCGAGTCGGGGTGTGCTCGTCAAATAGAAATTGTACACAATTCCCGCTCTGTGCGAGCTCGATATACGTCATAAAGAAAATGTTCAATCCCAATTTGGCGAGTGCTTGGTCGCGCCTTGGCTGATTTTGTGAGTTGTTCCAGAACATTCCTTAATGACCTGCTGTCTTTCTACGCCTGATGGACCCTAATCCGAGATGATGCTAACGTTGAGGTCCTTCTCCGCGAACCCCCTCCGAAGTGGCAATACGAGAGCTGGGAGGCAACGGGTCTGACAAGAAGAAGAGGCATAAGAAATCCATTGTGCCACCTGGCGAGGCGGGCTTTATTTCTATCGTGGAATCACCATAGTGCGAGACCTCCCCGGAGAGGCCATCGTCAGCTTGTCGCGCAGGCCAACTTTCCCTAGATGCCCAACTTGTGCCTACCAAGGTAAGTTGACCTATTTTTTAATTTACCACGAGTAGAAGAGGAAATGTGTTGATTACGATACCCTATGTGGTGTTTTAGGATGCTAGAAACCTCTCCATCATGATTATTCTAGCGAGTTCCAGGGGGAAGGATGACACAGTAAAAAAAAATAGATAAAACTTTCCAAGAAATTGTCTTGCCTCCTCATTCCCTGTTTAATCTTCAATTCCTCTGGTTCTTGTGAATTTAATGTGGAGGCTCCTATTCGCCTCGGTGTGCCTTCTTTCGACGTTTCTTATGGCAATCCCATTCAGGATGATACGGCTCTGCGAAGCACTCCGACCCTTTCTTGGTCCAAGATGCCACTGTCGTAGGTCACTACGTCAGAGCCCACTTCTCCCGCCCAACACCTCGAGGTCGGTGAATCGAGTCGCCCATGCACTTGTAACACCACCACCCATCTCGTAGAATATAACAGAAAGTCTGTCCGGGGCCCCACGCCATATTCCACAGACAGCTAGTCGAGTTACGCATTGAAACCAAAAACATTCACGTATCTTAACTCAGAGTTGCATTCTAACGGAAGCCTTTAGATTATTAAGAACACAAAAACAAGAATGTCCACTAACCAATAAGTAGGAATGATAACCAAAATACATAAAGAGTTTAGGCTTTAAGGCCTTATAATTTGTTCTTCACAAAAATGTTTTACATACATCGACACACAAGACGACCACACATGACAAAAAGTAGACACTTCGCTTTGCCTTCAAGGGCCGAGATAGCACAAAGGGGCTTTAACCCGCTACTTCCTGCTTGGCTCTCCTGCACCTGGATAGGGACAATCCACCAAGATGTGATAAACAAGGCAATTTTCTGCTTTAGTTGACCAAATTTTAATGACCTCACCCCTCACTCGGGGCGGTGGTGCTCCTTCCCTGTAAAGAGCAAAATGACAATATATAAATATATCTCAACCATCACAGACGTTGGAACACAAGACCAAAGCCCCGTGCACTTTGGACACATTTTCAATGTTCTGTACTTTCCCAGGCCCACCACCATCCACTGTCCCAGACCGATGGTCAAAATTGGGCATTTTTAGTGTTTCCGGCACAGCCTAAGAATCTCACTATGCCAACGATGAAAGCCAAGTCTTTAGGCAATCAAGTACACGAATGACATAGTACAGGTACAGATCAGCTATTTCTCGTTGCTCAAACCGTCATGCTAACACTGAAAGTCAAGGCAATCAAGGCAGATGACATGATGCGGGTCAACCTTCCCTTTCTCCTATCAAACATACATAACCATGTTATGTTTCAAGGCTGACACTCACGACTACCGCATCTAGGCACTCCATGCTCAATAGCTCAAAATGCTACCCACCTTACTTCATGGACACAAGCTTCTCAACCACAAAATTGCCCATTGGGCACTACCGCCAGCAGTAACACTACTGTCGGGCGGTAGCTGACAGAACTTTGACTTTGTCCACTAACGCTACACGGTATCTTACTACCGTCGGGCGTTAGGTATAGAGAGCTATGACAAATAAACCCACAATGCTACCACTAGTTCTAGCACTAACGTCGGGCGGTAGCATTCTGTGAGCTATTTATAAGTAAATTCTAGGGTGTTACAACTCTCCCTTCCTTTAAGAAATTTTGTCCCAAAATTATATAACACATAAAATAACATAGAAATACACTATATACAATATGTACTTCAACAGAACAGCTCAGGGAACTCCTCAAGCATGATTTACTCGTGCTCCCATTTTAGTTCTTCGCGACCGCAATTATCTCAATGGACTTTCACCATTCTGATCTCTTTGTTCCGTAACTATATGATCTCCGTGTCTTCGGTACAAATGGGCTGGACCATCATCTTCAACCCCTATCGATTGACACTTGTTCCACAATAATGAATTGTGTAGGTTCTTGTATAGCCTTCCGTAGCACTGATATATATAACACATCATGCAAACCACTTAGCTTTGCTGAAAGAGCAAGCAGATAGGAAGCTTCACCAATCCGTTCAATAATTTCAAAAGGCCCAAGGTATCTCAGACTCAGCTTCTTCAAGCATTGAATCCTAGATACACCTTTGAACGACTTGATCTTGAGATAGAACCAATCGCCAAACACAAACTCAACATTTCGGTGCTTGACATTATAATACTTTGCATGCCTATCCCGAGTAATTGTCAGTCTCTCCGGGATTGTTCAAATAATCTAAGTAGCATCTTCGACGTCTTTCTGCTTAAACAACTTTTTCTCGCCTGTTTTCACACAAGCTAACGGAGTACGACAATTCCTACCATACCGGTCCTCGAAGGGCACCGTTTGAATGCTTGCTTGGCAGCTGTTGTTATAGGAAAACTCAATCATAGAGGCATGTTCTTCCCACCTCTTCCCGAAATCTAGGGCGCACCTGCAAAGCATATTCTCCATTGTCCTGTTTAACCTCTCGGTCGAACCATCCGTTTGCGGATGACAGGCCGTGATAAAATTTATATTGGTACCCAATAGTTGATGAATAAGTCTCCAATCACTTGAAGTGAAACGTCTGTCTCGGTCACTCACGATGCTACGAGGTACACCGTGCACTTCTACAATATTGTCAACGTAAAGTTTTGCCAACTTTTCCACTGAATCTTCCCTCCATTCAGAATGAAGTGTGACACCTTTGACAATCGGTCAACGATCACACAAATGATATTGTTCCCTTTCTGCGATCTCGGCAAGCCATGTACGAAATCCATAGATATATCGTCAAACTTCCACTCCAAGATCGATAATGACTTAAGGAAACCACTAGGTTTCTGATATTCAGCCTTCACTAAAGCACAAGTTTGACACTTTGCCACATATTGAGCTATGTCCTTCTTCATCCATGACCACTAGAAAAGTTTTTTCATATCATCGAACATCTTTGTGCTCCCCGGGTAGACCGAGTACTTTGAAAAGTGTGCCTTGTACATTAACTCCTCCAGTAAAGTGTCACACCTTGGGAAACACAAACGATCGTCTTTCCGCAAAATACCGTCTTCATAAGAAAAATCTGCGTTAGACCCATCCATGGTCTCAGCCACATAGCGCTTCATGCTTTCATCAAGCTCTAATTCATGTCGTATTCTATCTGAAAGGTCATATTGCACCTTTTTCCAGTTCAAGCACAAATTCACCATTTTTCCTCTTTTGACGCAAGAGATTCTTAAGGCTTCCAAGTCACTGATTAGACGCTCAACATGCATCAAAATCCAATTGGCCTATGCAGATGCCCTTCTACTCAATGCATTTACAACAACATTTCTCTTACCAGGAATATAATAAATCCTGAAGGCGTAGTCCCCAAAGAACTTCATCCACCTCTACTGTCACATGTTCAAGTCCTTTAAACACTTATGGTTCGTAAAAATATCAATTTACACGCCATATAAGTAGTGTCGCCAAAGCTTAAGAGCGAATATCACGACCGCTAACTACAATTCATGAAACAAATAATTCCCCTCATGAACTTTCAGTTGCCAAGAGCCAGACGGTATTACTTTTCCATACTAAAGAAGAACGCAACCTAAGCCGTTCCCTGAGGCATTGCTATAAATCTCATAGTCGTCCGTACCACATGACGAGCACAGCATAGACATCATGGTCAAACGATTCTTCAATTCCTCAAAAGCCTGTGCGCACACCGACGACCAAAGAAACTTCTGATCCTTCCTCATCAAGGTAGTGAGAGGTAGAGCTATCCGCGAGTAGTTCACTACGAAGTGCCTATAGTAGCTGACAAGCCCTAGGAAACTTCAGACTTCTGCCATCGTAGATTACACAGACCACTCTTGTATCATAACTATCTTTGTCGGATCCACCACAACTCCATCTTCACTGACCACATGACCGATGAGCGCTACTGATCACAACCAAAACTCACACTTAGAGAGCTTCGCATAAACTCAATTACTTTTTAGTGTTTGCAAAAACAACCTCAAATGATTTGCATGATCCTCTTCTGATTGAGAGTATACTAATATGTCATTTATAAAGTCCTATGCATCAGATCCATGAATACCGATGACACATTTGTTAACCCAAACGACATTATAGTAAACTCATAATGACCATAGCGTGCACCACACACTGTCTTTGGAATATCACATTCCCTGATCCTCAACCGATAATAGTCGGACTTCAAATCTAGCTTCGAATAGACAGTTGATCCAACCAGCTGACCAAATAAATCATCGATTATCAGGATCAGATACTTGTTCTTTTCCGTCAGCTTGTTCAGTTCACGGTAGTCAATGCATAGACGTAAGCTTCCGTCCTTCTTCTTCTTCATAACGAGGGCCAGTGCACTCCAAGTTTACATACTTGGATGTATATAACCTTGCTCTAGCACTCCCATAACTGAACCTTCAGTTCTGTCATCTCATTTGACACTATGCAGTACGGTAAGCATGACACATGTTTCGTACCTAGCACCAACTCAATAGCAAACTCAATTTCTCTCCTAGGTAGAATCCTTTGGAGTTCTTTAGGAAATACATCAACAAACTCCGAAATAATAGGAACATCACTCAAACGAAACTTCGTATCTACAACCTCTAATAGTGTGAAGAATAATTTCGCGGCCTTCCAAACTGCCTTGACCACTTGGAGAGCAACCATCATTATCTTGCATGATCCTCGCATACTAGCGAATTTAGTCTCGCGTTCAGTGTTCTGTCCCAGTGTGACTTCCTCTGAGTTTCAATCTATATAGTCATGCTGCTCTGAGAGCTAGTCCATGATAAGGTTCACATCGAACTCATATATCGGTAGTACAAATACTTCTAATCCAAAGTCATGACTTCCTATCCGCATCTGAACACGATAAACTTTATCCACACGCATCGAGCAGCAATTAGGCAGCAATACATTAAATCCGTCTGTCGATATAAAATAAGGCACTCTGATATGCAATACAAAGTCCTTAGACAGAATGGAATGATAAGCATCTGTGTCGAACAGTGCTCTCCCCGGATAGTCCATGATTAGGTCAAAGCCTAATTCAAATAGTTAAGGAATAACACATGGTAACAAGTATATATGGCAATAAAAGTTGTTTACTAAACTGTACTTGTCACCACATCACTTTGCTTTATGACCCCCTGCTGGCCATGGTTTTACACTCGGGGTTGAGCTGGAGCATAATAGGACGCAGTTGATTCCTTTGCCTTCCCCTTTCTGCATAAGTCACACCCGACTTTTTCTCCAACTTTGGAGGGCCACTCTAACAATCTTGACAAAGTGTCCTGGCTGCTACAAGTATAGCAAGTGGCTAGACCTCTACCAGTATTCGCACCAGAAACATCAGAAGAAACTGGTCCCAAAGAAATAGACTTCTTTTCCCACCTACTACAGTACTCAGATTTTGCAGAGCGTGGTACTTTAAACTCTGGCATTTTCACAGCCAAGTCATTCCTACTCTGTGCGCACTTTATATCCTGCTTCAGGGATTGAACAGTATTTACCAATGTCAAAAACCCTGCGTCATCAGACCTGAGAGAAGGAACCTCAGATCGTCATGCAGACCTTCATAGAACCTATTTGTCTTACGCTTCTCATCAACAAATGTAGAGCCCGCATACTGACCTAATCTTATAAACTCATGCAAGTAGTCATAAGCAGACCTCTCACCCTGAGTTAATCTCTTGAACTGATTCTCCATAGCAATCCTCTGTACAAATGAGAGATACCTCACAAAAAAAGTCTCAAGAACTCCTCCATTGAGATCTCCGTTAATGACCAACTAGCAAACTGGTGCAACTCCAATTCATTCCACCATAGCCTCATCTTTCCATCTAATAAGAAAATAGCCACGATGAATTTCTGCCACTCCTCCATCTCTGTTGTCATCATGGTTCTCTTAATGCGAGAGAGCCAATCTTCGGCTTGTGTTGGGGTTCCAGTACCCATAAATACAAGAGGGTTGAAACTCATCACATGCTTCAATTGGTTTTTTCTTGCTCACCTTGCATCCATTGGCTCTACGACCACTGGTCATACTCCAACAGGCCACTCCATTGGTAGTATGTTGTACTTGCCCTCTTGGTTGTGCATTGATTAGCGTAAACATGGCTTTAGCAACCAATCATATTGTTTCAACAGAAGGAGGATGTGTATGCACTATTGGGTATTGTATCCATAATAACCCGAATTTGAAGAATGGTCCAGTTAATCCATGATGAATTGTGATTGTATTTGATATTGCGTTTTCAGTTACTTACTTGCAGGTTTACATTTCTAAGTACACACCAATATCAGGTTTCATTGGGTCAGTAAACACAGGACTATACAATATAATCCTTTATTGTGTAGGCTAATGTGTTGACTCACGTGTAATCTCTCTATTGTGGTGTACTTCTATACCAGGTGCATGAGAAGGATCAAGGAAGAAGAAGTTGAATTCAGGAGAACAGAAATTTTACCCAAGTAAAATTTGTCGAGTATTGTAAGGGATATTTGTTGAATTCGTCGAGTATACTCACTGATACTCGTCTAATTCATCATATATACCTACTAACACTCGTCGAATTCATCATATATACTTGTGGTCGAATTTCTGAAAAGTTGGAAAAACAGTTAAGTAAAATTCGTCGAGTATCATCAAGTATACTCGTCGAATTTGTCAAATGTATCTAATGATACTAGCCGAATTTGTCGAATATACATGACGATATACGCCGAATTCGTCGAATCATCTCGACACTACTTCTCTGCATTTTATTAAGGCTAATGTGTCGAATTCATCGAGTGGTCTAGATGATACTCGTCGAATTCGTCGAGTATACTAGCCGGTACTCGTCGAATTCGTCGAGTATGTCGTCTTCCTGACGTCGAGTGACAAGTTTGATCGAGTAAAATTTCTCCAAGTAAATTTCGCCGAATATCACTACTTAGTTCGACGAGTATACTCAGCTATACTCGACGATACTCAACGAAAATGACTTAGGTTAATTTTCTTCTGGTTTTTCAAAAATCACGGCTCGGGTTGGACGATACGCCATGTACAGTGAATGCGGAGCTCCCGACTTGGAAATTCTTTTATAGCCATTACAATTGAAGGCTCCTATATATACTCAGGGTAGATTTTCCATCTTCTTTAATCGTTCTCAAACCTTCTAAGAAAGATCCCATACGCATCGTTTCCGTCGGCACCGAAACCTAATTGCGAAATCCCGATCGGCCGACGACGGCAAGTGCGATTCGTTCGTTCTCAACGGATTCTACTTGATCATTGCTTGCTAAATATTCCTACATTCCAGATCTAGTCAATTAGTGATTCAAGATCAACGTCTTCAAGGATTTCAGATTTGCCGTGTTTTCACAATAATCAAGATCAACCATTTCTAAAGAACAACGGATTGAAGACCTTAGATATTGTCAAGATTGTGTAATATTATTGTGTAATATTCTTTTATATTTGTAGGAGATTTTATCTTCGAGTTGTAGATTCATTTGTGGATCATGTGGTAGATCCGTTTGTGGTTCGAGTCATAGATCTGTTTGTAGATCGATTTGTAGGAGAGGTTGTTCTCCGAGTGGTAGGAGCTTCGTCTCCGAGTTGTATGAGTTGTGGCTCTAAGGTGTAAGATTTGTTGAAATTTGAGAAAGGTGAAGTAGCCGAGACTTGCCCTTCATGGTAGATAGGCAAGGTGGGACAATGGACGTACCCAACATGGGGAAACACTATAGATCTCTTTGTTCCGTGTGCTTGCAAATTTGTAAGTAATTTTTATTCCCCGAAAAGACTTAGACATCACCTATTCACCCCCCTCAAGATGATTTAGGTAGACGCTAGATACTTTCAATTGGTATCATGGGGAGGTTTTGTTCGATATAAGGTTAACACCTTGAATAAGATCCCTGATCTAACGTCAAGAGATTTCGCTCAGTAGCCATGAACAAAAGCAAGGACATATCTTCTATGAAGTTGCCGACATGCACCAATGAGAACTTTCCCATGTTGAAAGAACGAGTCTGATTCTTCATGATAGCTGCAAATCCGAGGATTTTTTAGATTGTTGAAGAAGGACCTCATATACCTACACAAGCGTCAGCTCTGAACCCAACCATCATGATTTCAAAGAAAATGATTGATCTCACTAAAGATGAAATTGCCCTAGTCTCCCTGGATAAGAAGACGAAGAACATCATTGCAAGTGTAGTGGACTATTCTATGCTTCAAAATTTATTCCACTGCAAATCTGTCAAGGAGATGTAGGACTGCCTTGTAGTTCTGATGGAAGGAACAGAAGAAGTTAGAGATGATCGCAGATCATTGCTGAATCAAGAGTACGAAGCATTCAAGCAGGGACAAAATGACACCATTGCAAACAGTTTCGAGAAATTCTTCAAGATTGTCAATGGTCTCAGAAACTACGACAGTACTTTCACTAATGGTGAATTGAACGACAAATTCCTTAGATCCTTGACAATGGATTGAGATACTAAAGTGGTAGCCATTAGGGAGTTTGGGAAGCTTCCTGAGATTGACCCTCAGAACCTCTTCGGAAAGTTGCTCTCCTACAAGCTACAAATGAACACTAGAAAGAAGGAGGAGCAAAACAGCAGGATTTCAAGTATAGAGAAGTCAGTTGCCCTGAAGGCAGAAGTTTTGAAAAAGTCTAAAGTCGTGTCACTAGTAAGGACATGAGCTCTAGACACCCCAGAAGACTCTGATCCAAGCACATCAGGCTTTGAGGTATCTGGTGGAGAGTTCTCCCACATCTCTAAGCAGTTCAAGAAACTGCTCAGCAAGAGGAGACAAATGAAGAATCAGTCATCCTCCCCTAACTTCAGAAGATCACATAATGATGGTGATCGCTCCAATAAAAGCTGCAACTGAGAGAACAGGTACAAATCTAAATAGAACAAACATTCTTCCTCTAATGTTATGTGTTATTGTTGTAATAAGACATGACACATTGAAAGTGTTTAAGTTGTCTACTTAAATCACCTAGAGGGGGGGGGGTGAATAGGTGAGTTCTGCTTCTTTTGCGGAATAAAAAAATTTATGAGCGATGCAAAGAAAGTAAACAAGCATATATAGACGACACAAAGAATTATAGTGGTTCCCCAACTTTGGGTACATCTACTTTCCACTTCACCGATCTAGCAATGCATTAGACTCGGCTACTCCACTATTCTCTCGGATTGAAAACAATCCTACAACTCGGAACAAAGTTCCTACAACTCAGAGCAAAAACCACTCCTACAATAAATCAGAGAATATCTCCTACAACTCGGAGTAAAACTCCTACAAGACTCGAAGAATAACTCCTACAACAATAAAATGAATTTACAATCAAAAATACAATGTCTTATCTTCACAGATCTGGTTGAACTCGACTTCTTCCTTCTTAAAAAACTGAACAGACCTTATCAGAAAAGTTGAGGAAGAAATCTGAGAATCCTTGGATCTGGGAACTTTAGAATCAGCACGATCAAGGAATAGATCTGTCGATGTTGAAAATCTTAATCTGTTGAAACTTCTTGTTCT
The DNA here is from genome assembly GCA_039583875.1 of Platanthera guangdongensis. Lineage (NCBI taxonomy): Eukaryota > Viridiplantae > Streptophyta > Magnoliopsida > Asparagales > Orchidaceae > Platanthera > Platanthera guangdongensis. Next base: position 159,883,658 of record CM077148.1, read on the forward strand.
GAATCTCTTGGATCGAGAGAGAAGATCGACGATGATGACAAAGCGGTGGCGGCGGCACTTCTCGATTTAGAAACTTAAGAAAGATTCAGAAAATTGGAAATTCTTCTTGTTAGGGTTAGTCGATTATGATAAGCCCTTTTATAGGACTTTCCTAACAGTCATAATCAATTTAAATGATAGCCATGTGGTCTAATCAAGACTTAATGAGATTTGAAATCGAATCTGTCAAAACTTAGGAAATTTCAGAAAACTGAACTTCATTTCTCAAGAGAGTTAAGTATTCTCGAGAAGAAATTTCTGTTTCTCGAGAAAAGGTATGAAGTTCTCGAGAAAAATACTTAAGAAAAATGAAGAGGTAGAATTCTGGTATATCGAGAAATAATAGACCTGTTACTCGAGAAAAGTTCTTCTATTTCTCGAGAAGAATAATTCATCTCGAGAAAATATATTTGTTACTCGAGAAATAACTTCTGGTTCTCGAGAAATGATTTTGGCCTTCTCGAGAAACACTTCTGGCCTCTCGAGAAATAATTCTGGCCTTCCGAGAAATAATTCTGGCCTTCTCGAGAAAAAGACTTAGAAAAAAATTTTGACTTAAATTTTGAGTTTACTTGAGGAGTCAGGATCTACTCGGGTACCATAAGGCTTTCTCGAGAACTGCACTAGGCTTTCTCGAGAACTGCTTCTACTACTCGAATACATGACCGAGCTTACTCGAGTACTAAGTTTAATTCTACTCGAGTACTGTAAATCCTTCTCGAGAATAATACTTGGAAAAATTTCTTAACAGAATTTTTAATTCTTCTTCTTGGAGAACAGCAACCCAGAGCTTCTTTCATATCTTTAGCACTTGAAAAAAAAGTGTGTGCCAATAGAGAGGCTACACATGAGTCAACACCATGGATCACACAATGAGGGATTACATTGTATGGTTCTGTGTTTGGTGACTCATTGTAGACTGACATTGGTCCACACTTGACAATTATAATCTGCAAGCACTCAACTAGAAAAGGCATCAAATACAAACTTAATTTATCTTATTTCAAGGGTGACTTCATACAAATCTGGGTTAATGTGGTTACAATACCCAACAATCTCCCCCTATTTGTAGAAGTCAGAACCCTCTACACTAAAGTGAATTACATCAAGATAAATAAATAAAGTAACTAGCAAATAGAGTAATAATGAGGAATGCTATTATATATAAAAAAATCAGATCATCACAATTAAAGGATTTATATTTATAGATATTGTGCAGGAAAAATCCAATTCCACAAAATCTCAAAAGTGAAATTTATGATCTTCAATTTCTACTAGCTCTACTGTTGTTGCTGTCTCTCCTTCTTCTCTTGTTGCCTCTTCAGATAACTGTATGGTTTACGAAAGTATTTGGCAGGTTTGGGAGGAGCCTTAGGATAGTAATTTCCATATTCTCTGTCATAAAGTCTCCTTTTGGTAAGAGATTTCTCATATAAGTCTCATTCATAGTAGCTATAATGATCATTTCTGTCTTATTGAAGTCAACAACAAGTTTAAGAGTTTCAAGAATTAGGGATTTGGAGGTTGGGCTCCATACTTCAGTAAATTCTTGAGCTTTTCTCCTTTCAGCTTCTGGATTAGGATTGGACCAGCTGGCAGAAGCGCCGTCACCATATTTCCTTTTCTTCTGAACACGAATTTCTGGAGGAAGAATTTGAGGCATATCCTGTTCTGACCAGACTTGAGAATATTCAGCATGAGGTTCCACAAAGTTTTCGGGTCTTAGAGAAAATGAGGGCATTGGAGTAGAAGGTTGCTGAGCAATAAAATTGAGATGAGGAGGAGGAGCATTTGGATCTAATTGAAATTCAGGAAAAATTTGGTTGTGCATCCAAACTGCTATATCATATGTGTGAAGTTTTACCTCATGAATATGGTCATGTACTATTGCATTCATCTCTTTTAATTTTCTTCCCAAAGATTTTTCATGGTACTATCATATTTTTCTAGCTATTCCTTTACTAATTTCTCCCCCTTTCTTACTTCTATGGATAGGGTACTGATAACATCCTCTTTGAACTTTCCAACTTCTTCACAAATCTTGAAGTTGTGACCTTCTGCATTCTTTTCCAATTGAATTTGATTATTTGTTAGAGTAACTGATTGGTCCATAACATGACCAATACTAGTGATTGTATGTCCTAAGGCCTTACCACCTATTTGAAACAGGTGTTTGAGCGAATCAGTATTATGCTGTATTTAAGCAAATCCTCTGCTCATCTCTTTTTATAGAGCAGTCATCCTGTCAGTGACAACTTTAAGAGACTCATTAAAGTATGTTCTTTGTTGGGCCAGCATAAGCTTAATCTTACCCAGGAGGGTAGCTACAGTATTTGCTTCAGCTGGAGGAGGTGGAGGTAGTATAGGAGCAGTCCATGGAACTATTTTTTCAATTATTACTGAGCTTTGGCCTCTGGTGGTGTGAATCATGACATCTCCTTCCTCACCAATAATAGTAGGGAGGGAGAATTCTAGGCTTCTGAGTGGTGGTTCAACTTCTTCAGGAGATACTTCTTTATTATTAGAAATAAGAATTGTTTCTTCATTTTGTACATCCTCAATAGGAGATTGGGGGTGAGAATGTTTTGGTTCAGGAGAATTTTCTGGATGGGATGGTTCTGGTTGATAGGAATTATCTTGATGAGAAGGATGGTTTACTTCTGGCAGAAGGGATATAGGTTCTTCGGATGTGAGCTCCTCTATCATCTTGTCAATATCTGCAGTTATAGATAGAATTTGTTCATTTACCTGAGTATCAGTCAAGATTTCTGGATCAGCTATGTCTATAGGAATAAATCCTGAATTATCTTCTAGAAGAGAGGTGTCTCTGGCAGCAGTAGATGGGGCTGAATCATCTTTTAGAACTGTATTAATATGATGCCGCTGCCCCTCCGCCACTACTTGATGACGATCCAGTTGCCGAGGCTCTACAACATAAAGACCTTCGGAGCCGTGATGACGCTAACGGACGACGCCGCTACAACCTCCGCCCGCGGCGTGCTACCCTCACTTGATGACTATTTTAATTAATTTGTCATGCTTTATTATTTTATGTGCGAATATAAAATTATTCCAATCTTGGTTAATAATTTTATATTCATTTGTGACTTGTAATCTTTAATTATTTTCTACAAACATTTTGGTGTGTATGTAACCGCCCGTATGGATGAGATTTCATCTCCATTATGGACGGTTGGATCTCTTTTGTAACTCCTATTTAAAGGAGGCTATTATGTGTTTGTAACCGCCCGGATGGATGAGATTTCATCTCCATCATGGATGGTTGGATCTCTTTTGTAACTCCTATTTAAAGGAGACTATTATGATGAGTAATGGAATGAAAAGAAAACCTAAAAACCCCCCTTTGAAGAATTCGGCCACCATGGAGAGAGTCCATTAGCCGCCCCCCCCCCCCCCCCTTTGGTGTGACGCCAAGCCTTGCCTCCTCCATCCCCGTTCGGTGCGACTCCGGCGTGACTTCCTTTCGGTGCGACTCCAAGGAAGAATGTTGCAGCCCATTCGGTGTGAAGCCGGTGGATCCGTGGAGAGAGTGATTCTCCCACCTTATCTTGTGTGATTGTTGTTCTTGGTTGGGTAACTTCTTCCTCTTAGAGATTCTTGCTTTAGATTTTGTGGAGGTTTTTGCAAACCGTTTCTTCCGTGATTTTTAAATACGTCGCTTGCAAATTTCAATTTCGATTTCGTTGTTATTGAACCTCTTGTGATCCGGATTGGGTAGATCCGTTGCGAGAGCGAGACTTGGCCTAGCCTTGACTTGCCCTCCAAGATTGGCACATTTGGTGTTAACAAGGGAGTTAATCACAACTCGAACTCGACCGCCTATTGAAGTTTTCCGCCGCTCCGAAAATAAATTATTGCTGCGTTGAAACGGCTCAAGTTGGTACAATAGATGCTTGTGTAGGTGCGGTGAGTTGTGTGCTTGTTGGAGAGGTAGGTCCTAAGGACGTTGTATCGAGTCCGGCAATTTTCTCTTTCGGATTTGGGAGCAAATCCGACCCCTTTTCGCTCGCTTTTTGGTCGGAGCCCTTCCCTTTGGTTTTATGTCTTGTGATAATATTTTCCATTAGTGTATTCGGGCACGAATCACGGTCACCCCTACATCAATTTGGTATCAGAGGCGGTCGTTTCAACTCCCACGTTGCAAACATCCTCTCTACGTTTCTTGTTGCCCGATCGGATCTAAAAAAAAAAAATCAAAAAAAAATTATTTTCTGTGGTCTGCCAATAGCGGGCTGAAATCTTTATTTTTCAGCAAAATTTCAAAATAAAAAAATTTTAACGATCCACGTGTTCCTCACATCGGGAAAATATAAAAATATCTTATTTTCAGTATAGCTACAGCGCTAGGAAAAATCACCTTTCCAAAATTTCCTAGACCTGAATGCGCACTAGGCACGGATCTGAGTACGCGACACCATCTACGTCTAGGATGGCTGCGAACGAGCATGGCGATCCCAACACCGAGGCCATAGCAGGGCTACGTAACGAAATGACGGAGCTTAGAAACATGTTGGCACAGATCCTGCAAAATCAAGCAAGGCCACCCCCGCCACCCATTAATGTTGAGCAGCCCAACCGGCGCCAACAAACTCCTGAGTCGGATTCCGATGAGGACTCTCCCCGAGTGCCCCCTCGAGAACACCGCTACGATCGTGCTTACGATATCACTAGGGCCATTAAGATCGACGCCCCCACTTATGATGACATGGGAGATCCCCAGATCTTCCTTACTTGGGTGGTGGATATGGAGTGCTACTTCGATTGGCACACCCTTACGGACCATCAAAAGGTCCAAGTTGCCAGGATGAAGCTAACGGGACGTGCCAAAACTTATTGGCTGAATGAAGAGCGTAGGCTAGGAACCGGGAACGGTGTCCCACTTATTGGATGGGCCGTGATGAAGAACTTGTTGACCGATCAGTACGTTCCCGCGTACCATCGGACACAGATGTTCGACGAGCTTGCCACTCTACGGCAGGGCTCCAATTCGGTAGCTGAGTATATGGGAGAACTGAAGGACCGTATGGTGCATTGTGATTTGAGGGAGATCCCCGAGGTCACCCTATCCAGATTTCGTAAGGGGCTTCATCCCGATATTCAGCGGAAGCTCTTACGATATGGTCATACGGATCTGAACACGACATTTAATGCCGCCCTCGACATCGAAAAGCACTTAGCCTCTAAGGCTCACTCCCAGTATTCCCATGCGAAGGGAAAGTCCACAGCTGGAGCTTCTTCCTCCACATATCAGGATAAAGGGAAGTTTCGGTCTGCCGAGTCAAAGTCTGTCGTGATTACTGCTAGGAACGACAAGAATCCTGCGAGTGAGCGTGTCCCTATAGGGAAGGTTAGCAAGGCTAACACTACTTGTTACTCTTGCGGCATTCAAGGCCACTATGCCTTTGAATGCCCAACGAAGACTAAAGCCATAGCCCTTATAGAGTCGACTACCGACCTAGCTGATTTCGTTTATGAGGCTGCTGAGGAGAGTGACCCAGAAGGGGTCCCAAGCGATTTAGAGGACGAACACCCCGTTATGGTGATGCGTTGTATCTTGACCACCCCTCGTCCGTTAGATGACTGGAAAAGGACTAGTATATTTTCCCTGATCTTTAAGAGTGGCGAGAAGTTGTGCAAGTTGATCATTGATAGTGGCAGTTGTGTAAACGTCATCTCTGAGAATGCCGTTACACGTATGTCCTTGACTACGCAGCCCCACCCGGCTCCCTACCAGGTAGCCTGGATTAATAAAGTTACCGTCCCGGTCACCAAGCGTTGCCTTGTACCTCTCTCGATCAAATCCTATACTGACGAGGTGTGGTGCGATGTCCTTCCAATGGACGCTTGTCACGTGTTATTGGGCCGCCCTTGGCTTTACGACCGTGACGTGACACACTTTGGAAGGGCCAACACATATGAGTTTAAATTCAATGGCAAGGTCATTACGTTGAGACCGACCGTCCCGAAAGAGCCAGTAGCTTTGGCTAAGGACACCACTGTTCCAGTCGAGAGGAAAACGTTGAGTCTCGTGGGAAGAAAAGAGTTTGTGAAGGATCCCTTTCTTGACGGGATGATGTACGCTCTAGTTCTTATGAGTGCGAAAGGGGATACGAGAGCATTGGATGAGTTGCCTAGAGAGTTACGGGAATTGTTGGATGAGTATAAGGACGTGTACCCGGATGAGCTGCCTTCGGTATTACCACTGCTTAGGAATATACAGCATGCTATAGACCTTATCCCCGACTCCTCCTTACCGAACCAGCCCGACTATAGGCTTCACCCCGCCGCCCATAAGGAGTTACAGACCCAGATCGAGGATTTGATGAAAAAGGGGTTCATTAGGACTAGTATGAGTCCATGTGCGGTACCGGCCCTTCTTGCCCCCAAGAAGGATGGTACGTGGAGAATGTGTGTTGATAGCCGTGCCATCAACAAGATTACCATCAAATATAGATTTCCTATTCCGCGATTAGATGACCTCCTAGATGTCTTATCTGGCGCCACCATTTTTTCAAAGTTAGATTTGCGGAGTGGCTATCAGCAGATCAGGATCCGTGAGGGGGACGAGTGGAAGACAACATTTAAGTCCAAGGATGGGTTATACGAGTGGCTTGTGATGCCCTTTGGGCTATCCAACGCCCCCAGTACCTTCTCCCGGATGATGACCCATGTCTTTCATCCTTACATGGGGAAGTTTGTGGTCGTCTATTTTGATGACATTTTAGTCTTTAGTACCACCACTGCTGAGCACGTCTCCCACATGAGATCGGTTCTTTCCACCCTGCGGAAGGAAACCTTATATCTTAATCTCAAGAAATGCACATTCTATGTCACTGAAGTGGAATTCTTAGGCTATATAGTCGGTTCGGATGGCATTCGAGTTGACCCTAATAAGGTTAAGATCATGATGGATTGGCCCGAACCGACCACATTACGAGAGGTGCGAAGTTTCCATGGGTTAGCTACTTTTTACCGCCGTTTTATTAAAGACTTTAGTAGCATTATGGCCCCCATTAGTGATTGCATGAAGAAAGGTGAGTTCACCTGGACAAGGTCCGCCGCTACTGCTTTCCAACGCATTAAGGAACTTATGACTGAGGCACCTATCCTACATCTACCTGACTTCAATAAGGTCTTTGAGCTTACGTGTGACGCTTCTGGCGTAGGAATAGGAGGTGTCTTGAGTTAGGAAGGGCACCCTGTGAGTTATTTTAGTGAGAAGTTAGCGGGCGCCAAATTGAATTACTCGAATTACGATAGGGAGTTTTATGCCGTCATTAGATGTCTGCACCATTGGAGGCACTATCTCCTCTCTAAGGAGTTTGTGATCCTCTCCGATCACGAGGCACTGCGGTTCATCAATGGCCAACATAAAATCAGCCCGCGACACGCTAAGTGGGTATCTTTCCTACAGGGTTACACTTTTAACCTCAAACACCTTAAAGGAGCTGACAATCGAGTCGCGGATGCTCTTAGTCGCCTGACCCTGTTACTCACCACTATGGAGGTTAACGTGGTAGGATTCGAGCGAATCAAGGACGAGTACGCCACATGTCCAGACTTTCAGGATGCATATTTGTCTGCCCAAGATAGCTCCCCCATGATTATATCTGCGTTCGTCATTAAGGATGGCTACCTATTTAGACATGGGAAGTTATGTATCCCGCAGTCATCGCTACGCCTTCATATCATCTGGGAATTGCATAGTGGAGGGTTGAGTGGTCATTTCGGTAGGGATAAGACCATTACGTTAGTTGAGGAGAAATTCTATTGGCCAAAACTTAAGGCAATGGTGGGAAGGGTAGTTAGTAGTTGTCGTACCTGTCAGGTATCCAAGGGCGCCAAGACCAACGTAGGATTATATACGCCCCTGCCTATCCCTTCCACGCCATGGGAAGACGTGAGTATGGATTTTGTTCTAGGCCTACCCACCACCTTACGTCGTCACGATTCTATTTTTGTAGTGGTGGATAGATTCTCTAAAATGGCATATTTTATTCCTTGCGCTAGAACCAACGACGCATCTCACATTGCCAAATTATATTTTAAGGAAGTAGTTAGTCACCGGGGAGTGCCGAAGACAATAGTCTCGGATAGAGATGTTAAGTATACGAGCTATTTTTGGAAGACACTTTGGGTCTTGATGGGTACCAAGTTATTGTTTTCCTCAGCCTATCACCCTCAGACTGATGGGCAAACAGAGGTAGTCAATCGGAGCCTAGGAAGCCTCCTTAGATGCCTAGTGAGCGATCACAAAGGTACGTGGGATCTTCTTCTTCCCCACGCCCAGTTGGCTTATAATAATTCCAAAAACCGGTCCACTGGTCTGTCTCCAAATGAGATAGTTCACGGGTACAAGGCCCCTGTGCCTCTTGACTTGGTTCCTTTGCCCCCAACATACAAGACAAGTCAATTTGCACAATCCTTCGCCCAATATATTCATGACCTACATGCACGTATACGAGCTACCTTGACTGCTCAATACGAGTCTTATCAGTCGCACGCTAATCTACATAGGAGGGTGTCGCACTTCCACGTCGGCGATTTGGTCCTAGTCCGGTTAGTTCCCGAACGCTTGCCATCTGGCACCGTTAAAAAGTTGGCACCAAAGCGCGCCGGCCCTTTTCGAATTATAAAGAAACTAGGTGACAACTCTTTCGTGTTGGATTTGCCAGCTGATTGGGGTATCTCCCCTATTTTTAATGTCTCGGATTTAACGCCGTTTGTTTCTCCTCCACCTGAGTTGAATTCTTTGTCGTCTTCTCCCTCCACTAAAATTTCTATTGGGTTGGGGAGTGGTAGTTCGGATGATCTCTCTCTTTCGGTCCCCGCAGGTATAACATCGGATGGTACGTTGCCTTCTTTTTTCCCTACTGCTGACATGTTTCCCAGGTTTCCAAAGACATTTCTCACTCCAGATATGATACTTGCTGCTGAGCCACTTACCACTCCTGATGGTGCTACCTACCGCTTCCTCATCCGTTGGCATGACCGCCCCCCTTCAGATGATTCATGGGTACTTGCGACAGAGCTTCAACGTTTGGATGCCGAGCTTCTCCGCCGCTATCTCTCGGACCACGCATCGGAGATACGTGATTTTTAGTGGGGGAGGATTGATGTCGTTGCCCCTCCGCCACTACTTGATGACGATCCAGTTGCCGAGGCTCTACAACATAAAGACCTTCGAAGCCGTGATGACACTAACGGACGACGCCGCTACAACCTCCGCCCGCGGCGTGCTACCCTCACTTGATGACTATTTTAATTAATTTGTCATGCTTTATTATTTTATGTGCGAATATAAAATTATTCCAATCTTGGTTAATAATTTTATATTCATTTGTGACTTGTAATCTTTAATTATTTTCTGCAAACATTTTGGTGTGTATGTAACCGCCCGTATGGATGAGATTTCATCTCCATTATGGATGGTTGGATCTCTTTTGTAACTCCTATTTAAATGAGGCTATTATGTGTTTGTAACCGCCCGGATGGATGAGATTTCATCTCCATCATGGACGGTTGGATCTCTTTTGTAACTCCTATTTAAAGGAGGCTATTATGATGAGTAATGGAATGAAAAGAAAACCTAAAAACCCCCCTTTGAAGAATTCGGCCACCATGGAGAGAGTCCATTAGCCGCCCCCCCTTTGGTGTGACGCCAAGCCTTGCCTCCTCCATCCCCGTTCGGTGCGACTCCGGCGTGGCTTCCTTTCGGTGCGACTCCAAGGAAGAAGGTTGCAGCCCATTCGGTGTGAAGCCGGTGGATCCGTGGAGAGAGTGATTCTCCCACCTTATCTTGTGTGATTGTTGTTCTTGGTTGGGTAACTTCTTCCTCTTAGAGATTCTTGCTTTAGATTTTGTGGAGGTTTTTGCAAACCGTTTCTTCCGTGATTTTTAAATACGTCGCTTGCAAATTTCGATTTCGATTTCGTTATTATTGAACCTCTTGTGATCCGGATTGGGTAGATCCGTTGCGAGAGCGAGACTTGGCCTAGCCTTGACTTGCCCTCCAAGATTGGCACATTTGGTGTTAACAAGGGAGTTAATCACAACTCGAACTCGACCGCCTATTGAAGTTTTCCGCCGCTCCGAAAATAAATTATTACTGCGTTGAAACGGCTCAAGTTGGTACAATAGATGCTTGTGTAGGTGCGGTGAGTTGTGTGCTTGTTGGAGAGGTAGGTCCTAAGGACGTTGTATCGAGTCCGGCAATTTTCTCTTTCGGATTTGGGAGCAAACCCGACCCCTTTTCGCTCGCTTTTTGGTCGGAGCCCTTCCCTTTGGTTTTATGTCTTGCGATAATATTTTCCGTTAGCGTATTCGGGCACGAATCACGGTCACCCCTACATCATAATAGCAACAGGTGGAGCAGCATCTGAAGGAAGAGTAGACTGACTTAACTCTGGGATTGCAGGAGTAGGCTCCCCCTCAGCAGCTGTACCAAATGTGCCAGCTTCTTGATGTAAAGGGGAAGATGGAGTCTTGTCCTCATCCACTTGAAGATCATGGGTTTTGGCAGCTTGAGCAGGTTTCTGAATGTTGAGTTTCCATCTTCGAATGGAAGAAATGGAGACTTTCTTCATGTGATGCAAAGAGATACTTTTAGAAAAATCAAAAATCTATGGATTGAGCTTGTGAAGAAGAAGAGAAACTATTCTGCCAAAATTTGGTGCCTTGATACTGTCTTTGATTTTTTCAAAAATCATCACACCCCACTGAAATTTCTTCTTGCAGATTAAAGCTGTCATTATGTCAAAGAAGTCATTTGTGATGTAGCTGATCAAACTGGTGCGGCATAACAGAACTTTTTCGAGAATGTCGACAAGCAACTTACTCTATACATTGAGATTAGGGCGGAGAATAGTCCTCACTGCAACAAAGACACCACAGAATCCACAGGCGCGATCATAATCTTCGACAATTAGGTTATCTTCCTCCTCGATGATAGGCAGCTGAAAGATCTTGGAGACGATTGGGGTGGATAGCTTGATCTTGAGTCCGTGAACTTTGCTCTTGAGAATCCTCCCATTTCTCTTAATTTTGGCATTCTGGAAAAATTCCTCGACTTCAGGAAGTAGAATCTTGCGCAGATGTTCCAAAACAAAAGAAAGTCTGCGGCTTCTAGTAGCAATAGAACATTATGGAAATCGTCACGGAGTTTAGAAATCCATGTGGAAACTAACTCACTGCAAATACCAACTTTTGACTGAGGAGCCATCGATCAGGATAGATGAGCAGATGTCTTGCCTTCTGACAGAAAAGGAAACTGAAACGACAACAGGTGAATGACAGCGACAGGGAAGACGAAAGGTTTCTTGTCCTCGAGAAAGGTTTTGAGATTCAGGATTTGGGGATTTTTCCGGACTTAATCTATTTATATAACTCTTAAATTATGATGATTAAGGAAATAATAATACTCACATACCTAAAATATGGCAGTGGGAGGTGCCTGAGTGCCAATATCAGAAATTCGAACTTGGAGAGAAATTTGACATTTGATTTCTCGAGAGAAATATCATTTCTCGAGAAGAGATCTACATATTCTCGAGAAGAAGAAAACTTGTTCTCGAGTAGAAGAAATGTTGTTCTCGAGTAGAGATATCCTTTCTCGAGAAGAAGTCTGAAGTCCTCGAGAATACACTAAGTATTTGAGTAATATTTCTCGGAAATCTACTGTGGTTCTCGAGTAGATATCTGAGTACTCGAGTAATAAAAATTCGTCTCGAGAAAGGATGCCCAAACTAAGAATTTTCTGATTTTTGAGAAGTGTAACCTGATCTTGAACTTTGCTTGTGACCTTTTTCTTCATTCTTCCTTATTGAGCATGCCAAGTTCTGTTTTGAAGAACGAGAACTTGGCCTCGTCTAGTGGATTCGTGAAAATGTCTGCAACCTGCCATCAGTTGGAACATGTTGGATCCCTAGTTTGATTTGGGCTAGGTTCACTAAGCTAGGATGATGTGACCCAACATGTATAGTCAGGGTCATAGTTGTGTCCTAGAGTCTAGGATAACTCCTCAGTAACAACATCACATGGACAAGCCATCATCAGACTGCCAGTGACTCAAGACTTAGAGTTTTTCCAGAGATTCAGAGATTTCTCAAGAAACCAAGTAAAATGAGTTCGACGTTCGTCGAACTCAGGTCGACGATAGTCGTTCTCAGCTCGACGATCTCAGAGTAAATTCTCTGAGCTAAGCTCGACGAACTTGGTACTCCGGTCGACGAAAACTTGGACACTACAACAACACTTCAAATTCAGAAAACATCAAGATATTCTAAGTCCTTAGTTCAGACTTTGGTCGACGAACTTAGTTCTCAGCTCGACGAACACTATTCTTTGGTCGACGAATCTTTGGACTACTACAGCATTCTGTCGAGACTATTTTCTCTAGTCTCAGGTCGACGAACTCAGTTCTCTACCCGACGAATTCTGGAACCAGAAGACTTGCGTCGACACTCAGAGTATATGTCGACACCAACTGAGTCGACACTAGAAGAACTTGTGTCGAAACCCAGATTATCAGTCGACACTTTGGAAAGGTTATGTCGACACCATAAGTAATTGTGTCGACACATAGAATATTTGACAACTCTAGAATAGTTGCTGAACTCCAGTCGACGAACACATTTACCAGCTCAACGAACTTCAGACACAGAATATGCAAAGTTCAAAAGAGACGACATTTCAGTTTCCAGATCGACGATCATGGAACTCAGCTCGACGAATAGAAGTCGTCTGGTCGACGAACATAACATCTCATCTCGATGAACTGTGGACTCAGTTCGACGATTTCTGTAAACTGTTCGACGATTCCAGATTAAGTCATTTCCAGCCTTGTCCCCACGATTACGACAATAATTCCTTGGTAATCAATGCTCTAACATTCTCTGAATATAACCGTTAGAGGAGCATTGATTAGGATATTCTCCAGGATTATTGTTTGTCATTTTTCCACGGGACAGTTGGGGAAATTATTCAATGCTGCTTATTCTTTAGGCCATCAGCATTGAATGAAGAAGGAATTCAAAATTTAAAAGACCAAGTTCCCCAGGAAAATATAAAAAAAGATTTTTCTCTTTTCTTATATACAGTACAGAGACAGAAAAGATTATTCCTGCTTTCATCAAAAGATATTTTGAAGCAGATCTTCATCAGCTTTCTCAGTCTATCAGTAATTTGAAGAAGAAGCAAGAAGAACACCTTTCTCAAATCAAGAGTCGTCATGTTTTCTTCTCCAGGACCTTGCTAAGATATTCAAGCACCATCAGTCTAAAGCTCCTGGATCAAGTCTCTCAACTGAAGGCCTATCACCCTGTGTAAAGCTCTAGTTCTCCTGAACTCTTCTACATCTCAGGGGGAGCTTTGACATCATCACTGAATCCACATAGTCTTCTCATTGTGATTGAGAAAAGAAGACTTCCATCACTCTCTCATCCCCACCTCTGTAAAGGGTTGTCATCTCCCTGCAAAAGTGATTCCTGGTTACAATTCACCTGATCAAAAGACTTGAGGATTTGGTTTTTGAGCACCTGATCAAAAGCTCATTGGTGTCAGGAACCTGATCAAAAACCTGAGTGGATTCCTACCAGGGTGGTAGAAGATTGGATGTACCCAGGTTGGGGAACTACTATAAAATTTCTTGTGTCATCTGGTTGCCCCTTTTCTTTTGTTCTTGCTGTGCTTGTGCTTTAGGTTTATTGTGTGCAAGCTATATTTATTTCTGCACTTTTATATTACAGCAAAAGCTGTAATAGCTGTTAAGAATTTTTTTTTAGAATACTCTATTCACCCCCCCTCTAGAGTATTTCAGATCTAACTCTCACTTTCAATTGGTATCAGAGGAGGTTCCTTTGGTTGTACAAGTTAAATCTTGAATCAAAAGTTCCTAAGTTAGATCTATCTTATTTCATTTTTAATAGTTTTACACACATAGCATGACATTGAACAAGGACTATGCAAGCACCAGACCTCTAGTGTGCAACCTTAATATGTTTGCCATCTGGAAGGCAAGAATTAGGTTGTACATGAATTCTATTGATGAAGACATCTACAATTCAATCTTGACAGGTCCCCCACAAGCATCCATCTCTGCAACACCTACAAGTTCAACAGCAGTTCCACCACCTGAGTGGACTGAAACTCAAAGAAAGGCAAAAATTGCAGATGCCAAAGCTATGAATATCCTAACACAAACTATGTCAGATGATATCTTCCAGAAGGTTGCTGAGTGCACCTCAGCAAAAGCCATTTTGGATTCCCTAAACCAAATTGTGGATGGATCAGCAGATGAGAAAAAGGATAGGAGATCAAATCTCATATCGCTATATGAGAACTTTAAGAAGGAAGAAGCTAAGACAGTTTCTGATATGTACAATAGGTTAAGCTCAATTATCAATGAGCTAAAAACCTTGGATAAGAACATCACTCTTACTGAAGTGAATGACAAGATCCTGATGTGCTTCCCAAGCTCATTGGATACAAGAATCTGGCCCATCAAGGAGGCCAGATGCCTGAATAAGATTTCAACTGAATCTCTATTAGGCAAACTGAAGTCATATGAACAGATGATAAAGACCAGGGAGGCAGCTGAACAAAGAACACCTCCAGCAGCCAGAAGAGAACAAAGTATTGCCTTCAAAGCCACTAAAGAGACAGAGACTGCAACATCAAATGAAGTCCTCATGAGTATCTTTTCTAAAATATTCTACAAGATGGCCAGAAAGGATTTCAGGAGAAAGTCATCAAGAAAAGATGACAAGCAAAATATGACAAGACACCAACCAAAGAAATTGTGTGCTATGGATGCAGGAAGCCTGGGCACTTCCTCTCTGAGTGTCCAGAGAACCAGAAGAAAGAGAAGAGAAGAGAGAAGGAAACCAGAAGACAGCACACCAGCAAACCCTCTTCCAGCAAGCATAAGAAGAAGAAAAAGGGCTTTGTGGCTGAGACCTGGAGTGAGACAGAAGATGAATCAACATCTTCAAGCTCTAGTGAAGATGAGGAAGAAGAAAGAGCAAAGGAGGTTTGCCTTATGACAATTGATGCCTCCAGAAGTCACTCAGAAGAAGAAGAGTTTGAAGATGAAGGAGTGTCTGAATTAGAGGCAGATCAGGTATTGTCCTCCTTTGACTACGACTCTGAAACATTCAAATCTGATTTCAAGTTAATGTGCATAGATTTGATTAGTTCTGAAAAAGAAATTAAAATTCTTAGGGAAAAATTAGGAAACTTAGAGGATGTTCAATCTGAAAATATTAGGTTAAAAGATGAATTAATCTTAGCAAATGAAAAAATAATTTCACTAAAAACTGAGCTTTGTGAGGCCAAACAACTTGAGAAAACTCTCAATGGGAGAAGCCTCAAGCTGATGGATATCACAAGTACTGTTAATGCCAGACTTAATGGCAAGCAAGGCTTGAGTGCTCCATCAGGTTTGCCCCCCATTCTCAGGAAGAACATTTTATCAACCCCAATAAAATTTGTATCTGCTAAAGGGAAAGAAATAGTAAATGACAAACAAATAGTAGAAAAGATCCCTAAGACAGTAGGACAGAAAACCAAAAACCAGAAAACACCTAGTAAAAACAAGGTTCAACAAATTTCGTCTAACTCAGATCGACGAAATGGGGCAAGTTCGTCGAACCCAGATCGACGAACTTTGAACGCAAACTATAGTTACATTTATTCATCTAACTGCGATCGACGAACTCTGTATGGTTTGTCGAGCAGAGGTCGACGAACGTGGGGCACAAAGAATGAACATGTTCATTCTCTAGGCAGAGATCGACGATTTCAACCAAATTCGTTGAACTCTGGTCGACGAACTTATAGAAATTCGTCGAACCCAAGAAGACTTAATCAAAACTATAATTCCAACAACAACTTAAATATTTTTAAGAAACCATTTAATCCACTAGCTGACTGGATCATACCACCTAGGAGATATCACCCCCTACGATACAAGTCCCAACTTGAATTCTCTGTTATTCCCAGCTTCTCTTGTCAGCAATACAAAGGACCCAAGGTAACCTGGGTCAAAAACCATTAACTATTTTCTATTGCAGGTGAAGAGCTGTCCCGGGGTAAATCAAACTTGGTACCTGTACAGTGGCTACTCCAAACATATGAATGGCAGCAAGGTCATCTTATCCAACTACAAGTCCAAGCTGGGGCCAAAGGTTATCTTTAGTGCCTCCAAATGTGGTCAGTCAGAAGGATTTGGAGAAGTAAGAATAGGAGCTGTCACATTCAAAAAGATGACATATGTAAGTGGACTCATGCATAACCTCATCTCCAGAAGTTAGTTATGTGATGATGGATATCAGGTATACTTTAACCCGTCCACTTGTTCTATTATTGATAAAAACAACCAAACAGTTTTAATTGGAAATAGACAAGGCAACATATACTTTGTAAATTTTCTTTCTGCCAAAACTGATATCTGTTTACTTAATTTAACTAGTAATCAGAATGACTTATGACACAAAATACTAGGTCATGTAAATCTGAAAAATATTGCTAGGCTATCTAAACACAACTTTGTTAGAGGTCTACCTTCTGGTCCCTACAAGAAGGAAGGTCTCTGCATGGCTTGTCAATTAGGCAAACAAACTAAAATAGTTTTAAATCTGTTAATAAGAGTGATTCACCTAGGATTTTGTACTTGCTACATTTGGATCTCTTTGGACCTATTGCTGTACAAAGCCTAGAAGGGAAATCCTACACTTTGGTTATAGTGGATGACTTATCCAGGTTCAGTTGGGTATTCTTTCTGAGATCTAAGTAAGATACCTTTAAGGTTCTTACAGATTTTCTCAGGACCATACAGATTGAGTTCTCTACTCATGTTGCATTGATCAAAAGTGATCATGGCACAGAGTTTGAGTCTCTTCTCATGCATGAGTTCTGTGAGAAGGAAGGTATCAGACATTGCTTCTCAGCTCCTAGAACTCCCCAACAAAATGGGGTAGCTGAAAGGAAAAATAGGACACTCATTGAAGCTGCAGGTACATTACTTGCAGATGCTTACATGCCCCTAACCTTTTGGGCAGAGGCTGTAAGCACAACAAATTATGTCCTGAACAGGAGCCTAATTCACAAACTAAAGAACATGACTCCCTATGAATTGCTCAAAGGGAAGTAACCTAAAATCAACTACTTCAAAGTATTTGGATGCTTATGTTATATTCATAACAACAACAAAAAAATACATTAGAAAGTTTGAGGCTAAGGCTGAAGAGGGAAGTTTTCTAGGATATTCCCAAGTAAGCAAGACCTATAGTTTTTAATAAATGAACATTAAAAATTGAAGAGTCCATTCATGTTTCATTTGATGAGACTAACATGTATTGTAAGGAGAAAGAAGTTTCTACCAATAGCAACTTGCAGGTACCCCACTTGTGTGTGACCTTGGATGGACTAAACCTCACCCAAGAGGTTCCAACTAATCCCTCTCTACAAGCCATTGAAGAAAGTGAAGAAGAAGAAGAAGCTGAAGAAAATGAATCTCTACAAACAACAAATACAATTCCACAGGAGGAATTAATTCCAAATGCTGTTGCACAACCAACTTCACCCACTGATTTTGTCACACTTAGGGATCACCACAGATCTCAAGTGATTGGAGACATATTAGCAGTTGTACAGACAAGGCATCAACTCACCCAAAATTTGATGTATGTCTGTTTTCTCTCTCAGGTTGAACCTCTATCCATCCATGATGCTGAGCAGGATCGCCACTGGATCCTTGCAATGCAGGAGGAACTAAATCAATTTGAGAGATGTAGAGTTTGGGATTTGGTTCCAAGACCCCAAAACTACCAAGTTATTGGAACCAAATGGGTTTTCAGAAACAAGCTGGATGCCCAAGGAATCATTGTGAGAAACAAGGTAGGCTTGTTGCTCAAGGATATATGCAAGAAGAAGGAATTGATTATGATCAAACCTTTACACATATTGCAAGGTTGGAAGCCATAAGAATATTCCTTGCCTATGCAGTATACAAGAGATTCAAGGTCTTCCAAATGGATGTGAAGAGTGCTTTTCTAAATGGAGTGCTAAAAGAAGAGGTTTATGTAGACCAACCTCCAGGTTTTGTTTCTCCAACTTACCCCTCTCATGTTTTTAAATTGCATAAAACTCTTTATGGTCTAAAGCAAGCTCCAAGAGCTTGGTATGAGACCTTAGCTAGTTTTCTATTAGAGCATAAATTTACAAGAGGAACTGTAGATAAAACACTTTTCACTAGACATCATAAGGACCAAATCTTATTAGTACAAATCTATGTGGATGATATTATATTTGGCTCTACAGATTCCAAATTATGCAAGAGGTTCTCTGACCTAATGCATTCCAAATTTGAAATGAGTAACATGGGTGAGCTTTCCTACTTCCTTGGTCTCCAAGTGAAGCAGCTCCCTGATGACATCTTCATCTCTCAAGCAAAATATGCTAAAGAACTTCTAAAGAAGTTTGGGATGACTGATGCCTCAGCAAAGAAAACACCCATGGCTACCAATGCTGTTGTGGACTCTGATGTACCATGGAAACCTGTGGATCAGAAACTTTATAGGGGCATTATTGGGTCCCTATTATACCTCACAGCAAGTAGGCCAGATATTATGTTTGTCACATGTCTTTGTGCTAGGTTCCAGGTGAACCCTAAAGAATCTCACCTAATTTTACTAAAAAGGATTTTGAGATATATAAAGAGTTGTCCTAATCTAGGCCTATGGTATCCTGCTGAATCAGAATTTGAGTTAACTGGATACTCTGATGCTGATTTTGCTGGATGTAAGGTAAATAGAAAAAGTACTTCAGGGACTTGCTAGTTCCTGGGTATGAGATTAGTATCTTGGTTTTGTAAAAAGCAAACATCAGTGTCAACCTCAATTGCTGAAGAAGAATATATTGCAGCAGGTGGCTATTGTTCACAGATGCTTTGGATACAAAATAAACTTCTAGATTATAGGTTCAACTTAAATAATTCAACCCTACTCTATGATAATACAAGTGATATAGCCATAGCCCAGAATCCAGTTCACCATAGTAGGACAAATCATATTGACATAAGACATCATTTCATTAGAGAGTGTGTAGACAAAAATAAAATCAAGCTTGTCTATATCTACACTGATTTACAAAGGGCTGATATATTCACCAAATATCTGGATGAGAGAAATCATATGTTCTTTGTAAATCAACTTGGAATGATCAATGGATAAGACTTTATTTAATTTCTGTCTGCACTCGATGAATTTTCCAAAGTTCGTCGAACGGAGTTCGACGAACCGGGGAAAGTTTGAGAGATATTCGTCGAACGGAGATCGACGAACTCTCTGTGAGTGAAACAATTTTTGACGCCGTTCGACGAACTTGCTTCAGAAGATATTCATCGAACGGAGTTCGACGAACTATCTTCAATTCTTCTGGATAAGATCGACGAATTATTTCATTCAAAATTATTTTGTCGAACTCGGTTCGAAGAATTATTTCTATTTTCATGGAACGGAGTCTGTCGATTCATATTCTTGAAAGCCCTATATTTAGGTTTTCTTTGACCTCCATCCCGTGCTTTCTGTTCCTTCGCACTTGATCGTCATTTTTGTGTCTCTCTTGTAGGTGATTCCATGGCGATTCAGGCAATCATTCTCGCAGGCATGAAGTTTGATACAGGTTTTGATATGGACTTTGATTCGTTTCAGCATTCTGATCCCATATTCCTTTACATTCTAGAACTACTTGAAGAACAAGAACTTAAAACCTTGATGACAAGAAGAATCAAACTGCACAGCA
Source organism: Platanthera guangdongensis (assembly GCA_039583875.1). NCBI lineage: Eukaryota > Viridiplantae > Streptophyta > Magnoliopsida > Asparagales > Orchidaceae > Platanthera > Platanthera guangdongensis. The sequence continues at coordinate 159,903,518 of CM077148.1, forward strand.
CTGAAATCATAGAATGAGTCTACACCATATCGCCAACAGAGGAGAATACGATGACAGGCACCATTGCGGGTAACCCCGTCTCCTTAACTCCCGTAATTTTAACTGAAAATTTTGGATTAAGGAATGGAGTAGAGCAACTAGAGATTGAAATAGAGGAGTCTGACGTGATGTTGGGCCTAATGGGTTATACTGGAGATAACCCTAATAAACTATTGAAGAAACACCTCTATGCCCCTTATAAGGTTTTGACAGATTTGGTTCGAAAAGTTTTGCTTGGGAAACATACTGCCCATGACTACATCACCAGACACCAGTTTCTAGTCATGTGTGCAATCATAAATAAGAAACATGTGGATTGGGCACAGATTCTTTTTGATCTGATAAAGAAGAAAAATAATAAAAAGGAAGTTTGCTTTGGAAGAATCCTAGCGATCTTTTTACAAGGAAAAGCTGCTGAATCACTTGTCACCCCGACCATATTCATCAATGCCAGTAAAAGGCTAACATGTGCCTTATTTGGCAAGTGGGAGAGGACAATAACCAAGCCAACTAAGGCTTCTACCTCTTCCACCCCAGCTTCAGAAGGCATAAGGGCTGTAAAGGCCACTTCCCACCCTATTGAAGAGATCCTGCCCCATCTTCAACCAGGGGCCTGGCCTCAGTTCCCACTGAAACCAGGCAGGGGGAGATGCCTGATGATGAAATAGCATCTACAGCTCCAAAGGCTTCAGCTCCAGCTCCAGCAGCAGATGCTCCAACTCCAGCAACAGTAACAGAGTGCACAGACTACATAGATACAGATTTGATTGACTTTATTGAGACTGATATGGATTTTGATGAATCAGTCTCTGAAGAGCTCAATACTGTTGGTGATTTCATTCTAAATCCCACAGTAGATATTACTAATTTGTTAAGTATTTTTGATACTGTACATTTGAATTACCTTCCAGCTGAGATTACTAAGCCATCCTTGGCTATTATACCATACACTTCCACATCTCTTCAGAAGCTGCTAAGCAACTTAGGGAAAGTTTTGCTATTGCACAGCCAGCAGTCACTCCACTTCCAGAAGTAGTGGCTATTCCCTTTTCTCCAATAATACCTTCAGCACCAACCTTTGTCATGGATGACTCCCCCATGATAGATCTAGATGAACTGATCTTGGCTGATATTGAAGAGGAAAATAAGGCAGCTGCTGAAAGCTCTGTCCAAGTCAGTTCTGATTCTTTTGTAGCTTCTCCTCCAACTCTTGTTGGAACTCCTGCTCCTGCTCCAGAAAAGCCTATTATTTCTGCTGAGGCTTTGAAGGCTCTGAATGCTTTATATGATAATCCTCAAAGATCTGATGATGAGGATAGTGATGATGAGGATGATGATGATCAATCTGATGATGAACCAAAGAGGAAGCTAGTAATCAAAAAAATAAAAGCCCCTCCTCCTCCTGCTCCTAAGCCTAACCCAAACAATGACACTCCCTATTACATTCTTCAAAATATAACACCATATAAAGGGATGCCAGCATGGATGTGGCTATCTAAGATTCAGCAGAAGGAAAGGAAGAAGAGTAGAAGGTACTCTCCTCCACCAGTTCAAAGGTATAGGAAAGATCCACCACCTCCTCCTCCTCCTGCAGCTGGTGCTCCTAGTTCAAGCTCTCAAAGGTCTGCCCTATTCAAACTTATCAAAGACATCATGACAGATCTTCCTCTGGTAGCAGTCAGCACAGGCAACACTCTTCAAGAAAACAACATCAGTAGCAACAACAACATCAGCAACAACAACAACATCAGCAACAAAAACATCAACAACATCAACATCAACAAGCTGAAAGTTCTAGAGGATCAACCTCTCATCCTGTTCCTTATGAAGATCCAGAAACAGCCAACACAGCTAGAATGGCCAGGTTCCAGGAACTACTAGGCCTTTCTATGATTAACAAGGCAAAGGCTGAAGGGAAGGATATTTCTGAATACACTACAATGTCCAAATACAGGAGAGAAGAACTGAAAAGTTTTGAAAAGGCTAACAAAATTTTTAATGTTGATGATTATATGAAATTACATCCTGAAGCAGTTGTCCCTAGAGCTACATCTCTGAAGATTATAGGGACTGCTGACATGACAATGACTGTGGAACAAGCTTCAAATCCAAACAGAGAAATAATATTTACCATGCCAGGAGACAAGGGCAAAGATGAAAAGCATCAGGAGAAGAAGCAGAAGAAATGAAATCTGAACTATTTTATTTCTATTTTTCTCTCTTAAATTGTTTCATATTGTCTGAACAAAGCTCTTGTGTAAATATATCTGCTGCATGTGTTAATTATCTCTGCTAGATATATATTTTTCCTGCTTTGTTTACTTTATGTTTTTATTTTGAGTCTATTAGTGACCTCACCTAAATAGGGGGAGATTGTTGGATCCCTAAATTGATTTGGGCTAGGTTCACTAAGCTAGGATGATGTGACCCAATATGTATAGCCAGGGTCATATTTGTGTCCTAGAGTCAAGGCCAAGTCCTCAGTAACAACATCACATGGACAAGCCATCATCAGACTGCCAGAGACTCAAGACTTAGAGTTTTTCCAGAGATTTAGAGATTTCTCAAGAAACTAAGTAAAATGAGTTCGACGTTCGTCGAACTCAGGTCAACGATAGTCGTTCTCAGCTCGACAATCTCAGAGTAAATTCTCTGAGCTAATCTTGGTGAACTTGGTACTCAGGTCGACGAATAATTGGACGCTACAACAACACTTCAAATTCAGAAAACATCAAGATATTCTGAGTCCTTAGTTCAGACTTTGGTCGACAAACTTAGTTCTCAGCTCGACGAACATTATTCTTTGGTCGACGAATCTTTGGACTACTACAACATTCTGTCGAGACTATGTTCTCTAGTCTCAGGTCGACGAACTCAGTTCTCTGCCCGACGAATTCTGGAACCAGAAGACTTGTGTCGACACTCAGAGTATATGTCGACACCAACTGAGTCGACACTAGAAGAACTTATGTCAGCATCCAGATCATCAGTCGACACTTTGGAAATGTTTTTTCGACACCAGGAGTAATTGTGTCGACACACAGAATATTTGAAAACTCCAGAATAGTTGCTGAACTCCAGTCGACGAACACATTTACCAGATCGACGAACTTCAGACACAGAATAGGCAAAATTCAAAAGAGACAGCAGTTCAGTTTCCAGCTCGACGATCATGGAACTCAGCTCGATGAACAGAAGTCGTTTGGTCGACGAACATAACATCTCAGCTCGACGAACTGTGGAATCAGTTCGATGATTTATGTCAACTGTTCGACGATTCCAGATTAAGTCATTTCCAGCCCTGTCCCCACGATTATTGCAATAATTCCTTGGTAATCAATGCTCTAACATTCTCTGAATATAACCGTTAGAGGAGCATTGATTAGGATATTCTCCAAGATTTTTGTTTGCCATTTTTCCACGGTACAGTTGGAGAAATTATTCAATGCTGCTTATTCTCTCCGCCATCATCATTGAATGAAGAAGGAATTCAAAATTCAAAACACCAAGTTCCCCAGCAAAATATAAAAAGAGATTTTTCTCTTTTCTTATATACAGTACAGAGACAGAAAAGATTATTCCTTCTTTCATCAAAAGATATTCTGAAGCAGATCTTCATCAGCTTTCTCAGTCTGTCAGTAATTTGAAGAAGAAGCAAGAAGAACACATTTCTTAAATCAAGAGTCTTCCTGTTCTTCTTCTCCAGGACCTTGCTAAGACATTCAAGCACCATCAGTCTAAAGCTCCGGGATCAAGTCTCTCAACTGAAGGCCTATCACCCTGTGCAAAGCTCTAGTTCTCCTGAACTCTTCTACATCTCAGGGGGAGCTTTGACATCATCACTGAATCCACATAGTCTTCTCATTGTGATTGAGAAAAGAAGACTTCCATCACTCTCTCATCCCCACCTCTGTAAAGGGTTGTCATCTCCCTTCAAAAGTGATTCCTGGTTACAAGTCACCTGATCAAAAGACTTGAGGATTTGGTTTTTGAGCACCTGATCAAAAGCTCATTGGTGTCAGGCACCTGATCAAAAACCTGAGTGGATTCCTACTAGGGTGGTAGAAGAGTGGATGTACCCAAGTTGGGGAACCACTATAAAATTTCTTGTGTCGTCTGGTTTCCCCTTTTCTTTTGTTCTTGTTGTGCTTGTGCTTTAGGTTTATTGTGTGCTAGCTATATTAATTTATGCACTTTTAATTTACAGCAAAAGCTGTAATAGCTGTTAAGAATTTTTTTTAGAATACTCTATTCACCCCCCCCCCCTCTAGAGTATTTCAGATCTAACTCTCACTTTCAGAATATATTGGAGATTGATATCTCCATGCTCCACATGCTTCGGATGAAGTGGTACTGTAGCTCTATGTGCTTTGTCCGGCTGTGAGAAACTGGGTTGTTGGCTATTGCAATTGCACTAGAGGAGTCACAAAACATCAGAATGTTCTTAAACTTCATATTGTAGTCTTCACATTGGTTCTTTATCCATAATAATTGTGCATAACAACTGTCAACAAAAATGTATTCTGACTCGACTGTTGAAATTGCGACACAATTTTGCTTCTTGCTGCTCCATGAAATGGGCCTCCTTCCAAGGAATTGGCAAGTCCCGGAAGTGCTCTTTCTATTATCTTTGGTTCCTGCAAAATCTGCATCTGAAAAACCAATTAGTTCGCTATCATTACTTCTTGGGTACCATAAGTCAAGATTTGGTGTACCTTTAAGGTATCTCAAAATCCGCTTTGCAGTTGCGTAGTGAGATTTCTTAGAGTTCACTTGAAATCTAGCACACACACACATGTTGAAAACATTATGTCCGGTCTACTAGAAGTAAGATGGAGCAAGGATCCAATTATGCTTCTGTACTTGGTTTCATCAAAAGGTTTCCCTTTCTCATCCTTGTCCAGAGACATAGCTGAACCCATTGGAGTCCTCATAGACGTTGTGTTCTCCATTCTGAATTTCATAATTAACTCCTTGGTGAATTTCGTCTATCAGATAAAAATTTCATCTTCAGATTGTTTCACCTGAAGTCCTAAGAAATACTTCAGCTCTCCCATACTGCTCATTTCGAACTTCCCTTGCATACGTTTGGAAAACTTTTTGCAGATGTTGTTGTCAGTAGAGCCAAATATGATGTCATTGATATAGATTTGCACTAGCAAAATCTTGACTTTTATTTCCTTAAGAAATAATGTCTTATCCATCTTTCCTCTTGTGAACTTGTTCTCAAGAAGAAAGTTAAATAGTGCTTCATACCAAGCACGAGGAGCATGTTTCAAACCATATAAAGCTTTAAATAAAAGATAAACGTGCTCATGATAGTTAGAATCAACAAATCTGGAGGTTGTTCCACATACACTTCTTCCTTTATGTCACCATTAAGGAAGGCCGACTTCACATACATCTGATAGACAGTGAAGCCCTTAAGTGCTGCATATGCTAGGAACAACCTGATTGCCTCCAGCCTTACCACTGGAGCATACGTCTGATCGAAGTTGATTCCATCTTCTTGTCTGTATCCCTTGACAATGAGTCTGACCTTGTTCTTTATAATTGTACCATCTTCGTCCATCTTGTTCCTGTAGACCCCATTTGTTCTGATAACGTTCTTCCCTTTGGGTCTTGGAACAAGCTTCCAGACTTGGCAACGCTTGAATTAATTCAGTTCTTCTTCCATTGCCATTACCCAAGATGCATCTGAGTTTGCTTTCTCAAACTTCTTTGGTTCATCCTGTGATAGAAAGATCAAATATAAATTTTCATTAACTGTACATCTACGAGTTCTGACACCATCACTGGGGTCTCCTATGATTTGATCCATTGGGTGTTCCTTTAAGTGTCTGAGCTTTAGAGTTATTGCATCTGGAGCTTCCTCTACTACTGGAGTGACTTCATCAACTTGAATGATATCTTCATCATGGTCATCAACCCCTCCAATTGGGGTTGGAGTGGAGATCTTGATGAACTTTTGAACTTTTTCTTCAGTTGCCTCATCAAATTTTAATTCCTTTAGTCTTAAACCTGCATCTTCAATAAACACACTAGAAGAGATGCCTTGTAGCAAAGTCATCTCATCAAATACAACATTGATAGATTCTTCTACAACTAGAGTTTTCTTATTAAAAATCTTATATGCCTTACTATGACTACTATAAACAACGAAAATACCTTCAAAACTTTTTTCACTGAATTTAGTGGTGTGATACTTCTCATTGTTAAGGATGAAACATTTACTACCAAAGATTCTAAAATATGAAACAGTCGGTTTCCTACCCTTTAGTAGTTCGTGAGGTGTCTTATTATGGTTCTTGTTTATGAGAGCTAGATTTTGCACATGATATGCAGTGTTGACGGCTTCAACCCAGAAATATTCCAATAGTGATGCATCACTCAACATGATTCTGCAAGCCTCAATGAGTGTTTTATTCCTTCTCTCAACAACTCCATTTTGTTGAGGAGTACGAGGAAAGGAAAACTCATGAAAGATACTTAGACTTTCACAGAATTCTGTCATGGCCTCAGACTTGAACTTTGTTCTATTGTCACTTCCAATTTTGAATATGGAACAGTTGTATTCATTCTGGATCTACCTGACAAAATTAGTAAAGATATCAAAGGTATCTGACTTGTGTTTTAGAAAGAATACTCATGCAAAGCGAGAGTAATCATCAACAATAACCACTGTATTATCCTTAACTCCCAAACTTCTAGTTTGCAGTGGACCGAACAAGTTCATATGAAGTAGGTGTAAACACCTATTAGAGTTTTTGCCAATAATGCTTTTAAAGGTAGCCCTTGTTTGCTTGCCTTTTACACATGCGTGACAAGGTCTATCTTTGACACACATAACAATGGGGGTGTCACGTACTAAATTAAGAGAAAATAATTTATTAATAGTTTTGTAATTTATATGTAATAGTCTCTTGTGTCATTTGTCACCAAGAGACGCGCTATCTTTTGCCAAAAAACACACTAGCGTAGAAGAGTGTATGCAAATAAAATTTAAACAAAATATATTTCTACTACGAGTGCCTGATAGAATCGTTTCCAAGTTATCTACCGATTTTATCAAGCACTTGTCTACATGAAATTCTACTATGTATCCTTTATCACAGAGTTGGCTTATGCTTATAGGATTGTGTTCCAATCCTTCAACATAAGCCACATTTGAGAAGGATACACTACCATTAGTAATCATATCGTAGCCTTTTGTAATTCCTTTGTCAGAACCTCTAAAGATGACCTTTGGCCCATTCATGACTAGAGAGTAATTCTAGAGTAGGATTCTAGCCCCGATCATATGCCGAGAACATCCACTGTCCAAATATTAGATAGGAGTTTTGGTGGACTTTGGACATACCTGCATTCACAGATCCATTTGCCTTAGGAACCCAAACTTGTTTGGGCCTTGGTCTCTAGTTAGCATACTCCCCTTACGTGTGTTAACATTGTGAGTGGTCTTTCTCACATTATTAACTTGAGGAGTTACATAATATTTGGGGTTAAACCAGCAATCTATAGCAAAGTGACCAACTTTGCCGCAACACCAACAGTCAAACCTGTTATATCTTCGCCTAAAGTTCTCCTACTTAACCTTTTGAGAGTGTGGTCTAGCAGGGGCAGCAGAATTGGAGGTAGAAGCTTCGTGGTGATAGCACTCACATGACTTCTTCTCCTTAAGAGGCTTTTCCACAACAGGTTTAACTTTTGGAGCCTTCTTGATGTTATGACCATGACTATAAGGGCCATAGCTCTGAAGAGTGTGTAAGACCCTTTTTTTCTTTTTCGAACCCAGGGGTCTTATGCCCAGAACCGCCGTTTTGCGTTGGCTCCGACTCTCGTGAAGGCCGCCACTACAAAATATCGATTCTGCCGGCCTTTTCAATCATCAATGAGAGTAGTAATCATAAACTGAATTATAATTGAGTCCGCAAACAACATATATAATGAGAAACCACAACAACTATTAGTCATAAACACTAAGTCTTATCATCCCCTACCCCTACCCCATGACTCCTAGGCACCGAGCGGTGAGGAGGAGAGGGAAGCTATGAAGGTGGAGAGTAAGCAAAGCAGGTGACGGTGGAAATATTCTAGCAGTTAATTTATAATGTATAAACAACTAAGGAAGAAAGGTACAAACTAGCAGTTCTACAATAGTAAGAGTAAAGTAAACAAGTAGAGTAAAGCAACACTGGTAGGAAAAACATTCTAAGGAGTAAGTAACCTTAACTTATATGAATGCCCATACAAACTTATAAGTTAAGGGGTCTTCTGCAAGGCTCCCATCATATAAAAAGTCTCATACTAATTTATACATTGGGGTGTCGGTTGTATGCAAGTATGAGTGTAGTGATATGGTATGCCATGATTCATGCAAGTGCAACTCACACACATGACTCTATACGCACAGACCTTTAGTTCCTCCTATTTGGGCAACTAGCTTCACTCCCAGGAACCTCCGTAGTGGTAAACAGAGACAGTTGGTCGGGCCCCCCCACTCTTAGGCGTGTATCCACACTACCAGGCCTAGCCCTTACGTAAACCTCTAGAAGGACACAACCTAGAGTCTCCGCGTACTATACAGGCCATATCCACCATACTTTCTTTGGCCAAATGTCCCACACTGCCGAGTCAACATATCGACTTAAGTGTGAATGACCGTCCAATACTGAATACCCACCATCTTATTTGTATCCAAATCCTTCCGAGCCACCGGCTCCCCGGACTATCCCGTCTGTTACATCTACCTTCCGGACCTACCGTTCGGATGGTTAATCAATATAACCTAACCAACCTCCCGAGATACCAGTGTGTGTGAATGTGAAACCCTAGTTATGCTAGTTGCTCTTGTAGTTTATTATTCCTACTGTTTAGGTTAGCCCAGGACTGCCCAAGGTATTCCCCGTGAAGGGCTCTCGAGGGCACTATGAACTATGATAGTTGTTGAAGCTCATCGTTCCCTTTATCAAGACACTTACTATTATTGGTTGTTACCCAACTCCCAATCCCTTTAATGTTACACTGGATCTAACCCTAGTGTATATTGACTCTTTCTCTCTCCACGGGGAAGACGATGTTTCGTCGACCCCGAGCACCTTTTAACACTAGTCAAACCTCCCACTCCTCATCACGACTCCCGATGATAATCTCATATCACTTACCAGATCAATACACTAATATCTCAAATCCCTAGGTTCATTTTGTACCATATTATGATTTCTGTAGTTTTTACTAAATGTAGACCATCCTAAGCTATATGATGTATACAATGGGAGGTACTCCAAATTATCATCCAAAATCCCTATAATATTTATTGGAGGTCTATCATGGCATTATTAGACTAAATCCAGAAGTTTATAATTTTCCTAATTAATTTGATAATTTATTTAATTTCCAAAGAGATCCAAATGCCTTAGTTTGAACATGAAGTACTATTTTCATGCATGCAAAATATTCCACAAAATTATGATAATTAAAAGACAACTATTTATCCGTAAATTCAAGGTCTCCAAATTTTCAGTATGACTTAAACCTCTAAACATAATTTTTGAACATAACCTACATTCACCAAATTAAAGAGAAAAGTACTCCCAATATACTTCTACAAATTTTGAGAAAATTCAAGAATGAATATAAAGACATATAAACACTCCAGATCAAGTTTCATAATTTATCAGTGAATAATGAACTCTATACTTGATTTTCTCATAATGATCCAAGTTAACAGGTTAATAAACTAAGTACAACAATTATTCATCTACAAATTGCAATAAAATTCCCATATGAGCATATTGACCTAAAAACACTACTGATCAAGTTTCATGATTTTCCAATAAAAAGGGGAGCTCTAAATCTATTATAGATCATATTCCCATATTTATATACTTGTGAAGTAAGTACTGAAAATTTACATCTAAAATTACAATAAAATTCACGTATGATTATAATGGTCTAAAAATCACTCTGCCCCAATTTCATAATCATCTAATGGATATTAAGATCATAATAAAAACATAATTAATTAGAGCTAATATTGGTATTACAAAGGTGATACTAAAATTATTAATCTGAAATTCCCAATAAAATTATCCAAGGCTTATAATGACATTATGACTACACTACCTAAGTTTCAGAACTTTTCACATAGTTCTAATTATCTATCCTTCAATTTTAATGATTGTGACCTAAACTAGGGTTACAGTTTTGAGGCGCTTAACCATCTCCAAATCCTCTAAGATTTTCACCAGAGGGCTTTAGCTATGCTAATGTCCTCTCTACCAAATTTCAAGTCTATACAAGGGCATTTGACCTCATGCCCTTCTCAAACCACCAAAGTCCAAACATAGGGTTTGAACTTGGGTCCTAGGGCAAATCTACCCTAATCCACCCCATCTCCCATGATAGGGTGTCCATGGTCATAACAAACCAGAGGACAAAGTTTCAGCCTCTGTTGACATGATTTCGCCACCCAAATCCACAAAGTGCACTTTTGACCTAAATACCCTTTTTAGGGCAAAACTAGGGTCTGCTCATTTCCCAACCAAATCAACTCAAAATGAGGTGAAACTTTATACATAACCTCCTGATGACCCTAAGGACCACTCACCAAAATTTGGGAGGGTCTGGAGGTCATTAAGTCTTCCAATTAATTTACCCTAGGATTATTAAATAATTTAAAATACTATAGAAAAGTATCTCCAAAAATACACATTTTTGGACAGGACCTCGGTATAAGTTAGAGTGACTCCCTGTCCAAATTCAGGTCATTTGGACAAGTGATGAAGTGGGGACACTCATTTTAGTTTCTGTCTAATCCTCGGTATAACTTTTTCAGATTGAGCCTCTAAGTATTTTTAAATTAATTCCCAAAGTAACTGATTATAAGTTACAAAAAATGCATAAATTAAAATATAAATCATATGATCCCTGCACTAATCTTGACGCAGATCGGGCGGCTGCCGGTCATCTTCAACCTCCAGCCGACGGGTGAGATCTACCCGTCCTGGAGCCTCTTCCAGCCGCCATAGCCGGTCATCCGGCCACCTCCCTGGCCGGCCACCGCCGCCACCACCTTTGCTGAGGTGGGGGCCATCGACTGGAGGAGGCACTGCCGTCGGAGGGGCCTATTCCGGCGAACCCAACAAGATGAATTTCACGGAAAAATCATGGAGAATCTCCACCTGGTCTGGTTCAATTGAGCCCGATTCTTATTCATAATGAGTCCTATGATCTACCCATGGATGAAGGAGAAGGGGAGGACCATGTTTGCGTCTTGGAGATGCGTTGATCGCCGGGATGCCATTGGTCGTGGAGGAGTCACCGGAGTTTTGCAACTGTACAGTGAAGTTTCTCAGGATCGTCGGGGCAAGGGTGGAAACAAAAGCTTGGTGTCCAGTGAAGCTTTTAAAATGATAAAATGGGGGAGGGGAGGGGTATAATTGGTGGTGGTCATTAATTCTCCCTTAAGGTGAATTTCGGCCATGGTGGTGGGGGATGAATGTGGGCTCAATCCAGCCAGGAAATGACTGGAAACTTCTCCTCTTTCCCAGAGGAGTTGAACCTAGCCCTTAATGTAGGGAGGAGAAGGGCCTTCCTTCATGGCACCATTAATAGCGATGAATAGGATTTCTTGGCCATGGTGGTTCTGAGCATCCAGTTAATGAAAAGGGCTAGAAAAGCTCTTGATCTTCTTAGAGCTATTAGGGGAGATGAAGCAAGCAAAGAAGAAGGGCCCTGGGCTTCCCTATGTCATGAATGGTCTTTACCTCCTTTTCTCTCTCCTCCATTAAAGAGGAATTTGGAGTTTTCTCTCTCCTGCCCTTCATGGCTGAATTATATCATGGCACTAGACTAAATGTAGCCCACTAAGCTATTATAAAGTGGTTAGGGAGTGGTTAGCCCAAGTGGCTAGGGGCTTGAGCTTGGGTTAGCCCTTTTTGAGCTAAGTTTGACTTGACCTAGCCTTGGGTTGACATTGGTCAAATTGAGCTTTTGAGTCACCATCAATGGGTCCTTGGTGACCTATTGACCTCCCTTAGGGTCTAGGTAGGGATGGGTAGGGTTGACTTGGCAACTTGAAGGTCACTTGTCCTTTATTAAGGGCACTTTGACCACTTTGAGGCTAGAATTGACTTGGGTCAACTTAGCCACTAAGGTTGACCCCAATGGGTCCTTGGTGACCCATTGACCTCACTTTAGGGTTAGGAGGGCATGAGTGGGGTCCACTTGGCTAGGGTAAGGTCAATTGACCCTAAGTAGGCTAGTTTGATCCATTTAGGGTTAGAGTTGACTTAGGTAACTTAACCACTTTGACCGCCCATAGTGGGTCCTTAGTGGCCTTATGGACTACCCAAGGTGTTAAGGGTGTTGTGGCAGGGTCATGGGATCAAGTTGTAGCCCTAAAGTCAAACCTTAGGTCTAAATGTTGAGGATGAGCTATAGGCAAACCAAGGTGATTTTTTCACCTTGGGCATTGCCCACTTGGTTTAGAGCTTTTGATGGTTTTGTCATGACCTAGTCATGACAAAACAAAATCCTAGGGGTCTAGTTGTTTGAGGGATGTTACAAATCCCAATATATAAAATAAAAATTTCGTCCCCGAAATTAAGGTTAAGCCTACGGGGGTTTCTACTGAAATAAAAGAAACTTGTAACATCCCTAAGGTTTAAGGTATACTTGACTCGAAGAGCTCTGGGTACTTTTGATGCATCAAGTCCTGTGTCTCCCATGTATGCTCATCCTGCCCATGGTTTCTCCACAGAACCTTGACTAGCGGAACATTCTTGCATCGCAAGACCCGCACTATCGTGTCATCGATCCTGATTGGCACCAAGCTGACTGATCGATCTGAGGCCACCAGACCGTCACCTGTGGAAATCAGCTGCCCAGGGCGTAGTAGAGCCCTCCATAGTGAGGAGACACTGAAGATGTCATGTCCCGCTAACTCCGGCGGTAGCTCCAGTCTATAAGCCAAGGGGCCGATCCGCTCCAGGATCCTGTAAGGCCCCATATATCTCGGACTGAGCTTCTTCCGCCCGCGAACCCGCGAGACTCCATGTATTGGCCGTATATTCACGAAAACCTGGTCTACCGCCTGGAATTCCACCTAACGCAATGCTCAGCTAGTGAGCATACCATAAGATGCGTGAAAACACAGAAGCAGGTCCGCCAAACGAAGAATCACATCCCCGCCAATGCGAATTTGCCATGAATACCTGCAGGGGTGAGTTCCGCAAAAATAAAAAAAATTAGACAAAATACAAAGAAATACTACAAGTAAGATAGACATGGAAAATAAAAATGCATAAAATCTTAGATAACTACTTGGATTATTGTCCACCCATCATGACTTATTTGGCTAAGGAAAAAGTTCTAGCTAATTGGCCTATGAAAAGAAAAGCGCGCATGTAACTGTTCCATTATCCGTTTCAGTAACGGGTACCGATATGGTGATAAAACAGTTACTCCTCTACCAAAATAAGAATATCTGCCCAACACAGGTAGAGGCAGTAGGAAGTAAGAAGAGGAGGAGCACTAGTCCTCACTCATCTCACCACAAAATAAATCCTTGCCTAGCAAGGCGTCATCAACCACAGATTTGCAGGAGGCGATGGCGACGGCATGAGCACAAGGCTTATCGTCATCCCAACATACCCGTGGAGACTCAACCTGCACAGGCTCAGATAGAGAAGGGGGATCAAGTAATAAAAGAGAAAAAGAACTAAAATAATCAGAAATAGGGGGAGTGGTCTCGGTCTCACTCCCAGCAAGATCCAAGTAGCGATCATCATCGGTATCATACAAATCGTATCGTGGGGAATGCGAGAACTCGAGGTCCGCAGTGGTAAGAGGGAATGCCTCGTCCAATAAGGAGGTGCAAACCTCCGCATCAGAAAGGGGATATTCCTCATACCACATCGGCGCATCCTTAGGCACCAAATCATCCACAAATACGACATCATCAGCCGACTCACAAGAAAAAGGAGTAGCAAACTCAGGCAAAAATTGCGGAGGGGAGAAACTGCTCTCAAAATCAAGCACTGAATGAGCAGGCCCCATTGCAAAATCATCCGCAGACGCCACCCTGTCGACAGGAAAAAACTTTGTGTCCCATACACAAGCGCCTATGGATTCCTGATCCTCTTTTTGCTGGCTAACACAAGAGTGATCGTCATCACTTAAGGGAAACTCATAAAAAGGGATCGAGGGACCCATGAAGGATCTGTATGCAGCGAGAGATTCTTCAGTTATCTTAACGGGTAAAGAATGAGCAAGATGAGTGATGTCAGTGTATGGGCCAGGTAACACCCTGGTAGGCCTATCCACAACAGTCTTCCGCGAATGGGAGGCTGCTGCGCACATGCCCTCAGAGGGAGAAGGCTCACACAAACGAGGGCAATCCTTCAACATGTGGCCTATACCTTGACATAGCAAACACCTAATATAATGCTCGGCATTTAAAACAGCCAAGACGTCAATGTGTCGGCGCAAAGTGTCATAGGAATGGCACTCAGCATCAGAATACATTGCAAACAAAAATATATACCAAAAGTGTGTTATACAACTAGAATAAAAATAGCACGGATCTGCTTTCTAAACCAAAAATCAGAAAAGGGATGCAAAGAAAAATAAGTTACAAATTCTAAAAAGTAAATCAAAGAAGAAACATGCAATGTACAAATGGAAAATGGATTCTATCTCTTATCTCCCTCTCCAAAAACTCACACTACTGTGTTCCCCGGCAACGACAACAAAAACTTGATGCGTTGGACAGCAAGTTTACCGGTCGCACAAGTAATATAAAATGGGTTAATTTCCCCATGTATCGATCTCTTCAAGGAACACAGTAAGGTGGAGTTAATTTCGAGGAGCACTTGATATTGAAGTCCTTAGGCCGGAGTTAACTAAGGGGGGTTTTGATAGTTGTGGAAAAATAAAGTAAAACACCAGCAACTACTCCTATGCAATGCAACTATGCAATGCTTCACCAGGCGGGATGGAAGACTATACGGGCCATTATGCACCGAATCGCTAGGTAGATGAACGAGTAGGCTTGCAGATGAGGTGGTGAGAACGGCAGAATGAGGGTCGAGAGCACCTCTTCGCTACGCACGTCACTAGCAATTGCTAGTGCGACAAGACCATATATGGTGGTGGATGGAAATAAATGCGCTTCTCAAGCAACTAAAGAAGTAAAGCAATACAGAATCACATAGACATGAATCTTATAAAGCATACAACTAAAGAGCGACAACATCTATAAATGAAGTTTTAACATACATGTACAACAAGAAAGCAAGAACAAGTCAAGAGATCGACCGAATCCGAAGTCTTGCTGAGAGTTCACGGAAGGAATCGCCGGATTGTCAATCCGCGTCCTAGCTCGGTCCTCAACTACGTCCGGGGAAGAGAAGGATATCACTACCTGCCAATCGACCTGTCGTCTTCGTGCCACGATTATTGAAGAAAGTTGAAAGCTTCCCTTTGCTTGTTTGTTATGGCGTCAAACCCTACTTGAAGCTCATGGATGAAGAAGGAGGCCGAGAGGAAGCTCCGGCTTTGATTTGCAATTGAAGGCTTGCCCGGAGCTCCTCCCTATGGTGGAGGATGATGAGAAACGGCGGAAGCCTTCCTCGGAGGCAAAAATGGCGGAGAAATGCGTGGGCTCCCAGAATTAGGGCGGAACCTGCATATTTATAGAAAGTAGAAATAACAATGCGCGCGATCACAGGTGCACGACTAGTGGTCGTGCGCATTATGTCCAGTGATCGTGCGTACTGGCATGATAGAACTCAAGAAGGCCTGGGATAATGCTCACGAGCAGTGGCGCATGACAAGTGGTCATGTGCACAGTGTCTAGTGGTCGTGCATTTGCCCCAGGCAGAACTCCAGGAAAAATGGAACCAATGCACACGATCAGTGGCGCACGACCGGTGGTCGTGCACATAGTGTCCAGTGGTCGTATGTTTGCTCGACAGAACTTGGAAATATGAAGAATAGTGCGCACGATCAGTGGCGTATGACCAGTGGTCGTGCGCAATAGATCCGATCATCGTGCGCAGTATTCCTGTTTTCAAACCATCCCGGAACACGCACACGACCCCTGTACCAATAGGAAAGCAAATCACTGATATGTGCAGACATTCCAGGCAATCACAAAAAGGAGTACAATCTATAAAAGTAACAAATATACCTAACCACGGGCCTAAATGTGCACTTCCTATGGAAATAAAGATAAAATGGAATATATATGAAAACGAACTAAAAGTGAAGTGCAATTGTGTGAAAACTAGCCCAAATGAGTCCAAAAACAAGCATATAACTTGGACTCATCAGGCCGCGGATGAGAGAGCAGCCACTCGGTCCACTCTCCCTCGGCCGTCGGCTGCGGTCGAGGGGACGGTCGCAAGGGCTGCTCCCCTTTGGCCACCCGCCGTAGCAGGAAGAGAGACCGCTTGGGCCGCTCCCTTCCTCGGCCACTGGCCGAGGCCGATGGAGCTGCCGCCCAGGCTGCTCTCTCGCTCGACCACAGGCTACGGCTGGGCCAGCAGCCGCGCAGGCCATGAACAAGGGAGTGGCTGCCCAGGCTACTCCATCCCCCGTGTTGTATCGGCAGGCGCCCTTAGAATGGGGTGAAGAAGGGTCAACAAATTTTTTTCTTAAACAAATTTTCCTTCATGAGCTAATTGCTAAAATCAAAGCTAATTTTTCATAATCAAAGATTAACACTTCAAAAAACATAAGAATAAGAATGATGATACTTTATTTCGCAAATGTTAAAACAAAATGCAACGTATCTCTATAAAGCTAAAGATCAAGGTTATGAAAAATACAAACTTTTGTTTCACTCGTCCTTCTAACAAGAACCGACCGGCTATAGGGTATCTCACCCTAGATCTTGCTACTACCCTCGCCCTAGATCTCACCATGATCTAGTCGCTACACACAATTTAGCAAAAATTCCCTAAGTCACACAAGGACCTAGACATCACACACAAGGCCGTGATTTCCTCCTAAGACACACACAGACTTAGACGCCACACACAAGGTGGCGATTTCTCTATCAATTATAATAAAGAAATAAATAATGACAAAGAACACTTTTCGAAATTAAAACTCCCTCTTAATGTAGCGCTGAAGATGCCAACGAATCCTTATCAGGGATGCTTCAGATGTTGTGTATGAATCGTTGCTTTTCCGCGCTTGAACCTTCTTAGGAAGATGGAGATTTTTCTGAATGTTGCAGCTCTCTGGACAGGATACACAGGAACACTCCAAAAAGTCAAAATCATAATCTCCTGAGAAAAATGAACCTCTTTTATATTTTAGCGCTATCGCTCGGCGATACTGGGTATCGCGTGCAAGCGATATCCTCTCTGGCTGCCACGTGTCCCATGATTTGAAACTTCTGTGGGCTGAATATGTCGTGGCCAATCGTGCACTATTGCCGAACCGATATTGATATCGTCGGGCGATATTGACTGTGACTGCATGCCGTGAAGATAATATTGTAACTTCCAATTGAGCTATCGACTGTCGGCGATAGTGGTTATCGCTAGGCGATATTGCAAAAACTCATCTGTTCAAACCCAAATCAAACCTCAAATGATTTTAGTGTTAGACCTGTGATATCTGCATATCATAAACACCCTATGATCAAAAACAAACAAGATTTGTTATTAACAAACCAAGAAGCGTGGAACACATGCTTCAACAATCTCCCACTTTTGATAATAACAAATCCACTTTGAAAGAAATCATGAATGACCTATAAATTGATAGAAAAAATGTGATTAACAAGATGGAGCATTTGTATGTGCATACACTCCTCTTGGATGTACTCCCCCTACATATGTACTCCCCCTAAATAGAAGTAAATAGGACCATTGATTTTTTTAGTTTTAAAATTAAAGTAATCCTAATGAAGTAATCCGAAGGAATGATTTCTCCAAAAATTCTCCCCCTTTTGGTATTATCAAAAGAAATAGCAGAGTGATTGCGGATGCAAAACATGAAAAACCACAAAGAGAAAATCAAGTGTGGAACATGTGAAAAAATGTATGGTGATGATTAATGTGAGTGAACACAAACATTGGTGAATTCATACAGTTATATCATAATTATATACACTAGTGAACTTAATTAGAATCATTGACCATCCAATTCTCATGAGAAGAAATGTTAGAGATGATAATGCAGTGTACAAGTGAAAGTTAGAGGAAAATTTCATATGTAGAAACTTAAAACTTACATGAACACGGAAATATTAAAAAAACCAACCAAGAAATACACACAATTAACTGTACTTGTACCCAAGAATTCTGAGCATAAAGATTAATTGAATAGCCATATAAAGTTTACACAAGACTGAAAGTATCTAGCGTCTACCTATATCACCTAGAGGGGGTGAATAGGTGATGTTTGTGTCTATTTGTGGAATAAAAATTATCTTAAAGAACAAGCACACAAACACAAAGATTTATAGTGGTTCCCTGTATTGGGTACGTCCACTGTCCCACCTCGCCTAGCTACTACAAAGGGTAAGATTTGGGTACTTCACCTTTCTCAGATTATACCAATTTTACACCTCGGAGCGACGCTCCTACACCTAGATCCACAACTGAATCTACACCTCAATCCACAAACCGGATCTACAAACTTGATCCGCTAACGGATCTAAACTCGGAAGAATAAACTTCCTACAATCTCGAAGACAAAGCTCCTACAAAGGTTAATACAAGATTTACAAGTACAGTAAAAAGTCTGTACTTCTAGATCTGAAAACTTCAAGGGTATTCCTTCTTGAAACTTGAAAAACTTGATGAAGAAGGTTGAGGAAGAAAACCGAGAAGGCTGATCTAAAAAATAGGATCCGACCCGATCAAATGGATGTTGAAGAATCTTGAATCTTGGACCTGTCGAATCATTTCTCTTGTTGAATCGCTGGATCAGAGAAGAATGTCGAAGAAGACGGAGCATGCGACTTATCCCGATCTTGAAGAATTGCAATGCAATTCTGATTTTGATTCTAATTAGGGTTAGCGAATCCTTGAAATGACTTTATATAGATCATCGTCCAACGGTTAAATGTCATAAAGGAATGATCCATGTGGATCAATCATACTAAACTTGTATTATAATTTGAAAGCCCGTCTGACAATTTAAAATAAAAAATATGCAATGACATTTCTCGAAAAAAGTACATTTCTCGAGAAAACATTTGCTTTCTCTATAAAAGACTTGACTTTCTCGAGAAAAGACTTGATGAAATTTCTGTGAAGAAAATTACTGTTTTCTCGAGAAGAATATTATTTCTCGAGAAAGTGACTTAGTGCATTTTTAGAACTGGAGCCAGATTTCTCGAGAAGAATATGATTTCTTGAGAAATGAATTGCTTTCTCGAGAAATGATCTAACCTTCTCGAGAAATTCACTTAGCGAAAATTCTGAGAACTGAAGATTTGACTTCTCGAGAAGAATTGATTTCTCGAGAAGAGTACTTAGCTTCTCGAGAAATGGACTTGATTTCTCGATAACTATATTCGTTTTGCGAGACATGAACTAGGTTTCTCGAGAAATCTTCAGGAACTTTCTCGAGAAAAAGGACTTGGACAGATTTTGATTATTTTCCGAGAAGACTTAATGTTTCTCGAGAACAACTATGCTTTCTCGAGAAATAGACTTAGACTTCTCTAGAAACATGTTCCTTTTCTCGAGAAATGGACTTGAAGAAATTTCTAAAATGTTCTTTTATTTTACATTGGAAACCAGCAACCCTTCCCTAATTCCATTTCGTTAGTACTTGAAAATGAAGTGCATCCCAGTAGAGAGGTTACACATGAGCCAACATCATGGATCACATAATGAGAGATTACATTGTATGGTCCAGTGTTTAGTGACTTATTGTAAACTGACATTGGTCTACACTTAACAATACTGACCTGCAAGCACTCAACTAAAAGATAGCATCAAATACATACTTAATTCATCTTATTTCAAGGGTGACTTCATACAAATCTTGGTTATTGTGGATACAATACCCAACAAAGATACTTTACAATTCTGTCCAAGGTGCTCAACCTCACAATGCTTATTAAGACTTATCAGGAGGGTGAGTAGTGCTTGGTGAAGGTTCCTAGTCATCCCATTTTTTTATTTTTTATTGTATTACTATTTTTTGTATTTTTGTATTTTGCATAAGAATAATAAACTGTTGCTTGTAGGCTTTACATAGGACTCTGAATTCACTTATGCGACAATATATGATAAGCAAATATGAATTGTGAAAGAAAACAAGGATAAAACACTAGTTTTATCATGAATTTTCAGTGGTTATTGTAGAACACTCACAATTCACATATGTAGTATGATAAATACATATGAAAATTTTCACAATTGTATGTGAGAGAGCATTATCATAACTAGAATATTTCTCATACATAGAGGCATGCAAAAATTATTTCTCAAGTAAAATACAATAGTTGAGTTGTATAGAAGAAATGATAATACAAGTTTGAATATGACACAATGTTTGAGCTACACCATATAAGTGAACATACATTGTATAATGCCTAAACACGAGAAAGGAAGACTATGATGCAGTCATAGGAATATCAAGACCAAAAAAATAACACAATAGCAAATCTGGGATATCGCCAGGCGATATTGGATACCGTCAGGTGATATTGGATACCGCCAGGCGATATTGGATACCGCCAGGCGATATTGGATACCGCCAGGCGATATTGGATACTGCCAGGCGATATTGGATATCGCAGATCGACGATAGCGCAGAATTATAAATACCTCTAGATCTAGAGTCAAATCACCATTTGGAACATTTTTTTCCCTAAGCCCTCGAGCGAAACCTTGTCCCGATGCCGGTGAACTCTCCAAACTAAGTTATGATTGGGATTTTTGTTTCCTTTCTTTAGGATTTGATGATTCAAATGTTTGGAGAAATGATTTCATGAAATTTTAGGGTGGAAAATTTCAGTTCTTAGGTTGTTTTGCTAGGATTAGGGAAAAACCTAAAATTATATTTTTGAGAGAAGAGATTTTAGATCCAAGGGATTGATGAAATGCAAACATAGATCTAGGAGTGTGAAATACACCAAAGCATAAATCTAGGTTTGTAAGAAGAGATTTCCAAAAAAAATTGAACTTTTGAAGAAGAACATGATGAATAGTAGTTGTGAATTTTTTTCTTGAATTTGTTAAGGCAAATCGGAAATAAAATGATATACGTGTGAGATTTTGTAAGTAGGGATCTTGAAATATGGAATAGCACGGTGAAATCGTAAATTTTTCAATTTCCACTATCGTCCGACGACATTGTGTATTTCCTGGCGATATTAAAAATTTCTAAAAAAAGCGTGTTTTACTGTTTGTAGATATGGCTTCTAGTTCTAAGGTCAGGAGAAGCATAAGTATTGATACTCATACTGCGTACCAAACATTTCCAAGGATTGAAAATGTAAACCTCAGTGTGGTTAAATTGATTGAATTTGATCAAATCCGGCACACACATATCCACGGCCTACTAGCTATGGCAGGTATAACATCAGTCATACTTCCATATATGTTTTCTTTGGCATTAATTAGAGAATTTTACAACCACCTAAGGGATCCAAATTTTACTGAATTGAATGGGGAAGTAAGATCTAAAATTCAACGACAGACTATTAAAATCACTCACCATGACTTAAGGGATGAGTTTGGTTTGATTAAACGTGATTATTTGCTGAATGTTGTGGAAAACTACCGGAAAGATAGGGATTGGACACTTTTGAATATGGTTTTACATGGTAATTCCATTAAAAACCTAATCCAATCCATAACTACACTTACTCCCGATGCACGTTTAGTGCAGGATATCTTGAGACATACGATTATGCTTAAGTCTGGGGACGCTAGAAAGATAACAACTCAGCTGTGTTATGTTACTTACATGATTCTGGAGAGGGAGCCATTTGACGTGGCGGACTTAATTTTATCCATTATTCGGTACACGTATAGACTTAAGAATCCTATGTGGAAGAAATTGAATACTCTGCCTATGGGTGTTATCATCCAACATATCCTATACAAGAAATACAGTTGGATTGACCAGGAATTCTACTTTGATGATTGTGCACCTATAGTGTTTTATACTGGCACCACTCATACTTGTGTACGTGGGTCATAAGATAGATCCATGCAGTATAGTGAACCCTCTTCGAGCATTAGAAATCCACCACTCTCAAGAGGTGGATCACTGCGAGAAGGACTGGATGACTTGCGAGAGTCATTCGAGGAACATAATCGGGAAGTGAAAAAGCATCACACAGGAATGCAGAAATTTATTAAATTTCTGACAAACATCCTTAAACTGAAACCAACTCCGGCAGAGGCGGCAATGTTGGAGAACCCGGACATGGAGCCTCCACGACAGTCTATGCGATGACCTCGTCAGACACGGAGCAGCGGTCAAAGCTCCACTAAAGAACGAGAGGATACCAGTGTTGGGGATAGCGGAGATTTCTGAGGTTCGGACAGAAAATGGCTTTTGGGGATATCGTCAGGCGACAACTAGTAATGTCGGGCGATAGTGAATTATATGTTATTTCTTGTTTCTATATTTGGTGATGAACAAGTATTTGTAATAATTTCAGGGAGCTATGTTGTGTTTGTAATATGTTTGTTATTTTAAGTTTAATTATAAATTTTGTTTTAATGTTTTAATTTTTTTAAATATTTTTTTTATAATCCTTATGTGAATTCATCAGCTTGAAATATCTAGGTTTCCTAATTCTAGTCTTAGCATTGAAAAATGGAAATCTGGATGTGATTTTGTGAAAATATTTGTAAGTTGTGAATATATGCTTATAAAATTAACCTTTACTGAATTTTTTCTTTATATGGTCTCTAATAAAATTATGGCGAACATCTATATGTTTAGATCTAGAATGATGAACCGGATTATTAGTTAAATCAGTTGCACCTTTATTGTCACACTCTAATTCTATAGTTTCTTGATGTATTCCAAAGTTTTCTAAGGTTTGTTTCATCAAAAGAGCTTGTGGACAACTACCTAGTGCAATGTATTCGGCCTCGGTAGTGGATAGGGCAATAGAATTCGGTTTCCTACTTGACCATGAAATAAGTGATGGGCCTAGAAAGTGACAAGTGCCATTAGTGCTCTTACGATCTAATGAACATCCAGCATAATCGGAATCAGAATAACCATGCAAAATGAAAATATCATTATGTGGATACCACAAACCTATTTTAGAAGTACCAATAAGATATCTAAAAATACGTTTAACTGCTTTTAAATGTGATTCTTTGGGATTTGCCTGAAATCTAGCACATAAGCAAACTACAAATATAATAACAATTATAGATGCGGTTAAATATAAAAGTGATCCTATCATTCCTCTATATAATGTCTGATCTACAGATATTCCACTTTCATCTTTTCTTAGTTTCAAAGAAACACTCATAAGGGTATTTGCTTGCTTTCGATTTTCAAATCCAAATCTTTTCAAAACATTATGATTATACTTAGATTGACAAATAAAAATACCATCATATCTTTATGTAATTTGAAAACCCAGAAAATAAGTAAGTTCTCCTACCATGCTTATTTCAAATTCATTTTTCATAATTTTTACTACATTATCACATAACTCTTCATTAGTGGCTCCAAAAATAATGTCATCAACATAAATTTGCAAAACTATTAAATCATCATGAACATGCTTAATGAATAGTATACAATCAGCATTACCCATATGTAATCATTTTTAATAAATATAAAGTCAATTTATCATACCATGCTCGGGGTGCTTGCTTTAAACCATAAAGGGCCTTTTCTAATTTATATATATAATCAAAAACGTTTTCATTAATAAAACCTGTACGTTGGTCTACAAAACCTCTTCCTTAATATACTGTTAAGAAAAGCAGTTTTTCCATCCATTTGAAATAATTTAAATCTTTAAAGCTAGCAAATGCAAGAAAAATTCTAACTGCTTCTAAACTTGCTACGAGTGCAAAAGTTTCATCAAAATCTATCCCCTCAATTTGAAAATATCCTTTTGCTACAAGTCTAGATTTGTTTCTAGTGACCCTAGTTTCACTATCCATTTTACTTTTTAAAATCCACTTTACACCTACAACAGGATGATTTGAAGGTCTTTCTACAAGTTTTCAAATCTTATTACATTCAAATTAACCAAGTTCTTCATTCATAGCTAAAAACTAAGAATCATAATTTAAAGTGGTCCACACATCTTTTGGTTATATATCAGATACAAAATAATGGTTTGAGAATAAATCATGTAAGGATAAATGAGTACTTACCTCTCTTGATGGTTCTTCAATAACCAAATCTTGCAGATGATCTTTTGAAAATTTCAGTTCACTTGGAGGCACATATTTTTCCTCTTCTACTTCTTATTTATCTTCTTCATCATCTTCTTTATCTCTAAGTATTTCATCATCATCCGACTTTAGTGGAGGAAAAGGTTCTTCATCATTATCTGCATGGCTAGTTTCTACACAAGCGGGAAGTTCATCAAATTTAACGTGAATTGATTCTTCAAGTATTTGTGTTCTCTTATTAAAAATTCTATAAGCTCTACTAATCGAAGAATAACTAATAAATATGCCTTCATCACATTTTTCATCAAATTTTCCTAATGTGTCTTTATTATTCAAAATGAAACATTTACAACTAAAAACTTTAAAATAAGATACTTTCAGTTTCTTTTGAAAATATAATTTATAAGGTGTTAATTTCAAAAATGTTCGAAACATAACACGATTAATAATATAACATGCAGTATTTATGGCTTCGACCCAAAATGATTTAGGTAATTTGTATTCAGATAACATAGTGCGAGCTAGTTCTTGAAGAGTCCTATTTTTCCTCTCTACTACACCATTTTGTTACGGTATATGAGGTGCAAAAAATTCATGTTTAATTCGCAACTCATTACAAAAAGAAGCAAATCTATCATTATCAAATTCACCTCCATGATTTGAACGAATATTTTTTATTTATAAATCAAGTTCATTTTGAATACGTATTCATAATTTTGTAAATTCCAAAAATTCATCAGATTTTAATGTTAAGAAAATTGTCCAATAGTAACGTGAATAATCATCAATTAAAACAAAAGTGTATTTTCTACCTCCTAAACTTTGTGTAGTAATTAGATCAAACAAATCCATGTGAATCAATTGTAGAAGTCTAGTAGTAGAAATAACATTTTTGTTTTTGAATGAGGACTTTAAAAATTTACCTTTTTGACATGGCGAGCATAAATAAGATAAACTTCCATGTAAAATTGGTAAACCCTGAATTAGTTTATCTTTTGATATTTTTAAAATTAACTTGGCACTTGAGTGTCCAAATCGCCTATGTCATAAGTTTAAGTCCTCATTTTTGGACATAAAACACTTTAAAAATGAATGTGATAAATCATGTAATTTAATCATATAAATATTTTGAGACCTAGGTGCAGTAAGAACAACATTGTTTGTTTTAGAATAAAAAATTTTGCAAAAGTTTGTAGACGAGTCAAATAAAACATTTAGACCAATATTACATAATTGACTTATAGAAATTAAATTATGTTTTAAACCTCTAACATACAAAACATTTGATATAGTAAAAGAATTAGTACATACTACTACAATGTCAATGATCTTTCATTTACTGTTGTCGCCAAAGTAACTACTCCTTTTTTTCATTTCTAGGCTAAGGAACTTTAACTTATTGTCTGTCTTGTGCTTGGAACATCCTGAGTCCAAGTACCACACATCTTCCTTGTCCTTATCCTACCAACACACCTAGAAAGAGGATGAGAGTAAAGATCTGGTTAACCAAGTGGTGCCTCAAATAGAATAGGTGGACACCTTAGGTACCAAGATTTGTTTAACAACACAATAAACTGTCTTCCTACAGGTGTGAGTAGTCTGTCCAAACTTATTACATTTCACACACATGATAAAAGATGTTTAGGGATTTTTCAAAACATTTTGAGACTTCTTGCTGGAAGTAGTAGTAACAATGGATTTTTTTTGTTTGTATCTGAAAACGACTATTTTTTGAACTTTTCGCTATCACCGGCAATAGTGGTTATCGCCAGGTGATAGCTTCCAGAAGTGTATCCCAGCCCGAATTTTGCCGAACCATAGCATTGGTTCGCCAAAATCATATCCAGTGATTTTTGTCCCACTCCAAACTTTTTAATGGCCATTTCTAAATCACGAACTAAGGCTTTCAAGGCGGTGTTTTTAGCGACTAATGTACCACATCGATTTGCTAAAGCCTTTCACTACCCTCTACTTGAGTTTGAGAAAATTTTAGAGATCTTACTAACTCCTCTTTTTCCTTTATAAGTGAATCAACATGACATCGGGACTTAGCAAGATCCATTTCTAGTTCTAGTATCCTTGTCAAAGAGTGACAGTTCTCTTGACAAGTCACTTTCTCCTTCCCAAGTACTTTTAATTCTATGGTTAGTTTTTTATTTTCTTTTAACAAAACATTTATTCCAGATTTAAGCAACTTAATTTCATTTAAGACACCGCGGATACCCTGAACTTGCCACAGAATGTGACCAAGTCCAACAAACCATCAAGAGTCCAGCGCGAGCTCGGCGGACATGGCCCCAGTCCGCCAGCTCCCAAAGATCACCAACCCCATGCCCAGTCTGCCACATGAATGTGGATAATACTCCCCGCAACAACGGAGAACTCGGCAAGGACCAAAGCTGATCTCCAAAACCAGTCCGCAATAGCGGACACTGCGGACTCTAACCAAGTCTGCCACACTTTGCGAACTTATCCTCTAATCCGCGCGGTTACTCCATTACCGGCCTATCTGCAGAACCGCAGGCCGAGCTGAGCACCACCACCAGACCACCAACATCAGTCCGCGCAGGCCGCTCCACTAGAACAGCCAGGCCACCAAGACCAACCTGGCCAGTCCACCCAGGACGCAACATTAGTCTGCCCAGGCCGTGGACTAAGACCGCTCAGACCCCACAGTCTGCCCCATCACACACTTTCACTTCATGATTTTCAATACTCCCCCTTGAAGTGAGAAGTGGTGATCAAGCCCAGCAAATCTCATAGCCGCTGAAATGGCCCCTTCGACAATGACTTCGTGAAGATGTCAGCAAGGTTATCTTCACTCCGAACATGCCCGACAATAAGAGATCCCTCCAACACCTTCTCCCTTATGAAGTGGTGCTCGATCTCTATATGCTTCGTACTTGCATGACAAACTGGATTCTTCACCAGTTTGAGAGCACTTTCATTATCACCTCGGAGCAGAGTTGGATCTTGCACTTCCTCATGGATGTCCTCAACTAGCCTCCTTAGCTAAATGGCTTCTCGAGCTGCCAAAGCCGAAGCCTTGTACTCTACTTCCGTAGTCGAGACGGACACCGAGTCCTGCTTCTTGCTACACCACGAGATGATAGCTGATCCGCAAGTGAAAAAATAACCCAATGTTGATCTTCGATCATCCGAGTCACCACCATAATCAACATCTGTGTATCCTAGCAAAGAGAAGTCTGTGTCCCTCCTACAAAGTAGCCACATATTAGAAGTAGACTTGACATACTTCAAGATATTCTTTGCCGCCACCAAATGAGACTTCCTTGGCTCTGCCATAAACTGACTTACTCGGCCAACAACGTAAGCAATGTCTGGCCTTGTAATTGTTAGGTAGATCAAGCTCCCCACTAGATCTCTGAACACCAAGGGATCAGGAAGAATCCTTCCTTTATGTTGTCGAAGCTTCAGCCCATGATCCAGAGGAGTAGAGCAACTCTTCCCTTCCTTCATACTGAATTGATTCACAATGCGATCCGCATATCCTTTCTGGCAAACGAGTATCCCGCTCTCCTTCCTCTACACTTCGAGACCAAGAAAGTGATGAAGCTCTCCCAAGTCTTTCATTTCGAAGCGAATAACTAGCTCAGCCCTGAGCCTAGCTACCTCCTCCTCTAAATTCCCTGTGATGACCATATCATCAACATACAGCAGGACAAAGACATGAAGCCCCCCCTTCTTGTTGATGAACAATCTTGAATCTGAGTTGGAAGCAAGGTATCCGCAGAATTGGAGGTATTCTACTATCTTCCCATACCAAGCTCTTGGAGCCTGCTTCAACCTGTAGAGAGCCTTCCTGTGCTTGCAGACATAGTATGCATGAACTTTAGAAACAAAACCAAGAGGCTGATCCATGAAGATGTCCTTATCAATCTCTCCGTAAAGAAAGACATTCTTTACGTCATGCTACCACAACCTCCATCCTTGGAGAGCAGCCAAGACGATCACTACCTGAACTGAAGTCATCTTTGCAACTGGACAAAATGTCCCCTCATAGTCCTCTCCATACTGTTGTGAGAATCCTCGAGCAACAAGGCGAGCCTTGTATCTTTCGATGCTCCCATCAGCCTTCTTCTTCAACTTGTACACCCACTAGCAAGTCACTGAAGTAATGTCATCAACCCTGAGCACAAGGTCACAGGTTTCATTCTTCTTGAGAGCAGAAATCTCCTCCTTCATGACATCTTCCCACTCCTTGACTCCAGTGGCCTCATTGAAGTTTGCAGGCTCTCGCACATACAGAGGACCTGCAAAGAAATAGGAGACAAAGCTCACTGCATTCCCATCACAGTATCGAGCTGGTGGCTTAATAGTACTCTTTGATCTCCAAAGGGTCTGCTCCTTTCTCACCACCTCTGTTTCTTCTTCAGGCTCAGCTCCATTTCCGGGAAAAATTTGAGTAATGTTCCCCCTACTTCCTGAACCAGAGGCCTCTGCCCCAGAGCTTGAAGCAATAGGAGCTACTAGTGAAACAACAAGATCCTCTTGAGGGACTTCAGCAACCACCTTCTACTCTTCATCAACCTTACTCTCTGATAGCTCAACCGAGCCTCCTCCATATGACGTCAGTTCATCAAAGAGCACGTCTCTTGATACAACAAACTTTTTCGTCGCAGTATCCATTCATTTCCATCCCTTCTTTCGCTCATCATATCCTACAAAGACAAGCTTCCTTGCCTTTGCATCAAGCTTTGTCCTTGAAGCATCTAGGAAATGCACATAGCAAGTTGATCCAAACATCTGAAGGTGTTCCATGCTTGGTTTCTCCTTCAGCAACATCTCGAAAGTATACTTTGTATTGATCAAACTTAGAGGCATCCGATGGATGACATAGGTTGCGCAAACCATTCCTTTCTCCCAAAAGGACCTGAGAATGTCTTTTGCATGAAGCCAGCACTTGTAGGTTTCCGTCAAATGACCGATCTTCCGTTGCGCTACTCTGTCTTGTTGTGGAGTATGAGCACAAGTGAGCTCTCTCTGGATCCCGTGCTTCCTGTAGAAGTTAGAAAATTCGAAGGAGACGAACTCACCACCGTTGTCTGACCTAAACTTCTTGATCCGTAGGCCAAGCTGGCCCTCCACCAGCTCCTTGAACTCCACAAACAGTTGGAAAGCTGTCGACTTCTCCTACATGAAATACACCCAAGTGTATCTTGAGTAATCATCAATCAACACAAGCATATATCTGCTGCCTCCAAGACTAGTAGTGGTAGTTGGCTCCATCAAGTCACCATGGATACACTCCGATGTTTTCTTGCTCATTGTTTGTGACTTATCAAATGGAAGGCGATGAGACTTATCGTATTGACATCCTGCGCAAACGTGACCATCGCCAAAGGATGATAGCTTAGGCAAACCTTTCATAAGGCTCCTATTTGTCATAGCTTTCAGCTTATCCATCCCTACATGACACAGCCTCTCATGCCAAATAGCAGCGCTATTGTTTGCCCTCATCCGATCAACATAGGGGTTGGTTGCAAGAAAAAACAAGTTCTTTACTCTCCTCCCAATGTGAGTAACATCAGCCTTTACCTTTGATACGTTGCGAAGAAACTTCACTTCTGTTGGCCCAAACAGAACGTGATAGCCTACATCTACCGCATTGGTCACAGAGAAGAGGTTCTTCTTCATGCCTGATACATGATACACACTCTTTAATGTGAGTGGCCCCTTATCACTACCCAAGGACACAACACCCTCCTTCTCTACTGCATAAACAGTATTATCAGCAGTAAAAATAGCTTTGTTACCTGAGTAAGTCTATAGTGAGGAGAACTTCGACTTGTCCCCGGTGAGGTGATGACCACACCCAGAGTCCATGATCCAGTCGTCTTCAAAGTCGATGGATGATAAGGCACGGACACAAGTTCCCGTCATGAAAGCTCCACTCAGGCCACCTTCCTCAGTACTAGAGCAAGCTTCCTCCTTGCCTGCAGTATGCCCAGGCTGTAGCTTGACCTTGCAGTCATGCTTGAAGTGACCCGGCTGATGACACCTGTAGCACTTCAAGTTCTTCTTCCAATCCTTCTTATGAGCAGCGCTCCTTGCTGACTGATAAGAGGTTGAAGGCTCATTTTCAACAGCGGTCTTCTTCTTCTTCCCTTCCCATCTCTTCTTCTTCTTGCCTGTGAAGAGCGCTTCACTACCTTCCTCAGATACAGTGACCCCAGCCATCTGTCTGGACAAGCTTTCCTGCGAAGCAAGCGGGTTCTCAAGTTCCAACAGAGATGGCTGAGTTGCCCAGCATTGAACAGAAGTTACAAAGGCCAAATAATCCTCTCGCAAGCCGTGGATTATGTGCCTTTTTCAACTGAGCTTCCGAGATCGGCTCATCAGGATCAAGCGCTGATAACGCAGCACACAGACTCTTCATCTTCAGAAAGAACTTCGAGATGGTCAGGTCTCCTTGAGTTGTCCTATCCAACTCATTCTCTAGGAACTGTAGTCTGGCCACATTCTTCCTGCTGATTAACTCATTAATGGTTGTCCAAATATCAGCAGCTGACTCACTTCCAATGATGTGATCAAACAGCTCCGGTGAAATAGCCCTCTTGAGGATAAACTCTGCCTTTGCATTTGTTTTCCTCCAGACCCTCACCTGCTCAGCAATCCCAAACGCAGCTGTAACTTCCTGCCTATCGTCACCACCGACGACCTCCCATAGCTCCTCGCCCAGAAGATAACTCTTCATGCACGACTTCCACTTCTTAAAATTAGTCGGCGTTAAGAGTTCAATACCTAGACCTCTTGCATAGCTTCCTTCCATCACAACAACCTTGGTTAAGCCTCCAGAAGCATAGAGCACAACATAAGTTGATCACCACTCAAGCAACTGAAACTTCCTCTGATACCATGTTGAATTTTCTCAAAATGATCAGCGAGATAGTCTGACGCCAAATTAATATTCTCAGATCCATCAAGATCACACCTTGATCAAGCGAAACTAGGAAAGCAAGCTCAAAGAACAATTGAAAGAAGAAGGAACAAGCAGATCATATATTTATAAACTTCTTTATAGTGCGAGGTATACATGGCGAGACATGATTTCACTAGTACAAGGAAAAATAGAAAGAAACAAATCAATCTGGGCAGACAGAACTGGAGCTGCCGAGACCGCCGAGACCGCCCAGACCGCCAAGGTCGCCGAAGCCGCCCGAACTGCTGCTGCTAGAAGATGAATAGAACACGGAGTCCACCGAGACCGTGAGGTTGTGCGGACACGCCGTTATTCGCTGACTATTGTAAGCTGCTGCCGAACTGAAGAACAGACCGCCTAACCACCCAAGTCTGGCGGACAGGTTATTGAACTTAGAAAAGCTGAAGCAGAGAAAACTGACAAGCCGCAGAAGCGACATGCTAAGACCGCCAATTGTAACCACAAACTTCACTGAACCTGATCAAAGTCAAAGCCAAACTCCAGGCTCCACAGTGCTAGCCGTGCAACCTGCAAACAACAACCAGTTAACTTTGATCAAACCGTGCAGACAAGAAAATCGAGGCCGCCGCACTTAACCAAGTCTTAACTTACTGTTCCCTCAGTTACTATAGATGTGCCGGGGGGTCTATTTATAGGCGGGGTGAGGAGTGTGGTCACCGCCCTAAGGAATAGAGTCACCACCCCTGCTCATAGCTAGCAAAGCCCAGTCTGCCAAGTCCGCAAGGACTTAGCCGGACTTCAAACAACCTGCAAGGAATCAAGGCAAGGTGTCTACCACCAGGCGGATGCCGCCGCAGTTCGCAGACACTATGTGGACAAGGCAACAACCTACATAGCCCGCAACACAGCACCAGTCCGCCACACTACAACACGGGCAGCCATAGACCAACTATATAAGTCTGCACGCCATATGCGGACATGGCAACAGTCCGCAATACTCGAGAGCAATGCCTCAGCCTGCCACATGAGTCCACGACCAACAGGCAGACCGCCCGGTCAACAACGGACTCCACGGACACTGCGGATACCCTGGACTTGCCACAGAATGTGACCAAGTCCAGCAAACGATCAAGAGTCCGGCGTGAGCTCGGCGGACACGACCCCAGTCTGCCAGCTCCCAAAGATCACCAATGTCATGCTCTGTTTGCCCTCATCCGTGTGGTTACTCCATTACCATCCTATCTACAGAAATGCAGGTCGAGCTGAGCATAGCCACCAGACTGTCAGCGTCAGGCCGTGCGGGCCGCTCCACTAGAACAGCCAAGCCACCAAGACCAACCTGGCCAGTCCACCCATGCCGTAACATCAATCTGCCCAGCCGTGGACTCAGACCACTTAGACCGCATGGTCTGCCTCATCACATAATTTCACTTCATGATTTTCAACATGCACGCGGCTCATGACTTGGCTTTCATCACCGCAGCACAGCAGGAGAATAAGCAGGGGTAATGAAGTCGCTAGAGAATTATAAGGCGCTACTAGAGTGCTCTTCTTATGGATGTTGGACGCTGAAGAGAGGTTGTATGAGCTGGAGACCTGCCAGAACACCTCTGAAGATCACCTATATAAATTTGGCCAGGTCACGGGCACTGTAGGTGAGGCAAACAGGCTGGAGGAACATATGCGTAAGGGGGTGGATCATCTTCAGCAAGCCAAAGAGCACTTCCATAAATCCTGAGGCATTACTTGGATGGCGCCCATCCTCGCACAAGGGGTTGAGGCGTGCTAATTTTCCCATAGAGGTTGTGTCTTTGTCTTGCCTAATTTTGTACTCGCGCGGAGAAGCGTTAACATTACTTTTGTAGCGCCTAGAGTTTTTGTGCTATCACAGGACTTCCAAGTATAATACATTTTTTTTGTATATGGCAAGGATAATATAAATTCATTTTCCTGGCGCGTTCATTTATGTCCAATGTCGTTTATGTACATGTTTTTTTGACGGTGTAGAGAGCAGTGTGAGTGTGATATCGCGAAGTTCATGGATTGTGAGGGACACGACGAGCTCTCAAGCCCGGGGGGCTAGTTTATTCTGCTGTGAAAACCTGTAATAGGCAGGTGGGTCAGGACTTGAGATCCGCTTATTACTCTTACAGATCCCAAACTTCTCCTTTTCCTCAGATCCCCTACTTACCTCGCCTGTAGACATGGTTCACGTAAAAGGAGAGGAAAGTCGTGTGCACTGCATCCCAAACTTCACTAACCACTACTTCCCTAAACCCAAGACGACCTCAGACGAGCTAGACTCCTTCAAGGTGCAATACCTCCCCACGGGATTCTCGGCAAGGCGGTCTCTGCTGGATGAGGGAATTAATTGCTTTTTCAAAGACAAGCTTACCTAACCCCTAGCCCACTTTGAAACGGGATTGCGACTTCCCCTATGGACTAAGGTGGTCCATGTATTCAAATACTTCAAGCTGGTTCCCGCACATGACAACTCAAATGGCATCTGTGTGCATGTCGGCTTCACGTGCTATATGCGTGAGGAGGGGATCAAGTTCGGCTTCACCTCCTTCCGGAAGATACTCAACCTTATTGCGACAGGCGACAACATCGTCTTCTTCTCCACCGCCTACATCAAGTTGGTGGAGATGCTGAACAAGGTTCATCACTGGACCGACAAATTTATGTTCGTGCGAGGCGCATTTGGTTCACTGCCATTGGCGCCAATGCAGTGAAGCAAGAATGCGTACAAGCCCCCTAAGGTGGGAGGAGAAGCTCTCACTCGCTACGAGATGGTGAAGGGCAAAGACTTCGATGTTCTGTACCTATGGCGCCGCAAGGATAAACTCTCCTACATCATTCCCGGGACTGGTTGTTGTCCCCTATCACCTAGCTATGCGACCACGCCTCACGTATTATTAACATGCTTTCACAGGTTTGCGTACTTTCCCTTTGAACTTGTCATGCTTGGCCGCCAAGAGATTACCTAGTCAGGAGCTCGCCTCGCTAGCCATTGAGACGACCCTAATGCCAACCAACATCACCTCGATGGCTTCAAAAGACAATGGTCAGACGCTTGTAACTGATGCAACCTCTGCCAAGCCCAAGACCAGAAGCTCAAAATTGGTGACGCAAGCTCCACCCTGATCGAGAAGCGGCCAACCGATACTCCAAAGCCATGTCGTGAAGAAGACTCGAAGACCTCTGTTGGGTATTGTATCCACAATAACTCTGATTTGAAGAAGTGTCCGTAGAACTAAGATGACTTAAATTTGTATTTGATGTTGTTTTCTTGTTATGAGATTGCAGGACGATATTGATAAGTACAACCCAATGTCTATTTACAGTGGGTCTTGAAACACAGGACTATATAATATAATCCTTCATTGTATAGGTCAATCTGTTGACTCACTTGTAATCTCTTTATTGGGGTGTACTTCTACTTCAAGTACATAAGAACAATCTAAGAAGATCAAGTTCCGGCTTTCAGAAGAGCAGATTTTCTCCATGTAAAATTCGTCGATTATAGTGAGGGATACTCGTTGAATTCGTCAAGTATACACATGAATACTCATCGAATTCGTCATGTATGCTTACTGATACTCGTCAAATTTGTCGTATTTACTTAGGGAATAATCTCTAAATTCCTGGAAATCAATTAAGTAAAAGTAGTCAAGTATCATCGTGTATACACGTTGAATTCATCGAGTGTATTTATCGATACTCATCGAATTCGTCCAATAAACATGTCGATACACGACAAATTCGTCGAGTCATCTCAATTTTACTTCTCTGGATTTCTCTAAGTGATATTTGTCGAATACCACTTAAACTAGCGTCGAGTCAGCTAGCTGATACTCGTCAAATTCGTCGAGTATACTAGTTGATACTCGTTGAATTCGTCGAGCATCTCTTATGTCAAGCATTGAGTTACATGATCGATCTGGCTGGAAATGTGCAAGTAAATTTTGTCGATTTTCTAAGTGGTTCGACGAGTATACCCGTATACACTCGACGATACTCGACGAATTATACTTAGGGTTATTTCTTTTATTTTCAAATTTTTGGCTCAGTTTGTCCAGATCGACATGTACAGTAATTTCCGAATTTCTCGATAAGGAAGGATGTTTCTAGCCGTTACAGAAGAAGGTTTCCTATATATATGTAGGGTGGATTTCAATCAACCTTAATCGCGCATATACGCTCAAATCTAGACTTTCCAAAAAGAGACCCGTCGGCTATCGTTCTCGCATTTTTGCGATTCTCTCTCGGCCGACGTCAACGATGCACGATCCGATTGTCTTCTAGAAGTTTCGACTAGATCTCCATTCTCAAAAGGTTGATGATTCATTTAGATCTAGGGGATTCCTTATTCAGATCAAGCCTTCATAAATTCAGATTTTCTTTCTCCTCAAGATTTTCAAGTTTCACTTTTCGGAGGAAAGGAAGACCGAAGTGTTTAGATCTGTAGAAGATTAGCTTTAATCTATTATTATAAATACTTTGACAATATTTTAGGAGGTTTCCCTCCGAGTTACAGATCCTTATTTTAGGATCGAATTGTAGGAGAGGTTGTTCTCCGAGTTGTAGTAGAGTTTGTTCTCCAAGTTGTAGGACAGTTCATTCTCCGAGTGGTATAGTAGGAGTGTTGTCTCTGAGTTATAGGAGTAGAGGCTCTGAGGTGTAAGATTGTTTGCAATCTAAGATAAAGGTGAAGTAGCAGAATCTAGCCCTTCGTGGTAGATAGGCGAGGCGGGACAGTGGACGTACCCAACACGTGGAACCATTATAAATCTCTGTGTTTTGTGTGTTTATTTTTCAGTTATTTTAATTCCGCAAAAGATGCAGAACTCACCTTTTTCACCCCCCTCTAGATGATTTAGGTTGACAATAGATACTTTCAGCCTCGACAAAGGGGAAGGCGCTGGAGAAAGCCCCTCAAACCCATGTCAACTTTGGCTTGGGGTTGCCCGCAAAGGATCTAGAAGGTGCCACCCTCCTGGAGTGGTATGAGGGCGAGCACAGTGTCAGCTTGAGCTCGCGACTTCCTTCCTAAATAGAGGGCGAGGATGCCACTGATGACACGTTCAACCTCCTATTCGGACTCTATGGTCAAGAGGATGTGGCTGTACTGGCGAGAACTTCCATCAGCGAGTTGGAGAATCGCAGGATCCGTGTCATCCTGCTCGCTGCTGAGCTGTTCCATTAGAGAGACCCCCTTCAAACTTTCTCATGGGTGTGAGGCGGTCTTTCCCATAGAGTTTGAGGTTCAGTCGCCGCGAGTCATGGCCTCTAGCAATGTAGATGAGGAATAGAGGGAATAAAATGAAGGGTAGCTGTGTCTATCGCTAGACATGGTAGAGGAACTTCTCGATGTGACAGCTGTCAGGCAAGAGGAGATTAAATGGAGGATGGCCAAATACTTCGATAAACATGTCAGGATCAAGCAGTTCACATAAAGCAATCTGGTCTTGAAAAAGGTCGATTCCACTGGAAGGTCGACAGCTATTGGGAAGCTTAATCCTAACTGGGAGGGTCCCTACATAGTTGAAAAGGCCCTGGGGCCGGGAGGATACCACCTTCAGAATGTGGAAGGGGTGACCATGAGCCACACTTGTAGTGGCGATGACCTGAAGCATTTCTACCCTTAGTTGGGTTAAGATTGTAAATCCTATTATAATAAATTTATTGAATTGTTCTGTTTTGTTTCTTTTGAAGATTGTGAAATATTGTTGTTTAAAAGACCCCGAGTAGATCCCGCTGACCATGCTCCCATTAGCTGACAGGACTGGAAGGTGCACTCGGCCTCGAGCAGACCCGTTGTCTAGGCTCTCACTAGCTGGCAGGGCTATAGGCTTGCTTGGGGTGTAAGGAATAGAGGCTGTTGTTTGAAAGAACCCGAGTAGATCCCGTTGACCAGTCTCCAATTGAAAGTTATTTAATTGAAGGTTAGCTAATCACCTAGAGGGGGTGAATAGGTCTTTGAAACTTATAGCTTCTTTTGTTGTTTTCTTACTACACTATCTAGAGCTTGTCCTTATGTCCTGCAATAAGAAAGTAAAACAAACACACACAACAAGCACACATGTATTTATAGTGGTTCCCCAATTGGGTACATCCACTTTCTCTCCCACCTTTCCAACTTACTTGTTGGACAAGGCATAAACTCCAGCACAATGCTCCTTAGAGCTTACACCTCAGGCTCACAGCCATATACACAGGTTCACTTAAGAAGCCAAACTCAGAACCACAAATGGTTCCTACCTCAAAGCTCTACAGAACTCCTACAGCTCGGTGATCCACAGATCACCTACCTCAGCCTTATTTCTAAGGCCTACAACTCCGGCACTACTGCCCTACATCTTCAGGCACACAACCCTACTCTCAGTGTGTTGCAGCACACCTACACTCAGTACCCCTCTAGGTACCTACAGCTCAGCCTCCTCCAAGGCCTACAACTCAGTTACAAATTTGTCACCTACAGCTCAGTGGCTCTATAGCTACCTACCTCAGGCACAAAGACCTATACTCTGGTTGGTAGGATAGTCTGACCTTACATCCATAATTGGATCCTACCACAGAGAGTTAAACTCTCCAGCCTCAGGCTATTAAGCCTTTCAGCAACTTAAATCCACCTGGATCCTATCTCAGTGCCCCAACAGGGCACCTACCTCAGTGACTTATTAGTCACCTACAACTCAGGCACAATGTGCCCTACACTCAGATTCAGGAAACCTAAATCCTACAGTAAAATGGTTACAAGTTTAAAAAGAAAATAGAAACAAACTAACTCAGAGATTAACTCTCTGAGTTTACTATGCTGGACTGAGCAGATATTAGTCCAACTAACTTGCTGTAGAAGGGATGAGTCTTCTTCTACAGCTTTCTTCTCCTCTTGCTACACAAGTGAGCAACTATCTGCTGTTGAATGGATCAACCAACTTGCTTTGTTCTTGAGAGAACTAACTTGTTGAGCAGGAAGTGCTCTAGCAATCTTCTTCTTTCCCTTTGGCTAACTTGGCTGGACTTTGACTTTCAAGCTTGATGGGGAAGAAGATGTCCAGCCGCCTCTTGCTTTTTCTCTATCTATATTTTCTGCACTTGATCCACGTGCATTCGTTAACTCTAATCGCTTTACTGTTTCCCCTTTTATATGTGTTGATTTGAATCAATGACACCGTAGTATGTGGGCCCACCAAGGATTGGTGAGCGCCAGCTCCATCAAAAAGGGACAAAACATCTTTCGGCGCTGTAGCAGCTTTCCCGTAACGGCTTCCTGCAATTTTGACTTTGATGACATCAGCAGTGGTCATTAACATCTGGACTTAGAAAATATTCCCTGGCTTTGTCTCAACTATCTTAGAGGTTTTTCATCATTAGCTGAGACAAGCCTATGTCTCAATACCTTCCTCTTATTTGCTATCTTAGTGATTTTTGCACTTTAACTGTCTCAACTGTTTTGTCTCAGCGGTCTCAGTTGTTTTTCATTTTTAACTGTGACAATCCTTGGTCTCTGCGGTCTCAGCACTTTTTGCTTTTAAATGTCTCAGCGCTTCCTTCTTCATTAGAAGCGTTGAGTGAACCTGCTTCACTCAATGCTTCTGGACTTAGAAAAATCCAGCTAGATTTGTTCTCAACTGTTTACCTCTTAACTGTCTCAGCGCTTCCTGCTTTATTTAGAAGTGTTGAGTGAACTTGCTTCACTCAACCCTTCTGGACTTAGAAAGTTTTCGGCCAATTTTGTCTCTGCTATCTCAGCTATTTCAACTCCATCTTCTGAGCTGTCTCAGCTATCTCAGTGCCATCTTCTCAACTGTCTCAGCTGTCTTAGTGGTCTCAATGCCTTTTTCTCAGCGGACTCAACGCTTTTTTCCTTAGACAAATTTTCTTGCTTTAGTTTGATAGGCGTTGACCTGAGTTCGACGAATTATGAACTGAGCTTAACGATCCTTGTTCTTCTCAGTGGTCTCAGCGCTTTTTGACTTTAATAATTTTCTATCTTTTACCTTGATAACTATTGAGCTTAGTTCGACAATCTTTATGCTGAGGTCGATGAAATATAGACTGAGCTCGACGAAATTCAAGCTGCGCTCGACGAACTTTGAATCATGAGATCTTAAGCTTAACCCAAGGAATGTTGAGGTGACCTCGACGATCAACAAGCTGAGTTTGATGAACTCTGAGCTGAGTTCGACGAAATTTAACTTTACTGCCCCAAATTATTTTCTTCACCTGTCCAATCATGGACAACATACATGCATGAACTTAAAGCATACATCAAATACATTAAGTGTGTATGCCATTGGCCCGTTTGACTTCTTGCAAATCTGGGATATTGAGATCAATAGACACAATATCCATTAGCTGGCAGGGCTGGAAGGGGCACACGACCCCGAGTAGACCCACTGTCCAGGCTCTCACTAGCTGGCAGGGTCGTAGGCTCGCTTAGGGGATAAGTAAAAGAGGCTGTGATTTGAAAGACCCTGAGTAGATCCCGCTGACCAGGCTCCCATTAGCTGGCATGGCTGCAATGCATACTCGACCCCGAGTAGACCCGATGTCCAGGCTCCCATTAGTTGGTAGTGCTGGAAGGCGCACTCGGCCCCGAGTAGACTCGTTGTCCAAGCTCTCACTAGCTGGCATGTTCATAGGCTCGCTTGGAGGGTAAGGGAAAGATGCTGTGATTTGAAAGACCCAGAGTAGATCTCGCTGACCAGGCTCCCATTAACAGGCAGTGCTGGAAGGCGCAATCGGCCCCGAGTAGACTTGCTGTCCAGGCTCTCACTAGCTGACAGGGTTGTAGGCTCGCTTTGGGGTAAGGAAAAGAGACTGTGATTTGAAAGACCCCAATTATATCCCACTGACCAGGCTTCCAATAGCTGGCAGGGCTGGAAACATCACTTGGCCCCGAGCAGACCCACTGTTCAGGCTCTCTGTAACACCCCCTATCCGTCGCATAGCATATAGCAGTAGGTCCGGCCGGGGCCCGACGCCATATACCACAGACAGACCGGGTGGTTACGTATGGAAACCATCCAACCAATCTCAACGTCCTACACAGAGCATTCTAGCGGAAGCAGTTTATATAAGTTGTAAACAAGAACCCAGCATTAGAGCACGAATGTCCACTAGTACTTAATTAGGAATGTATACAAAATACCCAAAAATCGGCCTTAAGGCCTTACAGAATGTTTCACTTGACTGTTACATGATTTACAAACCTCGGCACGCAGGCCGGTCATACATGAATAAAACAGAAAACATTTCCACTTGGGCCTTCGAGGGCCAGCTTCGCAAAAAGGGCTTTAGCCCGCTATTGACCGCTTGGTCCAGCTGCACCTGCAAGCAACAAACCACCGCACGGTGGCAAACAAGGCAATGGTCAGCAATGCTGACCAAATTATAACGATCCCGCCCCCAACTCGGGGCGGCGATGCTCCTTCCCTGCATTTCATTAGCACAAGCGAGCAATGCATATAACCATAGCCATTTCATCACAGACGTTGGCTCGTACGGCCACACGTCCCGTGCACTCAGGGCACATTCTCGGTGAACCGGTCGATGTTACGTCAATTAAAGCCATTAACATTCCGGACTCACCACCGCCACTTAGACGGCCATTCCTATGAGCAATTCGTCTTCTTGGTATTGGTCACGTCAATTTAAGCCATTGACCACCGAAGACTCACATCTATGCCAACGGCGAGTGCCATGTAACTTTAGGTCTCTCTAACCCGAACGACATAGAGCGGGTACGGTTCCATCTAACTCATGCTCACATCGCAACGACAATTTAAGCCATTTGCGCGGGTCAAACTTCCTCCGAGTCCCATTCTACCGCAAATCACATAACCACGTTATGTTCAAGTTGGCTCTCAGGCCACCAAGTTGGCAAGATCTCGTATCCGCCCAGTTTTCCGGGTGCACCTTTGGGTTAGTCCCCAAGGCTCCCTGCTGCAATCTACCGCGTAGAAAACCCGAAAACACCCAATAGCACGGAGTCTTCTCCGGCCTTAAGCAATGCAACATCACCGATCCGGACTAACATGTCCGGGT
This sequence comes from Platanthera guangdongensis, assembly GCA_039583875.1. Lineage (NCBI taxonomy): Eukaryota > Viridiplantae > Streptophyta > Magnoliopsida > Asparagales > Orchidaceae > Platanthera > Platanthera guangdongensis. The sequence continues at coordinate 159,944,885 of CM077148.1, forward strand.
AGGCTTCAACCAAAATGCCTACGTCCGTTCTCGCATACGGACTCTAAACAACGGGGACTTTACATATCTACCCGAAGGAACGCCTCCAACTCTCCGCAAACTCGCGAGAGCGGGCTTCCTATGCTAAGAAAAGGAGCGATTCATGCTCAAGATGAGGATCGTTACCCTTGCGTTCCTCTTTGGCGCCATCGAAAAGTAATCGGATAGAAATCACCACACTTGCGTTGCCTCCGTGGATCCGGAGTCGGCTTGCGATTCGGAGCTCCGAAGCTCCTCCAATGACGGTTCTAGCTCTTCTTCCTCTTGCCTTAGCTCTTCTTTCTCCAAGGGTTTAGAAAGAGGATAAGTGAAGAAAAGTGATGGATTTTCTAAGTCAAACCCGGGTATATCCTCTCAGGAACCATCCCCAGCCGTTGGATCTCAACCTAAGAAAACGAACAGCTTTGATTCGGGGCTGAAATGCCCAATCTGGACCGAACACGGCCTGGCACACGCCCGTGTCCAGGGCCGTGTGCCGCATTCGCCGTCAAAATCGAATCTCCTGGACCCTCACACGGGTATCGAACACGCCCGTGTTCGAGCTGACACGCCAGTGTTCCAGCTGACACGGCCGTGTAGCCGGCCGTGTACCCCATGATTTTTCCCCCGTTTTCAACCCGAGCACTGCACGGGTTCTAGGACACGCCCGTGTCCTTGCCCGTGTCACATTGACACGCCTGGGCCCCAGGCCGTGTACACGGGATATTTCGTCGAGGGGAGAACGACGACTGGATGACACGACCTTGGACACGCCCGTGTCCTAGGCCGTGTGCCTTGACTCGACGATCGTCGAGTGAATCTCGACGATTTCACCTAGACGATCGTCGATACGGGTCGACACGCCCTGCGACACGCCCGTGTCGCAGGCCGTGTGCCCAATCTCGACGAATCGTCGAGAATAACTCGACGATTTCACGGCTAAGTGTCGACACGGGTCGACACGCCCTGCGACACGCCCGTGTCGCAGGCCGTGTGCCCACTCTCGATGAATCGTCGAGTATAACTCGACGACTTTGCGGCTAAGTGCCGACACACGCTTGACACGCCCTGGGACACGCCCGTGTCCCAGGCCGTGTCCCAGGCCGTGTGCCTTCAGCCAGAAACCAAAACTGGCCCAAAACGTCCCCCTTTGCTCCTTTGAGTTTCGGGGCGTTATAACTCTCCCCCTCTTAAAAGAATTTCGCCCACGAAATTACATAAAGGAAAGATATACAAAAACAACATTTGTACCTGAGCGAAACAACTTCGGATACTCGTCAAGCATAGTCTGCTCTCGCTCCCAGGAGAGCTCCTTACGACCGCAATTGTCCCACCGGACCTTGACCATCCTGATCTCTTTATTGCGTAGCCGCTTGACCTCCGAGTCCTCAATCCGCACGGGCTTGACCTTTGTCGTTAGCCCACTATCCACCGGCACTTGATCGACCGCGATCACTTGCGTAGGCTCTTGCACCGCCTTCCGAAGCACCGAAATGTGGAATACATCGTGTAAACCACTTAGCTCCACTGAAAGCTTCAACCTATAGGCCGCTTCTCCAACTCGCTCCAGAACCTCGAACGGTCCAAGGTACCTCGGGCTTAGCTTTTTCAATCGTCGCACCCGCGAGACACCCTTGAACGGCTTGATCTTTAAGTATACATAATCGCCCACAGCGAACTCCACGTTCCTGTGCTTGGCATTATAGTACTTTGCTTGCTGGTCCTGAGCGATGAGCAACCTCTCCCGAATGGTTCTCACCAAAGAAGTAGCATCCTCCACTTCCGATCGCTTATACAACTTTGACTCGCCCGTTTCTAACCAAGACAACGGCGTGCGACATTTCCTACCATAAAGGGCCTCGAAGGGCGCCATCTGAATACTTGCTTGGTAGCTATTGTTGTATGCGAACTCCACCAAATAAAGGTGGTCTTCCCATTGCTTTCCAAAGTCCAAGACACACATGCGAAGCATGTCTTCCATGGTTCTATTGACCCTCTCGGTCTGCCCATCCGTTTGCGGATGGAAGGCTGTGCTAAACTTCAGCTTTGTTCCCAACATTTGCTGCACCAGTCTCCAATCATTGGACGTGAACCGCCCATCTCGGTCACTCACGATGCTGCGGGGCACACCATGAAGCCGTACTATGTTATCCACATATAGCTTTACCAGCTTCTCCACCGGATCATCCTTCCTATGCGGAATAAAATGCGACACCTTCGTTAGTCGATCCACGACCACCCAAATGGCATCGTTCCCCTTTTGCGACCTTGGCAAACCGTGCACAAAGTCCATAGAGATGTCGTCAAATTTCCACTCCGGAATAGGCAAGGACTTAAGGAATCCTCCCGGCTTTTGGCACTCTGCCTTTACCAAGGCGCAGGTTTGGCACTTCGCTACGTATAGCGCCACATCCTTTTTCAAACCCGGCCACCAAAATAGCTTCTTTACATCGCGGTACATCTTCGTGCTCCCCGGGTGAATCGAGTACTTGGTATGGTGTGCCTCGTACAACAACTCCAACCGTAAATTGCCCACGCTTGGGACGCACAGATGACCGTCTTTCCACAGCAATCCGTCCTCCACGACGAATTGGGAATTTGACCCATCCAGAGCCTCTATCATGAACTGCTTCATATGAGCATCCATATCCAAAGCCTGCCGAATGCGATCAGCCAGGTCATATTGGACTTCAGTCCAATTCAGAACTGCTTCAGCACTTGATTGTCTGTCCACACAAACAATCTCCAGCGCCTCCAACTCCTGCACCAACCGCTCATCATGTACTGATAGCCAATTTGCTTGAGCTGGGGCTCGGCGACTCAACGCGTCCGCAACCGCATTCCCTTTGCCAGACACGTAGTGGATCTTGAATGTATAGTCCCCCAGGAACTCCATCCACCTACGCTGCCGCATATTCAGATCCTTCTGATCTATCAGGTACTTTAGGCTCTTGTGATCGGTGTAGATATCAATCTTCACACCGTACAAATAGTGTCTCCACAGCTTCAAGGCAAAAATCACGGCCGCTATCTCCAAGTCATGGACCGGATAATTCCTCTCGTGCACTTTTAGCTGTCTCGAGCCATAAGCTATCACGCTGCCGTGCTGCAATAGCACGCAACCCAAACCGCTGCCCGAAGCATCACTATATATCTCATAGCCTTCGGTTCCAACCGGCGAACTCAGCACAGGCGCCGTGGTCAACCGACACTTCAATTCCTCAAAAGCTCGCGCGCACTCCGGCGTCCAAACGAACTTATGCTCCTTCCTCGTCAAAGTAGTGAGAGGTAGCGCTATCCGCGAGAAGTTCTCTACGAAGCGCCTATAATAACCGGCAAGCCCCAAAAAGCTCCGGACTTCTGCTACCGTATCAAGCTCAGGCCACTCCCGTATCGCAACAATCTTCGCCGGATCCACCGCAATACCCTCTCCACTCACTATATGCCCGAGGAACGCCACTGAGGATAGCCAAAACTCGCACTTCGAGAACTTGGCATACAACTGGTTTCTCCTGAGTGTCTCCAACACCAAATGAAGATGCTTGAAGTGATCTTCCTCACTTTGCGAGTACACCAAAATATCGTCGATGAAGACGATCACGAAATGGTCCAAGTACTCCCTGAACGTCCTGTTCATCAAATCCATGAATACTGACGGCGCATTAGTCAGCCCAAACGGCATGACAGTAAACTCATAATGCCCGTATCTCGTACTAAACGCTGTCTTCGGGATATCACTCTCCCTTATCCGCAGCTGATAGTACCCAGACTTGAGGTCTAACTTCGAGTACACCGTCGACCCGACTAACTGATCAAAGAGATCATCAATCCTAGGGATCGGGTACTTGTTCTTCTCAGTCAGCTTGTTTAGCTCCCGATAATCAATACATAGCCTCAAGCTTCCATCCTTCTTCTTAATAAAGAGGACCGGTGCGTTCCAAGGCGAAGAACTCGGGCGCACATACCCTTTCTCCAACAACTCTTGCAGTTGAACTTTCAGCTCCGCCATTTCCTTAGGCGCTAGCCGATACGAAGATCGTGACACAGGCTTTGCACCTGGCACTAGCTCGATCGTAAAATCTATCTCCCGTTGAGGCGGGGCTCCAGGAAGATCTGCGGGGAACACATCAGGGTATTCCGATACCACTGAAATACAATCCAAAGCGGGCTTCGGCTTTGCAACCTCCACTAGTGTAAAGAACAGTTCTGCTCCGGCACGAACCGCCTTCACCACCTGAAGAGCAGACATCAGCATCTTGCTCGACCCCTTTAAGCCCGTAAACGTCGTCTCACGACTTGCTCCCAGCTTGACTTCCTTGCTACCGCAATCTATATGGGCCTGCTGCTCCGAGAGCCAGTCCATGCCAAATATGACGTCGAACTCCACTAACGGAAGTAAAGACGCACGCAGGTCGAACTCCTGCTCCCCAATACGAATCTTAACATCGCAGATCCTAACCGCTCGCATCGAACACCCATTGGGCAACAACACATCCAACTTATCCTTCGCCATCGAAGAAGAGACTCTGATGCGTGATATAAATCCTTCGGACAAGAAGGAGTGTGAAGCTCCCGTATCGAAGAGTGCTCGTGCCGGATTTTCACAAATCAATACGAATCCTAAACAAGTAGTGGTAAGGTAACATGTGCATAACAAGCATATAAAGAAATTGACTTGCTATAAATTAAACCGTACCTGTCACCACATCAGCTTGTTTAATGGCCTCCTGTTGGCCAAGATTGTAGACCCTTGGTTGGGCCGGAGCATAGTGGGAAGCGGTCGACTCCACCGCCTTACCCTTCTCTTCATAAGTAGCTCCTGGCCTCCTCTCGGACTTAGGACGTCCGCTCCAACAATCACGGGCAAAGTGCCCCGTCTTTCCACACGTAAAGCACGCACCCGGGGTCCGACCCGTAGTCGCCCCAGAAGCGCCAGAAGGAGCTGGACCCGAAGTCCTATGCTTCTTGAAAGCCCTCCGATAGCCGGACTTTGAAGTAGTCGGCACTCTGAACTCAGATTTCTTTTCACTCAAGCTTTTCTTCGCTTGCACGCTCTTCATGTCCTTCTCCAAGGACCGGGCAGTATTGACCAAGGTTAAGAAACCCTGCGTCATCGGCCCCGACAGTAGTAGTCTCAGCTCATCCCTCAAGCCTTCATAAAAACGATTAGTCTTGCGCTCCTCATCCATGATGGTGGAGCTAGCATAACGACTCAACCGCGTAAACTCGTGGAGATATTCATCCACGCTCCTCTCACCCTGCACCAACTTCAGGAACTCATTCTCCATTGAAATCCTCTGAGTAGAAGGGAGGTATCTTGCTAAGAACAATCCCGAGAACTCTTCCATCGGAACATATATCAGTTGTCTACCTCTCAAATGATGCAGCTCCAATCCTTCCCACCACATCCTCGCTTCACCGTCCAGCAGGAACGTAGCGATGGTGGTCATTTGCCACTCCTCCGTCTCCGTCGCCGTCATGACTCTCTTCACCCTAGAGAGCCAGTCTTCAGCCTGAGATGGGGTTCCCAACCCCGAGAATAACGGAGGGTTAAAGCTCATTACATGCTTCAACTGCCTCTCAGTTGCCCTCCTTGGCACTATCGGTTCCAAAACCACTTGCTCCACCCTCCTCGGCTCAGCCTCTCGCAGAGGTTCTTGCTCCATCACGGGAGCGGGCTGCTGCGCTTGCCTTCCAGGCTGCGCATTTATCACGGCCAACACCGCTTCAGCAACCAATCGTATATTTTCAGCCGACAGAGGTGTTGCAGGAGCAACATCCGGTGCGCTACAAGCCTCAGAAACTCGGCGTTCTGACGGCCCAACACCACTTCTGGTCACCTATAGTGGTACAAAACACCGTTAAGCGACCACATAACATTGCAAATAGCAATTATAGGAACACGCATGTTCCTCAAACACGAGTATTTTCATTCCTAAATGGACATTCATGGGTTCTTTTACCATTATAACGATGACGCACGCAATGTGCTCACCACCCCTTAAAAGGAATTCGGCCACGAATTCAGTTTAAGCCCGACCAAAACCAGTAGTCTGATACCAAATTGTAACACCCCCTATCCGTCGCATAGCATATAGCAGTAGGTCCGGCCGGGGCCCGACGCCATATACCACAGACAGACCGGGTGGTTACGTATGGAAACCATCCAACCAATCTCAACGTCCTACACAGAGCATTCTAGCGGAAGCAGTTTATATAAGTTGTAAACAAGAACCCAGCATTAGAGCACGAATGTCCACTAGTACTTAATTAGGAATGTATACAAAATACCCAAAAATCGGCCTTAAGGCCTTACAGAATGTTTCACTTGACTGTTACATGATTTACAAACCTCGGCACGCAGGCCGGTCATACATGAATAAAACAGAGAACATTTCCACTTGGGCCTTCGAGGGCCAGCTTCGCAAAAAGGGCTTTAGCCCGCTATTGACCGCTTGGTCCAGCTACACCTGCAAGCAACAAACCACCGCACGGTGGCAAACAAGGCAACGGTCAGCAATGCTGACCAAATTATAACGATCCCGCCCCCAACTCGGGGCGGCGATGCTCCTTCCCTGCATTTCATTAGCACAAGCGAGCAATGCATATAACCATAGCCATTTCATCACAGACGTTGGCTCGTACGGCCACACGTCCCGTGCACTCAGGGCACATTCTCGGTGAACCGGTCGATGTTACGTCAATTAAAGCCATTAACATTCCGGACTCACCACCGCCACTTAGACGGCCATTCCTATGAGCAATTCGTCTTCTTGGTATTGGTCACGTCAATTTAAGCCATTGACCACCGAAGACTCACATCTATGCCAACGACGAGTGCCATGTAACTTTAGGTCTCTCTAACCCGAACGACATAGAGCGGGTACGGTTCCATCTAACCCGTGCTCACATCGCAACGACAATTTAAGCCATTTGCGCGGGTCAAACTTCCTCCGAGTCCCATTCTACCGCAAATCACATAACCACGTTATGTTCAAGTTGGCTCTCAGGCCACCAAGTTGGCAAGATCTCGTATCCGCCCAGTTTTCCGGGTGCACCTTTGGGTTAGTCCCCAAGGCTCCCTGCTGCAATCTACCGCGTAGAAAACCCGAAAACACCCAATAGCACGGAGTCTTCTCCGGCCTTAAGCAATGCAATATCACTGATCCGGACTAACATGTCCGGGTAGGCTTCAACCAAAATGCCTACGTCCGTTCTCGCATACGGACTCTAAACAACGGGGACTTTACATATCTACCCGAAGGAACGCCTGCAACTCTCCGCAAACTCGCGAGAGCGGGCTTCCTATGCTAAGAAAAGGAGCGATTCATTCTCAAGATGAGGATCGTTACCCTTGCGTTCCTCTTTGGCGCCATCGAAAAATAATCGGATAAAAATCACCGCACTTGCGTTGCCTCCGTCGATCCGGAGTCGGCTTGCGATTCGGAGCTCCGAAGCTCCTCCAATGGCGGATCTAGCTCTTCTTCCTCTTGCCTTAGCTCTTCTTTCTCCAAGGGTTTAGAAAGAGGATAAGTGAAGAAAAGTGATGGATTTTCTAAGTCAAACCCGGGTATATCCTCTCAGGAACCATCCCCAGCCGTTGGAAATCAACCTAAGAAAACGAACGGCTTTGATTCGGGGCTGAAATGCCCAATCTGGACCAAACATGGCCTGGCACACGCCCGTGTCCAGGGCCGTGTGCCGCATTCGCCGTCAAAATCGAATCTCCTGGACCCTCACACGGGTATCGAACACGCCCGTGTTCGAGCTGACACGCCCGTGTTCCAGCTGACACGGCCGTGTAGCCGGCCGTGTACCCCATGATTTTTCCCCCGTTTTCAACCCGAGCACTGCACGGGTTCTAGGACACGCCCGTGTCCTTGCCTGTGTCACATTGACACGCCTGGGCCCCAGGCCGTGTACACGGGACATTTCGTCGAGGGGAGAACGACGACTGGATGACACGGCCTTGGACATGCCCGTGTCCTAGGCCGTGTGCCTTGACTCGACGATCGTCGAGTGAATCTCGACGATTTCACCTGGATGATCGTCGACACGGGTCGACACGCCCTGCGACACGCCCGTGTCGCAGGCCGTGTGCCCAATCTCGACGAATCGTCGAGAATAACTCGACGATTTCACGGCTAAGTGTCGACACGGGTCGACACGCCCTGCGACACGCCCGTGTCGCAGGCCGTGTGCCCACTCTCGACGAATCGTCGAGTATAACTCGACGACTTCGCGGCTAAGTGCCGACACACGCTTGACACGCCCTGGGACACGCCCGTGTCCCAGGCCGTGTGCCTTTAGCCAGAAACCAAAACTGGCTCAAAATGTCCCCCTTTGCTCCTTTGAGTTTCGGGGCGTTACACTCTCACTAGCTGGCAGGGTCATAGGCTCACTTGGGGGTAAGGAAAATAGGCTGTGATTTAAAAGACCCCGAGTAGATCCCGCTGACCAGGCTCCCATTAGCTGGCAGGATTGGAAGGTGCACTCGGCCCCGAGTAGACCGGCTGTCCAAGCTTTCTCTAGCTGTCAGTGCCATAAGCTTACTTGGGGGGTAAGGTAAAGGTTGTGATGTGAAAGACCCCGAGTATATCCCACTGACCAGGCTCCCATTAGCTGGCAGAGCTGGAAGGCACACTCGTCCCTGAGAAGACCTGCTTTTCTGGCTCTCACTAGCTGGCGGGGCCGTAGGCTCGCTTGGGTGGTAAGGTATAGGTTGTGATTTGAAAGTCCCTGAGTAGATCCTGCTGAACAGGCTCCCATTAGCTAGTAGAGCTAGAAGGCGCACTCAGCCCTGAGCAGACCAACTGTCTAGGCTCTCACTAGCTGGCAGGGTTGTAGGCTCGCTTGGGTGTAGGAAAAGAGGCTGTTGTTTGAAAGACCCTAAGTAGATCATGCTGACCAGGCTCCCATTAGCTGGCAGGGCAGGAAGATGCACTCGGCCCTAAGTAGACTCGATGTCCAGGCTCTCACTAGCCGGCAGGGCCATAAGCTCGCTTGGGGGGGGGGGTAAGGAAAAGAGGCTGTTGTTTGGAAGACCCCGAGTTAATCCCACTGACCAGTCTCCCATTAGCTGGCAGAGTTGGAAGGAGCACTCGACCCCAAGTAGACCCGCTATCCAGGCTCTCATTAGCTGGCAGGGCCGTAGGCTAGCTTGGGAGTAAGGAAAAAGGTTCTTGGTTTGAACGACCTTGAGTAGACCCACTGACCAGGCTCCCATCAAGCTGGCAGGGCCAACGGATTGCTCAGTGGCAAGACGTAAAGTTCTTGGAAAATTAGATCTAGTGTCGCTCCCTCTGTCAGGCTCTCACCTAGCTGATAGGGATGTTGAACTCATGACCAGTATTATGGAGCACTTCGATAATAGGTTTCCTAAAATCGAATACCTATCCTAAGTAGGGATGAGGTAATCAAGATCTCAACACCATCCTCTCAGTACACTTATCTCGGCAGGGGCCTCTTCGCATGTCCCTCTCGGCAGAATTTACTTAATCTATTCATCAAACAGGTGGTAGTCATCACCTAAGAGCCTAAGGCTTACACAAATGTGCAGATTCTTTCGCGGATAATATATTGAGAGATGCAGAGAAAAGTATAAAAAACAATAGCCATTTTGGCAAAAAGTAGGATGGTCGTCTCGCGTCCCCCAAGTGCCGGAGGCTGGTAGGTCACCTCACCATTCTGGATCGGTGAGAGGGGAACATTGCTGAAGTTTCCGGATACAAAGATGAACTTCTGGGCCCAGTTGTGATTCTTGTTTGCGAGACCGATGGTCTTGATCGTCTGCCCCGAGAAGAAGATGATTCCAAATTTTGCCCGGAAGTTGAACAGTTTCCGAAAGATAAAGAGGTTGAACTCAATCCTTTCTGCATGCATATAGCAGGCGAAAGCCACTAGAAGCGCGAAAGAATTAGGATTGAGTTGGGCCGGCACCACTCCATAGTATCGGAGGGCCTGGCGCACTTCCGGCTAGAGGGGGAGGCGGAACCCTACCTCAAAATGCTCCAGCGGTATGACGAGCTCCACTTCCGGCATGAAGTTGACTCAGTCTTCGTTCCCGGGATTGCACATGGCAAACTCAGGGGGAATATAGTTCTCGGTTATGGAAGCAAAATTTACCTCGGTTAAGCGGCAAGGGGGAAGTTGTTTTCAATGAAGTTTTGCGCACACTTTGTGCGATCCTCAGTCTCGCCCGGCATTGTGAGTGAAGGCGGAAATTAAGAGAGAACTGGTAGGCGAGATGCTCAAGGTTACAGAGACCAGTAAGAGCGGGAGAGAAGAAAGAAGACAGGTTTAAAAGCAAATAAAAGTAAATGTGGTTGTTAAGCCAACCTATTTATAGAAGAATATGGTAATCATGGTGTTTTTTCGAATGGCGGATGTGGGGATAGAAATTTTTTATAATTCAACGCTTTGTATTCCGCTCGGTCTCGCTAGCGCTTCCTATACCTGCAGATGGCGAAAGCCTCCGTGAGGGATCCCGAGTAAGAACAAAGCAATGATAAGTATAAAAGGAAAATGTAGTGTGAGAGCTAATCATTCGGCAAGATAGAGGGGCGTGAAAAAATAAGAGGTTATATGCAATAGGTCTCTCGAAGGGCGAGAGCGATGTTAAAATATAATAAATGTTCATATGATTCATTACATAAATAAAAAGGGTACATGCGAGACAGATAGGTCGGGAGATTGGGGCAAGATGGGGAGAGAGCTCATAGAGCTCAGTATTGTTCCCACCACCAGCGACCTCGACCTCGTCTCCCAATCCTCGGAGGCACTCACAGAAAGTGATAAGCTATTATGGCGGTCAGCTCCTGGTGGACCAGACGGAGTTGGTCCCGATCCCGCGTGATGTGCCTTCCAGGAGAGGTCTCCTCGCTTCCGCCTCTCATGCACTCAGTCTCGCTAAGAAGATGCGTGTAATCCCACTCGATCACGCTTAGGTGCCGCTTAATCGATGTCAGGAGGGTAGTTTCTCGCAAGGAGTCCTCTCGTTGCATCCAAGTGAGCTTTGACAGGACTTCCGCTGTCCTCTCCCTCTGCTTCTCGACATTTTCAGAGGCCTCAAGAAAGCACAACATCTCGCTCGGGGAAGGCGGCGGCGAGATCACCTCCTCGTCTGTGTTGGGCTCTTTCGCAGGCTCCTGATGTTCTGGTGATAGGACTATGTCAGGGCCAATTCTGGGGCGGGAAGAATAATCAAGGCGCGTGAAGGGACAATGTTTACCTGATTGCTGGCACGAAGATCCAGGCTGCTCTTCAAAAGGCTTCGCAAGCAATGGGTTTTGCATTTTCCCCCGACCCGGGGGGAAGGATGTTTGCCCCAGCGAATGAGTCTCAGCCGGAGGCAAGAGGGCAGTGCTCTCCCCACCGGGTAGGCGAGAGTCCGGCATAAGAACAGGAGACTTATCAGCAGTTCTCCTTATCGAGAGGGGAAGGTCGGTCGCAGGATCGATAGGGTCCTTGGCAGCAGGAGTCCTGGGTCTCGGGTTGACGGTACCCAAGGTTCTTAAAGTGGGTGTGCGAAAAGCTATGAAAGTGAATGAAGGAAAAAGCAAACTGTTAGAAACGAACAAAAAACAAGCCGAAAGTGGTTTAACAGAAACTTTATTATCTCAAAAAGTTATCTATTACAAAGGTATAACCTCACTTATATAGAATGGAGGAGAGAAGAGAGAATACAAATAAGAGATATGGGACTAAAGATTTACAGGACACGAGCGGACTATACAGACACAAACCGCACAAGCCGCGCGGTTAGACAGAAGGGCTAACCGCTCGGCTACTGCCGTAGAGAGAGATATCGCCATGAGAGACTGCTAGATCGCCCGGTCTCTAAGTCGCCAAAGACAAACCGCGAGACCGCTTGGACCTCAGACAGCAACACACAACAACCAAACCGCAGAAGGGTAACAGTAAAACCGCGCGGTCATCAACCCGCCAAGCCAGACCGCCAGACCGCCCGGTTACCAACTTCAACACTCCCCCTCAAGCTGGAGCATATATATCAATCATGTCCAGCTTGTCACAAATATGAAGAAACGAGGTGGATACTGGCTTGGTGAAGATGTTAGCCAGCTCTTTATCAGAAGTGACAAAGGGAGTGTAAATTTGTTCCTTCAAAATCTCTTCACGAATGAAATGACAATCGACCTCAATGTGCTTGGTTATTTCATGGAAGACCGGATTTTTGGAGATGTATATGGCAGCCTTGTTATCACAGAACATATGTAGAGCATAGTTGTAGACCTCTCCTAAATCCAGCATGAGAGCCCGTAGCCATTTTAACTCACAAGTGGTCGATGCCATACTCTGATACTCTACTTCAGCACTGGACCTGGAGACAAAAGACTGCTTCTTGCTCTTCCAGCTTACCAGATTTTCCCCAACAAAGGTGCATAAACCGGAGGTAGACTTGCGATCCCCTTTGTCATCAGCGTAACTCGCATCTGAGTAGGCTTCAACCCTTAGATGACCATTCTTCTGAAAGAGTAATCCTTTCCCAGGCGCAACTTTGACATACTCCAAGATCCGCAAGGCGGACTGTAGATGGCACTCCCTAGGTGCTTGCATGAATTGACTCACCTTGCCCACAACATAGGAAATGTCGGGCCTGGTCACTGTGAGATATATTAGCTTACCAACAAGACGCCTGTACCGCGTAGTATCTGAAAGAAGAGGCGAATCATCTGTCCAGGTTTTGTCTTCTCCAATTGACATGGCGCATCAGGAAGGTTTGGCCCTAGTCAATCCTGCTTCTTTTAATATATCAAGGGCATACTTACGTTGGGAGAGGACTATGGAGTTGGGCTTCCGAGAGATTTCAATCCCCAAAAAGTACTTCGGAGAGCCCATATCTTTCGTGACCAGATGTTGACGAAGATGCCGCTTTGTCAAGGCTACCCCTTCTTGATCATCGCCAGTGAGAAGAATATCATCGACGTACACAGCAAGAACCACCAGTCCCGAGGAGGTTTTGCGAATAAATAATGAGTGATCAGCAGAGCTGTGCGCAAAACCAACGGCCGCCACGATGCCACTGAACTTGTCAAACCAAGCGCGAGGGCTTTGCTTGAGGCCATGGATTGCCTTCTGTAGCCGACATACTCGGGTCTCCCCCTGAGCAACATACCCAGGAGTTTGCTCCATGTAGACGGCCTCCTAAAGATCACCATAAAGGAAGACATTCTTTATATCCAGCTGGGAAATCGGCCAATCTCGGTTGACAGCCACAGAGAGAAGGACCCGTATGGTGCTGAGACGAGCAACGGGAGAGAAGGTATTGAAATAATCAACACCATAGGTCTGAGTGAATCCTTTAGCCACCAGGCGGGCTTTGTAGCGATCCACACGGCCATTGGGGAGGAATTTCACCACAAAAACCCAGCGACAGCCCATAACATATGTGCCAACAGGAGGAGGAACAAGAGTCCAGGTTCCCCGTTTAGTGAGAGTAGCAATCTCGTCATCCATGGCAGCCTTCCAATGCGGGAGGGTAAGAGCTTCCTGATAGGAACAGGGGGTGGAAGTAGAAGAGATAGCCAGAGCAAAGTCCCGGCGAGCAGACGTCAGACGATCATAGGAAACAATAGCAGCAAGATGATGCTGGGTACAAGCCCGAACCCCTTTGCGAAGGGCAATGGGAAGGTCCAGGTCAGCAGGTACCGTAGGATCCGGAGCATCCGTGGTGGAGAAAGCTGGCCCAGGAGAAGAGAGCGACGACAGTGAAGAGGAGGAAGGTGGAGGAGAAGGAGCGGGGGAAGACGGTGGAGATAGTGGAGGTGGCGGAACAGTAGCAGGAGTGGAGGGAATAGGGGGGTTGGTGATAGAAGGAGCGGGGGTGTGTGGAGGATGAGCAAGAGGAGAGGAAGAAGCGAAAGAGAAGTAAGAAGCATTTTCAAAGAAGGTAACATCCGCAGAGACAAATTGTTTGCGAGTGACGGGGTCAAAGCAACAATAACCCTTTTGAGTGGGAGAGTACCCCAGAAAGATACATTTGGTGGACCGAGGGGAGAGTTTGTCGCGGGTGGTAGAGGGAGCATGCACAAAGGCTATGCAGCCAAAGATACGTAGAGGAAGAGGAAAGGGTTCTTTGCCCGGATAGAGAATGGAGAAAGGCGTTTGATCATGGAAAACGGTGGAGGGAATGCGATTGATGAGATAACAAGAGATGAGAACAGCATAGCCCCAGTAGGAGCGAGGACATGCATTTGCGCAAGCAGAGTGCGAGCAACATCAAGGAGGTGACGGTTTTTGTGTTCCGCCACTCCATTTTGTTGGGAAGAGTAAACGCAACTAGTTTGATGAATAATCCCATGTTGCGTACAGAAAGAGGAAAAGCCTTGGCTATGATACTCTTTTGCGTTATTCAAGCGTAAGAGTTTAATGGAATCGCCAAACTGAGTTTGAATTGAATGATAAAATGATGTCCAGACATCAAAAAGTTCAGAACGGTCCCGTAAGAGATAGACTCGAGTACAACGAGAAAAGTCATCAATGAACGTAACAAAGTAAGAACTACCCCGCCCAACGGTAAGGGTAGGAGCAGGACCCCAGATGTCAGAGTGAACAAGATCAAACGGATGGGTGGATCCACGAGCTTGCTTTGGAGGAAAGGAAGAGAGGTGATGCTTGCCAAGTTGACATGCGTCACAATTAAGAGGAGGATGTTGGGAAGGGAGGTGGGGGAGAAGTTGGCGAAGAAGGCGAGGGGGGGCATGACCAAGGCGAAGATGCCATTGGAGAAGATCTGTAGAGGAGGAGGAGAAGGCAGAGAGAGTAGAGACGTTGCCAAGGAAGTAGAGGCTGCCACTCTCAGTCCCAGTAGCAATCGTCCGTTGGGAGGCCGGATCCTGAAAATAACAAGAGGTAGTAGTGAATGTGACGGAGCACTGTAGTTGCGTGCATAAAGAGGTAACCGATAACAAATTGCAAGGAAACTGGGGCACATATAGGGTATCTGCAAGGCAGAGAGACGGAGTGACTTGAACCATGCCCGTCTCATTTACCGGGAAGGGAGAACCATCCGCAACTATGACTGGGGGCAACCGATCATGGGTGTCTAGATGAGAGAAACATTGAGGATTGCATGTCATATGATTTGTAGCACCAGAATCGATCAACCATCGTCCGCGAGTAATAGTGTGGGCACTACCAGAAGAGATGACCACCGACGCGGATGGCTCAGAGGAAGTGGAATCCATTAAAGAGAGACGGCGAGAGAACAGCAAGCCGCGGCGGCTAAAACAAGTCACAAGCCGGTCGGACAGAAGCAGGCCGTGCAGCTAGGAAAGCCACAGGCAGGTGAAAACAAGTCGGATGGCAAAAGAGAGGCCGCAATGAATAGTTAGCATGAGCGGGTAGACGGAAACAGGTCGAGGCGACTATTAAACAAGTCGCGACGACTAAGAGGAGCAGCGAGAGAAGAGAAGCACTGAGAAACAAGCCGCACTAACAAGGAAGCGGTCAGAAGAGAAGGCAGGCCGCAAAGACAGGTCGCGGGAAGCAGAAACAAGCCGAGAATCAAGCGGAGGGAAAGAAGTCGAGCGGCTAGAAGGTAGCCCGCGCGAACAGAAGAAGAAGCTGAATCAGGAGGAAGAGATTGTTTCCTCTGATACCATGTTAGAAACGAACAAAAAACAAGCCGGAAATGGTTTAACAGAAACTTTATTATCTCAAAACGGTATCTATTACAAAGGTATGGCCTCCCTTATATAGAATGGAGGAGAGAAGAGAGAATATAAATAAGAGATGTGAGACTAAAAATTTACAGGACACGAGCGGACTATACAGACACAAACCGCACAAGCCACGCGGTTAGACAGAAGGGCTAACCGCTTGGCTACTGCCGAAGAGAGAGCGATCGCCATGAGATACCGCTAGACCGCCCGGTCTCCAAGTCGCCAGAGACAAACCGCTAGACCGCTTGGACCTCAGAGAGCAACACACAACAACCAAACCGCAGAAGGGTAACAGTAAAACCGTGCGGTCATCAACCCGCCAAGCCAGACCGCCAGACCGCCCGGTTACCAACTTCAACACAAACCAATAAAAGCGAAATCCAGGTGAGAAAATTACCGAGAGCATTCGCAGGCTTTGCCTGGGTAATCAGAGGGGCAGCCTCCGAGACCAACTATAAATTTTTATCAGGAAGCCGAGTTGACTCGGTATTCGCTGGAGGGCCATCAACGACACCTTTCGGAACCATCTCCTGCGAAAAACGTAGTCCATCAATACGGCAAGACCTCTTTGATGGTTTGTGCCAAAAGAACCTTTAGCAGAAGAGCAGGCTCCTCGCGGGTAGGGTTTGCGGTCAGCGAGGCTGACTCATTTCTAGAATGGTCTCGCCGAACCTACTTGGCCTTTTTCTGCTGATATGCCGAATCCGCAGGCCTTTTTGCGGAGGACCAGGGGCAAACCCAGCACAGTCGGCGCGAGGTCACGCCTGAGCAGCAGCAAGACAATCCTGGACTTCTTGTAAGAGCGGTTTTGCAGCTCATTTGGCAAACATCTTCGAAGCAATGCGAGAGCTCAGACAATAAGCGGTAAAAGAGTAAGCAGTTTCTTGGCGACATGCCCTGGCGGATATATATAGGGCCGAAGTGGGACCCACAAAAGATTCCCTTCCAGGACATCATGCACTCACCGAATATTGGGTGTTGGAATTTTCTTTCCGAGCGTAGGACTCGCTCACGAAGAGCAAGATTTGTGTACAACCCCATATTCGTTGAGTGGGTTTTCCCCCGGGGGAGGTTATTCAAGAGCCTTTCGCCAGGGTAGGCGAGAAGGCTTCCACCTGGGTAGGAGAAAAGTCCCTAGGGTGGGCAGGACTCTCTAGACCCATGGAGTTGAGTATAGCAATATCACTCAACACTCTCAATGCTTTTTGTCCTAAGGCGTCGAGAGGAGCTCTCTTGACGCTATCGACGTCGTCTGCGTTAAGGCATTGAGTGTAGCTCTCGCTCTCGACGCTCTCAACGCTTTTTACGTTGAGGCGTCGAGTGCAGCTCCTTCACTCAATGCTCTCAATGCCTTTTGTCCTCTGGCGGTGAGTGAAGCCTTTCCACTCAATGCGCTCGATGCCTTTCAAGCCTTAGGCATTGAGTAAGGCCTTTCCTCTCAACTCTCTCAATGCTTTTGGACTTGGCCATGTCCCTTATAAGGGCAGGCGAGTGGGGTAGGCAAATCCGTTGTAACATCCCTCAGACTACTAGACCCCTAGGATGGTTTTGTCATGAATGGGTCATGACAAAACCCTCGGAAGTGTCAAAAGGATGGGGTGAACTTGGGAATTATTGTGTGAACCACCTTGGTCTACAAATAGTAGAATTCCAATTACTAGCTTAGGAATGACCATAGGGCTTCATAATGACACAATGACCCCACCGCAACATCACTAACCTGTTAAAGGGTCCATTAGAGCCATAGGGACCAACTAAGGTCAACTAAAATAGTAAAGTTGACCAAAGTCAACCTAAACCCTAATCAGGTCAAACTAAGCTCATACAAGTTCAACTGACCTCCCCTTGGCCAAAGGGAAACACCTAGACCTTCCCAAGACCTAAGGGAGGCCAATGGGCCACCAAGGACCCATTGGGGTCAAGCAAAGAGACTTAGTTGACCCAAGTCAACCATAGCCCCAAAAAGGTCAAAGTGCCATAACTAAGGGTCAAGTGACCCCCAAGATGCTCAAATAACCCTATCCAAGTCTTCATATACCTTAGGGGAGGCCAATGGGTCACCAAGGACCCATTGGGGTCAACCCAAATGGTCATGTTGACCAAAGTCAACTCAACCTTAGTTTGAGTGAAATTAGCTCAAGTTGACCCAACCTAGCCCAATCCACTTGGGCTAAGCCAAATTGGAGTGGTCCACCAACCTTATGGCTGATATTTACATGGAATGCCATTCATTTTCTGTAAATGGTGACTAGGAGAGAGAATGCTCATTTCCCTTTAATGGAGGAGAGAGAAAGAGAGAGAAAGAGGGTCATTCATGGCAAGGAAGGCAAGGGGCCTCCTCTCTTCATCTCCAAGGCCTGATTCATCTTCCCCCCCCCCCCATCAATTAGAGGAGATTAAGAGTCTTCCCCAGCTGTATAGGGGCTGAATGCAGTGAACCCACCATGGCAGAATTTTTTCCCTTAATGGCCATTATTGGTTTTGAAGCTATGACCCTTCCTCTCCCCCATTTGATGGTTTTAAAAGCTTCCTTAGGACTAGAGGAGTCGTTTACACATCTTCCCTGAAGATTTTGAGCCATTTGGTAGTGCTGTTGCAGAACACCCGCAAGCTCAAGATCTGTCCATGGCTCTCTGAAGATCAGCCCGCCTCTAGCCCACCACTAAGGTCCTCCTCTACTCCTCTCTTCGTGGTCTAGATCTTTAAATCTTTTAGGAGAGAAATTGGGCTCAATTGAGCCCGATCGGGTGAGAGCGAATGCTGAAATTTCATGGTTTTTCAACCTTGCGGGATCACCGGAAACCGCCCCTCCGACGGTCGTGCCGCCGCCCGGCGATAGCCCCACCTCAACAAAGGTGGTGGCGGTGGTGGCCAGCCTGGGAGGTGGTCGGGTGGCCGGTAAAATGGCTTGGAATGAGCTCCAGGTCGGGCTGTTCGTGGCCCTTGGCTGGAGGAAGAAGACGATGTCAGGGCCCTCAGATCATGCTTTAAGATTCGTGCTTTATTTCTTTTTATTTCATTTTATGTATCTATTTACTAGGCTGTTTTAAATGAATTATTAAAAATACCTAGTTTCCCCTACAGTAAAAGTGCTCTCCATAAACATTGTAGCCCTAAGAGATAGTTTAATTTAAAATTAGTTTGAACCAATTTGAAGTTCAGGTTAGACCAGAGCACTCATTTTCGTGAGGTCTATACCTAGGCTAGGTCAGATATTATTTTGAGTTCCACCATCAATCCATCCATCCAAATGGCTTGAAATTTTGGATGGGGTCTATTCTTACCTATACCTAGCACATATCCCAAAATGGGAATTTTTGGAAAAAGCTTCATAACGTTTTTGTAGAATTGTAATAATTCATGTATGAATTATTTAAAGGGACTAATTACCTCCATACCCTACTAAATTTCGGTGGGAGGTCCTTGGGTTAATATAGGACTCTTTATAAAATTTCATTTAATTTGGACAAGAATTGGTATGGAATTTGGTCAACCATAGCTTAGGCCAAAAAGGGGTAATTAGGTCAAAGTGTCCCTTGTGGGCTTAAGGAGCCAAATCACCTCAACAGAGGTTGATACTTGGTCACCTGATCTGTTATGTCAGTAAACACCCTCCCATGGATTAGGGGGGGGGGGGGGGGGGGAATTAGGGTGGATTTGCCCTGGGACCCAAGTTCAAACCCTAAGGTTGAACTTTGGGAATTTGTGAGGGGTATGGGGTGATATGCCTTATATGGACTTGGTGTTTAGTCCATGTGATCCTAGGGTGGTGAAAATCCCTAGGGTGAGATATGGTGGGATTTGGACACATGCACACCACTTAAACCACTGGGTAAGGTTTTGGGTCCATACACCTTAGGGAATGTCTAGTGGCTCATATGACTTTGGAACTGCATGATATTTTGGTAGAGGTCATTTTCTTAATCATATTAACAAACCCATAGAAATTTTTAATATGAATTTTTGATCATTATATGGGGTATTTCATTCACAACCCATCAAGTTGCACCTCCTACTTATAAATTTCTTATAAACAAACCACTAAATGGAAACTTATGAAATTTGGTAAGAAGACCTCTATTGATATTTTAAAGCTCTGTGAAATATTATGGAATTTTTGGAAGTATATCTGTATGGGTTGGTTCACAAGGAGCTGTTTTCTAAGTAAAAGTAATTGAATTTATTTTGAAACTTATTTAGCTTGATAAAATGTGATTTTTGGTCAGAGGCACTTTCTGGTCAACCGTGATATTCAATAATTTTTATACAATTTTCTAATGATTAACTTTAGTACTTTCTTCTTTACCCATAACTAATGGCTTATTATTGGATTAATTAATTAGAGGCCAAATCATTTATGGAAAAATCATGAAACTTGGTATTTACTGTTATTCCTCTGTTACCTGATGTTTATAATTTTTGGGTGGCATTCATTTGAGAATACATTGTACTTCATGTTCAAATTACCCATGGCCTAACTTTGGGGAAAATTAATTAAATAACAAATTAATTAGGAAAATTATAATTTTCTGGAGATAGGCTAATCATGTCATGATAGACCCCCATTAAATATCTTAAGGCTTGTGGATGAAAATTTGGAGTACCTCCTATCATGTACAACATATAGTATATGTTGGTCTGCATATAGTAAAACTGCAGAAAATGTGATAGCGTTTGAATTAGGCATATGGGTTGGGGTTAATAGTTAGCTGGTTTGGGTAAAATGAGATTGAGTTCATCATTGGAAGTTGTGATGAGGAAAATGTGGGGTAGACTAGGATAGGGGGGATGCTCAGGATCGACGAAAGATCGTCTTTCCTGTGGAGAGAGAGTGAGAGGGTCAAAACACACTGGGGTTAGATCCAGAGTAATATTAAAAGGTCTTGGGAATCGGGTATTAACCAATAACAGTAAGTGTCTTGCGAAAGGGAGCTTTGCGCTTTAGCCCATCGTAGTTCCTAGTGCCCTCGAGAGCCCTTCACGGGGAATGCCTTGGGAAGTGCAAGGTTAACGTAAGCCGTAAGAATAAATGTAATGGAAGAATAATTAGAAATACTCTAGGGTTACACTTACAGTCACACTCCCCGATGTTGTGGTAGTTTGGTTAGGTCTCACGAGCGGTAGGCGCGGTGGTTTTAAGTAATGGACAAGTTAGCCCGGCGAACTGATGGGTCAGATGGTTCTAAGACGGACGGGATAGTCTGGAGAGCTTTTGCTCGGTAGTTGGTTGCCACTGACGGGATTGTCCGGAGAGCTTTGGTTCGGTGGTTGATACATCAAGATTGTATGTGCATAAATTCTAAGGTGGTGGGTCTTCGATGTTGGAGGGTCGATGTACCAACGCCAATACATTGACTCGGCAAGTGTGGTTTAGCACTTTGCCAACTTAAGTCTGGTGGACCAGTCGAAAAAGAGTACGCAGGAGCTATGCTTTGTGCACCAGCGTCGAGGCATACGATAGGTCTGATTGGTAGTGTGATTACCAGTTTTGAGGTGGGTGAGGCTCAACCCACCACTTCCGTTTGTCACTACAGAGGTATCCTGGGAGGTTAGGCTCAAGAAAGGTCTGTTTGCATAGAGTCGAGTGGGTGTGTTGCACTTGCATGTTCACATCGTGGCATACTTACATGACGTAGCATCATCATTGCATATAACCCATGTCACCTATTGTATAAAGTGGTATGGGACGCTTTATACAATAGGACTTGCAAAACGACCCCTTAGCTTATAAGTTTGTGTAGTATGCTTATAAGTTATGGTTATTTTCCTTTGGATATTTTCCACTTGCTTATAACCGACACCACATCATATAAATTGGTATGAGACTCTTTATACGATGGGAGCCTTACAGAAGACTGAAAGAATCGGTTTCAAGATATCCTAAACACCTAGAGGGGGGGGGGGGTGAATAGGTTCAATTCCTTTTGATTAAGGCAGACACTATATTTTACTAGCAATTAATCTATGCAACAACTATCACATCACTGCATAAAACAAACACTGCCAACACAGATTGCACACAGATTTATAGTGGTTCCCCAAGAGATGGGTACAACCACTTTCCCCCTTCGCCTATCTAACAGTATACTAGATTCGGCCTAACTTCCTTCTTCATTCTCAGATCCTAAGATCTTACAACTCAGAACCCTGAAAGGTTCCTACAGTTCACACTTCACCAAGTGCTACAACTCAGATTCTTCCAGAGAATCCTACCTCAGAGTGAGTCCACACTCCTACAACTCAGGCAATCCAGCCCTACCTCAGCCTCTTTCACCAGGCCTACAACTCAGAGAAATTAATCCCCTATCTCAGGCACTCAACCCTACCTCAGCCTTTATAGATTTAGGCATACAACTCAGAGAGATAACTCTCCTACACTCAGATCTATAAAATATCCTACAGATAAAATTGATTATAAAAAGAATAAATCCTTCACCCAGGTAGAGAGAGAATGTGTTAAAGGTTTCTTGATCAATTTTTGATAGATCTGATTGCTTCAGATTCAACCTGTCTTAGCTTCTTCAAAACTTCTTGAATTTGAACAAAGTAAGGTTGATCTTCTTGTGAAGTTGGAGATGATCTTCAATCCAGCTTCCTTCTTCTATTTAGATGTGGGTCTGAATTCTTCTTGCAAACTTATTCAGGATCTGCCCTTAGAGACTTGTTGATATATGGATGAAGTCTTCTCTTCCACTCTGTTTATTTGATGATAGAACATGTCTTTATATAGACCCCATCCGAGGTTACCGGCTGATCCGGTTCATAACGGCCTTCTGACAGCTCTGACAGATGCAACAATATTGTTATTTATGACAGTTGTCAAGTCTTCAGTCGTGACACTTGATCCCTCATTGTACTCTATCTCAGCAGAAAAGCGTCGAGACAATACTTCAAAGGTGTCGACACAAATAGACCATGTGTCGACACAAATCTTGATGATGTCGGTACAGCTCTTATAATGTCGACTCAGAACTTCTTTATCTTCTCAACACAGCTTTAGTGGAATGTGTCGACACAAGTCCTGTGTGTCGATAGAATAGCTTCTAGTCTCGACAAAGTTGGTGTTGACAAAATTCTGGTGTGTGTCGACACAAGTCCTATGTGTCGACACAGTTGTTGTAGACAGAATTCTGGAATGTCTCGACACAAGTCATGTGTGTCGACATAGTTGTTGTCGACAGATTTTCTGTGTGTCGACACAAGTCCCGTGTGTCTACACAATCTGGCTCCTAGTGTCAACCCAGCTTTTCCCAAGTGTCGACACAATTCTTCTCAAGTGTCGACACTTGTACTTAGATACTTTTTTTGCATTTCCTTAACCTGCACATTGAAACTCAACAGAACATCAAATACACATTGATGAATATCATTGAGTTAGGTGAGGATTCTCCAAATCAGGTATACATTTTCCAATGTACAAACAATCTCCCCCTATTTGGAGAAGTCATAACCCTTAGTGAATGATATACATCACTTATAATAAATCAAAGATTATGATGTAAATAAGTATTTCAAAGACAAGAGTAACCATAAGCAGTTATAGTATGTATGAGTATTATCACAGAATGTGTTATAACATAATAAACATGCCTCACAAAATTTTAAGTATCCAATATCAAATTAAAAACTAAACCAAGGAATTTTATTAATATATGTTCAGAATAACAATGATTTAGTCCAAAATTTTACATTGACCCAAGCCTAGATCATCTAATTCTAGGATTTATCATGCTCCTTGATACCAATTCCTTTACCAGACTGAATCCTAGCTTGTACATTAGCTTTAGTGTCATCAGCCGGCTTCTTTCCTTTAAGATCCTTCTTCTTTAGCTCTTCAGCCTTGACCTTTTGCCTTTCAAAATAATGATAAGGCTTTGAAAAATATTTGCTTGGCTCCACAGAAGTAGCAGGTATCTTCCCAGCTTTGTGGTCTCTTCTGAACTGATAAATGACATCTTGCCGCTTCTGATACTTGCTCCATTCTTGTTCAGAGTACCACTTGCATCTATCATGCATGTTGTCTTGAACAGCTTGCCAGGCAGTGAGAATAATATTTCTGGAGGTGGGACTCCATATTTCAGAATCAGGCTTTAATTCAGCCTGCTCTCTAAACCTTTTCTTAGAACGTTGAGCTTCTTGTTCTCTTTTCAACGCAGCTTCAGACATTTCAACCTTTTCAATAATGACATTTTGTACCTCCTTTGGAGGACTATACATTTGTTGAACTACATATTGAATGCCCTCAAAATCAGTAGGTGGATAAATAATTTGAGCTACTTCCTACTAAACCCCTTCATGGGAAGCCGATTGAATGCCTGATTCAGCAGTATTATCATCATCACACAGGGGTGGATAACCAAGAGTTGCTCTGATAGCATTAGTTATCCATTTAACATGTTCAGAGCCTGCATTGACTAATACTCTCTTCCCCTTTATGACTTCTCTTTCAATATGGTCTCTTAGATCATCCTTTTGAAATCTAATCTGATTAGCTAGGTAATTGGTGCCTTCTTTATAGAATGATCTGAATTTCTGCAGTTGATCAACAATCACTTTTTGAGAGTCCTGAATAGCAGTGTGGACATTAGCCAAATCTGCTTTGAGTTGTTTATTAAACTCAGACTTTTCTTTAACCATGTTGGCAGTTTATGCAGTGACTTTATTCTGAAGTTCTGTTACAATAACATTGTGTGATTCTGTCAGATTGTCATCCATTCTGATTTGGTTTTCCAGAACATAGCCTTTTTCACTACTATGTCATCTATTTGAGTTTTGGCTTCCACTTGTTGCTTGGCTAAATAGACTACAACATTACCTCCCTTATGGAAGCAATCTGTCATTTCCTTTTTATGCAAATTCACTTCAAATCTAATAGATTTGTTATCTTGGGCCAGCTGAAATTGCAATTCCTTATTGCTCTCATCAACATATTTTTCAAGGGCATGTCTTTGTTCATCCATTTTACTTGCAGTTGCACCAGAAGTGAATTGAAGTCTACCACTGGAGCTGCTGTGTGTGGGACAGTCTGCAAGGCTTTCTTATAGCCAGAGCTCCTTTTCCTTAGTTCCACAAGTTTTCTCTTCTTTGCCCTGGAGGCATTTTCAGCTTCTGAGGAACCAGATGAAATTTCTATATGCACAATGTCTTTTGGACTTGTGGCAATGATGGGCATCTCTTTTTCTGTCCTTGGCAGCTCCCCCTCAGTCCTTGCTCCTTGGATGTCAGGAAATAACTCCTCTAGAGTGCCCTCTTGTTGCATTTGAACTGATGGAATAACAGTATCGTTCTCAGCAGGTAGACTGTCCGTAAATGCAAAAGTGTCTTCCATGGTAATATCAGTTTCAGGTACCTTGTCTTGATTATCTGTTCAGCATCATTCATATGTACAGTCAGTGTAGCATTTTCAGTATTTATAGCAGCTTGATTGATATCTAGTAGTACCTCAAGTATAGATTGTGTAGCTGCTTCCCTGTCCAATGCAGCTGTGTGTACAGGTGGCTCTTTCTCATGAGCTCCCCCTGAAGGTAATGCCTCTTGTTGAGCTGAAGCTGGAGAAAGCTCATTGGCTCCCCCTTGATGAGGCTCTACCTGTACCTGATCCTCTGAGGTGTTGGTGGCAAGGATCTGCTCCCCCTTCATCTGACTATCAGTTACAGTTTCTTGAGCAGGAGATTTGCTAGTCCTTTCTGCTCCTTCTTCAACAGAGCTAAAAACAACCACTTCTTCTGAATCACTGGAAGATTCAGTGGTCTTCGAGGTTGTTTTCTTCTTTTTCTAAATCTGCTTTGATTGTTTCTGAGGGGTAGAAACACCTTTGGACAGTACCCTATCCAATCTGGACAGTATCCTTAAGTCCATTCTTCTCAAGTGATTATTCTTAGAACCTGCAGATTGATTTATCACTTCTGGTATATTCTCAGCCAGAAATAGGCTCAGTAATCTGCCCAGATTAGGTTTCTTGATTCCTTCTTTGATCTTGTCAAAGATGATAACAGATCAATTTGTTTTCACCTTGAATATCACTCTAGTCATTAGATTGAACATATAGGCTGAAATCCTATCATGTCCTCTGGATTTGCACAGAATAACTTTCCCTATAATTTCAAAAAGAAACTTGCCCTGGGAATTCATTCCCTTCCTGTTCATGGATGACCCAATCTTGGTAGTGGGATCCAGTCCACACCATAGGAGAACATCTTTTGTCATGGAAGATATTATTTCATCCTCTTCCTTAATCTTGGGAAGTTGAAGTGTTTTTCTTAAGCTTTTTTGTGTCAGTTTTACCTTTGTTCCTTGAACTGACGACTTAATTTTCATGCCCGTCGAATCCATGGATTCTGACGAGTAGAATTCAAGAACTTCCTTTTTCCATATCCTTGTATGTTCTGAGACCAAGTACTCCAATCCATTTTCTGTGATTAGGGTAATCACAGCTTTGATTTCTGGCGTGGCAGTCTCAAACACATGTCGAACTAGTTCATAGCCCTCATTGATGTTCTCTTCCAGCTTTGGTGCCATTAGGGATGAGAGAGAGAGAGTGAATAAGGAAGATGAAGGCTTGTCGACACAAAGATTTGGTCTCGAGAATACTGAGAGCGTAGTCGACAAGGTTTTACTTCCACCTATTTATATGTTTCTACACAAAGAAGGTCAAAAGGCAGGTTGAAATAAGCTTATTGTGTCGAAATTGTTGGGATTGTGTCAACACAGACTATTAAAGTCTCGACAAAGAATGTAAAGGTATTATAAAACTATGTATCGCCACCATCTGCGATGTGTCGACACAGACAATCTTAAGAGTCTACACTAATGTCTGTGTGTCGACACAGACGACTGTATGTGTCGACACCAATATCTAAGTATCAACAGAGCTATGTGCCAACACCAAATTCTAAGTGTCGACACAATCTTCTTGATGTGTCGATAGAATTTTCATTATGTGTCGACACCAACTACTAAGTGTCGACACAGATGTCTTTATGCTTGGACACAAATTTACTTAGTCAAATTTGTCATTCTTATTCCACGTTTAGCATGTCTAATTCAATTTTAAAATAATTAAATTTAGTTTCATCCAGTGGTTTGGTGAACATGTCAGCAATTTGAAAATTAGTATTGACAAATTCTAAACTTATGTCCTCCTTTTCAACATGATCTCTAAGGAAATGAAATCTTATTTCTATGTGCTTAGTTCTGCTATGAGAAACAGGATTTCTAGCAATAGAAATGACACTAGTAGAATCACAAAATAATGGAGTTATACTTACCTGGATGCCATAATCTTCAAGCTGATGTTGTATCCATAACAGCTGAGCATAGCAACTGCCTGCATCTACATATTCAGACTCAGCAGTGGATATAGCCACACTTGTCTGCTTTTTGTTGCTCCATGACACCAATCTTCCACCTAGGAACCGACATGTGCCAGTTGTACTTTTTCTGTCTTCTTTGCATCCTGCAAAGTCTGCATCTGAATAACTAGTTAGTAGAAAATCTCTATTCTTAGGGTACCAAAGGCCAAGATTTGGTGTTCCCTTAAGATATCTCAAAATTCTTTTGACTGCAGTATAATGAGATTCTTTTGGGCTTGCTTGATACCTAGCATAGACACATGTAGCATACATGATGTATGGTCTAGTAGCAGTTAAGTATAAAAGGGAGCTAATTATCCCTCTATACAAAGACTCATCTATAGGTTTCTCTGCATTATCTTTGCCTATAGGCATACTTGACCCCATTGGAGTTCTCATGGTGGAGGCTGACTCCATACCATATTTCTTAATCAACTCATTGGTGAACTTAGACTGGGATATGGACAAGCCATCATCAATCTGTCTAACTTGGAGTCCCAAGAAGAATTTTAGTTCACCCATGCTGCTTATCTCAAACTTTTGTTGCATAAGTTTAGCAAACTTTCTACAAAGGTTGTTTTCTGTTGATCCAAAGATAATGTCATCAACATATATCTAGACTAGGATGATCTTGCCTTTTGATTCCCTTAGGAATAGAGTTTTGTCTATTTTCCCCCTTGAGAATTTGTTCTCAATGAGGAATGTTGACAGAGTTTCATACCAAGCCCTAGGGGCTTGTTTCAAACCATATAATGCCTTCTTAAGCCTATACACATAATTAGGATAGAGAGGATCTATAAAACCTGAGGGTTGTTCAACATAAACTTCCTCTTTTAAGTCACCATTCAAAAATACTGACTTTACATCCATCTGAAATACCTTGAACACTTGATAAGCTGCAAAGGCAAGGAACAACCTTATTGCTTCCAACCTTTCCACTGGGGCAAATGTCTGGTCAAAATATATTCCTTCTTCCTGTTTATAGCCATTTGCCACCAGTATTGCTTTGTTCTTAACTATAATGCCATTTTCATCTTGCTTGTTCTTGTAGATCCATTTAGTCCCTATGACATTGTGATTCTTTGGTTTAGGAACCAACTTCCAGACTTTGCATCTTCTAAATCGATTCAGCTCTTCCTGCATGGCATCAATCCAATTTGGGTCTTGTATTGCTTCTTCAAATTTCTTGGGTTCCATCTGGGATAGGAAACTTGAGCAAAGGATTGTGTTCATGTTCTTGCACCTTGTCTGAACACCATGACTTGGATCTCCAATAATTTGGTGTGCCGGATGATCCTTTAGATGTCTTATTGCTGGAAGCAATCTATCTACACCTTGATTTTCTCCAATCACCTCACCATGCTGTACTTCACTGTCCTTTTCATCAGCTTGTGGGTCTTGTACCCCCCCTGGACAACATCCATCATTTTCTTCATCCTGCCTTGCAGGTTGGTCTTCACTAATGTTTAGCTTGTCCATCTTTTCCTTCAAACCTGTAGAGCTACAAGAAGTACTTGACAGCTCACAGTTGATTAGTTTAGTTTCATCAAAAACTACATGGACAGATTCTTCTACAACTTAAGTAGTCAAGTTGTAGACTATGTATGCCCTACTGCTGTTGCTGTACCCAACAAATATCTCTTCTTGAGATTTGGCAGCAAACCTAGTTAAATAGTGCTTGCCATTATTAAGAACATAACACTTGCTACTAAAGATTCTAAAATAGGCTAAATTTGGTTTTCTGCCTTTCATAATCTCATAGGGTGCCTTCTTGTGGCTTTTGGTGATGGAAGCCCTATTGAGAACATGACATGCAGTGTTTACTGTCTCAGCCCAGAAATATTCTTGGAGCGAAGTGTCACTTAATAGGGTTCTACCAGCCTCAAGAAGAGTCCTATTCTTTCTTCCAGCAATACCATTTTGCTGGGGAGTTCTAGGTGAGGAGAACTATTGATGAATCCCTAGTTCTTCACAAAATCTTGTCATACATTCAGACTGAAATTCAGTCTCATGGTCACTTCTGATTTTGACCACTGAATTGTTAAGTTCATTCTGAATTTGCCTAACAAAATTGTGGAAGACAGTAGGAGTTTCAGATTTCTGCCTCAGGAAGAAAACCCATGTAAATCTAGAATAGTCATCCACAACCACAAGTGTAAAGACTTTCCTACCTAGACTATGTGTAAGACCGCCCCTCTCGGATCCCAAAACACGGCACGAAGGGGGGTCTTATGCCCAGAACAGCCGTCTTGCGGCAGCGTTAGCACACGGGCTAACCTGTACCACAAGACGCTTATTTCGCCGGCTACAACCAATATCAATATAAACATGCCAACCCAACCATAATATAAGCAAGAAAAAGTCAAATCCACACTAAGTCAATAGTCCAAATACATCAAATAAGAGAGAAGCTAAAACATGATTCCATAAATATCAAAGTACAGCTAGTAATTGCCCAAACGGGCTACATCAAAATCTCACGTCACTCACATCTGTAACCGACGGTAGCGACGGCACCGTCACATCAGGCCCTGTCGTCCTGGCCTGGCTGTCTTGCTGCAAAGTCTGCGGCTGCTCTACATGCGGGGTGACCTCCAAAAAAGGAAGACGTAGCAACCATTAGTCGAAAGACTAATTGCCTTCACATCCGCTCACCCGGCGACTCCTCGGCACCGGGCGGATAAAGGAACAAGGGTACAAGTATTATAAGCAGTAAAACATGTACAAACAGGTGATGATGGTACAATAAGATTAATAACATTAATTCTAGCAGTTCTACATAAACAATAATAAACTATCAAGTACAAGTATCTACAACAGGAAAGTAACTTAACTTATAAGGATGCCCATACAAGCTTATAAGTTAAGAATTGAGTTACATAAAAGTAACTCATTGCATAAGAGTGCCCATACAAACCTATACGATGAGGACCTTGTTGTGTAATGTTATGAAATATTATGTATGCTATGCAATGACTCACCAATGATCACACAAATGCAATTGCTATGCCGACATAGTCTATAGTTCGCACTATTCGAGCAGGTAGCTAACCTCTCAGGCGTCAGCCGCCGTGGCTAGGCGGTGACAGTAGAGCGGGCATCTCTACTACTAGGCGGGTATCCACACTACTTCACCTAGGCCTCCGTACGCCTCAACGCTAAGAACACAACAGCGGATCCCATGCGTACTATGGTCCAGCGGGAACCTCGGGTAGATGTATACCGAGGACCAAGCCCCGAACTGACCTTGTGTGACCCAGGAGGAGCCTTAGAAGTAAGCACGAGGACCAAGCCCAACCGTTCACCTGGCACGGAAGGAGCCCCGGGACGTAGACACCGAGGACCAAGCCCAACCGCCCAAAGTCTAACTATCAACTCCTATCGGTGTGACGATCGGCGAGCCCGTAGACCTGCCACACTATCCTTAACCCAGGATTACGACACCGCGTGTCAACTCACACCACTTGCAAATTCCACAACACCGTGGTGTGGAAGGGGCCTCAGAAGTAAGCACGAGGACACAGCCCAACCATCCACTCGGCACGGAAGAAGCCCCGGGACGTGAACACCGAGGACCAAGCCCAACTGTCCATCTATACCTCATTTCAACATTAACTCAACTAGTGACGGCCAATACTACCCGTAGGGAGACTACGCTCTAAGTATTGGACTACTACATTTCATTCAAACCATCATACATGCTCATGGCCATGGTTTATCCTTTTATTTGTCATTCCAAATGGTTTCAACATATTACAAACATGATGCGCATTAATAATAATCTACCAATTTGTATCCAGTCATTTCATTCATCATATTATAAACATGGTATGCATTTATAATAATCTATCAATTTTAGCAAGTCATATCATGCATTAAAGCTTGCTCCATAATTCAGTTTTATGAAATCTAATTAACAAGATTTATCATTCATAGCACTACGGTGGTCAAAATAAAATAGTTCATCAAAATCTAGAGTTAATTAGCAACATCGATTCCACCGAATTCAAATTCATATTATATAAACCTCAGAATTTAAGTGCAGAATAAACCTGAACAGCACCTTCGACCGGAGATTCCCAAAGCTACAGGAATTCGGTGAAGACGTGTAACCACTCGATGAAAAGGTATTTCCATGGGCTACAAATTCTATGTTCAGACCAGAAAACAGATTCAATGGAATCATACTTGAAATCAGCCTTGAAGTCTGTTGCGTACAAAACACAATTTCTGCATGCAGGATTTATCGGATGTCATATTCGTTCAGATTTTCCCGTGGTTACACACTTTGCATGAAGGCGTGAAACCACTCATTTGAGAGGTATTTTCAAGGGCTTCAACTTTTGTGTTTAGTTGAAAGCCCAGATCTGGCCAAATACTACATGAAAATGTACAAGAAGATCGTTGCGCGTAGAATACATATTCTGCACGCTTCGTAAAGAGGAATGAACGGCATCAGT
This sequence comes from Platanthera guangdongensis, assembly GCA_039583875.1. Lineage (NCBI taxonomy): Eukaryota > Viridiplantae > Streptophyta > Magnoliopsida > Asparagales > Orchidaceae > Platanthera > Platanthera guangdongensis. Next base: position 159,976,397 of record CM077148.1, read on the forward strand.
TCATCTTCCTCCTCAAGTCGATCTTCCAAAATCACTCCAGAAATTCCTCCTCCCTTATTCACCCTCTAAGGGGCCATGATTCTTCACGAAAACATCCACCCATCATCACATAGAAGAAAGGGGAGGTTGAAGAGATCTAAAACCTAGAACACATGTCCTAGCATGGCCGTCCCTAGAAAACTCCTTCTCTCCATCAAGACTCTCTTGAGTCGATATCTCTCCAAAGAAAATAACTAAAGATCTAGCACCAAGGGAGAGGGTAGGAAGCTCACCTCATTTCCGGCGTTTCCACCATTTCCGGCCATGGATCTCGTGACTCTTCTCGGCGGCATCTTCTTTTCCACGACGGCGGCGGATCTTATCCTCTAGAACTAGATCCAGCGAATTCCTTCTCTCAACAGGAGTTTCTCTCAGAAAAACGGCTAGAATGAGGAGTGAAAATGGCTAGGGTTATCACTTCCCTTTTTATATAAAAGTGACACGGGTAGGGACACGCCTGTGTCCTTACCCGTGTCCTGCTTAGGCGAAGCGTTACGACGGTTTTTATGCGTCGGTTCAATACTCGACACGACAAATGGGTGGGACACGCCCATGTCGGCCCAGTCACGCCCGTGACATGGGGCGTGTAACCCACTCGAGACCTACTCTAGAGGACTTACTTGAGAGAAAACCAACTACTCGAGTACCCGGATAGGACACGCCCGTGTCACAGGGATGACACGCCCGTGTGACCCCCTCTTACTCGAGTACTTTTCCACCTAATCGAGTATATTTCGACCTACACGAGAGCTACTCGAGGATGAGCGGGACACGCCCTGTGACACGCCCGTGTCACAGGCCGTGTACCCCATACTTGATACTCGACGATCGTCGAGCGCTGGTCATCGACTAGAGGGAACACATGCCCTCCGACACGCCCGTGTCAGATGGGACACGCCCATGTTGCTACCCGTGTCATACGATGTCGACACACCTCGTCGATATCGACATGCCTCATCGAGCTCAACTTGACACAATGACACATGGGTAGGGACATGCCCGTGTCTCTACTCGTATCATACAATTCGTCGATCTCGACACGAAGTTCGTCGATCTCGACACGTAGTTCGTCGATCTCGACACGTCGATCTCGACACGGGTAGGGACACGCCCGTGTCTCTACCTATGTCCCTTCACATGGGTAGTGACACGCCTGTGTCACTACCAGTGTCCTTCTTTGGACATAATCAAGTCATCGACTCGAGAGCTGGCCACTCCCACACGGGTAGGGACACGCCTGTGTCTCTACCCGTGTCCTATGCTTGACTGATTTCTCCTTCTTTTCACATGTCCTTCCCTGTTGTCAGCACTCCCCCTGAACCCAAGTCAGCTCTCCTGACTCAAAAAAATGTACGAGGGGCCTAGTGCGATTCAGGACGTTACAAATCCTATAAACAAAATAAAAGATTTCGTCCCCTAAATCAGGCTTAGGCTGTGGAGAGAAAAGCATAACAAAAATATAATATGCTTTTAAATAAAATTACCTTGAGCAAACAACTCTGGATAGTGTTTTTGCATCACATCCATCGGCTCCCATGTATATTCCTCCTTCCCATGATTGGACCATACCACCTTCACCAAGGGAACACTTTTGCGGCGTAACTTTCTTGTCTCGCTATCTACAATCCGCATCGGCTCTAGTCGTACAGGCCTATCAGACGCCACAACACCATCAGTTGTGGGGATGTATTGATCGGGCCGCAACAGCGCCTTCCGAAGCGACGCCACATGAAACACGTTGTGCAGGTTCTCTAGCTCGGACGGTAACTCCAACCGATAGGCCAACGGGCCAATCCTTTCCAATATAGTATAAGGCCCAACATACCTTGGGTTGAGCTTTTTCACACCACGCACACGTGACACTCCATGCATCAGTCGGATTTTCAGGAACACCTTATCACCCACTTGAAACTCCACCATCCGGTGCTTTGCATTATAATACTTCGCCTGCCAACTTTGAGCTTCCAACATGTGATACCGTATCAGTCTAACTGCCGCATCGGTATCATCAATATATTCAACACCCAAAACCTTCGGGTCTTCATCTTGTACCCAAGACAAGGGGGTTCTACACCTTCTTCCATAAAGAGCTTTATGAGGAGCCATGCCGATACTAGCCTGGTGGCTGTTGTTGTAGGATAATTCTACCAACGGTAAGAGTCTTTCCCACTACTCTCCTCTATCCAGCACACATAATCTCAACAAGTCTGTTGGATCGCTAGTTTGATTTGGGCTAGGTTCACTAACTTAGGATCTTGTGACCCACAATGTATATCCAGGGTCATAGTCGTGTCCTAGAGTCTAGGCCAAGTCCTTAGAGTCAACATCACATGGAACAGCTATCAACAAGACTACCAGAGACTTAAGACTTAGAAGATTTCAAGACTCTGTAAAGTGAGTTCGACGTTCATCGAACTCAGGTCGACGATTGTCGTGCTCAACTCGACGATCTCAGATGTACAACCCTGTATTCGCGAAGAGTGGGTCCAAAACAAGGCAAACACATTTTTAAGCTTTTTGGAGATTTTGCACTCTCGGTGGCCAATTTTGGCTTTAGCTTGGAAATATACTATTAGGGGGAGGAAAAATTGGCCTCCCCCAATGGCTCCTTTATTTGGGGGCGGGTGCGGCAAGTTGGCTAGCACTCGCCCCAGCCTGTTGAGTCCGAGGTAGGGACAGGCGAGAAGGTCGGGGGCCAGTCTCGCCCGGGCGGCCTGCTCGCGGGCGAGACGGCCGCGGCCTGGTTCTCGCCCGGGTGGCCTGCTCGCGGGCGAGACGGCCGGGGGCCGGTCTCGACCGGGCGGCCTGCTCGCGGCGAGACTGCCGGCGGCCTGGTCTCGCCCAAGCGGCCTGCCCGGCGGCCTGGAACCGCCTCGGGTGTTTGGGGCGGGGTGTTGGCGGCGTGCTTTTACCACTGTGCCCCTGGGGGTGTTTTAACCCCTCTGCCCCCCAGTGTGGGCATTTCCTATTGGCCCAAGGTGTATTTGGCGTAGGGGTATTTCGGGCATTTTGGCCCATGGGATTTGGAAAACTATAAATAGACCCCCTTGGCTGCCTTTGGAGGAGAGACTTTTCCTTGCTTCCTCCTCCCTTAGCTTCTTCTTGGTAGAGTAGAGAGAGCTCCTCCAAGGCACCCTAGCTCGAGCATTGGCTAGGGAGGGGAAGTGCTCAGGTAGCCTTCCGGGTGTGAGGTGGGACCTCCGCGCTAGAGCCGAGGGTCTGTTCCTAGTTTCCCAAGTCTTTACTCTGTGACGTTCCCCCGAGTGTAGTAGATGTGAGGTCACCCCTCTTTTGGGACCCCGAACTCCTCAGAGACCAAGTTTTTGATTTCAACATCAGAGAAAATTCTCTGAGCTGAGCTCGACGAACTTTATTCTTTGGTCGACGAATCTTTGGACTACTACATCATTATGTCAAGACTATGTTCTCTAGTCTCAGGTCGACGAACACAGTTCTCTGCCTGACTAATTCTGGATTATCTACTTCAACAACATAGAACAAGAAGACTTGTGTCGACACTCAGATTATATGTCGACATCAACTGAGTCGACACTAGAAGAACTTGTGTCGACACCCAGATCATCAGCCGACACTTTGGAAAGGTTGTGTCGACACCACACCGAATATTTGACAACTCTAGAAACTCAGCTCGATGAACTTTAGACATAGAAAAGGCAAAGTTTCTGAAGCATACAGTTCTGTTATCAGATCGACGATCTTGGAACTCAGCTCGACGAACAGAAGTTATCTGATCGACGAACACAACAACTCAGCTCGACGAACAGAAGTTATATGATCGACGAACACAACAACTCAGCTCGACGAACTGTGAACTCAGCTCAACGATTTCTGCCATCTGTTCGACAATTCCAGACTAAGTCATTTTCAGCCATGTCCCCATTATTACTGTAATAATTCCTGGGTAATCAATGCTCTAAAATTCTCTGAATATAACCGTTAGAGGAGTATTGATTAGGATATTCTCCAGGATTATTGCTTGCCATTTTTCCACGGGACAGTTGAGGAAATTATTCAATGTTGCTTATTCTCTAGCCGTTAGCATTGAATGTAGAAGGAATTCAAAATTCGAAAGTCCAATTTCCCCAGAAAATATAAAAAAGAGATTTCTCTCTTTTCTTATAGAGATAGATAGAAAGAAAGTCAAAAAAATATACAGAGAGAAGATTACAGATTCAGACAAGAAAAACACAACCCGTCTTCTCTCAATCTTACACAAGATTTCTGATATAGAAGAAAGCCCTTGACCAGAACATCATCTGTCATCTGAAGAAGAAGAACAATCATTCAAATATCAAGAATCTTCATTCTTCAAACTCTACAGGACACTTCATAGGACAATAAATCTTCCATCTATCAAAGAAGTTCCTAAAGATCTCTCTGATCAAGGCTGGAAGCTTGAAGGCCTATCACCCTATGAAAAGCTCCAGTTCTCCTGAACTCTTCTACATCTCAGGGGGAGCTTTTACAACATCACTAAATCCACTTAAGTCTTCTCAGTTTATTGGGAAAGAGAAGACCTCATCACTCTCTCATCCCCACCTCTGTAAAGGGTTTTAATTCCCTTCAAAATTATTCTGGTTCACAAGTCTCCTTCCAAAAGACTTGAGGTTCGTTTTTGAGCACCTGATCAAAATCTCATTGGTGGCAGTCACCTGATCAAAACCTGTAGTGAATTCCTACTAGGGTGGTAGAAGAGTGGATGTACCCAGATTGGGGAACCACTATAAAATTTCTCGTATTGTCTGGTTGCCCCTTTTCTTTTTGTTCCTACTGTGCTTGTGTTTTTAGAACTGATGTGTGCTTATTTATTTTATTTTAATTCGGCACCTTTTAATTACAGCAGAAGCTGTAATAGTTTTATAAGGACCTACAAATACTCTATTAACCCACCCCCCCCCCCCCCTCTAGAGTATATTAGATCGAACACATCACTTTCAATTGGTATCAGAGGAGGTTCCTTTGGTTGTACAAGCTAAATCTTGAACCAAAGATCCTTTGTTAGATCTAAATATTATTTCATTTTCATTTAGATTATAAACACAGCCATGGCACAGAACAATTATTATGCAAGCACCAGACCTCCAGTTTGCAACCTTAATAGGTTTGCCATCTGGAAGGAAAGAATCAAGTTGTACATGAACTATATTGATGAAGATATCTACAACTCTATTTTGATAGGTCCCCCACAGGCATCTACATCTACAGCATCTTCCAGCAACAATACAGTCCCACCACCTGAGTGGACTGAAGCCCAGAAGAAAGCAAAGATTGTTAATGCCAAAGCCATGAACATATTGGCTCTGACTATGTCAGATGACATCTTCCAGAAGGTGGCTGAGTGCACCTCTGCAAAAGCAATCTGGGATTCACTCAATCAAATGGTTGTTGGCTCAGCAGAAGAGAGAAGGAATCAAGAAGCAAGCATTACAGCAAGCCCTCTGCCAGCAAGCACAAAAAGAAGGACAAAGGATTTGTGGCTGAAATATGGAGTGACACGGAAGATGAATCCACATCTTCCAGCTCTAGTGAAGAATAAGAAGAGGAGGCCAAGGCAAAGGAGGTTTGCCTCATGGAAATTGATGCAATCAGTAGCAGATCAGATACAGATGAATCTGATAATGCAGAAAACCTGTCAGCTGAAGATCAGGTAATAACATCTTATGATTTTGAATCTGACAAATTTAAATTTGAATTTAAAAACCTATGCTTAGATTTGATAAGCTCTGAGAAGGAAATCAAACTTCTCAGAGATAAATTGAATGATCTAGATAAAATCACTTCTGAAAATACAAATCTATCAAGTGAACTGAAATCTGCAAACGAACAAATTACTTTTCTGAAATCAGAACTTAGCAAAGATAAGACATTAGAAGAATCATTAAATGACAGAAGTTTGAAATTGCTAGATATAACCAGCACAGTAAATGCTAGAATAAATAACTGCAGATTAGGATTAGGAGCAACATCCAGTGAACCAACCCTAATCCAAAGGAATCATCTTTCAAAACCTGTAAATTTTATCTTTGATAAAGGAAAGAAAAACACTGAACAAGTAAATAAAGTTAATAAAATTCTAGAACAAATTGAAGCTAAGGACAAAATTAAAAACTAGAAGAATGATAAAAATAATAATTTTCAGCAGTTATCGTCAAACTCAGATCGACGATATATGAACAGATCGTTGAACTCAGAACGACGATCTCTGAACTCAAACCTCAATAATAATCACTCGTCTAACTGCGATCGACGAACTTTGTATGGTTCGTTGAGCAGAGGTCGACGAACGCGGGACACAGAAAATGAATATGTTCATTCTCTGGGCAGAGATCGACGATCTCAACCCAATTCGTCGAACTCTGGTCGACGAACTTACAGAAATTCGTCGAACCCAGAACGACTTAATCAAAATTTTAACTATAGCTGTAACTTAAATAATTCTAGAAAAGCTTTTAATCCTCTAGCTGATTGGGTTATACCACCTAGAAGATATCGCCCTCTAGGATATAAATCCTAACCAGAATTTTCAGTTATTTCCAGCTTTTCATATCAAGAAAACAAAGACCCAAGGTAACCTGGGTCAAGAATATTTAACTGCTTTCATTGTAGGAGAAGAGCTGTCCAGGAGTGAATCAGCCATGGTACCTAGACAGTGGATGCTCCAAACACATGATAGGTAGCAAGGACAATCTCACAAATTACAAGTCCAAGCTAGGGCCAAAGGTGATCTTTGGTGATTCAAAAAGTGCCCAGTCTGAAGGATATGGAGTAGTGAAGATTGGAGCAGTTACATTCAAGAAAGTAACATATGTAAGAGGACTCAAACATAACCTCATCTCAATAAGTCAACTTTGTGATGAAGGTTATCAGGTAACTTTTAACTCTAGCTCTTGTATTATTTCATCTAAAGGAAACAAACCTGTTTTAATTGGAAATAGACAAGGCAACATATACTCAGTTGATTTTCTATCTACCACTTCTGATATCTGTTTACCTAATTTAATTAGTAACCAGAATGATTTATGGCATAAAAGAATAGGTCATGTAAATCTGAAAAATATTGCTAGGCTATCTAAAGACAACCTTGTTAGAGGTCTACCTCCTGGTCCCTACAAGAAGGAAGGCCTTTGTATGACTTGTCAATTAGGCAAGCAAACTAAATCTAGTTTCAAATCTGTTAATAAAAGTGATTCACCTAGGGTTTTGTTTTTGCTGTACATGGATCTTTTTGGACTCATAGCTGTACAAAGCCTAGGAGGGAAATCCTATACCTTAGTCATTGTGAATGACTTCTCGAGGTTCACTTGGGTATCCTTTCTGAGATCTAAGTCAGATACCTTCAAGGTTCTTACAGATTTTCTCAGGATCATACAGATTGAGTTCTCTACTCATGTTGCATTGATCAGAAGTGATCATGGCACAGAGTTTGAGTCTCTTCTTATGCATTAGTTTTGTGAGAAGGAAGGTATCATACACTGCTTCTCAGCTCCTAAAACTCCCCAACAAAATGGGGTAGCTGAAAGGAAAAATAGGACACTCAATGAAGCTGTAGGTACATTACTTACAGATGCTTACATGCCAATATCCTTTTGGGCAGAGACTGTGAACACTGCAAACTATGTCCTGAACAGAAGCTTGATACATAAGCTAAAGAATAGGACTCCCTATGAATTATTAAAAGGGAAGAAACCTAAAATAAACTAATTTAAATTATTTGGTTGTACGTGTTATATACATAATAACAACAATAAATACATTAGAAAGTTTGAGGCTAAGGCTGAAGTGGGAATTTTTCTAGGATATTCCCAAGTAAGCAAAGCCTATAGGGTCTTTAATAAATCATCACTGAAAATTGAGGAATCAATTCATGTAAGCTTTGATGAGACTAACATGTATTGCAAAGAAAAAGAAGTTTCTACCAGTAACTCTCTGCAGGTACCTCACTTGTGTGAGAAGTTGGATGACCTAAACTTTACCCAAGGGTTCCAACTCATCCTTCTCCACAAGTCAATGAAGATAATGAAGAAGAAAGCATTGAAGGGATTGACTCTCCTCCAACAGCCAACATAATTCCACAAGAGGAATTGGTTTCAAATGCTGTTGCACAACTAACTCCATCCACTGATCTTGTCACACTTAGGGATCACCCCAGATCTCAAGTGATTGGAGACATATCAGCAGGTGTACAGACAAGGCATCAACTCAATCAAGATGTGATGCATGCTTGTTTTCTCTCTCAGATTGAACCTCAATCCATTCATGATGCAGAGCAAGATCCCCACTGGATCATTGCAATGTAGGAGGAATTAAATCATTTTGAGAGATGTAGAGTTTGGGATTTGGTTCCAAGACCACAAAACTACCCAGTTATTGGAACCAAATGGGTATACAGAAATAATCTTGATGCCCAAGGAGTTATTGTGAGAAACAAGGCTAGGCTTATTGCTCAAGGCTACAGGCAAGAGGAAAGAATAGATTATGATCAAACCTTTGCTCCTGTTGCAAGGTTAGAAGCCATAAGAATATTCCTAGCCTATGCAGCCTACAAGAAATTCAAGGTCTACCAAATGGATGTAAAGAGTGCATTCTTGAATGGAGTATTAAAAGAAGAGGTTTATGTTGAACAACCTCTAGGTTTTGTCTCTCCAACTCAACCTTTTCATGTATTCAAGTTGCATAAAGTACTCTATGGTCCAAAGCAAGCTCCAAGAGCTTGGTATGAGACCCTAACAAGCTTTTTATTAGAGCATAAATTCATTAGAGGCATAGTACATAAAACACTTTTCACTAGACATCATAAGGACCAAATCTTGTTAGTACAAATATATGTTGATGACATCATCTTTGGGTCTACTGATTCAAAATTGTGCAAGAGGTTTTATGACCTTATGCATTCCAAATTGGAAATGAGTAGCATGGGTGAGCTTTCCTATTTCCTTGGTCTCCAAGTGAAACAACTCCCTGATGGCATCTTCATCTCCTAAGCTAAATATGCTAAAGAGCTAATAAAGAAGTTTGGGATGGATGATGCCTCAGCAAAGAAAACACCTATGGCTACAAATGTTGTGATTGACTCTGATGCATCAGGGAAACCTGTAGATCAGAAACTATATAGGGGAATTATTGGGTCCCTACTATATCTCACAACTAGCAGACCTGATATATTTTTTGCCACATGCCTTTGTGGTAGATTGCAGGTGAACCCTAAAGAATCTCACCTAATTTTTCTAAAAAGGATTTTGAGATATATAAAGAGTTATCCTAATCTAGGCCTATGGTATCTAACAGAGTCAGAATTTGATTTAACTGGATATTCTGATGCTGACTTTGTTGGATGTAGGGTGGACAGAAAAAGTACCTCAGGAACTTGCCAGTTCCCTGGTATGAGATTAGTGTCCTGGTTTTGTAAAAAAAAGCAATCATCTATGTCAACCTCCACTGCTGAGGCAGAATACATTGCAGCTGGTAGTTGTTGCTCACAAATGCTGTGGATAAAAAATCAATTACTAGACTATGGTCTCAATTTAAATAATTCAACTCTACTCTGTGATAACACAAGTGCTATAACAATAGCACAAAATCCAGTCTATCACAGTAGGACTAAACATATAGACATTAGGCACCATTTCATTAGAGAATGTGTAGACAAAAATAAAATTAATATTGTCTATATCTACACTGATTTACAAAGAGCTGATATATTCACCAAACCTCTGGATGAGAAAAATCATGTATTCTTTATAAATCAGCTTGGAATGATAAATAGAGAAGATTTAGTTTAAGTTCTGTCTGCGCTCGACGAATTTTCCAACGTTCGTCGAACGGAGTTCGACGAACCGGGGAGAGTTTGAGAAATCTTCGTCGAACAGAGGTCGATGAACTCTCTATGCGTGAAACAATGTTGTCGACCGGAGATCGACGAACTTGCTTCAGAAAATATTCGTCGAATGGCGCTCGACGAATTGTCTTAAATTCTTCAGGATGAGATCGACGAATTATTTACTTCTAAATCATTTCGTCGAACTCAGTTCGAAGAATTGTTTTTGTTTTCGTGGAACGGAGTTTGTCGATACATATTCTGGAAAACCTTATATCTAGGTTTTCTTCGACCTCCGTCCCGCGCTTTCTGTTCTCTTGCACTTGATCGTCGTTTCTCACTTTTGCGGGTCATTCCATGGCGATTCAAGCAGGAGCTCTAGCCGCTATGAAGTTTGACACCGGATTTGATGTCGACTTCGAATCGTTCCAGCACTCGGATCCAATCTTTCTATATATTCTGCAACTTCTGGAAGAACAGAATTTGAAGAACCTGATGACTGCAAGGACAAAGTTGGCAGGAACAGAAATCAGAGAATGGGTCTATACTTCATCCACATCTGAAGACAATACTATGACAGGATCAATTGCGGGTAACACTGTTTCTTTAACTCCCACAGTTTTAACTGAAATCTTTGGTTTGACAAATGAAGAAGAGGAATTAGAAATTGATTCTGAAGAGTTTGATATGATGCTAAGTCTGATGGGTTATGCTGGTGACAACCTAAATAAATTATTGAAGAAACATCTGTCTGCAGCATACAAGTTTCTGGCAGACATTGTTGGGAAGGTATTTCTTGACAAGCATACTGCCCATGACTACATCACAAGGCATCAGTTCTTGGTCATGTGTGTAGTGATAAATAAGAAGCAAGTGGATTGGGCTCAGATCATCTTTGATCTGATAAAGAATAAAAATAATAAGAAAAAAGTGTGTTTTGGAAGGATCCTAGGGATCTTCCTAAAGGAGAAGGCTGATGAATCCTTGGTCTCCCCGACCATATTCATTAATGCCAGCAACAGGCTTACCTGTGTCTTGTTTGGCAGGTGGGATAGGACCATAACTAAGCCCTCCAAGGCTTCTACCTCTTCCACCCCAGCTTCTGAAGGCACCAGGGCTGTTAAATCCACTCCCCAACCTACTGAAGAGATTCATCCAAGACCACCATCTCTTCAAGCCCACCTTTCAGCAACACAAATCCATCCCTCTTCCACACCTCCATCATCCCCTACTCAACTTCCTACTCCACCAGAATCTCCACATGCTTCACCAGCACCAACTCCTCCATCATCTCCACTTCCTACTCATTAATCCTCCATACCATTTTTCAACATACCTCCATCACCTCCCAATTCCCCTTTTCCTCCAAACACCCACATGGAAGATGCCACCCATCCATCCCCATCAACATCTACCATCCCTCAACATGAATCCCCTCCAGATGCTCCACCTCCTATCCCTCCCACAGTTCCCACTTCTACACCTTCTGCAACACCATCTACCACTCCTCCATTGGACACCTCAACAATTGCTTCTCTCATTTCCTTCCTCATTCCCCTTCTCAAAATACTAATAGCAGAGACCATTACACCTCTTGCTACTTCAATTACTACCCTATCTTCACAGATCACTACCCTCACTACTGCCCCATCTTCAGTCAGGGGTCTGGCTTCAGGTCTTACTGAAACTATGCAGGGGGAGATGTCTGATGATGAAGCTGCAGTAGTTCCAGCAGTAGCAGCTCCAGTAGTAGAGGCAGCAATAGTAGTAGCAGATTGTACATAGTATATTGATACAGATGATATTGATTTTATTAATTTTATTGATACTGACATGGCTTGGAAGAGTCAGTCTCTGAGAAAATAATTACTAGTGGTGATTTCATCATTAATCCCACAGTTGATTTAGAGAATTTGTTGAAGAATTTTGAATTTGCAGTTTTGAGATGTCTTACAGCAGAGCATACTACTAAGCCATCCTTGGCTATTGTACCATATACATCCCCAGTAAGTCCACAAGTTGCAAAGCAACTTAGTGATAGTTTTGTTGTTCCTGAGCCCATAGTTATTCCAACTCCTTCATCAATTTCTTCTGCTCCTAGTTATGTCATGGATGACTCTCCATTGCCAGATATGGATGATGTGATCTTGGCTGACATTCAACAAGAGGAAAAGACAGCTACTGAAAGCACTGTCAGAGTTGATGACACTCCAGCTTCTTCTATGGTTTCTCCTCCAGCTCCTGTTGATATTCTTGCTCAAGCTCCTTCTCAACCTGATAAGCCTATCATTTCTGCTGAGGCACTGAAGGCTCTGAATGATTTATATGATAATCCTCAAAGATTTGATGATGAGGATAATGATGATGAGGATGATGATGATGAATCTGATGATGAACCAAAGAGGAAGTCAGTATCCAAGAAAAGAAAAGCTCATCCTCCTCCCGCTCCTAAGCTAAATCCAGCCAATGACACTCCCTACTACATTCTTCAAACGATAACACCATATAAAGGGATGCCATCTTGGATGTGGTTGTCCAAGAATCAGCAGAAGGAGAGGAAGAAAAGCAGAAGGTACTCTCCTCCTCCAGTTCAAAGAAACAGAAAAGATCCACCTCCTCCAGCTGCTGGTGCTTCAGGTTCTAGTTCTCAAAGATCTGCCCCACTTCAAACATATCAAAGACACCAAGGGAGATCACATGAAAGCAGCCAGCACAGGCAATATTCTTCAGGAAAGCAACATCAGCAGCAGCAACAACATTAACAACAACAATAACAATCCACTGAAAATCAACCAGATGAAGGCTCTAAAAGACCATCCTCTCCTCCTGTTCCTTTTGAAGATCCTGAAACAGCTACTACTTCTAGAATGGCCAGTTTCCAGGAACTTGTAGGCCTTTCTCTTATTAACAAGGCCAAGGCTGAAGGAAATGATCCCTCTGAATATACTACCATGTCAAAGTACAGGAAAGAGGAACTTAAGAGATTTGATAAAGCTAACAAGATTTTTAATGTGGATGACTACATGAAGTTGCACCCAGAAGCAGTTGTCCTCGGAGCCACTTCTTTGAAGATTATATGGGCTGCTGATATGACTATGATAAAAGTCCAAGCTTCAGATCCCAAAAGAGAGATTGTATTTACAAAGCCAGGAAACAAGAGCAAGGATGCAATGCCAAAGGAAAAGAAGCAGAAGAAGTGATTTTGAACTCTCTTTATCTTTCTGAATTATTTATAACTGCTTTATATTTTCTGAACAAAGCTCATGTATATATATATATCTGGTGCATGTGTTATCTATCTCTTCCAGATATATGCTTTTTCTGCTTTGTTTATTTTCAGTTTAAGTCTGAGTCTGTGGTTAGTAACCTCACCCAAATAGGGGGAGATTGTTGGATCCCTAGTTTGATTTGGGCTAGGTTCACTAACTTAGGATCTTGTGACCCACAATGTATAGCCAGGGTCATAGTCGTGTCCTAGAGTCTAGACCAAGTCCTTAGAGTCAACATCACATGGACCAGCTATCAACAAGACTGCCAGAGACTCAAAACTTAGAAGATTTCAAGACTCTGTAAAGTGAGTTCAACATTCGTCGAACTCAAGTCGACGATTGTTGCTCAGCTCGACGATCTCAGAGAAAATTCTCTGAGCTGAGCTCGACGAACTTTATTCTTTGGTCGACGAATCTTTGGACTACTACAACATTCTGTCAAGACTATGTTCTCTAGTCTCAGGTCGACGAACTCAGTTCTCTGCCTGACTAATTCTAGATTATCTACTTCAACAACTTAGAACCAGAAGACTTGTGTTGACACTCAGAGTATATGTCGACACCAACTGAGTCAACACTAGAAGAACTTGTGTCGACACCTAGATCATCAGTCGACACTTTGGAAAGGTTGTGTCGACACCACACAGAATACTTGACAACTCCAGAAACTCAGCTCGACGAACTTCAGACACAGAAAAGGCAAAGTTTCTGAAGCATACAGTTCTGTTATCAAATCGACGATCTTGGAACTCAGCTCGACGAACAGAAGTTATCTGATCGACGAACACAGAAACTCAGCTCGACGAACTGTGAACTCAGCTCAACGATTTCTGCCATCTGTTCGACGATTCCAGACTAAGTCATTTCTAGCCCTGTCCCCATTATTACTGCAATAATTTCTGGGTAATCAATGCTCTAACATTCTCTGAATATAACCATCAGAGGAGCATTTATTAGGATATTCTCTAGGATTATTGCTTGCCATTTTTCCACGGGACAGTTGGGGAAATTATTCAATGCTTCTTATTCTCTAGGCCGTGAGCATTGAATGTAGAAGGAATTCAAAATTCGAAAGACCAATTTCCCCAGAAAATATAAAAAGAGATTTCTCTCTTTTCTTATAGAGACAGATAGAAAGAAAGTCAGAAAACTATACAGAGAGAAGATTACTGAATCAGACATGAAAAACACAACCCATCTGCTCTCAATCTTACACAAGATTTCTGATATAGAAGAAAGCCCTTGACCAGAACATCATCTGTCATCTGAAGAAGAAGAACAATCATTCAAATATCAAGAGTCTTCATTCTTCAAACTCTCTAGGACACTTCACAGGACAACAAATCTTCCATCTGTCAAAGAAGTTCCTGAAGATCTCTCTAATCAAGGCTGAAAGCTTGAAGGCCTATCACCCTGTGCAAATCTCCAGTTCTCCGGAACTCTTCTACATCTCAGGGGGAGCTTTGACAACATCACTAAATCCACTTAAGTCTTCTCAGTTTATTGAGAAAGAGAAGACCTCCTCACTCTCTCATTCCCACCTCTGTAAAAGGTTTTAATTCCCTTCAAAATTATTCTAGTTCACAAGTCTCTTTCTAAAAGACTTGAGGTTGGTTTTTGAGCACCTGATCAAAAGCTCATTGGTGTTAGTCACCTGATCAAAACCTATAGTGGATTCCTACCAGGGTGGTAGAAAAGTGGATATACCCAGGTTGGGGAACCACTATAAAATTTCTTGTGTTGTTTGGTTGCCCCTTTTCTTTTTGTTCCTGCTGTGCTTGTGTTTTTAGGACTGCTGTGTGCTTATTTATTTTATTTTAATTCTGCACCTTTTAATTAAAGCAGAAGCTGTAATAGTTTTATAAGGAGCTACAAATACTTTATTCACCCCCCCCCTCTAGAGTATATTAGATCCAACACATCACTTTCAAAATCTTCCAATGTCCGGATGGTCCTTTCAGATTGCCCGTCCGTCTGAGGGTGAAATGTGGTGCTGAAGGTAAGGCGCGAGCCCAAATACGCCTGTACCGCCTTCCACTCCCTTGAGGTAAAACGACCATCCCGGTCCGAAACGATTGTCTTAGGCACGCTATGATAGCGTACGAATTGCTCCACTAAGAGGCGTACTAAGACATCCACATGAGCTTCTTTCTTCATTGGAATAAACCGGGCTACTTTCGTCAGGTGATCAACTATCACCTAGACTGAATCATTTCTTGAGCGCGAGCGAGGTAACCCATGGAGAAAGTCCAAGGAGATATCCTCAAACTTCCACTTGGGCACGGGCAACGATTGTTGCAAAACACCGGGACTCTTGCATTCCGCCTTTACCCTTTGACAAGCTTCGCAAAGTGTAACAAAATATCGGACATCCTTTTTCATTCCCGGCCAACACATGGTCTTCCGTAAGCCAGCGTACATCTTAGCAATGCCCGGGTGCACTGAATATTGAGAGCAATGAGCCTCTCTCAAGATATCCTTCCGGATTTTACCGCCCTTGGGAATGTAGAGCCGGCCACAAAAATAAACGAGGCTGTCTTTTAGCGTATACTCATCCGTAGTCCCATTTTTGATTGACTTGATTGCTGGGGCCAGAGCCGCATCCATTCCTTGCTCCACTCTGATTCGGTCCCGGATATCACAAACTATGCTCATGCATGCCAAGTACTCCGTATACTCTGTCGAAGGAGCCTTAAATATCAATGTAATATCCATCTCCTCAATCATCCGAGCCAACTCCATACTCATCAACCGAGACTCTGGTCTAGAACCTGGTACCTTTCTACTCAATGCATCGGCCACCGAGTTTGCCTTTCCGGGGTGGTAGTTCATGGTGAACTCATAGTCGCATAGAAATTCTAACCACCGCCGTTGTCTCAAGTTCAACTCCTTCTAAGTATGAACGTACTTCAAGTTTTTGTGATCTGAAAAGATCTCGCAGTGGACGCCGTATAGATAATGCCTCCAAACCTTCAAGGCGAACACCACTGCTCCCAATTCCAAATCATGAACCGGGTAATTGATTTCATGCTTCTTCAACTATCTTGAAGCGTAGGCAATCACGTGTTTGTGCTGCATCAACACCGCTCCCCAGGGTGACGAACTGGGGTGAACGAACCCTGACTCCACCAGTTCTTGCAGTTGAACTCTCAACTCCGCGAGTTCCTTTGGGACCATTCGGTAAGGGGCCTTGGATACCGGCTTGGCACCCGGTACTAGATTAATCTAGAAGTCAACCTCTCTATGCGGGGGTAATCCTGCCAGTTTCTCAGGAAATACCTCGGGGAAATCCCGCACTACCCATACATCTTTCATATCCAATGTCATCTCCTTCAACTCGAAACAGATCATGAAGACTTCATCCCCCTTCATATGGGTTTTTACTGTCTTAACTGAAGATAGCAACATGCGAGGTGCGAAGCTAATACCTTGGAAGATGATGTCGGAGTCTCCATGTCTCAAGTAGATTCGCTTTTTCGCGCAGTCGATCCTTGCGAAGTGCCAGTCCAACCACGCCATGCCAAAAATGATGTCAAACTCCGGCATTCTCAAGACCGTGGAAGGTGTATCAAAGGTCTTTCCTTCAACAAATATCTCGAACTCGCACTTAGCGGTTGCAATCATCTTCCAGCCGTCCGGTAGGCACACTCGTCGGTCTATACCAGTAAAGTATTATACGCCCTCCATATCCTTAATGAAGTCCTCAGACACAAAGGAGTGTGAGGCACCAGTATCAAACAGCTTATAGGTCGGTTTCTCACTAACCATTACGCCTATGTATCAGAATTGTGAAGGCTCAAGCCAGATTCCTAGAACAACTTAGGCATACTAAGGACGAATGCTTAATTTCTTCCTCGTAGTCCTCATCCTAAAGTTGGGTCATGCTTCAACTACTCCTTCAGCGAGTATCTTAACGCTTGTCTGAACACCCAAAAGACCCGCTTCCAACCACTTTACCATATCCATTATCTCCACCAAGCTCGAGTCTGCTATAAACAAAAGTGGTTGCCCTAGGAAATCTGCCATATCTATTATCTCCGCTAGATTCAAAATCCGCTATAAACAAAAGTGCTTGCCTTATGGGATCTCGCAAGACTTTATACAATAGGTTTACATACCTAGGGTTGTCCAAACCTTAGGAGATCGACGTATAAATGTACGTACCTAAGGTCAGGTTGGCTAATCGTAGTGTGAAAGTTGGACAACTTAATATGAATTACATATGTGCACACCACTGCTTCTGCTAAGTCAGTTTGTCCGCAACTGATTAATCGAACGGGGGTGGGACCATTGTTGAATGACTTCTTTAGTTGAGGATCGTGGCAAACTGATACCATTTTATGACCCCCCCCCTCCTGGATCCCAAAACACGGCACGAAGGGGGGTCTTATGCCCAGAACAGCCGCCTTGCGGTAGCATTAGCACGCGGGCTAACCTGTACCACAAGACGCCTATTCTGCCGGCTATAACCAATATCAATATAAACATGCCAACCCAACCATAATATAAGCAAGAAGAAGTCAAATCCACACTAAGTCAATAGTCCAAATACATCAAATAAGAGAGAAGCTAAAACATGCTTCCACAAATATCAGAGTACAGCTAGTAATTGCCTAAACAGGCTACATCAAAATCTCACATCACTCACATCTGTACCCGACGGTAGCGACGACACCGTCACATCAGGCCCTGTCGTCCTGGCATGGCTGTCCTGCTGCAAAGTTTGCGGCTGCTCTACCTGCGGGGTGACCTCCAAAAAAGGAAGACGTAGCAACCGTTAGTCGAAAGACTAAGTGGCTTCACATCCGCTCCCCCGGCGACTCCTCAGCACTGGGCGGAGAAAGGAACAAGGGTACAAGTATTATAAGCAGTAAAACAAGTACAAACATGTATTGATGGTACAATAAGATTAATAATAGTTATTCTAGCAGTTCTACATAAACAATAATAAACTATCAAGTACAAGTATCTACAGCAGGAAAGTAACTTAACTTATAAGGATGCTCATACAA
Source organism: Platanthera guangdongensis (assembly GCA_039583875.1). Lineage (NCBI taxonomy): Eukaryota > Viridiplantae > Streptophyta > Magnoliopsida > Asparagales > Orchidaceae > Platanthera > Platanthera guangdongensis. The sequence goes on from CM077148.1 coordinate 159,994,552, forward strand.
GCTTATAAGTTAAGGATCGGGTTCCATAAAAGTAACTCATCGCACAAGAGTGTCCAGACAAACTTATACGATGAGAATCTTGTCGTGCAATGTTATGAAATGTTATGTATGCTATGCAATGACTCACCCATGATCACACAAATGCAATTGCTATGCCGACATAGACTATAGTTCCCATTATTTGAGCAGGTAGCTAACCTCTCAGGCATCAGCCGTCGTGGCCAGATGGTGACAGTAGTGCGGGCATCTCTACTACTAGGCGGGTATCCACACACTTCACCTAGGCCTCCGTACGCCTCAAGGATAAGAACACAACAGCGGAGCCCATGCGTACTATGGTCCAGTGGGAGCCTCGGGTAGATGTACACCGAGGACAAAGCCCCGAACTGACCTTGTGTGACCCGGGAGGAGCCTCGAAAGTAAGCACGAGGACCATGCCCAACCGTTCACCTGGCATGGAAGGAGCCCCGGGACGTAGACACCGAGGACCAAGCCCAACCACCAAAAGTCTAACTGTCAACTCTCATCGGAGTGACGATCGGCGAGCCCGTAGACCTGCCATACTATCCTTAACCCAGGATTACGACAACGCGTGTCTACTCACATTACTTGCAAATTCCACAACACCGTAGTGTGGAAGGGGCCTCGGAAGTAAGCACGAGGACACATCCCAACCATCCACTCGGCACGGAAGGAGCCCCGGGTCGTGAACACCGAGGACCAAGCCCAATCGTCCATCTATACCTCATTTCAACATTAACTCAACTAGTGACGGCCAACGCCGCACTTACATCAATCCATAATACTACTTGTAGGGAGACTACGCTCTAAATATTGGACTACTACATTTCATTCTAACCATCATACATGCTCATGGCCATGGTTTATCCTTTTATTTGTCATTCCAAATGGTTTCAACATATTACAAACATGATGTGCATTAATAATAATCTACCAATTTGTATCCAGTCATTTCATTCATCATATTATAAACATGGTGTGCATTTATAATAATCTATCAATTTTAGCATGTCATATCATGCATTAAAGCTTGCTCCACAATTCAGTTTTATGAAATCTAATTAACAAGATTTATCATTCATAGCACTACGATGGTCAACATAAAATAGTTCATCAAAATCTAGAGTTAATTAGCAACATCGATTCCACCGAATTAAAATTCATATTATATAAACCCCAGAATTTAAGTGCAGAATAAACCTGAATAGCAACTTCGATCGGAGATTCCTGAAGCTACAGGAATTCAGTGAAGACGTGTAACCCCTCGATGGAAAGGTCTTTCCATGGGCTACAACCTTTATGTTCATACTACAACCCAGATTCAACGGAATCATACTTGAAATCAGCCTTGAAGTCCGTTGCGTACAGAACAAAATTTCTGCATGCAGGATTTATCGGACGTCATATTCGTTCAGAGTTTGTCGTGGATACAGACTTTGCAAGAAGACGTGCAACCACTCGTTCAAAAGGTATTTTCAAGGTCTTCAACTTTCGTGTTTAGTAGAAAGCCCAGAGCTGGCCACATCCTACATGAAAATGGCCAATAAAATCGCTGCGAGCAGAATACAGATTCTGCACGCTTCGTAAAGAGGAATGAACGACATTGGTTCATCTTCCTCCTCAAGTCGATCTTCCAAAATCACTCCAGAAATTTCTCCTCCCTTATTCACCCTCAAAGGGGCCATGATTCTTCATGAAACCATCTACCCATCATCAAATAGAAGAAAGGGGAGGTTGAAGAGATCTAAAACCTAGAACACATGTCCTAGCATGGCCGTCCCTAGAAAGCTCCTTCCCTCCATCAAGACTCTCTTGAGTCGATATATCTCCTAAGAAAATAACTAAAGATCTAGCACCAAGGGAGAGGGTATGAAGCTCACCTCATTTCCGGCGTTTCCACCATTTCCGGCCATGGATCTCGTGACTCTTTTCGGCGGCATCTTCTTTTCCACGGCGGCGGCAGATCTTCTCCTCTAGAACTAGATCCAGCGAATTCCTTCTCTCAACAGGAGTTTCTCTCAGAAAAATGGCTGGAATGAGGAGTGAAAACGGCTAGGGTTATCACTTCCCTTTTATATAAAAGTGACACGGGTAGGTACACGCCCGTGTCCTTACCCGTGTCCTGCTTAGGCAAAGCGTTACGACGGTTTTTATGCGTCAGTTCAATACTCGACACGACACACGGGTGGGACACGCGTGTGTCGGCCCAGTCATGCCCGTGACATGGGGAGTGTAACCCACTCGAGACCTACTCGAGAGAACTTACTCGAGAGAAAACCAACTACTCGAGTACCCGGATAGGACACGCACGTGTCATAGGGATGACACGCCCGTATCACCCCCTCTTACTCGAGTACTTTTCCACCTACTCGAGTATATTTCGACCTACACGAGAGCTACTCGAGGATGAGCGGGACACGCCCTGTGCACTCCCGTGTCACAGGACGTGTACCCCATACTTGACACTCGACGATTGTCGAGCGCTAGTCATCGACTAGAGGGAACACACGCCCTCTGACACGCCTGTGTCGGATGGGACACGCCCGTGTTGCTACCCGTGTCATACGATGTCGACACACCTCGTCGATCTCGACACGCCCCGTCAAGCTCAACTCGACACAACGACACACGGGTAGGGACACGCCCGTGTCTCTACCCGTGTCATAGACTTCGTTGATCTCGACATGAAGTTCGTCGATCTCGACAAGTAGTTCGTCGATCTCGACACGTCGATCTCGACACGTCGATCTCGACACGTCGATCTCGACACGTCGATCTCGACACGTCGATCTCGACACGTCGATCTCGACACGGGTAGGGACATGCCTGTGTCTCTACCCGTGTCCCTTCACACGTGAAGTGACATGCCCGTGTCACTACCCGTGTCCTTCTTTGGACATACTCGAGTCATCGACTCGAGAGCTGGCCACTCCCACACGGGTAGGGACACGCCCGTGTCTCTACCGTGTCCTATGCTTTACTGATTTCTCCTCCTTTTCACATGTGCTTCACTGTTGTCAGCACTCCCCCTGAACCCAAGTCAGCTCTCCTGACTCAAAAACACGTATGAGGGGCCTAGTGCGATTCAGGATGTTACACTATGAACTGGCATATGACCAAATAAATCCATATGCAGGAGATACAGACACCTCACAGAATCTTTTATATCAATAGTATGGAAGGTGGTTTTGGTCTGTTTGCCTTTTTGACAAGTTGAACACACACCCTCCTGCATGCACTTGACCTGAGGACTATTCCTCACTAACTCCATACTATAGAGTTGACCTATTAACGTGTAGTTCAGGTGAGCCCGCCTCTTATGCCATTTGACACAATGAGAAGCTTTCTCATCTGCAACTAGACAGATAGGAAAGTTCTTATTCGCACAATCAAAGTTGAGACACTAAAAATTTCCTTTTCTATAACCTGACAAGATGACCTCTTGATCACTTGTCCTTCTAATCTGACAGCCATTCCTAATAAAAGAGGTGTCATAAGCAAGATCACTCAGTTGGCTTATGCTTATTAAGTCATGTTTCAGACCTTTCACATAAGCCACTTGGGTGATAGTGATAGAACTATTGGAAATGTTACCAAGCCCTTTGATGACCCCCTTTTCAGATCCACCAAAGATCACTTTGGGTCCATTCTCTATGGGAGAGTAGTCCTTCAACATCCTTCTTGTTCCAGTCATGTGCCTGTAACATCCACTGTCCAAGTATCATATTGGGCTATGGCCACTTGGACTAACCTGCATCAAATAAAATTACTTAACCTTAGAACCCCAATAATTATTGGGTTCTAGGTTCAGGTTAGACTGAAACTTAACATGCTTGTATGCAGCCTTTTTGACAGGTAAGCTGATATTTTTTCTGACAGTAGTGTTGTGCTAACAATCAATGGCATAATGACCCACTTTGCGACAACACAGCACTCATATCTATTGTATCTTCTTTTGAGTATAGTCTTAACAGCATTGTTGTCAGCAGTCCTTTTATAGAGTGTTGGGGCTGGTGCAATAAACATTGATGATTCATGAAGAACATGGGGTGTTTGTTCATGGGCAGCCCTATTAGCATTTGCACCCTAGTCATTCTGAACACCAAGCTTGCAGTGACCATGTGTAATGTCATGGTCATACTTGTTAGTAGGTTGCATCACTTTCCTGAAAGCAATAGGGGGTTTGAAGGTAGTGGCTGAACTGGGGCTTTGCCTTTTCTTTTGGAATTAGCTGCCCTAGTTCTTCCCTTGAAGCCTAATCATGTCTTACCCTTTTGGAGAATGAAGTCATCAATTAAGGGTAAGACTGATTTTGGATTTGAGAATTTAGCCACAAGATCCTTCTCTCTCTTAAGTCTGACTTCCAGACTCTTGATTTGATCATTTTTGAATGTAATTGTACCCATCTGAATAAAAGTTATATTTTTTCAATTTGGCAACTTCATCCATCTTCAAATCCAGCATTTTTGCTGAATCTGATGCAGCCAATTTAAGAGATGCAATTTCCTCAGCCTGTTTCTTGTTAAGGATTTTGCTTCTCTTAAGAGCTTGCAACAAATCACCATACTCATCAATTAGTTGATGAACATTCCCTTCAGATTCAGAACCATCCTTATCTCTTGATGTAGATGCTTCTGATTTTGATCCAGTGTAATAATCAGAAACTGAAGATAAGTTGTTTACCTTACTTGGACCAGGCTGATCATGGCACTGATCTTCCTCAGATATAGCCATCAGCCTTTGCAATGAAGATCTTCAGTCCCATTGATAGAGTCTAGCATTTGCAAGAACTCAGATTCTACTGAATCCTCTTCAGTAGTGAACAATCTTATATAGGCTTCAGCTTTAGTCTCTTCTCCTGATTCTAATGATGATGAGTCAGTCCAACTCTTCTGCTTCTTTGCAACTAAGGATCTATCCTTCTTGGCCTTATTTTATTGCCTCTTTTTATCTTTAGATTCCTTTATTTTATTAGGACAATTAGCTATGACATGTCCTGGCCTGTTGCAATAATAACAAACAATTTTAGAAGAAGTTTGTTTTCTGGGATTAGAGACATACATGTCATCCTTAGATGTTTTCTTCTTCTTGTAATAGTCATCCTTGGAGAAGGATGAAGATGGCTTTGATCTCCATTTCTTCTTCTTCATAAACCTTTGAAACTGCCTTATGAAGGCAACAAAGTCTTCATCAGATTTGTTACTGTCTGAAGTGATGATGTCAGAATTTTCAGATTCAACTTCAGCCATTCTCTTGGGAGGAGAAGGTGACTTTCTCCTGCCCTTTCTTGTGGACTCAGCCTTAAAAGCAACTGACTTCTCTCTGTATTCAGACTTATTGCTTTTCTCCTCCTCCTTTCTGGCAGTGAGTTGCATCTCATAGGATAACAGTTTTCCAAATAAGGTTGGTGGAGGTGTATCTACAAGCCTGGCCACCTCTCTGATGGCACATATTTTAGTATCCCAATTTTTGGTAAGTGATCTGAGAAACTTGTCATTTAATTCATAAGTGCTAAAGACTCTTCCATATGTCATTAGCTCATTAACAATTCTAAAGAATTTCTTATAGCATTCAGCTATGTTATCTGTCTTAGCTTGTCTAAAGCTTTCAAACTCTTGATTTAACATAGACTTCCTATCCTCTCTCACTTCTTCTGTTCCCTCAATGTAGACAATCAAAGTGTCTCACATCTCCTTGGAGGTTTTGTAATGGACCAGAATCTGGAATATAGGGTCATCTATGACACTCACAATTATATTCTATGCCCTCTTATCTAAGGTTGCTAGGATGATCTCTTCATTAGTCATTTCTGAATAACTTTTTGGAGTCTTGAGGTTAGTATCAGGAACTGATATGTTCATAGGAATAAATGGCCCTTCTAGCACTGTGATGTAAATTCTCGGATCAGATGCTTCCATGAATAATCTGACCCTCTCTTTCCATATGCCAAAATTTTCTTTCCTACAGATAGGAAGTTTCATGGATCCAAGTTCCTTCTGATTCTCACCTGAACTCATTCTGTCTAACTGATAACTGCCTTATAGATCAACTTAGACTGTTCAGTCTAATCTTGAGCTACCTGGCTCTGATACCACTTGAAAGAATTGGTTTCAAGATATCCTAAACACCTAGAGGGGGGTGAATAGGTTCAATTCGTTTTGATTAGGGCAGACAGTATATTTTACTAGCAATTAATCTATGCAATAACTATCACAGCATTGCATAAAAACAATCACAGCCAACACAGATTGCACATAGATTTATAGTGGTTCCCCAAGAGATGGGTACATCCACTTTTCCCCTTCGCCTATCTAGCAGTACACTAGATTCAGCCTAACTTCCTTCTTCCTTCTCAGATCCTTAGATCTTACAACTCAGAACCCTGAAAGGTTCCTACAGCTCACACTTCACCAAGTGCTACAACTCAGATTCTTCCAGAGAATCCTACCTCAGAGTGAGTTCACACTCCTACAACTTAGGCAATCCAGCCCTACCTCAGCCTCTTTCACCTGACCTAAAACTCAGAGAAATTAATCCTCTACCTCAGGTACTCAGCCCTACCTCAGCCTTTACAGATTTAGTCTTACAACTCAGAGAGATAACTCTCCTACACTCAGATCTATAAAAGATCCTACAGAGAAAATTGATTTTAAAAAGAATAAATCCTTCACCTGGGTAGAGAGAGAATGGGTTGAAGGTTTCTTGATCAGTTATTGATAGATCTGATTGCTTTAGATTCAACCTGTCTTAGCTTCTTCAAAGCTTCTTGAATTTGAACAAAGTAAGGTTGATCTTCTTGTGAAGTTGGAGATGATCTTCAATCCAGCTTCCTTCTTCTATTCAGATGTGGCTCTGAATTCTTCTTGCAGACTTGTTCAGAATCTACCCTTAGAGACTTGTTGATTTCTGGATGAAGACTCCTCTTCCTCTCTGTTTATTTGATGATAGAACATGTCTTTATATAGACCCCATCCGAGGTTACCAGCTGATGCGGTTCATAACGGCCTTTTGACAGCTCTGACAGATGCAACATCATTGTTAGTTATGACAGCTATCAAGTCTTTAGTCGTGACACTTGATCCCTCATTATACTCTATCTCAGCAAAAAAGTGTTGAGACAATACTTCAAAGGTGTCGACACAAATAGACCATGTGTCGACACAACTCTTGATGATGTCGGCACAACTCTTATAATGTCGACTCAGCCCTTCTTTATCTTCTCAACACAGCTTTAGTGGAATGTGTCGACACAAGTCCTGTGTGTCGACAGAACAGCTTCTAGTCTCGACAAAGTTGGTGTTGACAGAATTTTGGTGTGTGTCGACACAAGTCCTGTGTGTCGACACAGTTGTTGTCGACAGAATTCTGGAATGTGTCGACACAGTTGTTATCGACAGATTTTCTGTGTGTCGACACAAATCCTGTGTGTCGACACAGTTGTTGTCGACAGATTTTTTGTGTGTCGACACAAGTCCTGTGTGTTGACACAATCTGGCTCCTGCTGTCGACACAGCTTTTCCCAAGTGTCGACACAATTCTTCTCAAGTGTAGACACTTGTACTTAGAGACTTTTTCTGCATTTCCTTAACCTGCACATTGAAACTCAACACAACATCAAATACACATTGATGAATATCATTGAGTTAGGTGAGGCTTCTCCAAATCAGGTACACATTTTCCAATATACCCAACAAAGGCCCGTTAACTTATAAGTTTGTATGTACATTCATATAAGTTAAGGTTATATGTTTCTTATTTACCTTTCTCATACTTACAACATTACTCTACCTGTTTATATAGAACTGTTAGACTAGTTCCGCAGTCACCTGCTACTTTGTTACTCTCCACCTTCATTACCTTCTGTTTCCTCCTCCTCGCTCGGTGCCTAGGAGCCATAGGGGGAGGGGTAGGGGATGATAGGACTTAGTCTTTTAGACTAACGGTTTTCGTACCAAATCATTTTAGGGGATCGTGGAGCCCAGCTTGGAGGTACAACCCCGAAGGTCGGCACGCTTAGAGACGGGATAGTCTAGCACCGGAGTTCAGATGGCTGGGATAGTGAGTTCCATTCGCCAGTAGTTGTTATAGATTTGCTTCCACGATGAGTGACTTGTAGTGAGGTGATTGATGTATCGGGCATGGGGCCTATTTCCAGTACAATTATTATTATTGCTGTGGACTCTCCCTACGTAGAGGATTATTACTTTATATGTGATTTTGTGGACATATTTTAGAGTTCTAATTTCATGTACTCTCATACTTTTGCTACTATTCTATGATCGATATGGCTGGCAGGATTGGCGTTTTGTAGTGACGACCTTCCCGGATGTGATGGTGTCATCAAAAAGCGGCAGTTCTGGGGCTAAGACCCGGTGGTTTAAAAAGAAAAAAATGGGGTCTTACAAGTGGTATCAGAGCGAAACCTCAATCAAAAAGTAGCAGTCCACTAACCCTTGGTCACCCCCGCACGAGTTTTTTTTGTGGACAAACATAGCAGCGGAAGTAGTGGTGTGCCCATATTGGGGAATCACGTGTAAATTGTCCACTTTTAACTAGGTTTGGGTCAATTGCTTAAAAATGGTCTTTGTTACGCATCCTCCGTCACAACCTACACCACACGACAAAGTCCATCAAACTACGAATATTGCACCACCTCCCCTGGCCCCCACTTCGTTTCTACAGTCAGAGGTGGGGCAGACTCTGACAGCCATTCTGGAGGCTTTAGGGCCCAGCAGGTTCCGGCTCCGCAGCCAAACCCGGGGGCCAATTGGATGAGCATCTTCCGAGGACTTTCTCCCCCATTTTACCTGGGGACAATGTCGGCTGTAAGGACAGAGGAGTGGCTTGACATCATGTACGAGATGTTGACCAGGATACGACGCCCATGGGAGGAGAGTGTGCCTTTGGTGGTCTCTTGCTTGGAGTCCCATGCCAAGAGGTGGTAGAAGACACTGCTGGACATGACATTTGCAAATAAGGAGGTTGTTGACATTACTTGGTAGGAGTTTAGGGCCGCTTTGTTGGAGCACTTCGTTCCACGGTCAGCAAGAGATGAGTTGGAAGACAGTTTCATGCAGTTGAGGCAGGGCAACAAGACGGTGGTGGAGTACCACCAGGAGTTCAATCATTTAGCCTGGTTTCCGGACTCCTTTCAGCTGGATGAGGCAGGATACATCAAGAGGAATTGAGAGAGGTTATATAAGGGTCTGCGAGAGGAATTGAGAGAGGCTCTTTTGTTTGTATCTGACAGGCCTATACCTCTGATATTGGAGATGACAAAGAGGATTGAGGCAGATTGGCACACGACTCGAGGCCGGAAGAGGCCAGCTGAGGATCAGGGATGGGGAGCCAGAAATGATTAGCAAAGGGGCCGCATTGCTGATGGAAGAGAGGGGAGAAGGGCAGAGGACCAACCTCGTCAGGAGGTGAGATTGGAGCCGAGGGAGCCGGTGGTAATGGCTCCTCAACTTCTCCAGATGCGGGAGATACAGAGACCCGGGGGTATGGCATTTCCCCCGCCCGAGTTCTACAACTGTCATCAGGTAGGGCATATCCGGAGAAACTGCCCCATGAGGGGGGCACCCCTACCAGCACCACAAGCTGCCCTGACTGCTCAGCAGTTTGGAGGTCGAGGATGCTGCCAAGGATGTGGATTCCAGGGCGGAGACCGCAGACAGGATAGAAGGAAAGTGTATGCCTTGGATCTGACTCAACCTCAGAACCCGGAGCAAGTGATAACAGGTACGCCAGTAATTTTGTAAGTTCTTTTCTTTCCTAAAATGCTAGACTCATGGATATAGAATTGTTAGAATTAGGAAGGAAAACCATAACTAGATTTCTAAGATATTTAACTACCTCAGGCATAGTTTTTGTCGGTGGCAAGCCCGCTTATACGTTATTCAATACGGGTGCTTTGCACTCATTTGTGTCGGAAGCCTTTGTGGAAGGACTAGGAGTAGGGCGATTCACGGGCTTGACCGTGAGGGTGCGTCTACCCGAAGGATCAGAGCTATTCACCTCTGCACACTGCAACATAGAGATGGAGATCAGCAGAAAGGCATTCGAAGCACCAGCGACGATCCTAAGGATGCCAGCCTTCAATCTGATCCTGAGCATGACATGGTTGCATTGGAACCATGCCCAGATTGACTGCATATCAAAGAGGATCATCTTGAGGCATGGGGATTCCTATGACATCATCGAAGGTATCAGATCTACCACCCCTCTCGGGTTATCATCCGTATAGGCCATCAAGGCCCACCTGCAGGGAGACGAGGTCTATCAAGTGTTGTTTGAGATGGCCGAGGCCAAGGATTCCATCCCTATCATCCCGGTGGTACGGGATTTTGCTAACTTGTTTCCAGAGAAGCTGTCAGGGCTACCCCCGCATCGGGAGAAGGACTTCCAAATAGAGCTCGTGTTTGGGGCTAAGCCGACATTTAGAGCACCCTATTGGATGGCCCCGAAGGAGTTAGTGGAGTTTTGAAGCCAGCTATAGGAGCTAGTGGAAGCCGGATTTGTCCGGCCAAGCTCTTCACCATGGGGAGCTCTGGTGCTGTTCGTTAAGAAGAAGGGTGGGACGCTCTGATTATGCATTGACTACAGGGCTCTAAATAGGCTAACAGTCCGGAACACGTATCCCCTGCCGAGGATTGACGAGCTATTTGACCAGTTGGAGGGAGCCCACTGGTTCTCCAAGTTGGATCTGAGGTCAGGTTACTACCAACTGTGCATTTAGGAGGAGGATATCCCGAAGACAGCCTTCAGCAGCAGATACGGGTTGTATGAGTTTACCGTGATGACCTTCAGGCTCACGAATGCATCATCGGCTTTCACGAGCTTGATGAACCAGGTGTTCGAGCCATACCTCGACCGGTTTGTCATAATATTTATAGATGACATCCTCATCTATTCAATGACGAAGGAGGAGCATACACAGCATCTGTCCTTGACTCTGGAGAAGCTTAAGGAGCACCAGTTATATGCCAAGTTCAGCAAGTGCCAGTTTTGGCTGACAGAGGTGGCCTTTTAGGCCATATTATCAGTGGAGCGGGACTGGCAGTGGACCCCGCAAAGATTCAGGCAGTGCGAGACTGGCCTCATTTGAAGACGGCCACGGATGTCCGAAGTTTCCTGGGATTGGCCGGGTACTACCGGAAGTTTGTGCAAGGATTATCTCGGATAGACCTCTCACTCACTTCTTTGACGAAGAAGGACACTCCGTTCGTTTGGATGTCGCGGTGTGAGGCGGCTTTCCAGGAGTTGAAGAGTCGGCTTACATCGGCCCCTATCCTTGCCCTTCCATCGGGGAAGGAGGGCTTCCAGGTGTATGCTGATACATCTTTTCAGGGTATGGGTGTTGTACTGATGCAGAATGGTCATGTGATAGCTTAGGCCTCACTACAGTTGAAGAAGCACGAGCAGAACTACCATATTCATGACTTGGAGATGGGAGCAGTAGTGTTTGCTCTGAAGGTTTGGCGGCATTACCTCTATGGTGTGTACTGCGACATATTTTCGAATCACAAGAATCTGAAATATGTTGATATGCAGAAGGAGTTGAACGTTTGCCAGAGACGATAGGTGGAGTTCCTATCTGATTATGAGTACACGATACATTATCACCCAGGGAAGTCGAATGTGGTAGCGGACGTGCTGAGCCGGAAGGCTACTACCTCAGGAGCAGGACCTCAGCTGATGGCCATGGATTTGGTGCAGATGTTGTTAAATTTTCTCAAAGTGGTCAACAAGATAGCCTAATGATAAATTAATATCCTCAGAACTATCAAGATCACACCTTGATTGTGCGGAAACCAGGAAAGCAAGCTTAACAACCAAATGCAATCACAGGGGCAAGAAGATCATCAACTCTTTTATTTCGTCTTTACAATGCGAGGTATACATGGCGAGACATGATTTCGCCAGTACACAGGAATACAGGAAAAGGTACAAGTAAAACAATTCGCGTGGACAGAACTGGAGACTGCCGAGACCGCCCAGTCCGCCAAGTCGCCGAAGCCTCCCGAATTGTTGCTGCTGCTAGAAGACGAATAGAACACGGAGTCCGTCGAGAGCGCAAGGTCGCGCGGACACATCGTTATTTGCTGACTACTACAAGCCGCTGCTGAATTGAGGAACAGACCACCTAGACCGCCGAGTTCGGCGGACAGGTTATTGAACTTGGAAAAGCTGAAGTAGAGAAAACTAACAAGCTGCAGAAGCGACCTGCTGAAACCGCTGATTGAAACTGCAAACTTCACTGATGCTGACCGCAGTCAAGCCAAACTCCTGGCTCCTCAGTGTTAGCCGCGCAACCTGTAAACAGTAAACAGTTATCTCTGCTCAACCCGCGCAGACAGCAAAAACCAGACCGCAATAATTAACCAAGCCCTCACTTACTGTTCACTCAGTTACTGTAGATGTGTCGGTGGTGGGGGGGGGTCTATTAATAGGTGATGTGAGGAGTGTGGTCACCACCGTAGTGAATAGAGTCACCACCCCAGCTTGCGCGCTAACACAACCCAGTCCGCCAAGTCCACAAGGACTTGACCAGACTTCAAACCTCCAGGCGCCAGATCAAAGACAGTACGCCACCATGCGGACATAAGACCAGCCCACACAATACAAGCACGACGCCAATCCGCCCAACGCAAGCATAGCGCCAGTCTGCCACTCAACACAGCATGCAGACACACCCGCAAGTTATGCTACAATAGTCCGCAACTCAACATAGCATGCAGACACAGCCATAACCCAAGCTGCAACAGTCCGTATAGTGTACGCGGACAAAAGGAGGCAGTCCGCAGAGCTCGGTAACAATGCCACAACCCGTCACGAGTCCACGACCAACAGGCAATCCACCCGGCCAACAATGGACTCTGCGGACACCATGGAGTTGTCACAGAAAATGACCAAGTCCATCAGCCCAACAAGCAACTGGTGCGAGCACAGCGGACATAGAATACCCAGACCGCCAATCAACAGGGCAGTCCGCCATAAGGATGGAAACATCCATTGCAACATGGAGAGCTCGACAAGAACAAAAGCCCTTCTCCAAAACCAGTCCACAAATGCGCACTCCGCGAACGCAAAAGACAAGTCCGCCAACACACCGCGGATTCAACATCCAATCCACCCGGCTACAACAAGAGCTGGCTAACTGCAAGGCCGCAAATCAAGCTGAGCACCGCCAACAGACCGCCAACACAGTCCGCTCAGGCTGCTCCACTCAATGCCCAAGTTTCAAGACTACCTTGGCCATACACCATCCAGGCCGCACACCAGTCTGCCCAAGGCCACACACCAGGCCGCTTCTCAAGAACAACCAAGCCACCAAGTCCAAGCCAGGTCACCCTGGCCGCATCCAGCAGTCCGCCCAGGCCGCAGACACAGACCGCACAGGCCGCTCAGACCGCCCAGCCTGCCCTATCACCCACTTTCACTTCACAAATTTCAACACTTCCCCTTGAAGTGAGAAGTGGTGATCAAGCCCAGCAACCCTCGTAACCGTTGAAATGGCCCCTTCGACAGCGGCTTCGTGAAGATGTCAGCAAGATTATCTTCACTCCGAACATGCCTGATCAGAAGAGATCCCTCCAACACCTTCTCCCTTATGAAGTGGTGCTCGATCTCAATATGCTTGGTACTTGCGTGACACACTGGATTATGCACCAGTTTGAGAGCACTCTCATTGTCATCTTGGAGCAAAGTAGGCCCTTGCACTTCCTCATGAACATCCTCTATAAGTCTCCTCAACCAGATGGATTCCCGAACAGCTAAGGCCGAAGCCTTATACTCTGCTTCAGTAGTACACACAGACACTGAGTCGTGTTTCTTACTACACCACAAGATGTAAGCTGATCCACAAGTGAACACATAACCCGAAGTTGATCTTCGATCATCCGAGTCACCACCATAATCAGCATTTGTGTATCCAAGCAAAGAAAACATAATTTCCCTTCTATAGAGGAGTCCCATATCAGAAGTTGCCTTGATATACTTCAAAATTGTTGGGTACATTGGAAAATGTGTACCAGATTTGAAGAAGCCTCACCTTACTCAATGATATGCATCAAGGTATATTTGATGCTATTTTGAGTTTATATGTACAGGTTAAGAAAATGCAAGAATGCAGGAAAAAGTTTCTAAGTCCATGAGTCGACACCAGAAGAAGCTGTGTCGACACATATGAAGGCTTGTGTCGACACTGGAGAAAAGCTGTGTCGACACTTGGAGTTAATTGTGTCGACACTTGGAAAGGCTGTGTCGACACCAGAAGAAATTGTGTCGACATACAGAGGCAATGTCGACACACAGAGAAGCATAGTCGACATCAACTGTGTCGACACATAGAGGCAGTGTCGACACACAGAGAAGGTTTAGTCGACATTAACTGTGTCGACACACAGAGGCAGTGTCGATACACAGAAGCTTAGTCGACATCAATTTTGTCGACACACAGAGGCAGTATCGACACACAGAAGACCTTGTCGACATCAACTGTGTCGACACACAGGACTTGTGTCGACACATTGCAGAATTTCAACAAAATCAATTTGTGTGAAGAAAAGAAGTGACTGTGTCGACACCACAGAACTAGTGTCGACACAATCTACAGAAGCTGTGTCGACAACACCAAGGCTTGTGTCGACACTTAGTCTACTTGTGTCGACACATGATGAAGTTCAGTCTTGACACTTTGCTAACAAAGACAGAGTTTCAAAAAGTGACTGGATGACTTGACAGCTGCCATTACCAACCGGTCTACTGCAACTGTCAGAGCTGTCAGAAGTTTGTTAGAAATCGGATCAGCCAGTTATTATGGAGGAAGACTATATAAAGGCATTCTCCATCTACAGAAGTAATACTGAAATACTGATAGAAGTAAAAAAAAACACTGATATAGAATAAAAAGAAGAAGGTGGAGAGAGAGAGCTCCATCTATTGAAGTGAAGAAAGGGACTTATATCAACAAGTTCCTCAAGTGAAGATTCTGAACCAGTCTGCCAAGAAGGATTCAGATTGAGATCTGAATTTCAAGAAAGAAGCTGATTGAAGATCAACTTCAAAGGAGATCAATCCTACTGAGTTCAGATTCAATAAGCTTTGTAGAAAGCTAAGAGTGATTGTTCTTTGCCATCAGATTCTTCCAAAAACTGATCAAGAAGCCATCCATCATTTCTCTCTCTACTAGGGTGGTGGTAAAATACATTGTTAAATCTATTTTCTATAGGATTTATATAAGATCTAAGTTGTAAGCCTGTGTTTATAAAGGCTGAGTTGTAGGAGATTATTTTCTCTGAGTGGTAGGCCTTGTTGAAGGCTGAGGTAGGGCTGTGAGCCTGAGTTGTAGGAGATTGTTATCTCTGAGTTGTAGGCCTTGTTGAAGGCTGAGGTAGGGCAGATTACCTGAGCTGTAGGAGTGTGGACTCACTCTGAGTTGTAGGAGCCTTGTTTGGGTTCTGAGCTGTAAGATCTGTGGATCTGAGGTGAAGAGAAGAAGTTAGGCCGAATCTAGCACACTGCTAGATAGGCGAAGGGGGAAAGTGGATGTAACCAGACCTTGGGGAACCACTATAAAAACTGTGTGCAATCTATGATTGTGTGAGTCTGTGAATTTTGTGCTGTGTTAGCTGTAGAATTAACTATTTTTAAGTAATCAACTGAATAGATATTCTGCCTTAGAAGAAAAAGGAATTACACATATTCACCCCCCCCCCCTCTAGGTGTTTAGGAACTAATTTTTTCAAGTGGTATCAGAGGGAGGTTCCTCAAAGTTAGAGTTAACAGTCCGAGTGAGATCTGTAAGGCAGAATTAAGATCAAGAAGATGGGTTCAAGAGAAAACCATAAAGAACTTGGTTCAATGAAATTGCCCATCTGTAGGAAAAAAATATTTGGAATATGGAAAGAAAGGGTCAGATTATTCATGGAGGCATCTGATCCTAGAATTTACATAACAGTTAAGGAAGGGTCATATGTTCCAATGAAGATTTCTATTCTTGATGCCAATCAAAGAATTCCAAAGGATTTTTCAGAGATGACTAAAGATGAGATCATCTTGTCAACAATGAATAAAAGAGCCCAGAACATTATAGTAAGTGTCATTGATGATTCAACATTCCAGAATCTAATTCACTGTAAAACCTCCAAGGAGATGTGGGACACATTGATTGTCTACATGGAGGGTTCTGAAGAGGTTAGGCAAGATAGAAAATTTATGCTTAATCAAGAATATGAGAGTTTCAGACAGGCCAAGTCTGAAAGTATAACTAAATGTTATAAGAAGTTCTATAGGATTGTCAATGAACTAATGTTTTATGGAAGAATATTCAGTACTTATGAACTGAATGACAAATTCCTTATGTCTTTGACTAAGGATTGAGATACTAAGATCCGTGTCATAAGGGAAGTGGCCAGACTGGGTGAGATTTCTCCTCCAACACTGTTTGGAAAATTGCTATCTTATGAGATGCAGCTGTTAGCCAGAAAGGAGGAAGAGAAAAATACAAAGGGTGACTACAGAGAAAAGTCAGTGGTCTTCAAGGTAGAAGCCACAAGGAAGAATATGAGAATGTCTCCATCATCTCCTAAGAAAGATGCAGAAGTGATTTCAGAAAATTCTGATAATCACAGTACAGAGAGCAGTAATTCAGATGAAGATTTTGCAGCATTCACAAGGCAGTTCCAGAGATTTTTAAAGAAAAAACAGTGGAAATCAAAGACATCTACATCTCAGTCCAAGGATGACTATTATTAGAATAGAAAATCATCCAGGAAGGACAGGAATGGGACAAAGCCTAGCAAGTCAACTACATCCAAGATTATATGCTATTGCTACAACAAAGCTGGACATGTTGTGCCTGACTGTCCATACAAGAGGAAGGAGTCTGCTAATAGAAAGAAGTTTCAGCACAAGAGCAAGAAGGAGAAATCCTTGGTTGCTGAGAAAGAGAAAAGATTGACAGATTAATCTACTTCAGAATCTGAATCTAAGGCTGAGGCATATATTGGTTTATTTGCAGAAGAAGAGGATGAGTTCATGCAATTACTGGACTCTATCTACGAGCAGGAAGACCATCAGTGCAAAGGACTGATGGCAGTGTCTGAAGAAGACCAGTGCTAGGATCAGCCTGGCCCTAGTAAGGTAAAAAGTGTATCTGTAGATTCTGATTACTTCACTGGGTCAGAATCAGATGCATCTCCATCAAGAGATGAAGATGGGTCTGACTCAGAAGGAGATATTCATCAGCTGATAGATGAATATGGAGATTTATTGCAGGTACTTAAGAGAAGCAAAAACCTGGCCAAAAATCAGGTTAAGGAAATTGCAGCTCTTAAGTTGGCTGCATCTGATTCAGAGAAGCTGCTGGATCAAAAGATGAATGAGATTGCCAAATTGAAGAACGTAACTGTTATTCAAATGAGAACAATCACTTTCAAAAATGATCAGATTAAAAGTCTGGAAAATAGACTTCAGAAAGAGAAGAAGATTGTGGCTAGTTTCTCTAAGCCAAAGTCTATCCTACCCTTAATAGATGACTTTGTGTCACAAAAGGGTAAGACAGGAATAGGCTTTAAGAGCACTGCATGGGCTGCACAGTCCAATAAGAAAGGCAAAGCCCCAGAACAAAATAAAAGACTTGCTGTAAACAATACAGCTAAGATTATACCTAAAAAGAGGTATAATAAGTTTGAGTGCTGGTGATGTGGCAAGATAGGCCATTATGCCTTAGACTGTTGGCACAATACCAGTGTCAAGGAGAATAGCAGTCTGCCTGTTAGAAGAGCTGCAGGCAGATTTGTTAGATTTCAGACTAACTTGAATCAAGGACCCAAAAGTTATTTGGGTTTTAAGGTTAAGTAATATTTGTTGTAGGTGAGTCCAAGTTGTCATACCCCTATATGGTACTTGGACAGTGGATGTTCCAGGCACATGACTGGAACAAGGGGATTGCTGAAGGACTACTCACCAATGCTGAATGGGCCTAAAGTAATCTTTGGTGGTTCTAAAACGGGAATCATTAAAAGTTTTGGTAACATTTCTAACCACTCAATTACAATCACTCAAGTGGCATATGTAAAGGGTTTGAAACATAACCTAATAAACATAAGCCAGTTGAGTGATCTAGGATATGACATTTCATTTGTCAAGAATGGGTGTCTTATCAAGAGGTCAAGTGATCAAAAAGTCATGTTGACTGGCTATAGAAAAAGAAATGTGTATTGCCTAGATTTTGTGTGTGATAATAAGAATTCTCCTATCTGTCTTGTGGATGATGAGAAAGCCTCTCATTATTTCAAATGGCACAAGAGGATAGCCCATCTTAACTACAAGACAATTGTCCAACTCTTTAGTAAAGAGTTAGTGAGGAATGGTCCTCAAGTTAAGTATTATAAGGATGGAATATGTTCAGCTTGTCAAAAAGGCAAGCAGACTAGATCCTCCTTTCATATCCTTGAAATCAAGGATTCAGTGAGGTGCTTGTACCTCTTGCATATGGATTTATTTGGTCCTATGTTAGTTCAGAGCCTAGGTTGGAAGGTCTACACTTTTGTGGTTGTAGATGACTATTATAGATTCTCATGGGTATTCTTTGTGAGGCAGAAATCTGAAACTCCAAAGGTCTTCTACAATTTTGTCAAACAAATTCAGAATGAATTAAATAGTTCAGTGGTCAAAATCAGAAGTGACCATGGAACTGAATTCCAATCTGAAAGTATGACAAGGCTGTGTGAAGAATTTGGGATTCTTCAGGAATTCTCCTCACCTAGAACACCTCAGCAAAATGGCATTGCTGAGAGAAAGAATAGGAAATTGATTTAGGCTGGAAGAACACTATTGAGTGACACTACTCTCCCAGAATATTTCTGGGCTGAGGCAGTAAACACTGCATGCCATGTGCTCAATAGGGCTTCCATCACCAAAAGCCACAAAAAGACACCCTATGAGGTTGTGAAGGGCAGGAAACCAAACTTATCCTATTTTAGGATCTTTGGTTGCAAATGTTATGTGCTTAACAATGACAAATCTCACCTAACTAAGTTTACTGCCAAATCCCAAGATGAGATATTTGTTGGGTACAGTAACAATAGTAAGGCTTATAGGGTCTACAATTTGGCTACTCAAGTTGTAGAAGAGTCAGTTCATGTCATCTTTAATGAAACTAGACTTATTAACAGTGAGTTGCCAAGTAGTTCTTGTAGCTCCATAGGTATACAGTAGAAGATGGACCAACTTACTATCAGAGAAGATCCAACTGCAAAGCAGGATGTGGAAAATGGTAGTTGCTATCTAGGGGGAGTACAAGACACTCTAGATGCTGATGAAGACCATGAGGTGCAGCATATTGAAGAGATTGGAGAAGGTCAAACTGCTGATAGATTACCTCCAGCAGTTAGACAGTTGAAGGATCATCCTGCACACCAGATCATTGGTGATCCAAGACAAGGAGCACAGATAAGGAGCAGGAACTTAAATACAGTTCTTTGCTCAAGCTTCTTATCTCAAGTGGAACCCAAGAGATTTGAAGAAGCAATACAAGACCCTCACTGGATTGAAGCTATGCAGGAGGAGTTAAATCAATTCAGAAGGTGCAAGGTCTGGGATTTGGTTCCAAAACCAAAGAGCCACAATGTCATAGGGACAAAGTGGATTTATAGAAACAAGCTTGATGAGAGTGGGATCATAGTGAAGAACAAGGCAAGACTAGTTGTCAAAGGATACAGACAGGAGGATGGCATAGACTTTGATCAGACTTTTGCCCCAGTGGTAAGGCTGGAAGCTATCATGCTATTTCTAGCCTATGCAGCTTATCAAGGCTTCAAAGTGTTCCAAATGGATGTTAAGTCTGCTTTCTTAAATGGAGACTTAAAAGAGGAGGTGTATGTAGAACAGCCCTCAGGTTTTGTTGATCCACTCAATCCTACTTATGTTTATAGACTTAGGAAAGCTTTGTATGGGTTGAAACAAGCCCCAAGGGCTTGGTATGAAACCATGTCAACTTTCCTCATTGAGAATAAATTCTTCAGGGGGAAAATAGCCAAGACTGTATTTCTTAGGGAATCCAAAGGAAAGATTATCCTAGTCCAAATATATGTTGATGACATAATATTTGGTTCTACTGAGAATAACCTTTGTAGAAAGTTTGCGAAACTTATGCAAGGGAAATTTGAAATGAGCAATATGGGAGAACTTAAGTTATTCTTGGGTCTCCAAGTAAGACAGACTGATGATGGCTTGTTCATATCTCAGTCTAAGTTCACCCTGGAGTTAATTAAGAAGTATGACATGGAGTCATCCACTACCAGAGAACTCCTATGGGGACAAGTGTATCTCTTAGCAAAGATGATGCAGGGAAACCTGTAGATGAAACTTTATATAGAGGAATAGTTGGCTCCCTCCTATATCTGACTGCTAGTAGACGAGATATCATGTATGCTACATGTGTCTGTGCTAGGTACCAATCCTGCCCTATAGAATCTCATCTTACTACTGTCAAAAGGGTTTTGAGATATCTTAAGGGCACCCCTAATCTAGGCCTTTGGTATCCTAGGAATAGATATTCTTTACTAATGAGCTATTCAGATGCAGACTTTGCAGGTTGCAAAGTAGATAGGAAAAGCACAACAAGCACCTATCAATTTATAGGAGGAAGATTGGTGTCTTGGAGCTGTAAGAAGCAGACCAGTGTGGCAATTTCCACAGCTGAGTCTGAGTATGTTGCTGCAGGAAGTTGTTGTGCACAATTATTATGGATACAACATCAGTTAGAAGATTATGGTATTCAGGTAAGTAGAACTCCATTATTATGTGATTCTACTAGTACTATTTCTATTGCTCATAATCCTGTTTCTCATAGTAGAACAAAGCATATAGAAATAAGATACAATTTTCTTAGAGATCATGTAGAGAAAGAAGATATCTGTTTAGAATTTGTTAGTACTGATTTACAACTAGCTGACATGTTTACTAAGCATTTAGATGAAACTAAATTCAACAATTTCAAAATTGAAATAGGTATGTTGAACATAAATTAGTTTAACAAATTTGGCTATGTAAAATTGTGTCGACATCAGAAGTTGTCTGTGTCGACACATAGTAGTTGGTGTCGACATTACAGGAAAGTGGTGTCGATACATCTAGAGAATCAGTTTCGACACTTCAGAGAAGTGGCGTCAACACATCTAGAAGTAGTGTCGACACTTAGAGTAAACACGCAAATTCATCAACATCAGATCGTCGAACTCGACAAAAACAAATAAAATTGATGTCGAGACATTAGAAGTTTGTGTCGACACTTTTCCACAGTGTCGACACTTTTCCACAGTGTCGACACATTAAGAGATTGTTGACGTGACTTTTGACCTTCATTACTTAGAAAGGTATAAATAGGTCAACAACATATTCTGTCGACACACTCTCCATATTTTTGAGACCAAAACCCTGTGTCGACAACTTCTCTCTTCTCAATACCAGCTTTCACTCAACCCTAATGGCGCCAAAGCTAGAAGATAGTGTCAACGAAGGTTATGAGCTGGTACGCAACGCCTTTGATAATGCAGAAACTGAAATGAAAGCAGTAGTAACCCTAATTGCTGAAAATGGGTTGGAATTTCTGGTATCTGAACCAACAAAGATATGGAAGAAAGAAATACTAGAATTCTATGGCGCAGCTACTATAGATTCTACTGGACTTAAGATCAAGTCTACAGTTTTGGGAACTAAGGTTAAACTTACCTTGAAGAGCTTGAGGAAAACTCTTCAACTTCCAAGAACTCAAGAAGAAGAAGAAGTACTTTCATCCAAGACTAGGGAAGCACTTAAATGGTGTGGATTGGATCCCACCTTGAAGATTCGATCAGCAATGAATAGAAAAGGAATGAATCTACAAGGCA
This sequence comes from Platanthera guangdongensis, assembly GCA_039583875.1. NCBI lineage: Eukaryota > Viridiplantae > Streptophyta > Magnoliopsida > Asparagales > Orchidaceae > Platanthera > Platanthera guangdongensis. The sequence goes on from CM077148.1 coordinate 160,016,469, forward strand.
AATTTCTTTCAGAAGTGGTTGGCAAAGTCATTCTCTGCAAGACAGGGGCATGATAGGATTTCAGCATATATGTTCAGCCTCATGACCAGGATCACCTACAGACTAAACACAGATTGGTCAGTAGTAATATTTGAAAAGATTAAGGAAAGTATTAAGAAACCAAATCTGGGAAGGATTATGAGTCTCTACTTAGCTGGAATAATTCCAGAAGTAATGACACAAACTGCTGGTTCAAAGATCAACCATATGAGGAGAATGGATATCAAGATAATATCCAGATGGGATAGGGTCCTAACTAAGGATATGCCTGATGAAGAGAGGTAAGAGTTTCCTGAAAAATCTCCTGCACAGGATATTGCAGATAGTACTCAGGTGCAGGGGGAGCCTCAACTTGAGGAAGAGCCAACTCACTTGGAAAGTGAAATGGCTACACAAACTATTCTTGAGGTAATTCAAGAGGTTAATCAATCAATTTTCATTAATGAGGTTGAAATACTAACTGAATCTTTGATTGATGTTGACCAGAACACACAACTACACAGTCAAGCACAAGATGTCATCATGGAGGATACATCTGCTGCTGCTAATGCTCCAGCGTTGGTGGTGCCTCAAGTCCCTACTCAACAAGAGTTTACCCTTGAGGAGTTGTTTCCAGATATAGTACAAGCAAGAACTGAGGGGGAGCAACCTGAATTTGAGGGGGAGAAAGCAGACTTTGAGGGGGAGCAAATCAACATTGAGGAGGAGCAAGTAAGTACTGTGGGGGAGGAGCAAGGGACTCAGGGGGAGATACCTAGGACTGCACAGGAATTGCCTCCTAATCCTAAGAAAAGAGTTGATATTTCCAGTACCTCAGCTTCTGAAGAGGAAGCATAAATTCAAGCTAAGAAAAGAAAGCTAGTGGTATTCAAAAGAAGAAGCTAGAGCTATAAGAGGGCATTACTGTAACGCCCCCATCCGTCGCATGGCATATAACAGAAGGTCCAACTGGAACCCGACGCCATATACCACAGACAGTCGGAAGGGTTACTAAATGAATAATCAAACCAACCAATTAAGACTACTCGTCCTAATCACAGAGCATTCTAGCGGAAGATTTTTAAAGTTGAAAGAACCCAAAAATAAATCCATCAAAATGAATGTCCACAGCTACAACAACAGGAATGAAACCCCAAATACACAGAAACAGGTACATGGCCTTATGGCCTTACAAATGTTCACTTCATAAATAGTGTTTTACATACATCGGCTCGCAGGCCGGCCACACATGAAATATATAAATAAAACTATTCTACGGCCTTCTAGGGCCAGCACAGCAACATGGGCTCCAGCCCGCTATTTGGCGCTCGGCTCCGCAGCACCTGCAAGCACATACCACCGCACGGTGGCAAATAAAGCAACGGTCAGCTAAAAGCCGACCAAATTATAACGACCCCGCCCCTTACTCGGGACAGCGGTGCTCTTTCCCTGCATAACATTAGCCCAACAATATATATATAGCGCAATTATAATTCGCCACAGGTGTAGGCTCGCACGGCCAAACACCCCGTGCACTCAGGGCATATTCATGGTGAACCCTGACCCATCAGTGCATTCACCACCACCCCCAGGATGGCAACAACATGTGAGCATTTAGCCTTTCTGACCACCGTCTAAGGCTCCGACTATGCCAACGGCCAGTCCCCGTCTTCGGGTCTCTCGCACCGAACCACATAGCCTAGGTCCAATTCTACTTGCCCGTTGCTCACGCCGCATGTCCAATTTAAGGAACTTTGTGCGGGCCAAGCTTCTCTCGGATCCCAAATTTTCCAAAACAATCTCATAACCCAGTTATGATCAAGGCCGGTTCCCAGACCGCCAAGGTAGCAGAACACGTTTCCGCTCAATTTTCCGGGTGCGCCTTGAAGCTAACCTTCAAGGATCCCTGCTGCAATCTACCGCGTGGAAACCCGAAAAATCCAAAGCACGGAGTCTTCTCCGGCAAAACCACCTCAAATGCAACATCACCGATCCAGACAAAACACGTCCGGGTAGGCTTCACACACAATGCCTATGCCCGTACTTACGATTCCGGGCTCTACATGCAACACAAGGGGGACTATTCCCGTCAACCCCAAGGACCACCACGCACTCACCGCATACTCGCGGGAGCGGGATTCCCTATGCAGAAAGAAAGAGCTTCAAGCGCTCGAGTTGAGAATCGTTACCCTTGTAGTCCGTTTTGGCGCCATGGAAAAACTACGCGGTTAGAACTCTTCGCAATGACCTTCCCTCCACGGATCCGCTCTCCGATTTCGAAACGGTACTCCGATGCTCCGCCGGCGGCCGGAAACCTCCTTCTTCTTCCTCTCCTCTCTCACTTTGGAAGGGGAGAACTTTGGAGAGAAAAATGAGGGAATAACTCCCTATTCCCGGCCTTAACAGAGCAGGGTTAAATTTGGGCCATCGGATCCTAATTAAAGAAAATGAATGGCTCGGATCTGCACAAAATTCCCCAGACCTGGGCCGCACACGGCTTGGCACGCGGCCGTGTCCATGGCCGTGTGCCTCGATCCAGGCACGATCGTCGAACTGAGAAACGCACACGGGCCAAGACACGCCCGTGTCTGACCTGACACGCCCGTGTCGGGTTCCTCGACACGCCCGTGTTCGTGGGCGTGTCACCCATAACCGCCACGGCAACGGACACGACCCATCAGGACACGGGTAGGGACACGGGTTGGCACACGCCCGTGTCGGATGACACGCCCGTGTCGGATGACACGCCCGTGTCATCCGGCCGTGTTTCTGGCCGTGTCCTTCTCGGGTTGAAAACGGCCAAAAAATCACCAGCCAGACACGGCCTTGGACACGCCCGTGTCCTAGGCCGTGTACCCCTACAGGCACCAAAAACTCTTTTTTCCGCGACCAACTCGCACACAAAATTCGGGGCGTTACAATTACAAACTGCTCCATAATCTGCCCCAGCTACTGATTATAGTTCCGTATTGATATCTTTACAAGTAAAGTTGGATGAACAAAGGATTGTCATGGAGAAATATATGGATGAGACCCACAAAAATCTACAATTCTCCTTGGCACAAGATATTAAATCTATAAGATTTGAAGTTAATCAAAACAAGAAGGAAATGACAGATTGTTTTCACAAAGGAGGCAATGATGTAGTTTTCCTAGCAACACATCAAGAAACAATCAAGACTCAAGTTGATGATATAGCTCTTAAGCAAGGCTATGTCCTAGAGAATCAACTTAGAATGAATGATAATCTGACTGAATCACATAATGTGATTGTTATAGAGATGAAGACTATTGCTACTGCCCAGAATGAAGCAAGGGCTAAAACCAAGGCAGATTTTGATAAGCAATTACAGGAAGACTTAGCTGTTGTACAAACAGCTATTGAGCTATCTCAAAAGACCATTTCTGCACAGCTACTGGAGTTAAGGTCATTCTATAAAGATGGTGTAAATTATCTTGATGAACAAATTAGATTTCAGAAGGATGACCTCATGGATCATGTTGCCAGAGAAGTCATAAAGGGGGAGAGAGTGTTAGTCAAAGCTAGCTCAGATCATGCTAAATGGATATCTAATAGCATCAGAGCCACACTTGGATATCCTCCCCTCTGTTATGATGACAATATAGTTGAGTCAGGTATACACCCTGCTTATTTTGGAGGTGATCAACCTGAAGTTGCTCAGGTCATTTACCATACAGCAGATTTTGAAATGATTCACCAAGATGTACAGTCCATATACAGCCCTCCAGAGGGTAATAAAAATGTTATCATTGAGAAAGTTGACATGTTCATGTCAGAGGCAGATGTGAATAAGGAGCAAGAAGCTCAACTGTCAAAGAACAGATTCAGAGAACAGGCTGAGTTAAAGCCTGATTTTGAGGAGTGGAGTCCAACTTCCAGGAATATCATATTAACTGCCTGGAAAGCTGTGAAGGACAAGACCCATGATATGGGCAAATGGTACACAGAGCAAGAAAGGCAAAAGCATGAAGCTAGATAGGAAGCCATTCTACAGTATAGAATAAAGGTAAAGGCTGGGAAGCTACCTCCTAATGCTCAGGAGCCTAGCAAGTATTTCCCTAAGCCTTTTCATTATTTTGAAAGGCAAAGAATAAGAGCTGAAGAACAAAAGGAGAAGGATCTGAAGGGCAAGAAGCCAGCTGAAGATACAGATGCTCCAGTACAAGCCAAGATCCAATCAGGCAAAGAAATAGTCATCAAGGAGCCAGAGCAGCCTTAGATTAGATTCACTAGATTTTATAACATTGTAAACTTTAGTGTTTAAAATCTATGTAAACTATTATTAAAGAAACTTTTGAAGTTGAAGCAAAACATGATTAATGCTCATTCTGGTTGCATTATTATTCTGTGATGACTTTTTTTATATATTTTGTTTATAAGCTACCTTGTCATATAATATTTTTATACATCATAATATGTGTTTGTTATGAATAGTGTATATCATTGACTAAGGGTTATGACTTCTCCAAATAGGGGGAGATTGTTGGGTACATTGGAAAATGTGTACCAGATTTGAAGAAGCCTCACCTTACTCAATGATATGCATCAAAGTGTATTTGATGTTGTTTTGAGTTTATATGTGCAGGTTAAGAAAATGCAAGAATGCAGGAAAAAGTTTCTATGTCCATGAGTCGACACTAGAAGAAACTGTGTCGACACTTATGAAGGCTTGTGTCGACACTGGAGAAAAGTTGTGTCGACACTTGGAGTTAATTGTGTCGACACTTGGAAAGGCTATGTCGACACCAGAAGAAACTGTGTCGACATACAGAGGCAGTGTCGACATACAGAGAAGCATAGTCGACATCAACAATGTCGACACATAGAGGCAGTGTCGACACACAGAGAAAGTTTAGTCAACATCAACTATGTCGACACACAGAGGCAGTGTCGACACGCAGAAGCTTATTCGACATCAATTGTGTCGACACACAGAGGTATTGTCGACACACAGAAGATCTTGTCAACATCAACTTGTGTCGACACACAGCACTTGTGTCGACACATGGCAGAATTTCAACAAAATCAATTTGTGTGAAGAAAAGAAGTGACTGTGTCGACACCACAGAACTAGTGTCGACACAATCTACAGAAGCTGTGTCGACATCACCAAGGCTTATGTCGACACTTAGGCTCCGTTTGGGAGGACTTATTTTCACCGGTCAAGCGGTCACGACCGCATGAATCAGATCTTAATTACGGCCAGGTTCATGCGGTCGTGACCGCTTGACCGGTGAAAATAAGTCCTCCCAAACGGAGCCTTAGTCTACGTGTGTCGACACATGATGAAGTTCAGTCTCGACACTTTGCTGACAAGACAGAGTTTCAAGAAGTGACTGGATGACTTGACAGCTGCCATTACCAACCGGTCTACTGCAACTGTTAGAGTTGTCAGAAGTTTGTTAGAAACTGGATCAGCCGATTACCATGGGGGAAGACTATATAAAGGCATTCTCCATCTACAGAAGTAATACTGAAATACTGATAGAAGTAAAAAAACATTGATACGGAATAAAAAGAAGAAGGTGGAGAGAGAGAGCTCCATCTATTGAAGTAAAGAAAGGGACTTATATCAACAAGTTCCTCAAGTGCAGATTCTGAACCAGTCTACCAAGAAGGATTCAGATTGAGATCTGAATTTCAAGAAAGAAGCTGATTGAAGATCAATTTCAGAGGAGATCAACCCTACTGAGTTCAGATTCAAGAAGCTTTGAAAAAATCTAAGAGTGGTTGTTCTCTGCCATCAGATTCTTCCAAGAACTGATCAAGAAGCCATCCATCCTTTCTCTCTCTACCAGGGTGGTGGTAAAATACATTGTTAAATCTATTTTCTGTAGGATCTATATAAGATCTGAGTTGTAAGCCTGTGTTTATAAAGGCTGAGTTGTAGGAGATTATTTTATCTGAGTGGTAGACCTTGTTGAAGGCTGAGGTAGGGTTGTGAGCCTGAGTTGTAAGAGATTGTTATCTCTGAGTTGTAGGCCTTGTTGAAGGCTGAGGTAGGGCAGATTGCCTGAGCTGTAGGAGTGTGGACTCACTCTGAGTTGTAGGAGCCTTGTTTGGGTTCTGAGTTGTAAGATCTGAGGATATGAGGTGAATAGAAGAAGTTAGGTCGAATCTAGCACACTGCTAGATAGGCGAAGGGGGATAGTGGATGTACCCAGACCTTGGGGAACCACTATAAAACCTGTGTGCAATCTGTGATTGTGTGAGTCTGTGAATACTGTGCTGTGTTAGCTGTAGAATTAACTGTTTATAAGTAATCAACTGAATAGATATTCTGCCTTAGAAGAAAAAGGAATTACACCTATTCACCCCCCCCCCCCCTCTAGGTGTTTAGGAACTAATTCTTTCAAAAATGTTCTTTGTCGCCACTAGATGAGACTTCCTTGGTTCATTCATAAACCGACTTACTCGGCCAACAACGTAAGCAATGTCTGGCCTTGTAATCGTTAAGTAGATCAAGCTCCCCACTAGAGCTCTGAACACCAAGAGATCATGAAGAATCCTTCCTTCATCTCGTCGAAGATTCAGACCAAGATCCAGAGGAGTATAACAACTCTTCCCTTTGCCCATACCGAATCGATTCACAATGCGATCCGCATATCCTTTCTGGCAAATGAGCATCCCACTCTCCTTCCTCTCCACTTCAAGACCAAGAAAGTGATGAAACTCTCCCAAGTTCTTCATCTCGAAGCGAATAACAAGCTCAGCTCAGATCCTAACTACCTCCTCTTCAGAATTCCCTATGATAATCATATCATCCACATACAGCAGGACCAAGACTTGAAGCTCCCCCTTCTTCTTGATGAACAAGCTGTAATCCGAGTTGGAAGCAAGATAATCGCAGAATTGAAGATACTCTGCTATCTTCCCATACCAAGCTCTAGGAGCTTTCTTCAACCCATAGAGAGCCTTCCTGAGTTTGCAGACATAGTCCGGATGAACTTCATAAACAAAACCAAGTGGTTGATCCATGAAGATGTCCTTATCAATTTCTCTGTAAAGAAAAGAATTCTTCACATCAAGTTGCCACATTCTCCATCTCTTGCAAGCAGCCAAGGCGATCACCACCTGAACCGAAGTCATCTTTACAACTGGACTAAATGTCTCCTCATAGTCTTCTCCATACTGTTGTGAGAATCCTCGAGCAACAAGGCGAGCCTTGTATCTATCAATGCTCCCATCGGCCATCTTCTTCAACTTGAACACCCACTTGCAAGTCACTGGAGTAATGTCATCAACCTTGGGCACAAGGTCCCAGGTTTCATTCTTCTTGAGAGCAGTAATCTCCTCCTTCATGGCATCTTCCCACTCCTTGATGCCAATGGCCTCATTGAAGTTTGCAGGCTCTCGCTCATCCAGAGGACCTGCAAAGAAGCAGGAGATAAAACTCACTGCATTCCCATCACAGTATCGAGCTGGTGGCTTAACAACCCTCTTTGATCTACGGAGGGTCTGCTCCTTGCTCACCACCTCTGTTGCTTCTTCAGGCTCAACTCCATTCCCGGGCAGACTCTGAGCAATGCTCCCCTGCTTCCTGAACCAGAAGCCTCTGCCTCAGAGCTTGAAGCAACAAGAGCTGCTGGTGATACAGAAAGCTCCTATTCCAGAACTTCAGCAGTCACCTTCTGCTCTTCATCAACCTTGCTCTCGTGTAGCTCAACCGAGTCTCCTCCATACGACGTCAGTTCATTAAAGACCACGTCTCTTGATAAAACGAATTTCTTCGTCGCAGGATCCATGCATTTTCATCCCTTCTTCTGCTCATCATAGCCAACAAAGACAAGCTTCCTTGTCTTTGCATCAAGCTTTGACCTTGAAGCATCTGGTACATGTACATAGCAAGTTGATCCAAACACCCGAAGGAGTTCCACACTTGGCTTCTCCTTTAGCAACATCTCAAAAGGAGATTTCATGTTGATCGGGCTAAGTGGCATCCGATTGATGACGTAATAAGCACAAGACATCCCCTCTGACCAGAAGGACCTAGGAATGTCTTTTGCATGAAGCCAACACTTGCAGGTTTCCGTCAGATGACGGATCTTTTGCTCTGCTACTCCGTTTTGTTGTGGAGTATGAGCACAAGTAAGCTCTCTTTGGATCTCGTGCTTCTTGCAGAAGTTAGAAAACTCGGAGGAGACAAACTCACCACAGTTGTCTGTTCTAAACTTCTTGATCCGCAAGCTAAGCCGGCCCTCCACTATCTATTTGAACTCCACAAACACTTGGAAAGCTTCTGACTTCTCCTTTAAGAAATAAACCCAAGTATATCTTGAGTAGTCATCAATCAACACTAACATGTATCTGCTCCCACCAAGGCTAGCAGTGACGGTTGGTCCAATCAAGTCACCATGGATACACTCCAATGGTCTCTTGCACCTCCTTTGTGACTTATCAAATGGAAGGCGATGAGCCTTGCCGTACTGACATCCCACGCAAACGTGACCATCGCCAAAGGAAGATAGCTTAGGCAAGCCTCTTACAAGGCTCCTGTTTGCCATAGCTTTCAACTTATCCATTCCTACATGCCCAAGCAACTCGTGCCATATAGCAGCACTATCGTTTGCCCTCATCCGATGAACATAAGAGTTTGTTGCATGAACAAACAAGTTCTTAACTCTCCTCCCAACATGAGAAACATCAGCCTTTACCGTTGATACGTTGCGAAGAAACTTTTCTTCTGTTCGCCCAAACAGAACGTGATAACTCACGTCTACCGCATTGGTCACAGAGAAGAGGTTTTTCTTCATGCCCGGTACGTGATACACACTCCTTAACGTGAGTGTCCCCTTATCACTACCCAAATACACAACCCCCTCCTTCTCTACTGCATAAACAGTATTATCAGCAGTTATGATAGCTTCGTTACCTGCGTAAGCTTGCAGAGAAGAGAACTTTGACTTGTCTCCGGTGAGGTGATGACCACACCCGGATTCCACAATCCACTCGTCGTTGAAGTCGACAGCGGACAAAGCACGGACACAAGTGCCCGTCTGAAAGCTCCGCCCCAACCAGCTTCTTCAGTACTCAAGCAAGCTTCCTCCTTGCCTGCAGCATGCCCAGGCTGCAGTTTGCCTTGCAGTCACGCTTGAAGTGTCCCCGCTGATGACAACTGTAGCACTTCAAGTTCTTATTACAATCCTTCTTAGGAGCAGCGCTCCTCTCTGGCTGATAATAAGTTGAAGGCTCATTTTCAGCCGTAGGTTTCTTCTTCTTCCCTTCCCATCTCTCATTCTTCTTGCCTCTGAACAGTGCTTCACTACCTCCTTTAGAGATAGTCACTCATGCCATCTGTCTAGCCAGACTTTCTTGTGAAGCAAGCAGGTTCACAAGTTCCAGCAGAGATGGTTGAGTTGCCCAGCCTTGAAAAGAAGTTACAAAGCCAACATACTCCTTCCGCAAGCTGCGGATAATGTGTCTTTTCAACTTGGCCTCAGAGATCGGCTCATCAAGATCAAGTGCTGATATCTCTGCACACAGACTCTTCATCTTCAAGAAGAACTTAGAGATAGTCAGGTCTCCTTGAGTTGTCCTAGCCAACTCATTCTCTAGGAACTGTAGCCTCGCCACATTATTCCTGTTGAACAACCCATCAATAGTTGTCCAAATATCAGCAGTCGAATCACATCCTATGATGTGATCAAACAGCTCCGGTGAGACAGCTCTCTTGAGGGTAAACACAGCCTTTACGTTTGTTTTCCTCCAGACCCTCACCTGCTCAGCAGTCCTAAAAGCAGCTGTAACTTCCTGCCTGTCGTCACTACCGACGACCTCCGAAAGCTCCTCGCCAAGAAGAAAACTCTTCATGCATGACTTCCACTTCTTAAAGTTAGTCGTGGTCAAGAGATCAATACCCAGACCTCTTGCATAGTTCCCTTCCATTGCCGCAACCTTGGTTAAGCTTATCAGAAGCACGGAGCAACAACACAAGTTGATCACCACTCAAGCAACTGAACCTGGATCTGATACCATGTTGAATTTTCTCTAAGTGGTCAACAAGAAAGCCTAATGCCAAATTAATATCCTCAGAACTATCAAGATCACACCTTGATCGTGCGGAAACCAGGAAAGCAAGCTTAACAACCAAATGCAATCACAGGGGCAAGCAGATCATCAGCTCTTTTATTTCTTCTTTACAATGCGAGGTATACATGGCGAGACATGATTTTGCCAGTACATAGGAATACAGGAAAAGGTACAAGTAAAACAATTCGCGCGGATAGAACTGGAGACCGCCGAGACCGCCCAGTCCGCCAAGTCGCCGAAGCCGCTCGAACTGTTGCTGCTGCTAGAAGAAGAATAGAACACGGAGTCCGCCGAGACTGCGAGGTCGCGCGGACACACCGTTATTCGCTGACTGCTACAAGCTGCTGCTGAACTGAGGAACAGATCGCCTAGACTGCCGAGTTCAGCGAACAGGTTATTGAACTTGGAAAAGCTGAAGCAGAGAAAACTGACAAGCCGCAGAAGCGACCTGCTGAAATCGTTGCTTGAAACCGCAAACTTCACTGATGTTGACCGCAGTCAAGCCAAACTTTTGGCTCCTCAGTGTTAGCCGCGCAACCTGCAAATTGCAAATCGTTATCTCTGCTCAACCCGCATGGACAGTAAAAACCAGACCGCAACAATTAACCAAGCCCTCACTTACTGTTCACTCAGTTACTGTAGATGTGTCGAGGGGTCTATTTATAGGTGAGGTGAGGAGTGTGGTCACCACCCTAGTGAATAGAGTCACCACCCCAGCTTGCACGCTAACACAACCCAATCCGCCAAGTCCACAAGGACTTGGCCAGACTTCAAACCTCCAGGTGCCAGATCAAAGATAGTCCGCCACCATGCGGACACAAGACCAGCCCACACAATACAAGCATGGTGCCAGTCCGCCCAACGCAAACATATCAGCAGTTCGCCACTCAACACAGCATGCGGACACACCCGTAACTCATGCTGCAATAGTCCGCAACTCAACATAGCGCGCGGACACAGCCACAACCCAAGATGGAACAGTCTGCACAGTGTACGCGGACAAAAGGAGGCAGTCCGCAGAGCTTGGCAACAACGCCACAACCCGCCACGAGTCCACGACCAACAGGCAGTCCGCCCAGTCAACAGCTGACTCTGTGGACTCTGCGGACACCATGGACTTGTCACAAAAAATGACCAAGTCCATCAGCCCAACAAGCAACTAGCGCGAGCACGGCAGACATAGAAGACCCAGACCGCCAATCAACAGGACAGTCCTCCATAAGGATGGAAACATCCATTGCAACATGGAGAGCTCGGCAAGAACAAAAGCCCATCTCCAAAACCAATCCACAAATGCGGACTCCGCGGACGCAAAAGACAAGTCCGCCAACACACCGCAGATACAACTTCCAATCCGCCCGGTTACCATAAGAGCTGGCTAACTACAAGGGCGTAGATCAAGCTGAGCGCCGCCAACACAGTCCGCTCAGGCCGCTCCACTCGATGCCTAAGTTGCAAGACTACCTTGGACATACACCATCCAGGCCGCACACCAGTCTGCCCAAGGCTGCACACCAGGCTGCACAGGTCGCTCCTCAAGAACAACCAAGCCACCAAGTCCACGCCAGGTCACCCAGGAGGCAACGAGCAGTCCACCCAGGCCGCGGACACAGACCGCACAGGCCGCTCAGACCGCCAGGCTTGCCCTATCACCCACTTTCACTTCACAAATTTCTACAGATGTTAGAGAATATGCAGATATCTCTGGTGTCCGAGGGTCACCCAGTGCTATACCGGGAGTACCTATCGTCGATGGTTGCCACCGACGATATTCGGGATCGTATCAGAGATGAGCAAAGAAGGGATGACAAGCTGGAGCCGGTATTCAGGACCTTGGGGGAAGGCATGGCTGGGGAATATACAGAGAGAGACGGGCTGCTATGCTTCAGAGGCAGAGTATACATACTGGCTGGGGGTAAAATTCAGGAGGACATCATGACTGAGGCTCATTGCAGCAGGTACTCGGTGCACTCAGGCATCACCAAGATGACGGCCGACCTGAAGAGGACAATGTACTGGCCAGGCATGAAGAGGGATATCACCTACTTCCTGACCCACTGCGAGGCTTGTCAGTTGGTGAAGACAGATTGTAGAGACCCGGCCGGATTGTTGCAGCCACTTCCGGTGCTGGAGTGGAAGTTCGACGACATCACCATGGACTTCATACATGATCTTCCTCGATCACATGCGGGGAATGACTTGATATGGGTGATCGTCGCCTAATTGACGAAGGTGTCTAGGTTTCTACCAATCAAGAAGGACTCTCTAGTAGGTGACTTGGTACAGAAGTTTGTGGAGCAGTTCGTTCGATATCATGGAGTGCTGAGGACGATAGTGTCTGATCGTGATGGACGATTCACATCTAAGGAATGGATGGAGGTTCAGGCTTATTTGGGGGGTCACGGCTAACTTTTAGTACCGCCTTCCACCCTCAGACGGTTGGACAGACAGAGCACACCAATCAGACCCTATAGGATTTACTGCATCTTTGCATACTTGACTGCGGAGAGCCATGGGAGAGGCAGCTACCATTGATCGAGTTCTCGTACAACAACAACCACCAGTACAGTATCGGCATGGCCCCTTATGAGGTTTTATACGGGCGGAGATGCGGGACTCCTTTGTCTTGGATCCAGGATGAGGTTCCAAAGGCACTGGGCTCGGAATTTGTCGAGGATACGGATGCTCAGGTGCGATTGATACGCGATAGGATGTTGGAGTCCCAGAGCAGGCAGGCTAAGTATTACGACGCTCGACATCATCAGGTAGAGTTTCATGTAGGAAATCGAGTATTTTTGAATATCCGACCGATGCATGGAGTCTCGCGGGTGCGTGGTCGGAAGAAGCTCAGCCCGAGATACTTGGGACCTTACATGGTCCTGGAACGGATTGGCCCCTTAGCTTATAGACTGGAGCTGTCGCCAAAGATAGTAGGTTTGCACGACGTCTTCCACGTCTCCTCCCTGAGGAGTGCTCTACTTCGGCCGAAGCAGCAAATTACGACTACAGATGGGCCTATAGCTTCTTATCGATCGGTGTACCTGGAGCCTATCCGGATAGACGATACTGGGATGCGTGTCCTACGACGCAAGAAGGTCTCGTTGGTCAAGGTCTTGTGGAGGAATCATGGGCAAGAGGAGCACACATGGGAGCCATAGGATTTGATGCAACAAAAGTACCCTGAGCTTTTCAGTCAGGTATTCCTTACAACCTCTCGAGATGTTACATTTTATTTCTCATACTTGAAACCCCGTAGGCCTAACTTGAATTTCGAGGATGAAATTTTTTGTTTATGTATTGGGATTTGTAACATCCCTCAGACTACTAAACCCCTGGGATGGTTTTGTCATGACTGGGTCATGACAAAACCCTGGGAAGTGTCAAAAGGATGGGGTGAACTTGGGAATTGGTGTGTGAACCACCTTGGTCTGCAAATAGTAGAATTCCAATTACTAGCTTAGGAATGACCATAGGGCTTCACCATGATACCGTGACCTCACCACAACATCACTAACCGGTTAGAGGGTCCATTAGAGCCATAGGGACCCACTAGGGTCAACTAAAATGGTCAAGTTGACTAAAGTCAACCCAAACCCTAATCAGGTCAAACTAAGCTCAAACAAGGTCAACTGACCTCCCCTTGGCCAAAGGGACCCACCTAGACCTTCACAAGCCCTATGGGAGGTCAATGGGTCACCAAGGACCTGGGTCAACCGAAGAGGCTAAGTTGACCCAAGTCAACCCTAGCCCCAAAAAGGTCGAAGTGCTCTAACTAAGGGTCAAGTGACCCCCAAGATGCCCAAACAACCCTACCCAAGTCTTCCTAGACCTTAGGGGAGGCCAATGGGTCACCAAAGATCCATTGTGGTCAAACTAAATGGTCATGTTGACCAAAGTCAACTCAACCTTATTTTGGGTCAAATTAGCTCAAGTTGACCCAACCTAGCCCAATCCACTTGGGCTAAGCCAAATTGGAGTGGTCCACCAAACTTAGGGGCTGATATTTACATGGAATGCCATTCATTTTCTGGAAATGGTGACTAGGAGAGATAAAGCTCATTTCCCTTTAATGGAGGAGAGAGAAAGAGAGAGAAAGAGGGTCATTCATGGCAAGGAAGGCAAGGGGCCTCCTCTCTTCATCTTCAAGGACTGATTCATCTCCCCCCCATCAATTAGAGGAGATCAAGAGTCTTCCCCAGCCATATAGGGGCTAAATGTAGTGAACCCACCATGGCCGAATTTTTTCCCTTAATGACCATTATTGGCTTTGAAGCTATGACCCTTCCCCTCCCCCATTTGATGGTTTTAAAACTTTATTAGGATCAGAGGAGTCGTTTCCACATCTTCCCTGAAGATTTCGAGCCATTTTGTAGTGCTGTTGCAGAACACCCGCAAGCTCAAGATCCGTCCATGGCTTTCTGAAGATCGGCCCGCCTCCAGCCCACCACTAAGGTCCTCCTCTACTCCTCTCTTCGTGGGCTAGATCTTTAAATATTTTAGGAGATAAATCGGGCTCAATTGAGTTCGATCGTGTGAGAGAAAATTCTGTAATTTCATGGTTTTTCAACCTTACGGGTTTGCCAGAATCCGCCCCTCCGGCGGTCGTGCCGCCGCCCGGCGATAGCCCCCACCTCAACGAAGGTGGTGCAGTGGTGGCCGGCCTGGGAGGTGGTCGGGTGGCCAGGAAAATGTCTTGGAATGAGCTCCAGGTCGGGCTGATCCTGGCCCTTGGCTGTAGGAAGAAGACGATGTCAGGGCCCTTAGATCATGCTTTAAGAATCGTGTTTTATTTTTATTTTTTCATTTTCTATAACTGTTTACTAGGCTGTTTTACATTAATTATTAAAAATATCTAAGTTCCCCTACAGTAAAAGTGGTCTACATAAACGTTGTAGCCCCAAGAGATAGTTTAATTTAAAATTGGTTTGAACCAATTTGGAGTTAAGGTCAGACCACAACACTCATTTTCGTGAGGTCTATACCTAGGCTAGGTCAGAGATTATTTCGAGTGCCCCCATCATTCCATCCCTCCAAATGACTTGAAATTTTGGATGGGGGTCATTCTTACTATACCTAGAACATATCCAAAAATTGGAATTTTTGGAAAATATCTTCCTAAAGTTTTTGTAGAAATGTAATTAATTATGTAAGAATTATTTAAAGGGCCTAATTACCTCCAAACCCTCACAAAATTTGGTGGGAGGTCCTTTGGGTTAATGTAGGACTCTGTATAAAATTTCATTTAATTTGGATAAGAATTGTGTTGTGTACATTGGAATATATGTTCCTGATTTGAAGAAGCCTCACCCTACTCAATGATATACGTCAAGGTGTATTTGATGTGCTTTGAGTTTATTTGTGCAGGTTAAGTAACTGCAGGTTTGCAGGAAAAGTTTCTAAGTCCATGTGTCGACACCTAGAAGAAAAGTGTCAACACTTAAGAAGGCTTGTGTCGACACCTAGAGAAGCTGTGTCGACACTTGGAGTAATTGTGTCGACACCAGGAGGGCAGAGTCGACACCAGGAAGGCAGAGTCGACACCAGAAGGAAAGTGTCGACACATACAGGCAGTGTCGACACACAATGAAGAAATGTCTACATAATCAGTGTTGACACTTAGAAGCAGTGTCGACACTCAGAGAAACTTTGTCGACAACAAAAGTGTCGACACTAGAAGGCTGTGTCGACACTCAACAAACTTCAACAAAGTTCAAGTACATGTGTCGACCCTAGGAGGCTGTGTCGACACTCAGCAAACTTCAACAAAGTTTAAGTACAAGTGTCGACACAAAGGAGATGTGTCGACACTCAGCAAAGTCTCAACACATGAAGAATGTGTCGACACAAAGGAGATGTGTCGACACTCAGCAAAAGTTTCAACTCAGAAGGCATGTGTCGACACAAAGAAGATGTGTCGACACTTTGAAAGTTTCAACACAAGAAGATGTGTCGACACAAAGGAGTTGTGTCGACACTTAGTTGAAATCAACTAAGTATTGAAGAAGAAGGACTTGTGTCGACACACAGGATCAGTGTCGACACATTCTGAAGAAGCAGTGTCGAGAAGCAGTTACAACAACACAAGGAGTTGTGTCGACACCACGAAGGCTAGTGTCGACACTTAGTCTACTTGTGTCGACACTTGGTCTATTTGTGTCGACACATAAAGACTATCTGTCTCGACACTTTCAGGCAGTGACAGAGATTTCAAGAAGTGACTGGATGACTTGACAGCTGCCATTTCAACCGGTCAACTGCTACTGTTAGAGCTGTCAGAAGATTGTTAGAAACCGGATCAGCCGGTCACCATGAAGAAAGCTTATATAAAGGCTTATTCCTTCAACAGAAGAAAAAAGGAATCAATGAAGTGAAATACAACACAACAAGAAGAAGACCTTCAAGTGAAGATCTAAGAAGTTGGAGAGAGAGAGCTCCTTCTAAGAAGTGCAGTTGCTGAACCGGGCTGCTAAGTTAGATTCAGATTGAGATCTGAATCTCAAGTCAGCAGTTGATTGAAGATCATCTGCATAGAGATACAACCCTACTGTGTTCTAATTCAAGAAGTTTTGAAGAAAGCCAAGGGAGGTTGATCTCAGCCAAGTTATTCCAAGAACTCATCAAGAAGCCAGTCAACTCATCTCTCTCTATCAGAGTTGTGGTCATACACTTTTTATTTTCTAATTTCTGTAGGATCTTGTATAGATCTGAGTTGTAAGCCTAAATCTATAAAGGCTGAGGTAGGGCCTGTGAGCCTGAGTGTTGGAGAATCATTTCTCTGAGTGTAGGCCTTGTTGAAGGCTGAGGTAGGGATGTTGTGCCTGAGTGTAGGTATTGTTGAAGACTGAGTGGTAGGGCTTGGTGCCTGAGTTGTAGGAGTGGGATCACTCTGAGTTGTAGAAACCTATTTGAGGTTCTGAGGTGTAAGATCTGAGGATCTGAGGAGAAGTGGAGAAGTTAGGCCGAATCTAATACACTACTAGATAGGCGAAGGGGGAAAGTGGATGTACCCAGACCTTGGGGAACCACTATAAATCATGTGTGCACTCTGTGAATGTATGCTTGTATGATTGATGTGCTGTGATACTTGTAGAATTGCAATTACTGTACTGTATTTCTGCCTGTAAAGTTAAAAAGATATAGGTCACCTATTCACCCACCCCCCCCCCCCCTCTAGGTGATTAGGCACTATTACTTTCAAGTGGTATCAGAGGGAGGTTACTCAAAAAGGACATAACAGTCTGAGTAAAGATCCTGTAGGCAGAATCAGAATAATCAAGAATCAAGAAAATGGGTTCTACTAAGAATCACAAAGAGCTGGGGTCCATGAAATTGCCAATCTGCAGAAAAGAGATTTTTGGCATATGGAAAGAGAGGGTTAGACTTTTTATGGAAGCCTCTGACCCAAGAATTTACATTACAGTCAAAGAAGGGTCATATGTGCCAATGAAAGTATCTGTTTTAGATGCAAATCAGAGAACTCCCAAAGACTATTCAGAAATGACTAAAAATGAGATTATTCTGGCCACTATGGACAAGAGGGCCCAGAATATTATTGTAAGTGCAATTGATGATGCCACATTTCAGAACCTAATACATTGCAAGACTTCAAAGGAAATGTGGGATACTTTGATAGTCTATATGGAAGGGTCTGAAGAAGTTAGACAAGACAGGAAGTCCTTGTTAAATCAAGAGTATAAAAGCTTTAGACAAGAAGGTCTGATAGCATTACTGAGTGTTATAAGAAATTCTATAGGATAGTCAATGAATTGATGTCCTATGGAAGAGAATTCAGCAATTATGAGCTGAATGATAAGTTTTTGAGATCCCTAACTAAGGACTGGGATACTAAGATTTGTGCCATAAGGGAAATGGCCAAAGTAGCTGATATACCTCCTCCAACATTGTTTGGAAAACTGTTATCTTATGAGATGCAGCTAATGGTTAGGAAGGAGGAAGAGAAGAAGACTACCAGAGTGGAGCATAAGGAAAGATCTGTGGCCTTCAAAACTGAAGCCACTAGAAAGTACAAAAGCAAGTCTCCATCTCCACCACAAACATTTCCTGAGACTGCTTCAGAAAATTCAGAGAATCAGAACTCAGACAGCAGTGAAAGTGATGAGGATTTTGCTGCCTTTACAAGGCAGTTTCAAAAGTTTCTGAAGAAGAAGCAGTGGAGGTATAAGCCATCCACTTCACAGTCTAAAGATGACTACTATCAGAATAGTAAGTCCTCAAGGAATGACAAAAGAAAGTCCAAGCCAAGTAAAAACACATCCTCAAAGATAGTATACTATTGTTGCAATAGGCAAGGATATATAGTAGCTGACTGTCCAGAAAAGAGGAAAGAGTCAACTGACAAGAAGAAGACTCGGTTCAAGGGCAAAAAGGAAAGGTCCTTTGTTGCCAAGAAGGATAAGAGTTTGACTGATCAGTCATCTTCAGAAACAGATTCAGAAGCTGAAGCCTATATTGGAATGTTTGCTGAAGAGGAGGAAGATGAGTTCATGCAGTTAATGAACTCAATTTATGAGCATGAGGACGATCAGTGCAATGGACTGATGGGCTTAACAAAAGGAGACAAGATTCACTATCAGCCTGGACCAAGTAAGGTACAATGTCTTTCAGATTATAGTACTGATTCAGAATCAGATACATCTGCATCAAGTGATGTGGGTGGGTCTGAATATGAGGGAGATATTCATCAGTTGATGGATGAATATAGAGATGTATTGCAGGCACTTAAGAAGAGCAAAAATCTGGTCAAAACACTGACTAAGGAAATTGCTAGTCTTAAGTTGGCAGCTGCTGATTCAGATAAAGTGTTAGATCAAAAACTAAATGAAATAGCCAGACTGAAGAACATTACAGTTATTCAGATGAGAACTATTACATTTAAGAATGATCAAATTAGGAATATGGAGGTTAGACTTTAGAAGGAGAGAGAGATTGTTGCAAGTTTTTCTAAACCAAAATCAGTTTTACCTTTGATAGATGAGTTCATTCCTCAAAAGGGTAAGACTGGATTGCGGTTTACAAAAGCTGTCAGGACAGTTAGGTCCAAGTATAAGGGCAAAGCCCCAGTACTAAACAAGAAGCCTGCTGTAGATAAAACAGCCATGGTTGTACCTAAACAAAGGTACAACATATTTGAGTGCTGGTGTTGTGGCAAGGTAGACAACTTTGCCATAGACTGTTGGCACAATTCAAGTGTTAAGGAGAGTAGCAAACTGCCTGCTAGAAGATCTATAGGTAGTATTGTTAAAAGTCAGACTAACCTGCACCAAGGACCCAAGAATTATTTGGGTTCTAAGGTTAAGTAATCTGTTTTGTAGGTGAGTCCAAGTGGCCATGCCCCTATATGGTACTTGGACAGTGGATGTTCCAGGCACATGACTGGAACTAGGGGATTGCTGAAGGACTATACACCAATCAAGGATGGTCCTAAAGTTACCTTTGGTGGTTCAGAAAAAGGAATCATCAAATGCTTTGGTAACATTTCTAGCAACCTAAATACAATTACTCAAGTGGCTTATGTAAAGGGTTTGAAACATATCCTCATTAGCATAAGTCAGCTGAGTGATTTAGGATATGACATCTCATTTGTCAAGGATGGTTGTCATATCAGTAGGTCAAGTGATCAAAAGATCATTCTGACAGGATATAGGAAGAGAAATGTCTATTGTCTAGACATTATGTGTGAGAACATTGTTTCTCCTATTTGTCTTGTAGCTGATGAGAAAGTCTCACATTGTGTTAAATGGCACAAGAGGCTGGCTCATCTTAATTATAAGATAATTGATCAACTCTTTAGCAAAAAGTTAGTGAGGAATGGTCCTCAGGTTAAGTGTATAAAGGTTGGGATATGCTCAGCTTGTCAAAAGGGCAAGTAGACCAAATCCACCTTTCATAGCCTTGAGAACAAAGATGCTGTGAGGTGTCTATACCTCTTGCATATGGATCTTTTTGGTCCTATGCCTATTCACAGCCTAGGTAGGAAGGTCTATACATTTGTGGTAGTTGATGACTACTCAAGGTATTCCTGGGTGTTCTTCCTAAGGCAAAAATCTGAAACACCAAGTATCTTATATAGTTTTGTTAAACAAATTCAGAATGAATTGAACAGTACAGTGGTCAAAATCAGAAGTGACCACGGTACTGAATTTCAGTCTGAAAGTATGACAAAACTGTGTGAAGAGTTTGGAATTTTTCAGGAATTTTTCTCACCAAGAACACCTCAGCAAAATGGTATTGCAGAAAGGAAAAATAGAACCTTAATAGAGGCTGGTAGAACCCTGTTGAGTGACATATCTCTCCCAGAATATTTCTGGGCTGAGGCAGTTAATACTGCATGTCATGTGATCAATAGGGCTACTATCACCAAGAGCCACAAGAAGACCCCCTATGAGATTGTGAAGGGCAGAAAACCAAATCTATTCTACTTCAGGATCTTTGGTTACAAGTGCTATATCCTTAACAATGGTAAGTCTTATCTAACCAAGTTTGCTGCCAAATCCCAAGAGGGAATCTTTGTTGGGTACAGCAACAACGGTAAGGTTTATAGGGTCTACAACTTGATTACTCAAGTTGTAGAAGAGTCAGTATATGTAGTTTTTGATGAAGCAAGGCTCATTAACAATGAATTGCCTAGAAGTGTTTGCAGTTCTACAGGTGTAACTGAGAAGATGGACAAGCTTACTATTGTAGAAGGTCCTACTGCAAGTCAGCTAGTGGAAGATGGTGGTTGCTGTCCAGGGGGAGTACAAGATACTCCTGTTGCTGAAGAAGACCAAGAGGAGCAGCTGAATGAAGAAGCTGAAGGTGTATAACCAGAAGACAGGCTGCCTCCAGCAAATAGGCATTTAAAAGATCATCCAGCCAATCAAATTATTGGAGATCTCAGACAAGGGGTACAAACAAGGAGCAGGAATCTAAGTTCAGTTCTATACTTCAGTTTTCTATCTCAGGTAGAGCCAAAGAAATTTGAAGAAGCAATCCTAGACCCTCATTGGATTGAGGTCATGCAAGAGGAGCTGAACCAGTTCAAAAGATGCAAGGTCTGGGAGCTAGTTCCTAAACCAAAGGATCACAACATTATTGGAACTAAGTGGATCTTTAGGAACAAGCTGGATGAGAATGGAATTATTATAAAGAATATAGCTAGACTAGTTGCTAAAGGATATAGGCAGGAAGAAAGTATTGATTTTGATCAAACCTTTGCTCCAGTAGCCAGACTGGAAGCAATAAGGATGTTCCTTGCCTATGCAACATTCCAAGGATTTAAGGTCTATCAAATGGATGTTAAGTCAGCTTTTCTAAATGGAAACCTGAAGGAAGAAGTGTATGTAGAGCAGCCATCAGGTTTTGTAGATTCTCTTAAACCTGATTATGTATATAGACTTAGGAAGGCTTTGTATGGGTTAAAACAAGCCCCTAGGGCTTGGTATGAAACTCTGTCTAGTTTCCTTATTGAGAATAAATTCACAAGGGGGAAAATAGACAAGACTCTATTCCTTAGGGAATCCAGAGGCAAGATTATCTTAGTCCAAATATATGTAGATGACATAATATTTGGGTCTACAGAAAGTAGTCTTTGCAGAAAGTTTGCAAAACTAATGCAAGGACAATTTGAAATGAGCAGTATGGGGGAACTTAAGTTCTTCTTGGGTCTCCAAGTTAGACAGACTGAGGATAGTTTATCCATATGCCAGTCTAAGTTCACCCTAGAATTGATAAGGAAGTATGGTATGGAATCATCCACTACCATGAAAACTCCTATGGGGTCAAGCATGTCTCTAAGCAAAGATGATGCAGGGAAACCTGTAGATGAAACTTTGTATAGAGGGATAGTTGGCTCCCTACTGTATTTGACTGCTAGTAGACCAGATATCATGTATGCTACATGTGTCTGTGCTAGGTACCAAGCTTGCCCTAAAGAATCTCATTTGACAACAGTCAAAAGAATTTTGAGAAATCTTAAGGGCACTCCTTATCTAAGCCTTTGGTACCCTAGGAATGGAGATTTTGAACTGACAGGTTATTCAGATGTAGACTTTGCAGGCTGCAAGGAAGACAGGAAAAGTACCACAGGAACCTATCAATTTCTAGGTGGAAGGCTGGTGTCATGGAGTAGCAAGAAGCAAACCAGTGTGGCTATCTCCACAACTGAGTCAGAGTATGTTGCTGCAGGAAGCTGCTGTGCACAACTACTCTGGATGCAACACCAGCTAGAAGATTATGATATTCAAGTAAGTAGAACACCTTTATTTTGTGATTCTACTAGTACCATTTCTATTGCAAATAATCCTGTCTCTCATAGTAGGACTAAGCACATAGAAATAAAATACCATTTTCTAAGAGAACATGTGGAAAAAGAAGATATTTCCCTAGAGTATGTTAAGACAGAAAATCAGTTAGCTGATATGTATACTAAGTCCTTAGATGAAACCAAATTCAATAAATTTAATATTGAATTAGGGATGATCAACTTATAATAGTTTACAAAATTGGCTAAGTAAAATGGTGTCGACACACAGAGTTGTCTGTGTCGACACATAGTAGTGGTGTCGACATTTCAGAGAAATGGTGTCGACACATCTAGGAAGTCTGTGTCGACACTTCAGAAATTTAGTGTCGACACATGCAGGGTAGGTGTCGACACATCCAGGGTGGTGTCGACACTTAGGATTTACACAGAATTAGTCTAGTAGAGTCTCGACTAAGTGTCGAGCTGAGTGGTGTCGACACATATATAAGTGTCGACACATATATTCTGTCGACTACATTTGTGTCGACACATTGTTGTCGAGACATTAGAAGAAAGTGTCGACACTTTTCAACAGTGTCGACACAATTCAAGTACTTTGACGCGCCTTTTCACATTCGATTCTAGAAAGGTATAAATAGGCTTTCGCCATTGTTTGTCGACACGCTCACCAAAGTTTCGAGACCAAACTTGTGTGTCGACATCTCTCTTCTCGAAATTCAAAATTTCTTCAAAACCTAATGGCGCCCAAGCTAGAAGAGAACATTAATGAAGGATATGAGCTCGTGCGACACGCCTTTGATGATGCGGAACCCGAAATCAAAGGTGTGGTAACCCTAATTGCCGAGACTGGATTGGAATACCTTGTATCAGAACTAATCAAGATCTGGAAGAAGGAGATCCTTGAATTTTTGAGTGCAGCTTCACTTGATGATACTGGACTCAAGATTAAGTCCAGAGTTCATGGGACCAAATTCATGGTCACACAAAAAAGTCTAAGGAAGGTACTTCAACTACCAAGAACAAAAGAGGAAGAAGATGTATCTGCTTCTAAGACTAGAGAGGAATTGAGATGGTGTGGACTGGATTCAAACCTAAAAATTGGATCAGTTTTCAATAGAAAAGGGATGAACATCCAAGGAAAGTTTCAGTCTGAAATAGTTGGCAAGGTCATCCTGAGTAAGCCTGGAGGACATGACAGAATTTCAGCTCATATGTTCAGTTTGATGACAAGGATAATCTTCAAACTTAAGACTGACTGGTCAGTAGTTCTGTTTGATAAGATAAAAGAGAGCATGAAGAAGCCCAATCTAGGTAGAATTCTAAGTCTATACCTAGCTGGAAGTATTCCTGAGGTGATGAATCAAGCTGCTGGTTCCAAGATAAACCACATGAGGAGAATGGATTTGAGAATTTTCTCTAGGTGGTATAGAGTATTGACAAAAGAAATGCCTACTCCAGAAAAGGACACACCTCAGAAAAAGAATTAGAAGGTAGCCACTGTGGCTCAAGAATCCTCCAGCAGCTCTGAAGAGCAAGTGGTCTTTACTCTTGATGATGAAGAGACTGGAAATGCTGGATAGTCTCCAGCAAGACAAGAAGATGCTCAGAGGCAGGGGGAGCTACCCTCAACAAGCCCAATTCACCTGGATCCACTCCAGGGGGAGCCTCTACTTGTGAAAGAGCCAACTCCACTAGAGAGTTAAAGGGCTACCCAAACCATTCTGGAGGTAATCACTGCAATTAATCAATTAGATTTCCCTATTGAGGATGAAGTTTTGACTGATTCATTACCTGATGTTCATCAGCAAACACAGATACAACCTCAACCACAAGATGTTGTCATGGAGGACACATCTGTTGCTGATAAAGTGGTTGATGAAATTAGAGATTCTCCAGCCCCTTCTCAACAGGAATTCACCTTAGAGGAGCTATTCCCTGATCTTGTACAGATAGACCTTGAGAGAGAAATAGCTGCTGTTGAGGGGGAGAAGGCAAATATTGAGGGTGACCATGTGGAGATTGTAGAGGAAAATGCAAGTAAGGAGACTGAGGAGCCAAGAGATGTTGAAGGGCTACCAAGGACTGAGAAGGATTCACATCCTAGTCCTAAGGATAGAGTAGACATAGTCAGTACTTCTGCATCAGAAGATAAAGAGGCTGCTAGAGCCAAGAAGAGGAAGTTCCAAGTCTTCAAGAGAAGAAGCCAGAACTATAAGAAAGCCCTACAGACAATTGCTCCATATCCTGCCCCATCTACTGATTATAGTTCATTGATGGTGGCTTTGCAGATCAAGCTAGATGAGCAAAGGAATGTTTTACAAACTTATATGGATGAAGGGCATAAATCCCTGCAATTTGATCTGGCACAAGACATCAAACCTATCAGATTTGAAGTCAATCAAAATAAGAAGGAAATGACTGACTGCTTCCATAAAGGAGGAAATGCAGTGGTCTATCTGGCTACACATCAAGAGAATCTCAAGAAACAGCTTGATGATCTGGCACTAAAACAAGGCTATGTCCTGGAGAATCAGCTGAGAATGAATGATAATCTGACTGCTTCTCATAATGCCATAGTCACTGAAATGAAGAATATAGCTACTGCCCAGACTGCACAGAGTGCTGCTGCCAAAGCTGAGTTTGATAAGCAACTCCAAGAGAGCCTACTTGTAGTTCACTCTGCCATCCAGGATTCACAGAAGCTAATCACTAAAAAGCTCCAAAGGTTGAAACCTTTTTATAAAGATGAAGTTAACTATCTGAATGCCCAGATAAGGTTTCAAAAAGATGATCTGAGGGATCACATAGAGAGAGAAGTCATAAAGGGGGAGAGGGTATTAGTCAAGGCAGGCTCTGATCATGCCAAATGGATTTCAAATTCCATCAGAGCCACCCTTGGATATCCACCCTTATGTGATGATGACAATGTTGTAGAGTCTGGCATAAATCCTGCATACTTTGGAGGAGAGCAAGCTGAAGTGACTCAAGTGATATACCCTCCTGCAGATTTTGACATGATACATCAAGAGATACAGTCTATGTATAGTCCTCCTGAGGGTAATCAGAATATCATTCTTGAGAAAGTTGTCCAGCATGTGCTAGAGGCAATCTTAAAAGAGCAAGAGGCTTTGTTAAAAGAACAAGAGGCTCAATTATCTAAGAAAAGATTCAGAGTGCAAGCTGAATTAAGGCCATATTTTGAATAATGGAGCCCCACTTCCAGGAATATCATCTTGACTGCTTACAAGGCTGCTAAGGACAATGTCCTGGATAGAGGCAAGTGGTATTCTGACCTGGAGTGGAGAAAACATGAGAATAGGCAAGAGGCCATTATACAATATAGAAGGAAGGCTAAACTGGGAAAGCTACCTCCTAATGTACAGGAGCCTAGCAAGTATTTCCCTAAGCCTTATCACTATTTTGAAAGGCAGAAGATAAAGGCTGAAGAGCTGAAAAAGAAAGATCTTAAAGGGAAGAAGCCTGCTGATGCTGATGACAATGAAGCTCCAGTTCAAGCAAAGATTCAATCTGGAAAGGGGATTGTAATCAAGTAACCAGAGCAGCCATAGGATAGCATTTTCTTAAGTTTACAAATTGTAATCATTTGCATTAAATTCTATGTAAACTTTTGATTAATGAAAATATTGGAATTTGTAAGAAAATTGTGTCATGGTTCAAATCTATTACATTAATTGTTCTGAGATAATTGTTTATACATGTTCTGTTCATGCATGTTTAAGTATTTTCCCTGTCATATATTACTGTTTTACATCATACTGAGAATTTGTTATGTATGGTGTATATCATTGACTAAGGGTTATGACTTCTCCAAATAAGGGGAGATTGTTGGGTACATTGGAATATATGTACCTGATTAGAAGAAGCCTCACCCTACTCAATGATATACATCAAGGTGTATTTGATGTGCTTTGAGTTTATTTGTGCAGGTTAAGTAACTGCAGGTTTGTAGGAAAAGTTTCTAAGTCCATGTGTCGACACCTAGAAGAAAAGTGTCGACACTTAAGAAGGCTTGTGTCGACACCTAGAGAAGTTGTGTCGACACTTGGAGTAATTGTGTCGACACCAGGAAGGCAGAGTCGACACCAGGAAGGCAGAGTCGACACCAGAAGGAAAGTGTCGACACATACAGGCAGTGTCGACACACAATGAAGAAATGTCTACATAATCAGTGTCGACACTTAGAAGCAGTGTCGACACTCAGAGAAACTTTGTCGACAGCAAAAGTGTCGACACTAGAAGGCTGTGTCGACACTCATCAAACTTCAACAAAGTTCAAGTACATGTGTCGACCCTAGGAGGCTGTGTCGACACTCAGCAAATTTCAACAAAGTTTAAGTACAAGTGTCGACACAAAGGAGATGTGTCGACACTCAGCAAAGTCTCAACACATGAAGAATGTGTCGACACAAAGGAGATGTGTCGACACTCAGCAAAAGTTTCAACACAGAAGGCATGTGTCGACACAAAGAAGATGTGTCGACACTTAGCAAGTTTCAACACAAGAAGATGTGTCGACACAAAGGAGTTGTGTCGACACTTAGCTGAAATCAACTAAGTATTGAAGAAGAAGGACTTGTGTCGACACACAGGATCAGTGTCGACACATTCGGAAGAAGCAGTTACAACAACACAAGGAATTGTGTCGACACCATGAAGGCTAGTGTCAACACTTAGTCTACTTGTGTCGACACTTGGTCTATTTGTGTCGACACATAAAGACTATCTGTCTCGACACTTTCAGACAGTGACAGAGATTTCAAGAAGTGACTGGATGACTTGACAGCTGCCATTTCAGTCGGTCAACTGCTACTGTCAGAGCTGTCAGAAGATTGTTAGAATCCGGATCAGCCGGTCATCATGAAGAAAGCTTATATAAAGGCTTATTCCTTCAACAGAAGAAAAAAAGAATCAATGAAGTGAAACACAACACAACAAGAAGAAGCCCTTCAAGTGAAGATCTAAGAAGTTGGAGAGAGAGAGCTCCTTCTAAGAAGTGCAGTTGCTGAACCGGGATGCTAAGTTAGATTCAGATTGAGATCTGAATCTCAAGTCAGCAGTTGATTGAAGATCATCTGCATAGAGATATAACCCTACTATGTTCTAATTCAAGAAGCTTTGAAGAAAGCCAAGGGAGGTTGATCTCAGCCAAGTTCTTCCAAGAAATCATCAAGAAGCCAGTCAACTCATCTCTCTCTATCAGAGTTGTGGTCATACACTTTGTATTTTCTAATTTCTGTAGGATCTTGTATAGATCTGAGTTGTAAGCCTAAATCTATAAAGGCTGAGGTAGGACCTGTGAGCCTGAGTGTAGGAGAATCATTTCTCTGAGTGTAGGCCTTGTTGAAGGCTGAGGTATGGCTGTTGTGCCTGAGTGTAGGTCTTGTTGAAGACTGAGTGGTAGGGCTTGGTGCCTGAGTTGTAGGAGTAGGATCACTCTGAGTTGTAGGAACCTGTTTGAGGTTCTGAGGTGTAAGATCTGAGGATCTGAGGAGAAGTGGAGAAGTTAGGCCGAATCTAGTACACTACTAGATAGGCGAAGGGGGAAAGTGGATGTACCCATACCTTGGGGAACCACTATAAATCCTGTGTGCACTCTGTGAATGTATTCTTGTATGATTGCTGTGCTGTGATACTTGTATAATTGCAATTACTGTACTGTATTTCTGCCTGTAAAGTTAAAAAGATATAGGTCACCAATTCACCCCCTCCCCCCTCTAGGTGATTAGGCACTATTACTTTCAAATTGGTATGGAATTTGGTCAACCCTAGCTTAGGACAAAAAGGGGTAATTAGGTAAAAGTGTCCCTTGTGGGCTTAAGGGGCCAAATCACCTCAACAGAGGATGATACTTGGTCCCCTGATGTGTTATGTCAGTAAACACCCTCCCATGGATTATGGGGGGAATTAGGGTGGATTTGCCCTAGGACCCAAGTTCAAACCCTAAGGTTAAACTTTGGGAATTTGTGAGGGGTATGGGGTGATATGCTCTTGTATGGACTTGGTGTTTAGTCCATGTGATCCTAGGGTGGTGAAAATCCCTAGGGTGAGATATGGTGGGATTTGGACACATGCACACCACTTAAACCACTGGGTAAGTTTTTGGATCCATACAACTTAGGGAATGTCTAGTGGCTCATATGACTTTGGAACTGCATGATATTTTGGTAGAGGTCATTTTCTTAATCATATTAACCACTGAAATATTCTCCATAATGTTTGGATGAGTTTACAAGTGGGTTCCTTTGAAAAGTGCACTATCATGAGTTGTCTTGAAAAATTTTATTATATGACTTCCTAATCTTGGGTTTGGATTATATTTAATTAAGCTATGTTTTAAGACTATAATAAGCCGTAGAAATTTTTAATATGAATTTTTGATCAATATATGGGGTACTTCATTCACAACCCATCAAGTTGCACCTCCTACTTAGAAATTTCTTATGAACAAACCACTCAAGAGAAACTGATTAAATTTTGTAAGAAGACCTCTATTGACATTTGAAAGCTCTGCGAATTTTTATGGAACTTTTAGAAGTCTATCTGTAGGGGTTGGTTCACAAGGTGTTGTTTTATAAGTAAAAGTAATTGAATTTATTTTGATTCTTATTAAGCTTGATAAAATGTGTTTTTTGGTCCGAGGAATTTTCTGGTCATCCTTGAGATTCGTTAATTTTTCTACAATTTTCTGATGAATAACTTTAGTACTTTCTTCTTTACCCATAATTAATGGCTTATTATTGGATTAATTAATTAGAGGCCAAATCATTTATGGAAAAATCATGAAACTTTGTATTTAATATTATTCCTCTGTTATCTAGTGTTCATAATTTTTGGGTGGCCATCATTTGAGAATACATTGTACTTCATGTTCAAATTACCCATGGCCTAACTTTGGGGAAAATTAATTAAATACCAAATTAATTAGGAAAATTATAATTTTTTAGAGATAGGTTAATCATGTCATGATAGGCCCCCATTAAATATCTTAAGGCTTGTGGATGAAAATTTGGAGTACCTCCTATCATGTACAGCATATAGTATAGGTTGGTCTGCATATTGTAAAACTGCAGAAAATGTGATAGCGTTTGAATTAGGCATATGGGTTGGGGTTAATGGTTAGCTGGTTTGGGTAAAATGAGATTGCGTTCATCATTGGAAGTTGTGATGAGGAAAATGTGGGGTAGACTAGGATAGGGGGGGTGCTCGGGATCGACGAAAGATCGTCTTTCCTTTGGAGAGAGAGTGAGAGGGTCAAAATACACTAGGGTTAGATCCAGAGTAATATTAAAAGGGCTTGGGAATCGGGTATTAACCAATAACAGTAAGTGCCTTGAGAAAAGGAGCTTTGGGCTTCAGCCCATCGTAGTTGTTAGTGCCCTTGAGAGCACTTCACGGGGAATGCCTTGGGCAGTCCAAGGTTAACGTAAGACGTAAGAATAAATATAATGGAAAAATAATTAGAAATACTCTAGGGTTACACTTAAACTCACACTCTCCGGTGTTGTGGGAGTTAGGTTAGGTCTCACGAGCGGTAGGCTCAGTGGTTTTTGGGGATGGGCAAGTTAGCCCAGCGAGCCGATGGCTCGGATGGTTCTGAGACGGACGGGATAGTCTGGAGAGCTTTTGCTCGGTTGTTGGTTGTGATGGATGGGATTGTCCGGGGAGCTTTGGCTCGGTGGTTGATACATCAAGATTGCATGTGCATAAGTTCTAAGGTGGTGGGTCTTCGATGTTGGAGGGTCGATGCACCGATGCCAATACGTTGACTCGGTAAGTGTGGTTTAGCACTTCGCCAACTTAAGTCTGATGGACCAGTAGGCAAAAAGTACGCAGGAGCTCCGCTTAGTGTAGCAGCGTCAAGGCATACGATAGGTCTGACTGGTAGTGTAATTACGAGTTTAGAGGTGGGTGAGGCCCAACACACCTATTTCGTTTGTCACTACGGAGGTATCCTGAGAGGTTAGGCTCTAGAAAGGGGAAACTAAAGGTCTGTGTGCACAGAATCGAGTGGGTGTGTTGCACTTGCATGTTCACTTCATGTCATACTTGCATGACAGGGCATCATCATTGCATATAACCCTTATCACCTATTGTATAAAGTGGTATGTGACGCTTTATACAATATGCCTTGCAAAACGACCCCTTAGCTTATAAGTCTGGGTAGCATGCTTATAAGTTATGGTTATTTTCATTTGGATATTTACCACTTGCTTATAACCGACACCCCATCGTATAAATTGATATGAGACTCTTTATACGATGGGAGTCTTGTAGAAGACTCCTTAACTTATAAGTTTGTATGAACATTCATATAAGTTAAGGTTATATGTTTCTTGTTTACCTTTCTCATACTTACAGCTTTACTCTACATGTTTATATAGAACTGTTAGACTAGTTTCGCTGTCACCTGTTACTTTATTACTCTCCACCTTCATTACCTTCCCTTTCCTCCTCCCCGCTCGGTGCCTAGGAGCTATGGGTGGAGGGATAGGGGATGATAGGACTTAGTCTTTTAGACTAACAGTTTTCGGACCAAATCATTTTAGGGGATCATGGAGCCCAACTTGGAGGTCCAGCCCCGGAGGTCGGCACGCTTAAAGACGGGATAGTCTAGCACCGGAGTTCATACGGCTGGGACAGTGAGTTCCGTTCGCCAGTAGTTTTTATATATTTGCTTCCGCGATGAGTGACTTGTAGTGAGGTCTTTGATGTATCGGGCCTGGTCCCTATTTCCAGTACTATTATTATTATTGCTATGGACTCTCCCTTCGTGGAGGATTATTACTTTATATATGATTTTGTGGACATGTGTTAAAGTTCTAATTTCGTGTACTCTCATACTTTTGCTACTATTCTGTGATCAATATGGTCGATAGGATCGGCGTTTTGTAGTGACGACCTTCCCGGGCGTGATGGTGTCACCACAAAGCGCAGGTTCTGGGCCTAAGACCCGATGGTTTAAAAAGAAAAAAAAATGGGGTCTTACACATGTACCCGGCCGAATATTGGCCTTTTTACAGGACATGCGGAAGGGCTTCCACCTAGGTGTGCGAGAAGCCTCCCGCCCAGATTGGTCCAAGCGGTAAATTTACCTGGCTGCCCTTAGAGGTCTACATTTAG
This sequence comes from Platanthera guangdongensis, assembly GCA_039583875.1. Lineage (NCBI taxonomy): Eukaryota > Viridiplantae > Streptophyta > Magnoliopsida > Asparagales > Orchidaceae > Platanthera > Platanthera guangdongensis. Next base: position 160,047,944 of record CM077148.1, read on the forward strand.
CTCCTCAAAATAGCGAAATTTGGCTGTTGGCAGACCACTTTAGGCTGTATATAGTATTTTTGAGTAGCGAAGTTTGGATGTTGGTAGACCAGCTTTTGGAATCTATAAATAGGCCCACAGGGTACCTCAAAAGGCAAGCTTTCTCATTTTCTGAAGTCTTGTAGTGCTTTCTGAGGTATCCTTAGCTCAGCACTTGGATAACGACAGAAAGCGCTTTGAGATATTCCGGGTTAGTGGAGGGACCTCCGTGTTGTAGCCCAGGGTCAGTTCTTTTATTCTCAACAACTAGTCAAGGGTCTGAGTTTGGGAGAAGTAGGTGTTAGCTATACCCCAGGGTCCGAACTCTCGTTGGTGCCAATTTTTGGTTCCAACATCATTCTCATCCAATTTGTTCTTGAATACCCATTTGGTCCAAACGATGTTATGCCCTTGAGTTTTGGGACCAATTCCATACTTTGCATCTTTTGAATTGATGGAATTCTTCATACATTACCATTATCCAAAAAGGATCATGGTTGGCTTCTTCAAATTTCTTTGGTTCCACCTGTGAGAGAAAGCTCAGATTCAAAGCTTCATTATGTATCCTACTTCTTATTATGACCCCCTAAATGGTATCCCCAATAATTAAGTTGCTAGGGTGATCCTTTAGGTGCCTGATTGATGTTGGCATCCTTATTGAAGACGGTTGTAATCCAAAAATATCTTCATCCTGCTGGTCCACACCTTTAGTAAGCTGAACTGCATCAGTTGGAAGATCTTCCTCAGTTGTGATTGTATCATGTGAGGAGATTTTTCTTGTCTTGGGCTAATCATTTAATTATAACTCATTCAGATTTACTTCAGTATCTGCAATAAAAAGAGGAACTAGACCAGTCTTTTCGATCAGGCTAGTCTCATCAAAAATAACATTGATTGATTCTTCAATCACATGAGATTTCTTGTTGAATACTCCATAAGCTCTATTATGTGAGCAATATCCAACAAAGATACCTTCATTGCACTTCTCTGCAAACTTTATTAAATAAGATTTACCATTATTTAAAATGAAACATCTGCATCCAAAAAATTCTAAAATATGATAGAATTGGTTTTCTCCCTTTCAACAGTTCATAGGGAGTTTTTAGTGATTTTTGGTGATGGAAGCTCTGTTCAATACATAGCAAGCAGTGGTGACTGCCTCAACCTAGAAAATTCGTGTACTGAGAAGTCACTCAACATTATTTTAGCTGCCTCTATTAGGGTCATATTCAATCTCTCAACCACTCCATTCTGTTGCGGAGTTCTGAGAGAGGCGAAACCTTGTTTTCGATAGAAATTTATTAAGACACCAGATTGAAATTTTGTTCCATGATCTCTTCTTACTTTGATGACAGAACATTTCATTTCATTATGAATAGACTTGAAAAATGTCATGAAGACATTAAGTGTATCTGACTTCTTTCTAATGAGGAAGACTCATGCATATCTAGAGTGATCATCAACTGTCATAGAAGTATACAACTTTCCTTCTATACTTTGAATGGTTAAAGGACCAAAATATCCATATATAATAAGTACAGACATCTAAAAGAATCTTTATGTGCAATCCATTAAAAGTGGGCCTTGTCTGCTTACCCATTTGGCATGCATGACATGGACCATTTTTAATGCATTTTAATTTAGGTCCATCCCTAACTAGATTTTCAGTAAATAATTTTCAAATTGTTTTGTAATTAATGTGAGGTAATCTCTTGTGTCATTGTACACAAAGTGATTCCTTCTCATTATCTACAAGACAAAATGGAATGGAAGAATTTGAACAAATAAAATCTAAATAATAAACATTTACACTCCTAGTTTCTAAGAGAATTATCACCAAGTCAATTGACTTTTTGAACAAACATTAGTCCCTGTAGAATTCAATGACATGGCCTAAGTCACACAATTAACTTATGCTTACAAGGTTATATTATAACCCCTCCACATAAGCTACCGTTGTGATAAAGACTATGTCATTGGAGATCATATCATAGTCATTGGTGATCCCTCTATCAGAACCTCCAAAAATGACCTTTGGTCCATTCTTTACTGGGGTAAACTCCTTAAGAAGAATTCGTGTTACAATCATGTGTCTGGAACATCCATTATCCAAGTATCATATTTGCTTGAGACTGGTACTTGAACCATCCTGCAAAAACAATTTAGTTTACCTTAGGAATCCAACCTGCCATAGGTCCTTGGTTCCTGTTAGCATTTGAAACATACTTTCTATTGTAAGAAACACTGCCGAGAAGGCCTTCTTTGCATGAGGCACTGTTGGATTATACCAGCAGTCCATAGCAAAGTGCCCCACTTTACCATAGTACCAACACTCATGAATAATATACCTTCTCTTATGAACTACTTTGGGGGTAGAATGTGTATGTGACTAAGTTAGTTTAGAATTGAATACCTTAGCATTCTTTAGGTTACTTTCTACAAGAAAATGGCTGCGAGAATGGTGGTAAGTGACCTTATAGGACAATAACATCTTATTAGGTACCTGTATTGTTTTGTTAGCCTGTTGTTGCTTCTAGGAAGGGGCCTTTGGTGGGTAACCACTTCTTATCGTTGAGAGTTGATGCTAGAGTACCAAACACAAATGGTCCATATTGACCCATTTGAATTTCTTCATCGGGTGCCTTTAGTGCACTCAACCCCATTCCCTTTATTCATCTATGGTTAGGAACATTGTTAACTTTTCTGGAGGAGCATCCATTTTTCAGGTGACCATACATGTTGTCCTGGTAATAATTATTGGATGTAAGCAGCACCATTTGAAAGGTGGTTTGAGGCTTGACAACTTTTTCTTTTCCCTTATTATTGACTACTGCACCATTTTTATTGTTTCATGCACCTTTGAATTGAGCTGAGAAGGTGTCAATAATGGGCAGCACTGTCTGTAGCTTGGAGAACTAGGTCACAAGCTTCCTCTCTTTGAGGAGCTTTTCTTCAAGATCCCTAATGATCTTGGACTGATGACTAATCATGCCAAGATGGGTGATTGACATCCCCCTCAGCTTGCTAATCTCCTTTCACATTTGAGATAGTTGGTTAGTATTCTCAGGGATTTTAGATTTGGCAGGTTTGAGAGATGCAATTTACCCATCTTGCTTTTTAGCAAGGTGCTTGCTTTTCTTCAGGGCTTCCATAAAAGCGCCATATATCAATTATTTTACAAACTTCATCTTTAGAGTCTTAGTCACCCTCCTCATTGGATGATGAGAGTGGATCAGAGTCTGCACCAGTTTCAAAATCAAAATCAAATAAAGATGAAGAGGCTAGAAGAATTATCTTAGCAGGATGGTTTTCATCCTAATTATCCTCATTTGACATAGCCATGAGACCACGACATTCCTCCTCTTTATTGTCACTATCAGAGTGTGACAAAGGAGCCTTGATGCCAATCCTAGCAGCAGAAGAGTTATCTTCTTCAGTGACAGTAAATAGCCCAATATAGGCTTCTTCATCTTCTGACTTAGATGAGTCAGAGTCACTTTCACTCTAGTTCTTTTCTTTCTTGGCCAAGAAAGTCTTCTCAGTTCTGTTCCCCTTGTGATGTTTCTTATCACTTGAATCCCTCTTTTCTTTTCTCTTGACTGGGTAGTCAACAATGACATAGCCAGTCTTATTGCAACAATAACAAATATTGTCAGAAGTGATATATTTGTTATGTTTAGAGGCATACATGTCCCCCTTGGGGTCCTTCTTGAAGCTAGATAATTTGTTGTAGTCCTTCTTAGAGCTAGATGAGGAAGAGGGTTTGTTATTCCAATGTTTCCTTCTGGTCATCATCCTCTTGAACTGTTTGGAGAATGTTGTAAACTCTCCATCAGTTAGCTTAACATTTGTGGTGTTGGGCTTAAAGGATTCTAATTAAGTAACCTTTTTAGGAGGACGGGGAAGTCTCTCCTTACTTCTTCTTGAGCCTTCTTCCTTGAGTGCCACATATTTTTCCTTTGAGTGAGATCTAACAACAACATCTTCCTCCATTCTTGTATTTAGCTACATCTCATATAAAAGTAACTTCCCATAAAGAGTATAGGGATGAATGTTGGGCAGACTTCCCATTTCCCTAATAACACAGATCTTGTTGTCCCAGTTTCTGTTTAGGGACCTCAAGAACTCGTCATTAAGCTTACAGTCAGTGAAGACTCCCATAAGTCTTTAGCTCATTCACTATTTTGAAAAACTTTTCGTATCATTCAGATATACTATCTCTAATACCTTGCCTAAAGACTTCATACTCCTAGTTCGGAAGGAATTTCCTGTCATCCCTAACCTTCTCGGTACCTTCCATATACAAAGTTAGTGTATTCTGCATCTCCTTAGCAGTTTGGCAGTGGATAAGGTTCTGAAAGGTAGAGTAATCAATTGCACTGACAATTATATTTTTGGCCCTCTTGTCCATAGTGTCCAGTACAACCTCATCCCTATTCATTTCAATATGTAGCTTGGAAACTTAAAGATTTGAGTTGATGGAAGAGTCCATCATAGATATGAAAGGTCCCTCCTCAATTGTGATGTAGATTCTTAGATCTGAAGTGTCCATGAACAATCTGACCCTTTGTTTCCAGATGTGAAAGTTATTCTTTTTGCATATGGGAAGCTTTATAGAAATCATCTCCTTATGAACTTCACTAGAAGTCATGGTGATAGACTAACTACCCTTGATAGGACCTTAGTTAGATTATTAAATCTTTTATCAACTACCCTACCTCTGATACACTAGAAAGAATATGGGTACTCTAATTCACCTAGAGGGGGGAGTGGGTGCATTGGTGCTTTGCTGAATATAGGCTTTTTAGTAAGTTTAAACTAACTACAACAGATAATAAAGAAAAAGCCACAACACACAAAAAACACACATGAATTTATAGTGGTTCCCAAGAGTATGGGTACATCCACTATCCCTTACCATCTATCTAGCAGTGTGATAGACTCGACAAACTCCACCAACTTCTCAGACCAAGATCTTACAACTCAGATCCACTCCTGGATCCTACCTCAAGTCTACAATAAGACCCTACACTCAGAGTGCAAGCACTTTTAGAGCTCAGAGATCTAGATGATCTCCTACCTCGAATTTATCAACTGAATCCTACACTCAGACTCACATCAGAGTCCTACACTCGGGCCTTTTAACTAGCCCTACACTCAGGTTGACAGCACAACCCTACACATCAAATCTCAGAGAGATCCTATACAGTAAATGATTTAAAGAGTTTATATATAAGAATGACTCAAGTAAGATATTACTTTAAAGCTTTGAGTCTTCTTGAGCTTTCTAGAAAGAAAGCTTTCTTCTCAGCAAATGAACAAGCTTGGATCAAGTTCAGATCTGAATCACTTCACTAAAGAGGTGACTTGATCTCCTTCTTCTTCTACAGCAGGAAGATGAGCTTCCTGATGATCTTGCTGTGTAAGCTAACTTCTAGCACACATATTACAGAGTTCGTCTGTATAGCTTTGTTGTGGTTGACAAGATGTTATGGTTCAAGCATTTTTTCCTTCTGCTAACTTCTTTATTTTTATAAAGATCCCTCCTCTTTATCTTTGTTGATCTGACACTTCAAACGGTCCAAAACATTTCTGGTAATAAGTCAAAACACCTTTAATAAGTCACGGATGTGATCTGTACATTATGCGCCTTTGTAGGATTCAAATCCCACCTATCTGGCCTTCGAGACTGTAGTTTTCTTAACAAAATGATATTGTTTTGTCCTCTATGCCCATCAAGACGATATTGGTGATTTGTCATACCCATCAAAACAGAATTAGCCAAAACCACTCAGCTCAACATCTAAACCACTTCTTAGTCATATTTAAGTTCAAATTTAGTTTGAACTTATCTGCTCACCTACTGAGATTAATTAACAAAGCTAATTAATAAATCTCCATGCACATAAGTAGATTGTCATCAAATACATAATGTATTTATCATTGTATTATGCACTTCTTCAAATCTAGAAATATTGAGGGTAAATTCTCAACAGAGATCTTGAATCAAATAACTGAGTATTTTGATAAGAAGACGCTCAGAACTAACTAACTGAATTATTTGAAGAGTGATTCTCAAAAATCTTTATTCAACAGTACAAAAGAGAAAGTTGAGAAGAAGAAAAAAAGAGTAGAAAAGAGTGTCTCCTAGATGATTCCTCTCAGCAAGTATCAGAGGACTATTTGGCACTATGTGTATTGAATCTCTTTGATATTATGAACTCATGCTGGAGAAGAATTTGCGGGGTTATAAGCTCTGGATTCAAAAATATTTTCGGTTATTCTTTTTGAATTTTTGTTGCAGCACCAATAGGGAAGATTGAAGACGATGACGAAGAGGATCAAAAGCACTTGTCGATACTTTGTTGTGTTATAGGTATTTCTATTCTTGTTGTTGTTCTTGTTCTTCTATTCTCTGAGTATATCATCTCTTAATAATTTTGAATTGTCCTCCTTATAGAATAATTTTTTTCAGATTGAAAGATGTTATCTTCTTCCAAATCTGAGTCAAAATATCACGACATAATATTCAAAAGTGTTTCATGTGAACTTTTCTTAATCTGATGAAGAATTCTTTTCATTAATCTCTTCATCCAACAACTAGAATTATTTGAAATAATTCAATAGATTCTTCCCATAAATAAGTCTGAACAAATTCTCTATAATTTTCATTCTAGCGGCACTCGACGCTATGTCGACTTCTTGTAGGAGTTACGTCGACATCTTGCTTAAGAATGAAATCACGTCAAGACAATTCTAAAGTCGATGTTGCCACGATATCTTATCGATGCACGCGTCAACTTCTTTCTTGAATTTGCGTCGACTTATCTCTTCTTGTTACTCTAAGTTTAAGTCGAAGTGACGTCGACATACAGTTGACGCAAGTTGACTTAACTTGGTTTCCTTCCTTATTTTTGTGTGCCTTTCTCGTGCCCTGCCTTGACTCTACTGACTTCCTAGGACATAAATGGCCATATTACCATCACTATACACAAGGGTAATAATCATAGATTAATTGTAAAATCACTTAAAATATAATTTATTAAGTTAAATCAAAAAGAGTTTTCCCAACATGACTAAAGATCGAGCACAATCGGTTACTAACTTCTATTGAAGCTCAATTAAAGCAAAATTTTAGTTTTGATTAATTTTTCATTTCCTAAGACAAATTCTAAATCAAGCATGCATACTTATCATGGTAGATATGCAGATTCATATTTATTAATTTTCCTTATAATATTAATTAATTTCAACCTAAGTACATACATAAACATATGCATATATATGCATTCAAGGGTTGTTTATCCCATGAAAACCTGAAGTGACAAGAGTGAGAGTGCTGGTGAAGCGGATAAGTTCAAGAAAGATGGGTTGTGGAAGGATTTATAGTGGGTATGTTAGAGAAGACAAATGCAATCAAATGCTTTCGGAAACATTGATTTATTGTTGTTTAATATTAATGATTTATCCAATTTATGCTCCTCCACCTTTAGCTGTTTTTGTTTATGGAGGATAAACAAGAACATTTTTATTTAGCAATGCCCTGATAAGTGTACTATAACAGAGAAATAAGAAACTTGAATACCGGTTAATTATGCGATTGTATTGTAACATAGGAAAATATGTGTGGGCATCTCATTGTAGGTACAGTAAGAATATTTGAAAAATTGTTTTATTTACTGTATCCATTATTTGAAGATTCTTGTTTGATAACTTCACAGAACTGCCTATGATGCTTGACTTCAAAGACATGGGAAGGCTTGATGCGTGAGCTCTATCTTATAAAGTTTGTCGTCAAATTATTGTGTTTTATAATCATCTCAATTCATGATTTGTATTAGTCTTGCTTCATCAGTGTAAGTAGTTTTCACCTTTTGCTTGTTTTATTATTAGAGGTGCGACTACATCTCATTCATTTGCTTTGGAGACCAAAGTGAAGGGTGTTTTCCTGCAAGGTTCTCTTGTTGTTATCAATTTTTGTATTTCAACAAAGACTGCTATTGAAATTTTTGAAGTGAAAGTGGGTGAATGGAGCACTTGGAGCTATCCGCGCGGACTACTCGGACAGGAGTGGCGGACTGCTAGGTCGGCAGGGATGTTGCAGACGATTTGTTCTGTAGCGGCCGGGGCGGTCTGTTCGCGCGGAATACGCGGACAGCAGCGGCGGTTAGCCAGGCCGGCTTGTGCTCAGCAGGCAGTTGGATCCCAGGAAGTAACCAGGGGGATAGAAACTCTAGCCGTGGAGTCCGACAAGAAGCGGACTGAAGAACTGGAGCTCAGCAGACCGGTTTGGCTGTTGACTTGGTCTTGCTCTGGTGCAGCGGCAAGTGGAAGCTGTGGATACCGCCAGTCAATGCGGACTGATACTGGAGTTCGCCAGGAGAGGCGGACTGAATCCAGTGTCCGCCAGTAATTGCGTACTGGCCCTTGTGGCCAGTGGTGTGGACTTGGTTGGGTCTGAAGCAAGTCCATGTTTGGTTCAGTCTGGGGAGATCGCGCAGTGGAGCGCGGACTGCTTCTCAGTCCGCCAAGCTCGGCAGAAGTGCATGTGTCTTGGTTGCGAGTTTGGAGATAAGCGGACTGGAGGTTGTGTTCGCAACTGCGTGCGGACTGGAGTTGTAGTCCGCTGAGTCCGGTAAGTGTCTTGGTGACAAGGCTATGGACTTGGGATATGCGGACTGGAGCAGTCTGCGGGATATGCGGACTGGAGAAGTCTGTGGTGTGCGGACTGCAGTCGTCTGCATGGATATGCATACTAGAGCTGTCCGCAGTATGGGCGGACTGACGCGGTGTGTCCGCTGAGTCCGGCAAGGGCCTTGGTGGCGAGACCGTGGGCTCGGGATTGGCGGACTGAAGCTGTGTGTCCGCTGAGTCCGGCAGGTGCCTTGATGGCGAGGCTGTTGGCTCGGGATAAGCGGGCTGGAGCTGTGTCCGCGGATTGGCGGATAGTGTTGCTGCGGAGTCCGGCTGTGGCGGTCCTGGCTTGGCCTTTGGCGACAAGGCAGAGAGGCGATTATGTCCGGCCTTGGAGAAGCTAGGCGGGCTGGCTATCTTGCACAGGCGCGACGTACTGGAATGTATCCGCGGAATGTGGAGAAGTTTTGCTGCAGGATGTGGCGGTAATCCTATCGGCTAGGGCGGTGACCACACTCATCATCGTGCCTAAAAATAGGACCCATGTCACATCAGGAATAGTAACCTTAGAGCCGAAGTTGTGCGGATAGCGCTGGAAAGACAGGACTTGGCTCTGATTGCGGTCAGGGACAGTGCAGACTCTGCGGTTAAGCAACAGGCAGAAAACAACAGGTCGCGGACAGCGACCAGACGGTCTTCTCTTTGGCAACTTGATTCGGGGTTCAATAATTCGCCTGCTTAAGGAGGACTGTTCTATTCGGCATCGCAGCTTGTGCGGTCTGGCGGCTAAGCGACCTCGCAGTCAGGTGGCTTGCAGATCCGCGGCTAGGGCAAGGATTGGAATAAGGGGTAGTCCGTGCGACTTGGGTTGTGGTCTGGCGACCTGGCAGACTGAAAGGACTCCACAGCAGTAGACCGACGGCTTGTTCGTTGAGTCTGTGTGGCTTGTTTCTCTTGTATTATTTTTGTAGTTCTCTGTTTTCCCTTGGGTGGTTGTTTGGTGAAGCATGTCTCGCCATGAATGTCTCGTTGTATAGAGAAGATTGTTGTGAATCAATAAAGACAGTTGTGCTGCATGTGTTTGCTGGTTGACTGGCTTTGGTTGAGATAACCCCTGCTCACTCCAGGTTCCAGGGAATTTTTCGCGTGATGAAGGTATGATCTTGATAGTGCTGAGAATATTAATTTGGTATCAGGCTATCTTGTTGACCACCTGGAGAAAATTCAACGTGGTAGTAGTGCCAGGTTGTTGAATTTTAACATGGTATCAGAGCTGGACTGAAGTGGATAAGCAGTGATTAACTGAAGTGGTTGTTACTCTTTGAAGAGGGAACCAGTGGTAGAACCATGGCAGTGAAAGATGCAAGTTGTCATGGAATTGATACTTTGATAGGTGGAAGTCTTGTATGGAGAGCTTTCTTCTTGGCGAGGACCTTTGGGAGGTAGTATGCAGAGCAGAAAGAGAAGAGGCTACTGCTGGCAATGCTGAAGAGATGAGATCTTGGAAGGAGACAAATGCGAAAGCGGAGTCTATTCTCAAGCAGGTGATCTCATCGAAGCTCTTGGACCACATCAGTGGATGTCGGTCAGCTGCGGAGGTTTGGACTTCCCTTGATGGGTTGTTCAGGAAGGAGGTGAAGGTTGCTGTAGAGGATGGTCCTTCTACTTCATATCAGCAAAAGAGGAGTGTTTCTCCTAGGCGTGATGGGAAGAAGAAGGAAGGACCAAGATGCTATAAATGCAAGCAGCATGGTCATCTCCGAAAAGAGTGCAAGGTTGTCTTGCTCTCGGCGAACGTAGCTCATGTTGGAGGCATGGAGAAGAACTTTGTTGGGTCTTCAACAAGTTCATGTGCTGATCAGATGAAGGCCAGTGATATTGCAGCTATCTGGCTTGAAAGACTGGGGCATGTAAGGATGAATAAGCTGAAAGCAATGGAGGAAAGAAGACTCGTAAGAGGATTGCCTAGATTGTCATCCTATGGCGATGGTCAGGGGTATGCGGGATGTCAGTAAACTGAAGCTTATTGCTTCATGGTTGATAAGGCACAATCCATATATAAAGCACCTTTGGAGGTTGTCCATTGAGCTCTGGTTGGACCGACCGTCACCGCCAGTCTTGGTGGCAGCAGGTTCATGCTGATATTGATTGTTGACTATTCAAGGTATACTTGGGTATACTTCATGAAGAAGAAGTCCAAAATGATGCGCTTGTTTGTGGAGTTCAAGAAGCTTGTGGAAGGTCAGATTGGTCTGCGGATCAAGAAGTTGAGGACAAGCATCAGTGGTGAGTTTAGCTCAACCGAGTTCTCAAACTTTTGCAGGAAGCAAGTGATCCGGAAAGAGCTTTCTTGTGGACATACTTCACAACAAGACAGTATTGCAGCTCGGATGATCCGTTGGTTAGCGGAGACCTGCAAGTGTTGGCTTCGGAGTAAAGACGTTCCTAAGGCCCTTTGGGCAGAAGGGATGGCCTCTGTTGCTCATGTCATCAATCGGATGCCTCTTAGTATGATCTATGTGAAGACTCCTTATGAGCTGATATTCAGGGTGAAGCCCAGTGTGAAGTACCTAAGGGTTTTTGGATCTACCTGCTACGTACACACTCTGGTTGCTCTCAAGACAAAGCTAGTTTTTGTTGGGTATGATGAGCAGAGGAGAAGATGGACGTGTATCGATCCTGCGACGAAAAGGCTCATCGTGTCAAGAGACTTTGTCTTTGATGAGTTGACGCCGTATTGGGATAACTCGGATGTGGAGCTAGAGATGAATAGGTCAGATGATGGGCTGAAGGAGGCTGCTGCTAAGGTTCAGGTGGAGCTTCCTGAGTCACCAGGAGCTCCAGGTTGTTCTAGCTCCGGGGCAAAGGCATTAGGGGGATCGATGCTCCAGATTCTTCTGGCTCGAAGGCGGAGGATTCCGGTTCAGGAAGCAGGGGGAGCGATGTTCCAGGTAGTTCTTGTTCGAGAGCGGAGGCTTCTGGTTCAGGAAGTTGGGGGAGCATTGCTCCAGGTGCTCCTGGTTCCAGTGAGGAGGCATCTTGTTCAGGAAGTAAAGGGAGCATTGTTCCGGGTTTGCCCGGGAACGGAGCTGGTTCAGGAGCAGCGGAGGTGGTTAGCCATGATCAAGTTCTTCGGAGATCGAAGAGGATCAGTAATCCACCAGCTCGATATAGTGAAGGGAACACGGCGGGCTTGGTCCCATATTTCCTTGCAAGCCCTCAGGACGAGCGAGTACATTCTAGCTGTGATGACCCCACTAGAATCAAGGAGGTGGTTGACACCAAGGCTGAAGAGGTGACATCTCTCAGAGGTAACAAGGCTTGGGCTTTTGTGCCCAAGATAATTGGTGATACTCCTGTGATGCATGAGTGGAGGTTGAAGTTGAATAAGAAGCCAGAGGGAAGCATGACTCCTTTTAGGAGATGCTGGAGGGCTCCCTCATGGTCCATGATATGCGAGACGACGAATATGTCTGGGACATCTCTTCATTGATGCTATCGGAGGGACCAGCTACAAGGTTAAGGGAGCTGCTGGAGTTATTCACCACTTCTCACTTCAAGGGGGAGTGTTGAAATTTGTGAAGTGAAAGTGGATGAATGGAGCACTTGGACCTATCCGCGCGGACTACGCGGACAGGGTTGGCGGACTGTTAGGTCGGCAGGGATGCTGCAGACGGTTTGTTCTGTAGCGGCCTAGGCGGTCTATTCGCGCGGACAATAGCGGCGGTTAGCTAGGCCGACTTGTGCTCAGCAGGCAGTTGGATCCCAGGAAGTAACCAGGCGTATAAAAACTTTAGCCGCAGAGTTCGGCAAGAAGCGGACTGAAGAACTGGAGCTCGGCAGACCGGTTTGGCAGTTGTCTTGGTCTTGCTCTGGTGCAGCGGCAAGTGGAAGCCGCGGAGACCGCCAGTTAGTGCGGACTGATACTAGAGTTCGCCAGGAGAGGCGGACTGAATCTAGTGTCCGCTAGTAAGTGCGGACTTGCCCTTATGGCCAGTGGTGTGGACTTGGTTGGGTCTGAACCAAGCCCATGTTTGGCTCAGTCCGGGGAGATCGCGCAGTGGAGCGCGGACTGCTTCTCAGTCCGCCAAGCTCGGCAGAAGTGCATGTGCCTTGGTTGCGAGTTTGGGGATAAGCTGACTGGAGGTTGTGTTCGCAACTGCGTGCGGACTGTAGCTGGAGTCCGCTGAGTCCGGTAAGTGTCTTGGTGACAAGGCTATGGACTTGGGATATGCAAACTGGAGCAGTCTGCGGGATATGCAGAGTGGAGAAGTCTGTGGTATGCGGACTGGAGTCGTTTGCAGGGATATGCAGACTAGAGCTCTCCACAGTATGGGCGGACTGACGCGGTGTGTCTGCTGAGCCCGTCAGGGGCCTTGGTGGCGAGGCCGCGGGCTCGAGATTGGCAGAATGAAGCTGTGTGTCTGCTGAGTCCGGCAGGTGCCTTGATGGAGAAGCTGTTGGCTCGGGATAAGTGGGCTAGAGCTGTGTCCGCGGATTGGCGGACAGTGTTGCTGCGGAGTCCGGTTATGGCGGTCCTGGCTTGGCCTTTGGCGACAAGGCGGATTGGCGATTGTGTCCGGCCTTGGAGAAGCTAGACGGGCTGGCTATCTTGCACAAGCGCGGCGGACTGGAATGTATCCGTGGACTGCGGAGAAGTCTTGCTGCAGGATGTCGCGGTAATCCTATCGTCTAGGGCGGTGACCACACTCATCATCGTGCCTATAAATAGGACTCATGTCACATCATGAATAGTAACCTGAGAGCCAAAATTGTGCGGATAGCGCTGGAAAGCCAGGACTTGGCTCTGATTGCGGTCAGGGACAGTGCGGACTCTACGATTAAGCAACAGGCAGAAAATAGCAGGTCGCGGACAGCGACCAGACGGTCTTCTCTTTGGCAACTTGGTTCGGGGTTCAATAAATCACCTGCTTCAGGCGGACTGTTCTATTTGGCATCCCAGCTTGTGCGGTTTGGCGGTTAAGCGACCTCGCGGTTAGGCGGCTTGCAGATCGGCGGCTAGAGCAAGCATTGGAATAAGGGGTAGTCCGCGCGGCTTGGGTAGCAGTCTGGCAACCTGGCGGACTGAGCGGACTCCACAGCAGTAGACCAGCGGCTTGGTGGTTGAGTCCGCGCGCGCTGCTTATTTCTCGTGTCTTGTTTTTGTTGTTCTCTGTTTTCCCTTGGATGGTTGTTTGGTGAACCATGTCTCGTCATGTATGTCTCGCTGTGTAGAGAAGATTGCTGTGAATCAATAAAGACTCTTGTGATGCATGTGTTTGCTGGTTGACTGGTTTTAGTTGAGATAACCCATACTCACTCCAGGTTCCAGGGAATTTTCCGCGTGATTAAGGTGTGATCTTGATAGTGCTGAGAATATTTATCTGGCATCAGGCTATCTTGTTGACCACCTCGAGAAAATTCAACGTAGTAGTAATGTCAGGTTGTTGAATTTTAACAACTACATTGCAGGTCAGCATAATATCATGTCAAAGCTCACCAGTGTATCTCATTGAAACCATTTTATTTTGAAATACATTATTTATAATGTGTAATTTCGTACGAGTATAAGTAGTCAAAATCATTATTTATTGGAATAAGAAACAAGGCATGCCTCTTCGCATTCTTTTATACAAAGTGTAGTTGACATATTCTTATCATTAGCAATATAATATCTCCAGAAAAATCACCAGGAATTTCTAACGCCATTATTGTACTATATGTATATGCCACATCATTCGAAACATGTAGGTAGTTGCACAATATCAGTACTCCTTTTCTTTTAGGTATACTTGTTGCAACTCTTGTCCACCATATGTCAAAGCCAACAAGAACATATGAATGTTGCATGAAATCTTGTCTAGTTCTTTCTGATAAGTAAATATTCTATCTCATCTCAAGTCTCATCATCTTTTTTGCAATTTAATCAAGTAGATTACTCTATAAATGGAATATCTCAATGTTATTCGATCTTAATTTGAATGTAGCTGAAGTTGTTTCGTATAAAAAAATAGATCAATACAATTTTAATATACATGATGAATAGAAGATATTCTAGGAAAAGAATTTCTGCTTCTATCTTACAGGAGTTTTAGTGGTGAGAATGAGCAAGCATAGAGGACATGAAGAAATATAACAGGGCAAATCTCATATCATTCATTTATCTTCATACATATATATACTAGTACAGAGTATTCTAGATGTATCTAAGTAGGAATGCTGTAGAAAAATCTAGAAACAGTGCCATTACATTTTTTTGGTTTTATTTTTCTTAGAGTGTGGGCCCAATTTCTTTTCTTACACCCCCTCTAAATTGGTACCACCACACACTTTTGCAACTCCAATCTTGTCCCGCAGTGTAGTAAATTGCTCTTTAGCAAGGGGCTTAGTCATTATATCTGCGAGTTGGTCCTGGCTAGGGCAGTACTCTAGCTGAATCGTCTTCTTCTCGATCTGTTCTCGGACAAAATGGAAGCGTATTTCTATATGTTTGCTTCGACCATGATCCACCGGATTCTTTGACAGAGCGATTGTTGAAGTGTTGTCACAATGAAGTTTTATCTCCTTCTTTAGCTCTTCTCCGCATATCTCCTCTAGCAGTCTTTTTATCCAAATCCCTTCACAGACGGCGGTATTGAGTGCAATATATTCCGCCTCTGTGGTTGAAAGGGCCACCGTGGATTGTTTCCTTGAACTCCATGAGATGGGTTTTGACCCAAATTGAAAGAGATATCCGCTAGTACTCTTTCTATCGTTGATGTCCCCAGCCCAGTCGGAGTCGGAAAACCCCCATAGTGCTGCGTTGTTTTCCTTTTTATAGAGGAGACCAAAATCTTTTGTTCCTTGCAGGTATCGTAGAATTCTTTTTACAGCGAGAAGGTGAGATTTTCCTGGTTTGCTAACAAACCTCGCCACGATATTGACAGAATTCTCAATATCAGGCCTGGTGTTTGTTAGATAAATCAAAGAACCCACAAGACTTCGGTATTCTTCTTCATCAGCAGCTTCTTCCTCATCCTTCTTTACTGTTAATTTTTCATTTGTGGCCATGGGTGCAAGTGTTGGATTGCATTGATCAAACTTGAACTTTTTTAATAAGTTGGAGGTATATAGCTCCTGGCTGATGAAAATTCCGCCTTCTAGGTGTTTGATCTGTAGCCCCAAAAAGAACTTGAGGCGCCCAAGGTCAGTCATTTCGTATTGGAGCTTCATCTTATCTTTGAACTGATGTATGCCTTCTTGGTTATTTCCAGTGATGATGAGATCATCTACGTAGAGGCAGACAATTATCCTATTGATTCCTTCTTGCTTGATATACATTGTAGGATCATTGTAACTGCGAGAGAAGCCTTCTTGTATAAAAAAGGAACTTATATTGTCATGCCAAGCACGAGGAGCTTGCTTGAGCCCATACAAAGCCTTATAGAGTCGATATACCTTATCTTCCTCCCCCCTTTTTTCAAAACCTTCTGGCTGAGAAACATATACTTCTTCGAGCAGTTTGCCATTAAAGAAAGCGGATTTTACATCTAACTGGTACAGTGGGTACTTGAATTGTGCTGCAATTGCAAGAATCAGCCTAATGGTTGTCATTTTTGCCACTGGGGCAAACGTTTCATCGTAATCTGCACCATATTTCTGTGTATAACCCTTTGCTACAACACGAGCTTTATGCTTTAGAATGGACCCATCTTCATTCTGCTTCACTTTATATACCCATTTTAGGCCAACAATGGTTTTGTTAGTTGGCTTGGGTACAAGGGACCAAGTTTTATTTGCTTCTATTGCATCTATTTCTTCTTTCATTGCTTGTCTCCAAACTTTTTCCTTCGCAGCTTCCTTGTAGGTGGTTGGTGCAGAGACGAGCAACACTTGTTCTGTAGAGTTATAAATGTCTTCCAAACTTCTTGTTTTCTGGGGCAATGATGACTCAAGATCTGAGTCTGACTCTTCTAATTGTGTTGGCTCGTTGTCTGCTAGGATGGGGTTGGAGTTGAGGGAAGACTCCAACTCAACCAATAGATCGGATGATTGTATATTGCTTGATTCTGAGCCCCAGTTCCAGCCACTTCCTTCATCAAAAGTTACATCTCTTGATATGATGAGTTTCTTTTTCATTGGTTCCAAAAGCCTATATGCTTTGCTTTCTTCTGAATAGCCAATGAGGATGCATTTGGTGCTTGAGTAATCAAGCTTATCCCTTCTTTCGTTGGTTTTATGTGCATAAGCTATTGAACCAAACACCCTTAGATGACCAACAATTGGTTTTTGTTTCATTAATTTCTCGTAGGGTGTTGCTTTAAAAAGTGATTTGGTTGGACATCTATTAAGTATGTAGACTGCTGTAGCAACAGCTTCTCCCCATAAATTTTTTGGACAGGTTTTGTGAAGAAGCATGGATCTTGCCATCTCTACCACAGTTCGATTGCGTCTTTCTACAACACCATTTTGTTGAGGTGTGCCTGGGGCAGTGAGTTCTCGCCGAAATTCCAGCTTTTTTGCAGAAGTTGTTGAATTGAGATGATAAGAACTCACCGCCCCTATCACTTCTCAATGTTTTAATACTCCTTTCTAGTTGTTTTTCAATCATGGATTTGAACTTTTGGAAGTTTCCAAAAGCATCAGATTTATGCTCCAGATGGAACAGCCACATAAAGCGACTAAAATCATCAACTATCAGGAGGTAATAGTATTTTCCCCTTAGAGTTGGCTCTCTGGCTGGCCCCCAGACATCAATGTGGATGAGATCCAGTGGAGCAGAGGCTCTTCTAAATGCAGCATGAGGGAAAGGCAGCCTATGGGACTTCCCACGGGCACAAGTTTCACATACCTGATGTTGAAAATCAACTGTTGGTACACCTTTTACCAGTGTCTGAAGGAGAGAAAGTGACTGAAAATTAACGTGCCCAAGCCTATGATGCCAGAGCAGTGCCGGGGATGAACTCAGGTTCTGACTGCAGGTTAGAGCTTCTTGATTGCCTGGTTTTAGTTTGATTATGAAGATGTTATTCCCACTCATCTCTGCTGAGGCCACAAGCTGCTGAGAAGCAGTTTTAATGATGTAGCATTTTTCATGATCAAAGATAATTTGATATCCTCTTTTAAGGAGTTGTCCTACACTTAACAAATTCTGAGTAAGTGTGGGGACAAACTGAACATTCTGTATTAATTTCTTCTCTCCTTTTTTTGTCTTAACTGAGATTGTCCCCCTACCTTCAACTTGTTCTTTCTTTGCATCTCCCAAAATAACTTCTGACTTGTAGCTTTCATCGAGATCAACAAAGTAAGCTCGATCCATGGCCATATGACTTGAGCATCCACTGTCAATGAACCATGTGAAGGAGCCGGGCTTGACAGTGGCTGTGCAGGAAAACAAGTAGCTATCCCCCTCTGCTTCAGTTACCTTTGCTTCTTCACTCTTCTTATACCAGCATTTTTGATCTGAGTGATTTGGTATCTTGCATTTTTTACAGCGGAAAAAACAATCCTTATTTTCATGATTGTTTTTCTTACAAATGGAGCAGGTATACGAGGATATGGATTTACTTTCCCATTTTGGGTTATGCCATTGCTCCTTTTTATGTTTTGAATTGCTGGATGAATCTCCTTGTTTTTTCTTATTATCATATTTCTTTTTAAGATTCATCTTGGTGTGAAATACTTTGTTCAGAGATGGCTCTTCATATGCATTCAAGTCCTCATGGGATTGAAGAGATCCCATTAGCTCGGTGACAGATAATTTTTCAATGTCGCGAGCTTCCAAGATTGAGGATACAATATGCTTATAACTCCTTGGAAGTGAACGGAGTATTTTATCAACTATTTGTTGGTATTCCAGGACTCCTCCCAAGGTTCTAATCTGGTTGACTAGACCAGAAATTTTGGCAAAAAAGTCCTGTGACTTCTCTCCTTCCTTCATTTGAATTGCATCGAATTGACGACGCAGGGAGTGTAGTTTGATTTTAATTACCTTTTGTGATCCTTTATACTCATTCTCCAATCTCTCCCAAGCTTCATGAGCGGTCTGGGAACCCATGATGCGTGGATAAATGGATGGGGCAACGGCCTGTTGGATCAAAAACAGAGCACGAGCATCTCGCATAGCTTCTTCCTTCGATGCTTTAGCAGCTGCAACTCCAGTTTCCTTCGTTTTGACGATATCCCAGAGATCCTGGGAGCGAAGCAGGGTGATCATCTTGTCACTCCGTTGCTCATAGAGTTCTCCCGTGAATACAGGGATGAAGGCTTGTGTGTATCCAATGGTAGATGATGAGCTTGCGGCCATGACTACTTGAGAATGCCGAACCTGGCTCTGATACCAGTCTAGGAAAAGAATTTCTGCTTCTATCTTACAGGAGTTTTAGTGGTGAGAATGAGCAAGCATAGAGGACATGAAGAAATATAACAGGGCAAATCTCATATCATTCATTTATCTTCATACATATATATACTAGTACAGAGTATTCTAGATGTATCTAAGTAGGAATGCTATAGAAAAATCTAGAAACAGTGCCATTACATTTTTTTGGTTTTATTTTTCTTAGAGTGTGGGCCCAATTTCTTTTCTTACAGATATTGAGTAGTAGAAAGAGCCTGCAATTAATTATTATCCATAAGGATTTGAATCTTTCCAATCTGGGATAACTTGCCACCATTAAATAATCAAAATTTTCGAGAGTTCAGCTAGGTTTGAAATCGAGTCGGACTTGACTCAACCACAAAATCTGTCTATGGTAAAGCTGTTGGAAATTTCTAGTTCAGTGGACTCGATTCATCGAGACGACCCGTTAAAATCGTACGTGAATATTTGATCTATTCAGACTCCTACGAGTGCGAGTCAGTTCAGTCGCGCGAACGGTCGAAGCCTGTGATAGGTGGGCCAGACCGTCTCGTAAATTCAGTTGCGAGCTTGGTCTCACCCTTGGCACGAAATTTAAGCATAATCATGAAATTTAATTGTTTTCATGGGGTTTCATATTTTAAATGATTTTGGAGTTTTAATGGGATTTATTGCCCCCATTAAAATTTTGGTAACTCCAAATGTTGAGGCTCTCCTATTAAAGCTGATTTGATAACCTAAATGAATTGATTTTGTCATTTTCTCAAAATCGTGAACAAGGGTGAAAAACGCTCGCTCTCTTCTCCTCTACATCGCCTGAAACCGACGCTGCCCTATTCATTTCCCCGGCGATCCAGAGGAGAACGGAGGTCATCCATTTTCTTCCTCAATCTTAGTTCTGGAGGAGGATCTTCATTGCAAAACCGGCTGTTTTCACGCTCTTGAACGGCCGCTGATTCTAGGGCAGGAAGCCGATCGGTATTCCCAGTAGCCGGTGAAATCGCGTCCTTATCCTACAGATCTAAAGCTCCAGCCGACGCGCTCCGGCGGTCTTGTAATCTTCTCCGTTCGGCCTGCGAGTGAGGAGACTGCCGGAGTTTTTGCAGGTCCACCACCAGCCAAAAGCTTTTCAACATCCAGATCGGGTGAACCTACATCCAGACGCGTCCGGCATCGGCTCGTTTGGAGAAAGCCGTTGCCTGTAATTTGAAGCATTCGGTTGCATCTTGAGTGTTCTGCACCCACCGGTCTTGGAGGTCACAGTAGTGGATTTGTTCTCTGTTTCAAGAGAATAATTAGCATTCACTTTGTATGCTCAGGCCAGAACCAGCAGGTATCAATTCCTGATTTATTTGATTTGTGATTATATTCATACAAGCTTTGGAGTATAAGAGATAAGGTTGTGGTCAATTCATATATGTTGAGTTTGTTTACATATCCTGCTGACATATAACTCGTTGAAGTGATCATACATTTAGTGATACTTGTATGCTAACGGGATCTGCTAGCACAGTTGATTTCATAAGGAAGAACACATCAAGGTTATTGCAAATGACCGCGACCATGAAGCATGAGCTCGAATCAAAGAATGGTATAAATTAATTTTCGCTCTTCATTTACCGTTCATTCAAGCCCACTTTATTTTGTGTTCTCAATTTTAGGAAAATAGTTTTGTAGTAATACTCCAATTAGAGATTGTTAGTGTTTGGTTATATCGTTCCTATAGGCTTATGTGTCGTTGCATTTGCCTGAAAATTTTTGATAATATTAATTCGCTGCAGCAACGCATAACCTAAATTTTTATAACAGTTGGTATCAGAGCGAGGTTAACCTAAACCTATTAGTCTCCTTCATAATTTGGAGTGAATTATTTTTCTGATTAATTCAATTAGAGAACACTATTTTCAAAAGCCAATTAAGTATTTTGGGAGAAACAAATCTGGGATTGATATTCGAAAGTGCTTTTCATAAATCAATTCCCGACAAAAGTTGTGTTTTCTTTAAGACTATTAAAGAGCCCATACGTCATTAAGTGAAAGAAACACGACATTAATTTTAGGGCAATATTCAGATATCCCGGTGTGAAAGGGTCTCGTGGATTGATAAGAACTGAAGCCGCCAAAGTGGCCTTTTCGAGTCGATTTGTGAGATTACGGTTTCACACGTTTTAGGGAGTTCTCTGAGACTAGTGCGCAATCATTCACCCAAAGGTGGTGCTTGCGCAATAGGTTCAGAGGGTTACACAAGGACATTTGGACGGTAGTGTAGGACTCTAGTAAGCTATTCACCCAAAGGTGGTAGTTCTACGAAAAGCTCAAGCGTAACTGTTGCTCGTTATTGTGTGAAGAATTACTAATTGCGTGACACGTAGTCTGCCCAAAGGTGTTGCGTGTTGACGCGCCAGGATTCTCCGCCTAGTGTGCTATTTAGGGTTTTATAGCCACTGTTGCTCTATTTGTCACTAATAATCGTTTTCTCTCTTCACAGTCACCTTTAAAGTCCATAACAATATGGCGACCATTGAAAAGCTCACTGGATCAAATTTTAAGAAGTGGAAGTCCGACATCATGTTTGCTCTAGAGATAGCGGACATAGAGATGGCCATGAATACCAATCAGCCTGCAGCCCTCACAGCGAATAGCACTCAAGCTGAAAAGGATCATTATGGTGCATGGAACAAGTCGAACAAAATCTGCTTGTTGACTATGAAGCGTTCCATTCTGGAGCACCTGCTGAGTGGTCTTCCAGACACGACCGTCGCCAGGGATTTTCTGACAGTCGTTGGGCAGAGATATAAGGTGTCTTCCAATGCTGAGATTGGAACTCTAATTCAGGACCTCTTCTCCATGAGGTATTCGGGAGGAGGTGGAGTTCGTGACTACATTCTGAAGATGGTCTACTATCAGACAAAACTGCAGGAGATGGAGATTACTCTCCCTGAAGCCTTGATAGTGCATCAAGCACTAAATACTCTTCCTGCGGAGTTCAGCATTTTGAAGACCACCTATAGTTCCCAGGATGAGGCATTGAAGATAAATGATCTTATTACTCGTTGCGTTGCTGAGGAGGAGAAACTGAAGAAGGAAAAGATGAACACTGCGTTACTCGTCGTCAAACCCTCATTCAAGAAGAAGAAGAAGTTCAAAGCTCCCTCTAAAGGTCAGAATGGACAAGCTTCAGGGAGCAAGGACACTGGTGGAAAGAAGCCTCTTACCTGTTTTTTTTGTAAGAAGAAGGGGCATGTGAAGCACGAGTGCCTGAAATTCAAAGCTTGGATGGATAAACGTGGATTTGCGCCTAAAGGTAACTCTTTAGCCTTTGTCCTTTGTGAATCCAATTTGATTGAAGCCCCATCTAGCTCTTGGTGGCTCGATAGTGGAGCAACTAATCATGTTGCTTACACACTGCAGGGGTTCATCAAAAGGAGGAGGCCAAGCAAGGGTGAGTGCAGACTCACGGTTGGCAACAATGCAGAGGTGGAGGTGGAGTTCATCGGGGACATTTGTTTGGTCCTTGATTCTGGATATCAACTTCTATTAAAAGACATATTTTATATTCCTTCGTTTAGAAGGAACTTGATTTCTGTTTCAGCATTAGATAGACTTAATTATGGTTTTAATATTTCTGGCGGTTTAATTAAACTATTTCATGAATCTCAGTTTATTGGCCAATGTTCACTATCTAATGGTTTATATAGAATATGTCTTGAACCTGTTGATTTTTGTGCCACCTCATATAATATAGAGAATGTTGCTAGTAAAAGACCTCTCATTAAGGAGCAGTCCTCCATGCTATGGCATAAAAGGTTAGGTCATATCTCTAGGGAAAGAGTAGAAAGATTAATTAAGGAAAACATTCTCCCTACTCTAGACTTTAGTGACCTAGAGACATGTGTGGACTGCTGTAGAGGTAAGATGACCAAGATTAAGAAAAAGGGCTCAACTCGTAGTTCAAGTGTGTTGGAGGTTATTCATACGGACATCAGTGGTCCTTATTCCACTACCCTCTGTAGGAACACCTATTTTATTACATTCATTGATGACTACTCCCGTTTTGGTTATTTGTACTTAATTAAGGAGAAGTCTGAATCTCTTGAAAAGTTCAAGATTTTCAAGACAGAAGTTGAGAAACAAATAGGGAAAGAAATCAAGATTGTAAGGTCTGACAGAGGTGGCGAGTATTTTGGTAGACATGATGCTTCCGGGCAACATAAAGGTCCCTTTGCCAGATACTTGGAGGGCTGTGACATTGTTGCCCAGTACTCCATGCCGGGTAGTCCTGAGCAGAATGGTGTGGCTGAAAGGCGCAATCGCACCCTTAAGGAAATGATGAGGAGCATGATGAGTAGGACAAATCTTCCTGAATTTTTATGGGGTGAGGCGCTTAAGACTGCAGTGTACATCCTTAATAGAGTCCCGTCTAAGTCAGTACTCAAAACCCCTTTTAAGTTGTGGACTGGTAGACGACCCAGCCTTAATCATTTGCGTGTCTGGGGCTGTCCTGCAGAAGTCCGTTTGTACAACCCATCAGAAAGTAAGATTGCCCCTAGGTCTTGTCGTTGCTATTTCATTGGCTACCCAGATCACTCCAAGGGATTTAAGTTCTATTCCCCTTCAGGAGGACCCAGAATTGTGGAGTCACAAACAGCTAAATTTTTAGAATGGGATGTCGCTGATGAACCTAGTTCCTCTGGTCCTATTAGTGAAGTCGAGGAAGTTGTGCCCATTAATTTATCTGTGCCCTTGATAAGAGATCTTGCGGTGCCTGAACCCATGACAGAACAAGTGGAGGATGTGGAAGCGGTCTTACCACCGATTCCAGTTGAGGTTCCTCCTCATGTCAAGGAGGTTCATCCACCCGCTAGGAGATCCATTAGGCAGAGAAGGCCTGCAATTTCCTCAGACTATGAAGTCTATTTAGGAGAGAGTGATTATGACATTGGTCAAGTAGTTGACCCAGTGACATTTAATGAAGCTGTGTCTGGACCTCATGTTGATCTGTGGTGGGATGCGATGAAAGACGAGATGGAGTCTATGAAGCTGAATAAGGTTTGGGAGTTGGTTGAGTTACCCAAAGGCTGTAAGCCCATTGGTTCTAAATGGGTGTTTAAGACCAAGAAGGACTCTAAAGGAAAGGTCGAGCGGTTTAAAGCTAGACTGGTAGCCAAGGGATTTACGCAGAGAGAAGGAATCGATTACCACGAGACCTTTTCTCCTGTTTCCTCTAAAGACTCTTTCAGAGTAATAATGGCATTAGTAGCTCATTATGATTTGGAGCTACACCAGATGGATGTAAAGACCGCATTCCTGAATGGCGATCTTGCCGAGGAGGTCTATATGGTGCAGCCTGAGGGGTTTAAGTCTGGTCATTCTGACCAACTTGTATGTAAGCTTAACAAATCCCTATATGGTCTGAAGCAAGCTTCTAGACAGTGGTATTTGAAATTCGATGAGGTAGTTACTACTTTTGGTTTTGTAGAAAATAAGGTAGACCGCTGCATATATCTCAAGATCAGTGGGAGCAGATTCATCTTCTTAATTCTCTATGTAGATGATATCTTGCTTGCGAGCAGTGATTTGGCATTATTGCATGAATCTAAGCAATTTCTGTCAAAACACTTTGATATGAAAGATCTTGGAGAAGCATCCTTCGTTCTAGGGATTGAGATCATTAGGGATCGATCTCACTATTCATTGGCACTCTCTCAGAAAGCCTACATCGAGCGTGTACTTGAGAGATTTAGCATGCTCGGTTGTAAGCCTGGTGACGTACCTGTGCTTAAAGGTGATAAGCTCAGCTTATCACAATGTCCCAGGAACGACATAGAGAGAGAGCGCATGAAGGATATACCTTATGCTAGTGCGGTGGGCAGCTTAATGTATGCCCAAGTCTGTACCAGACCGGACATTGCCTTCGCAGTGGGACTTTTAGGCAGATATCAGTCGAACCCAGGACATGATCATTGGGTAGCTGCTAAGAAAGTCCTAAGGTATTTAAAGGGAACTAAGGATGTAAAGTTAGTCTACCATAAAGTTCAAAACCTTGAGTTAGTGGGATATACAGATTCTGATTTTGCCGGGTGTGAGGATGATAGAAAGTCTACTTCAGGTTATATTTTTAAGTTTGCTGGTGGGGCCGTTTCGTGGAAGAGTGTCAAACAGACACTCATCACTTCATCCACAATGCATGCGGAGTTCGTCGCTCTCTTTGGAGCTTCGACTCACGCAGTGTGGCTTAAGAATTTTATTACAGAGTTAAAGTTTGTCGATTTTATAGCTGGACCCATCCGGTTGTACTGTGATAACATTTCTGCAGTTATGTTCTCGATGAACAATAAAAGTATTACAGGGTCCAAACATATGGAAATTAAATTCTTGACTGTTAAGGAATTGATCAAGAAGGGTGACATTTTAGTGGAGCATTTAGGGACAGATGACATGTTGGCCGATCCACTTACTAAAGGACTTCGCCCTAACGTGTTTCAGAAACATGTTATTAATATGGAGCTTAAAGAGTCGATCGATATGCTTGATTAGTGGGAGGTTTCATGAAGCTCCAATTCAGTTATCTGTCATTTGGTTTGCACTTTATTTAATTCATCAATAATTAAAGAATTTTGATTCAACAATATTATTAATTTTCAATATTTGTTGAGATTATGTGACACGTCACACTTCATACAAAGTCTCATGACTTGTGTCAGTCAGAGCATAAGGCCTAGGGCATTTCTTTTGAATTATGGCCTGTAGTATGTCTTTTGACGCATGAATTTTGGAACCTTAAGGTTAGACATACTTGTTCTTTTGAACACTTAAGAACTTCTCACAGCATGGTTTAGTGCATTCATTTGAGAAGTTTGGTTGACCACCAAGTTAGAACAACCTTCATGTGCACATTTTCAGCATGTTGTTCTATATTTAATTTAACCGCACTTTGTCCATGTCAATTAAGTCTGTAAGCTACTGTGACCATGGAAGGTCCCGTGTCGCACAATGATGCGGTTGCCGCCATGATCCAGACTGAAAGATTTGTTTGGACCGGATTGACGTGGGAGTAGATTTAATGTCGCGTCCGCTAATTGGTACCCTTAAGTTTAATGAAGATTTTATCGGGATATCATAAGTTACGATGAATTCAAGTCCAAGTGGGAGAATGTTGGAAATTTCTCGTTCAGTGGACTCGATTCATCGAGACGACCCGTTAAAATCGTACGTGAATATTTGATCTATTCAGATTCCTACGAGTGCGAGTCAGTTCAGTCGCGTGAACGGTCGAAGCCTGTGATAGGTGGGTCAGACCGTCTCGTAAATTCAGTTGCGAGCTTGGTCTCACCCTTGGCACGAAATTTAAGCATAATCATGAAATTTAATTGTTTTCATGGGGTTTCATATTTTAAATGATTTTGGAGTTTTAATGGGATTTATTGCCCCCATTAAAATTTTGGTAACTCCAAATGTTGAGGCTCTCCTATTAAAGCTGATTTGATAACCTAAATGAATTGATTTTGTCATTTTCTCAAAATCGTGAACAAGGGTGAAAAACGCTCGCTCTCTTCTCCTCTACACCGCCTGAAACCGACGCTGCCCTATTCATTTCCCCGGCGATCCAGAGGAGAACGGAGGTCATCCATTTTCTTCCTCAATCTTAGTTCTGGAGGATGATCTTCATTGCAAAACCGGCTGTTTTCACGCTCTTGAACGGCCGCTGATTCTAGGGCAGGAAGCCGATCGGTATTCCCAGTAGCCGGTGAAATCGCGTCCTTATCCTACAGATCTAAAGCTCCAGCCGGCGCGCTCCGGCGGTCTTGTAATCTTCTCCGTTCGGCCTGCGAGTGAGGAGACTGCCGGAGTTTTTGCAGATCCACCACCAGCCAAAAGCTTTTCAACATCCAAATCGGGTGAACCTACATCCATACGCGTCCGGCATCGGCTCGTTTGGAGAAAGCCATTGCCTGTAATTTGAAGCATTCGGTTGCATCTTGAGTGTTCTGCACCCACCGGTCTTGGATGTCACAGTAGTGGATTTGTTCTCTGTTTCAAGAGAATAATTAGCATTCACTTTGTATGCTCAGGCCAGAACCAGCAGGTATCAATTCCTGATTTATTTGATTTGTGATTATATTCATACAAGCTTTGGAGTATAAGAGATAAGGTTGTGGTCAATTCATATATGTTGAGTTTGTTTACATATCCTGCTGACATATAACTCGTTGAAGTGATCATACATTTAGTGATACTTGTATGCTAACGGGATCCACTAGCACAGTTGATTTCATAAGGAAGAACACATCAAGGTTATTGCAAATGACCGCGACCATGAAGCATGAGCTCGAATCAAAGAATGGTATAAATTAATTTCCGCTCTTCATTTACCGTTCATTCAAGCCCACTTTATTTTGTGTTCTCAATTTTAGGAAAATAGTTTTGTAGTAATACTCCAATTAGAGATTGTTAGTGTTTGGTTATATCGTTCCTATAGGCTTATGTGTCGTTGCATTTGCCTGAAAATTTTTGATAATATTAATTCGCTGCAGCGACGCATAACCTAAATTTTTATAACAAAAGCTAGATGGACTCTCGAAAATTTGAAGCCCCTACTGATTTTGAAGCCCCAGTTTGGTTCCAATTAATCGATCCAAGTTCAGAAATTAAGGCTCCGTTTAGGGTACTTATTTTCACCGGTCAAGTGGTTACCACCGCATGAAATGGACCTTAATTAAGATCCGGTTCATGCGGGCATAACGGCTTGACCGGAGAAAATAAGTCCCCGCAAACGGAGCCTAAAAAAAATCTAAAACGGACCATGAGTTGTTGGTTCCAATTCGGAAGACCCAGTTTGGTCCAAACGAACGTGTACGCCATTATATAATCACTCAAAACCCACTAATAATACCCGACCATTTTTGGTTCAGTTCGTTTATGAAAATTAACGATTTCTGTTCATTCATCCCCGTCCTACCATTTCTTTTAACGTGGATCCACTAATGTTAACTGCCCGAGTACTTATCATTTCCTTTGACGTGTACTCGCGATCCTGCACGTACGAAAACCGCTGTTTGCTCCCTCATTAACCTCCATTCCAATTAATCCTCCCTCTTTAATTATCTCCATGCGTTTCAAAAGAGGATCGGATCGGATCGGAGCCTCATACAATTAATTAGACCACCAATTGAATTAGAAGCAGCAGCAATTTCCTTTTTAATTGATTAATTTATTATGGAACGTGGCTGCAGCAGCCTTCACCTTCTTCTTCATCGTCCTTTCTTCTTCGCTGCTGCCATTTCCCTCCTCTACTCCGCATTTCTTCTTACTACTACAGCAGCAGCAGGTATTCATTACTTGTATCCTCCGTAATTCCTCCAACTTTTTTATATATTATTATATGTATATTAATTAAAGGGATTCATTAATTACTAATATATATTGTGCTGCATGCCAGGATCCGGACAAGGATTAATGGGAGTAAACTATGGCATGAAAGGTGACAACCTCCCCACCCCGCCAGAGGTGATCTCGCTCTGCAATTCCAGAAACATTACCAAGCTGCGCCTTTTCGACCCCAACGCCGCCGCCCTCGCCGCCCTCCAAAACTCCGGCATTCATGTCATCCTCGGCTCCTACAACGAGGACCTCCCAAACTTCGCTGCTGATCCGTCATCCGCCATCGCCTGGGTGGACGCGAACGTCGTCCCCTACGCCGCTGCCGTCAACTTCACCTACATCGACATCGGCAACGAGGTCATTCCCGGTGAATTGGCCGCCTTCGTCCTCCCCGCCATGCGCAACATCAACGCCGCTCTGCACTCCGCTGGAATCTCCATTCCAGTCACCACCACAGTCTCCACTGCCGTGCTAGGGACATCCTACCCGCCGTCCCAAGGTGCTTTCACGGAAGAAGCCTCACAGGTGATCATATAATTAATTAATGATATTATATAATTTTTTAATTAATAAATTTTACTCGTTAGTTTCTCTTTAATTTTACGTAATTATGATTAATATTAATTTAGAGTAATATTTTAGCTTCTATTCATTTAGCCATTTGGCCACTAAACATTTAATATAATATTTTAGGACGGAACTACAAACACCTAAAATCCACCTAAAAACCACAAAAAGTGGGCCCCACACAATAAAATAAATTAAATTTTGCTGAGTTTGCATAGTTTGGAATAGTGATCGGTTGTTTTTGCTATGAAAATATGAGTGTGGGCCCCACTTTTTGTGGTATTTAGGTATTATTTAGGTACATATAGAATTATCCAATATTTTATATGCGTTTGTGAAAAAAATAGTTTGCAAGTGAATAAATGTTGTCCAACGGTCGAAATCTACATGAATTCCAAATCTAACTGTGCTAGCTGACAGGTGATGGGGCCGATTGTTTCCTTCCTCGCGTCAATTAATGCGCCGTTGTTGGCCAACGTGTACCCTTACTTTGCATATGCCGGCAATCCAGTGGAGATCCGTCTCGACTATGCATTGTTCACGGCGAGCGACGTTGTGGTGCAGGATGGTAGCCTCGGTTACTCAAACTTGTTTGACGCAATGGTGGATTCAGTGAACTCAGCTATAGAAAGGCTCGGCGGACCCGCGGTGCGGGTGGTGGTTTCAGAGACCGGTTGGCCTTCGGCAGGCGGAGGGAATGCATCCACCTTCGATAATGCAAGAGCGTACAACAACAACTTGATAAGGCATCTGAACAAAAAGATCGGGACGCCCAAGTGTCCCGGAAATGATTTGGAGGTGTACACATTTGCCTTATTTAATGAGAATTTGAAGCCTGAAGGAATTGAACAAAACTTTGGCATGTTTTACCCTGACATGACCGAGATTTACCACGTAGAATTTTAGTTTTTTAATTGTGTTTAAGTACTGTAATGATAGTTTTAATTGTGTCTAATATATATATATATATATATATATATATATATATATATATATATATATATATATATATATATATATATATATAATTTAGGAGGATTTTTAATTATATTAATTCTGCTCTATATTGCATTGTAATTTCTACATTTTAGGAGATGTATGAATGCAGGGTTTGATCTTCAATTATGTTTCTTTTGTCCAAAACTTCTTTGAAATTAGTACTATACAATTTGGTAAAATTATTAATTTAAAACACTTTCTAGGTTCAGCTGATATCTTCAACCGTGTCTGTTCAAATTTTGAAATCGGCCTGGTCTGTTATTTTTACGTGCAGCCGTGCAGGAGTTGATTCAGTTTACAACTTTGGTAGTTTGTGGGGGTCCGGTGGCTTTTGTATCTGGATGCCTGGTGCTCGTTATTTAAAAAAATATTTCTCAATATTTTGTATGAATATAGACTATTTGTAAAAAAGTTATATATCTTAGCTACATTGGCATGTTTGGCTGGGCTGCAGCTGAAAGAAATAGTGGTGCTGTAATCAATTATTTTGCAATGATGAGAAAATTCATAAAACTGTATGAAAAATTATATTTGCGGTATTTTTTAAAACTATTACAACAACAATAGAACTCATATAGTTCCCAATCATTGCGGGGTATGAGCGTGAGAAGATTGGAAACAGACCTAACATTTGACACTATGCATAAAGTGGCTTCTCTCAGAGAAGATAGACCCAACTTTTGACAATAAATGCACAAAGCAATGGCTCACAGATATCACAGAAATAGTGACCCCTTATACCATCACGTTTGGTGCAGAATCATGCCCTCAAATCAAAGTTAGAGACATCAGAGGGCAGACCCAAGAATACATTTTGATTTATAAATTAATAGATTGTTAACATAAAATTTATTTTATTTACAAACATCATTAATAATGTTATTAGTATATATTAATATATATTAATATAATTTGTATAATATATATAATGTATTTAAAAGTATAAAATATACACATTGAGCATGTGTGTAGCTCATATGAAGATGCTACCCCAACACAAGTGCTCGAGATTGAAAAGGGGTAAGGGTCGCAGTAGGAAAAGGAGAGGCTACTTCTTGCGACCGCCTGCCCCAAATATTTATTTGGCGAGACAGGAACAGCTGCGGTCTACAGCTGTTGTGCTTCTCCGCCTCTGCCGATCAAACCTAGAGAAAGGTCCGCTTAAAATTTGGTCGTGCGATCACTGATCTGACCGCTATCGAAATTCACGATTTAAAAAATTCAAAAAATGATATCCGTACGGATTTTAAAAACCGCAATATCAGGTCAAATTTTTTTAAAAAATATTATTTTATAAAAAAAAGATCTTAAAATGATGATAAAAAAATCTTAACTAACACTTTATAATTTATTTTAGAAAAAAATAATTTTTGTTGAGTTAAAATCATTTTTTGTGCCCAAGCCCTTCCACAGGCCCGTCAAGCGGACCAAAAAATTTTATCCCGACAAACAGACCCAAATTTCACTTTTCTCTGTTTACCAAGAATTCAAAAAAATCTCACCGTTGAATCCCTACTTGAGTTGGAGTTGGCTCTGATTTTTCTCTGCCAATTTGAAAACAAAAAAAACTATTGAAATTACCGGCGGTCGGGGCCGGCCTCTACCACCTCCACCTCACGCTCCTCTAATTCTTCCTACTCAAGCTATCGTTGGTTGCACTCATACCTCTGCCAATTGGATATAAAAAAATGCATGAAGTTGAAGTTACTGGCCTCCGGTGTCGGCTACTGCCCTACTCAAGATGACGCTGGCCAAACCAAGTCACACTCTGGTTCTCCAGGCTTGCTCTGTGTGTAAAGAAAAACATCATCTGATGACACCTGCAAGCTGCTAAGAGGCTCAACTCAATTTCAGCATATAACTCAATGTACAAATTAATATCATGTTGTCTGAATTAAAGCAAGTGGGCTTATTTATGTACAACCCAAGAAATGTACTGATGGAGATGTTAAGAGGTGCTATTAAATAATGTGAAATAGCCGCATATCTCATATATACAAATATGTATGTTGTGTTTGTTTGAAGCGATAAAATGGGCACACACAACTCAAGAGAGAAGCAAAACAACTTATATTATTAATTCCAAGAGAATACACAAGTTACAAAACTGAACTCGTCAAATTACAACTCAACCACTTCACTACACTACACTACCCAGACTTGGGTATTACAACTTCACTTCTACACACTTTTAACCGCATAGATGTCCACAAGAAAAAGTTTGCTAGCAAATTTAAAATTGTCCGCTGATATCTTTAATTTGCTCTGGAGCTACGCATGCATGCGATTTTTCTCTTCCCAATGGGACACCGCAGCCTCTCTTTGGCGCCTACTGTTCACGTTGTCTATAAGTCACTTCGCATGCTACAGTTCGCAAGGTTGTGCTGCAAGTCCGCCATCATTGCATGAAGTATTCATTTATTTTTTTTTCTCGCGCGCCTCACAAAAGTCTGTCCGCAACTTTTAATATTTTCCTCCAAAATATTTGCGCCCTTTAAAAATCTTCCAGCAATTGTTTTTTTTTTTTTTTTGCAAGAAATCAAGCCTATATATAGGCATAGCAAACAAATGAAATCCTGTCATGTGTCCCCTTCAATCAATGCAACGGTTTCAAAAACTACACGGGCTCATCATTCAAGCCTCCTCATTGTTAGATTAATATATTAATTAATATATATATATTATCATATATATATATATATATAATAAAATCTGGTCGTTGACTTCGGTCAATACTATCGTATCCGCCAACAATCTCCCCCTCAAACACGGCACCACATGCCGAGTTTGCTCTTGCACTTCAGGAACGTCTCTGTCTTCAACGCCTTCGTGAAAATATCTGCCGTCTGCTCTCCTGTGGGGCAGTAGATCAACTGCACCACCTTCTGTTGTACTTGCTCACGAAGAAAGTGATACTTTGTCTCAATATGCTTGCTGCGCCCATGCAGCACTGGGTTCTTTGCAAGTTGAATCGCAGACATATTATCCACATACACCGTCACAGGCCCATCCTGTGCATGGTGCAACTTCTGCAGGAGATTTCTCAACCAATTGCTTGACACGTACAGGCTGCCGCTGCGATGTACTCAGCTTCGCAGGTAGACAAGGCGATCGTTGCTGTTTTCTTTGAACACCATGAGAACACAGCCGTTCCCATATGAAAAGCGTATCCAGAAGTGCTCTTCCGATCATTCACATCTCTCCGTAATCACTATCGGAGTACCCGACCAGCTTCAACTCTTCTGCAGATGAGTACATCAAACCATGATCTCTTGTCTCATTCACATACCTTAAAATTCTTTTCGCTGCTGTGAAGTGATCTGCTTCGTTCCTCCATATATCTACTAACAACTCCAACCGCATACATGATATCGGGCCTAGTGAAAGTCAGGTAGCGTAGACTTCCAACTAGACCTTGAACTTGTAGACAACTGTGAGTCAACTCTGCTTCCTCCTCGAATCCTTCCTCACTTAATCCCGGATCAGCAGGAGTAGAGATAGCCTTGCTATTCTCCATTCGGAACTTCTTCATAATTTCCTCCGCGTACTTCTTCTGAGAAATGAAGACCCATCTTCACTCTGTTGTACCTCAATGCCCAAGAAGTAAGTGAGTTCTCTAGATCAGTCATCTCGAACTCCTTCTTCATTGTCTTCTTAAACTCTTCAAACATAAGAGGGTTGTTGCCGGTGAATATCATGTCGTCAACATATAAGCACACGACCATGAAATCACCGTTCTATTCCACCTTTGTGTAGAGTGCATACTCATACGGGCACTTCATGTACCCGTTCTTCTAAAAGTATGCATCTATTCTTTCATTCCAAGCACGAGGCGCTTGCTTCAACCCGTACAACGCCTTCTTCAATTTGTAGACCTTCCTCTCTTGGCCTTTCACTTCATATCCAGGAGGCTGCTGGACGTACACATCTTCTTCCAGATAACCATTAAGAAATGCGGACTTGACGTCCATCTGACAGATCTTCCACTTATATTGAGCAGCTAGTGCAATGATCAGTCTGATAGTGTCTATCCGCGCCACTGGAGCAAACACCTCGTCGTAGTCCACACCTTGGACTTGTCGGTAGCCTTTAGCGACGAGTCTTGCCTTGTGCTTCTCCACTTCTCCATCCTTGTTCTTCTTCACTCTATACACTCATTTCACACCAATGGGCTTATGACCTGCCGGCAGAGTGACCAACTCCCAAGTATCATTCCTTTTGATGGATGTCATCTCTTCATCCATTGCTTTCCTCCATGTCTTCTCTTGAGCTGCTTCATCATATGAGTATGGCTCACAATCTGTTAAAAGATAATATAAAGAAAAATTAGCATGAATTGGCTCCGTGTCCTCGTAGATCTCCTCCAACCTTCTCATCCTAGGTTGAGAACCATTAGAGATGCTCCTGCTGGTGCTTGCTCTATCAGAACTGCTTCTGTTGGTGCTTACTCCACTAGAGTAGGGAGTCGAAGCTCCCCCCTGAATCTCTGCTCGGTGGTGATGGTGGTTCAGCTCCACCATCCTCAACTTCAGCTTCGTGACCACCTTCTTCATCATCATCGTCATAGAACATTCCTTTGACGCTTCTTTCCTTCTCATCCCAGCTCCAGCAGCTATCTTCTTCAAACAACACATCTCTAGAGATGATTGCCTTCTTTGTCACTGGGTTGTATAACTTATAAGCTTTACTCATCGGAGCGTAGCCTACAAATATACACTTCTCACTCTTATCATCCAACTTCTTCCTCTTCTGCTTAGGGATGTGAGCATAAGCTACACACCCAAACACTCTCAAGTGTTGCACACTTGGCTTCCATCCACTCCATGCCTCATATGGAGTCTTGAACTTCACACTCTTCGTTGGACATCTGTTCAACAAGTACACAGCACATTGTACTGCTTCAGCCCAGAACATCTTCGGCAACTTCTTGCCCTTTATCAAACTCCTTGCCATGTTCTGAATCATCAAGTTCTTTCGCTCAGCAACTCCGTTCTGCTGAGGTGAGTATGATGCAGTCAACTGATGAGCAATCCCATGCTCTTTGCAGAAAGCATCAAATAACTTAGAGGTGTACTCCCCACCTCTATCAGTCCTGAGTACCTTCAGGTACTGTCCACTCTCCTTTTCTGTCATCGCCTTGAACTCTTTGAACTTGTCAAGGGCCTCAGACTTCTCCTTCAAGAAGTAAACCCAACACTTCCGACTAAAGTCATCAGTGAAGGTAATATAGTATTTGCTTCCACCAACTGAGGCAATATCAAACGGACCAGCAATATCCGAATGAACCAGTTCAAGCTGTCTCCTTGCTCTACGGGACTTTCCTCCTTCAAAACTCTGTCGCTTCTGCTTTCCCTTCGTACAAGCTTCACAGATCTTCTGTGGCGGTAAGATCTTAGGAAAACCTTCCACCATCTTTGCATGTGACAGAAGCTTCAGACCACTGAAGCCTAAGTGACCCATCCTATGGTGCCACAACCAGGCTTCTTCTTCCTCTTCAGTTCTTACTAGGCATGCTGTCTCATCGGCATCCATCTTCAATGTAGAGAGACGATTCGTCATCATCTTTACTTTCACCACCTCTTTTCCTTGCTGGTTCTTCATAGCCAACAAACCATCCTTCAACTGAATGCAGTAACCTTTCTCCACCAACTGTTCAAGGCTTAAGATGTTACTCTTCAGGCCAGGAACATAGAACACATCATTAAGATGCACCTTCATGCCATTGAGAGTGACCACTATCAACCCTCTGCCTTCTACTGAGATCTTTGAAGCATCACCAAAGCTAACCTCACCAGCACTTGATTCAAGGTTAGTGAACAACTCCTTCTCACCACACATATGGTTGCTCGCTCCTGTGTCCAAGTATCAAACTTCATTTCTACCTCCTTCAGCTCCTCTATAAGTCAAGAACATCATTGGATCACCACCAGTGTTTCTTGCTTCATCATAGTGGTTGGTCTCCTCATTCCTCCTCGGAAGTCTGCAGTCATAACTCATGTGCCCAAACCTATTACAGTTGTAACATTGGACTTGGGCCATTCCACCACGGCCTCTGCCTCGGCCTCTTCCACGACCTCTTCCTCTTCCTTCTTGCTCTCTACCTTGAGGTTGCTCTGCCTCTCTCTGGAAATTCTGATATCTTCCACCTCTTCTTCCTCTGCCTCTGCCTTGGTAGCCTCGACCTCGCTGGTCACCTCCTCTTCTTGAACTCTCTCCAAAGTTCAGCTGAGTCTGAAGTGCTTTCTCTAAGCCACTTGACTCTTCATCTTGTAGCATGCGGTATTCATGGGCTTGCAGAGAGCCTATGAGTTCATCAACAGATATCTGAGTGAGATCTTTCGACTCTTCTATCGCCACTACTATATAGTTGAACTTTTTTGACATCGATCGCAGAAGTTTCTCCATGAAACTCACATCATCAATTGTCTCTCTGTTGCGCTTCATTTCATTTGCAAGCGTCCGCAGACGAGTAACATAGTCACCAACTTTCTCAGAGTTTTGCATCTTCATAACTTCATACTCTGCTCGGAGAGATTGCAGCTTCACCTTCTTTGCCTTGTCAACTCCTTGCAAGGAGTGTTGCAAGGTTTCCCATGCTTCCTTAGAACTTCGAGCATCAGATATCTTCTCAAAGGTTGCTTCATCAACCCCTTGGTATAGCAAGAACAAAGCCTTCTTGTCTCTCTTCCTTGCCTCTCTCAGTGTTGTCCTCTGTGCGTTAGTCAACGCCGCCTCTTGCTCAGTAGTCTGCTCTTCATACCCATCATCAACTATCTCCCAAAGCTCCTTTGATGCTAGCAGCACTCTCATCTGGATACTCCAGTTCTCATAGTTCGTCTTTGTCAACTTGGGAACTTGACCCGGCATAGCATTTACCATCTCCATTACTGCGATCTCTTCAACTCTGCTGAGTTACCACCAAGGTTCGCAACCTGGCTCTGATACCACTGTTTGAAGCGATAAAATGGGCACACACAACTCAAGAGAGAAGCAAAACAACTTATATTATTAATTCCAAGAGAATACACAAGTTACAAAACTGAACTCGTCAAATTACAACTCAACCACTTCACTACACTACACTACCCAGACTTGGGTATTACAACTTCACTTCTACACACCTTTAACCGCATAGATGTCCACAAGAAAAAGTTTGCTAGCAAATTTAAAATTGTCCGCTGATATCTTTAATTTGCTCTGGAGCTACGCATGCATGCGATTTTTCTCTTCCCAATGGGAGACCGCAGCCTCTCTTTGGCGCCTACTGTTCACGTTGTCTATAAGTCACTTCGCATGCTACAGTTCGCAAGGTTGTGCTGCAAGTCCGCCATCATTGCATGAAGTATTCATTTATTTTTTTTTCTCGCACGCCTCACAAAAGTCTGTCCGCAACTTTTAATATTTTCCTCCAAAATATTTGCGCCCTTTAAAAATCTTCCAGCAATTGTTTTTTTTTTTTGCAAGAAATCAAGCCTATATATAGGCATAGCAAACAAATGAAATCCTGCCATGTGTCCCCTTCAATCAATGCAACGGTTTCAAAAACTACACGGCTCATCATTCAAGCCTCCTCATTGTTAGATTAATATATTAATTAATATATATATATATTATCATATATATATAATAAAATCTGGTCGTTGACTTCGGTCAATACTATCGTATCCGCCAACAGTGTTCATATGTGGGTGAATAAAAAAAGAACAAGTATTGTGAGCTTCTGTAACTATACAATGCATATGTGAGTTAACATTGGTATCAGAGCGTGATAGCCATCAGAGAGTAAGAGAGTTTCCACCACAATTAAGCAAAGAGTTTCAAGAAAAGTTCAGCATTAATTATCATCAGTATATGGCATCCACCTCCTCACTTATCCCCTCTAATTTTGTTTACTCTCAAATTGGTGTACCAATATTTGATAGTGAAGATTATGGAATATGACAAGCTCTAATGAGGACCTTATTTCAATCTCAAGGATCACGAGCTCTTGTTACTGATGGATTCCATCGTCCAACAGAAAAAGCATTCTTTATCTAATTAGGATGCAGCTACAGTAAGAGAGTATACAAATAATTTGAAAAAAAAGGTGCTAAAGCCTTGCTCAATATCTAACAAGATGTTAATAAAACCATTTTCCCACGTATCATAGCAGCAAAAACTGATCAAGAAGCTTAGAATATTCTGCAAACAAAATGTAAAGGAAATGAAAAAATTGTGGTCATAAAGTTGCAAGCTTCTTAGACAGCCTTTGACAATATGCACATAAACCCAGGTGAATCTATGTCCTATTTACACGAATCAATGTCAATATTCATTAACAGAGCTAAGGAGATTTCTTCAGTCACATGAAGAAAGATTTAAGAAAAATGAAACTCCACCAGAACAAGCTCTACAAACCAAATGGATTCAAAAAAAAAATAATCGGCCATCACAAAAGTATGATAAAGAAGGAAATACTTTTGGGTCAGCACAAAGGTGCATAAGAGGCACTTTTAGAGGAAGAATGAGAGGTAGAGGTACAGAAGGAAGAGATTATAAAGAACAAACAAATAGCTTTCCATTTATAGAATAAAGGAAACAATTTTGTGTTCTCTGTAGAAGACCAAATCATGGCATAAAAGATTGTTACTATAAGTGCAAAACCTGTAAGAGAGCCAACCATTTAGACAAAGATTACTAGCACAAGAATAAAGTTAGTCAAACATCAAAACCTACTGTTGCGGTCTAACTCGGTGCTCCTAACCGGCCCAAATTCGACCATCTTAGCCCGAGAGCGGTCGAGCACGCACACAGTCACTACTTGTCGGACAAAGTCCAGTCAAAGTCCAGTCAAAGTCCACTAATTGCTTGCGGTTACAGTTGGTCTGTAGAATCGATGGCGACAGGCCGCTCCTCATTACATTTCAGAGGTGAGAAAATACTTTGCGCCGGGCAGACGACAGACCGTCTCGCTTGGCGTCTTGCACAGATTACATTTGACGGTGATGGGCATCTTTGAGCGTCGCAATAGCGCTGGCCGCAGGAGTGGAGTCTTTGGAACGGTGCTAGTATGGACTTCCGGGAAGTTACAAAATAGATTTTGTCGGGTAGCTCAGAGGTGTCTTGAACGCGGCTCGTAGACGGCTTGGAGATGTCTTGAATGTGGCTTCGATGTGGCTTGAACGTGGCTCTGATGAGGCATGAACGCGGCTCGGATGTGGCTTGAACGTGGCTTGGATGCTGCTCGTAGGAGGAATTAGGCAAAGCTTTAGCCTAGGAAGAAGAAGACTCAGAGAAAAAAGTTGAGAAATGAGAAGGCCTGAGGCTTTTTATAGCCTCTAAGAGGTGATTATGTGGCTATCCGCACATCATAACCACCAAAATTAATATTTTTCCGATAGTTTAAGGGTCCGCATTATTATCATTTTTTTGCTACTCAGACCAATTAATTTAATAGTAAAATTCCCCCACTAGCATGGCGGTTAGTGGGTGGTTACACGCGAATCAGATGACGACGAACGATCTGAGTAGATCGGCCGGTGGGGACCGGCTCCCTTGGTCGTCAGCGAACTCACCGGCGAAGAGGGATACGGACTCCGTCGGCCGGGAGAGAGGCAGCGACCGAGCTGGCAGCGGAGAGGGGGGAGCGGCCGGCGATTGGTCGGGGGCGGCCGCCTCCTTGTACGCATGGCGACAGCCGAAGAGGGGTGGCTGGTTCAGGCTGCTCTTCGGTCGCGCGCCGTGTAACGCCCCAAGTTTCCTGGAGCTAATGTAGGATTCTGTGAGCTACCGCACGGCGATAGGACGTTACCGCGTGGCGGTAGCTTGGTTGGGTTAACACTAGAGCCTTCGGTGAGCTACCGCACAGCGGTAGCAATACCTCTAGCATTAGCGTGGCCATTTTATTTGGCATGGCGCTCGATGAGTTACCTCGTGGCGGTAGTGGGTAGCGAGTGGTGGTAGTTGCTGCATCGTAACCAACGCACTTGGTACCACGTGGTTGTAGTATGTTACTGCACGACAATAGTAGGGCTGTAACGGCATGGCCACGTGTCAGCCTGTGATTGGAGGTTGTTGGATCTCATGGCCAACCTTACAGGAGGAGGGGTGAATAACGTTTTTTGCGCTAAGAGAAATTTATGAGATTTTGCCCCAGAAAATCGAGTTCAGGAAGCTACCGCAGGGCGTTAGATATCTAACGCGTGGCGGTATGTCTATGAACTCATTTTCCCGTGCAGATTCGGTTGTACACCCCACAGAAGAATACCAACAAACAATCATAACCGATGACAGAAGTAATAAAGCAGAAAATGAATTTCATTACAAGAATTAGAACAACAAATGTTTTTGACAATTACAAAATTGTGATCCCCGTGACGCCGGAGATCGAAGGCGGTTAGAAAGAAAAACTCTTGTTTTATATACCGACCCGCTCTACGGACTAGTTGGCTCTCTCCCTTTCCATCCAAGAATGTCCTTCGAGCCGGATCTTCACTTCCACATGAGGAAGGGTCTTAGAGCACCGCTAGATCACCCGATCTACACGTCCCAACCTTGGGACGATTTCCTACAGAATCCTTCCTGAATTCTGACAACCTTCACTGGTCAATTTTCCTCACCACAAGAATGAAAAGAAAAGAAGATTACAAAACAAGTTTTAAAGAAATCAGTACTAATTTGGTCAAACTATTAATTTAAAATAATTTCTAAGACTATCTAAGGCTCTGTATGGCACAACTTTTGCAGTTGTGAACACGATAGTTAAGGGGTCTGTTTAGCGCAGCTCTGGCGGCTGGAGAATCTCTTTTCCAGCCGCCAGAGCTGTTTTTTTTGTGTTTGGGACATCTCTTTATGAAGAGCTTTTCGTAAATCTGGAGCTGTTTTGCAGCTTTTCGGAAATCCCTCCCCCCCCAGCTTCTGCTCCCGCAAAATAGCTTTCTCTCTCACAGGTTTTGTAATCTACCGGCCCCGACTTTTCCAATTCTTCCTGCAACTAGCGGGAGCCGACGGATCTCGCCGGAGCTGACACATCTCGCCGGAGCCGACGCTCCCTCCTCCTCCCGCTCTCGCTCTATTTCTTCAAAACGCACTTCTGCACAGAACACCAAACACTTTGCAGCTTTTCGAAACTGCTCCCCAGAGATCTATTTTAAACCAGTTCTATCCGGACAACAGTTTTTCAATCCGCCAGAGCTGTCCCAAACAGACCCAAGATTTATAGGTTCTGCTGATATTTGCAATCGTGTTTGTTTAAATTTCGAAATCGGTCTGGACTGTTATTTTTATGTTTAGTCGTGCAGGAGTTGATTCAGGCTCCGGGACTTATTTTCACTGGGCAAGCGATCATGACCGCAAGAACCGGATCTTAAACTAGGGTCCGGTTCATGCGGTCGTGGTCGCTTGACCGGTGAAAATAAGTCCCCCCAAACGGAGCCTCAGTTTACAACTTTGATAGTTTGGGGGAGTCCGGTGGCTTTTGTATCTAGATGTCGGGTGCTGGTTGGGCATTATATACCGTGGTTATTTAAAAAAAATATTTCTCATTATTTTGTATGAATATAGACTTGTTGGGGATGACCCTCATTTTATAAAGATTAGGTGTGCACATAACCACACACCCATGATCTACACCTCAAAAGAAGTGG
The DNA here is from genome assembly GCA_039583875.1 of Platanthera guangdongensis. NCBI lineage: Eukaryota > Viridiplantae > Streptophyta > Magnoliopsida > Asparagales > Orchidaceae > Platanthera > Platanthera guangdongensis. Next base: position 160,089,505 of record CM077148.1, read on the forward strand.
GATCATGTGATTGACCGCACACGTGATCACCACCGCAAGCCCTACCTCGCCGGCGGCGGGATGCCGACCTCCTACCAGGACACTGACCGCCCGCCCTCTTCCATCGCGCCGGCCCCGGCCGCGACCGAGGGAGCGGCCTCCCGGGCCGCGCCTACTTCGGCCCCCTCCCTCGGCTGCTGGTGCGGCCCAGGGGGCGGCTGCCCAAGCCTCCCCCTCTCTCGGCCGCCGGTACATGCAAAGGGGGCGGCCTCCCAGGCCGTCCGCTCCCTCGGCTGGCAGCGCGGCCAAAGTGGTGGCCGCGCGAGCCGCCCCTCCCTTGTCCGCCGGCACATGCCAAGGGGGTGGCCGCTCGGGCCTCCATCCTCCCTCGGCCGTCAGCGCGGCCCAGGAGGCGGCCGCTCGGGCCTCCCCCTCCCACGACCGGCAGCACAGCCAAGGGGGCTGCCACCCGGGACACCCCCTCCCTTGGCCGTCGGCGAGGCTAAGGGTGCGGTCGCCCGTACCGCCTCTCTCTCGGCTGCGCTGGCCACTCCTCCACGCCCTCCTGTGTAGTCCCGTCATTCGATCGGTTGGAGATGTCCTCGGCCGTCCGATCTGCACGTAACCACCCACTAACCACCGGTTTAGTGAGGGGATTTAATTAATAATTTATTATTTATTTAATTGGTCTCCAAATAGCGAAATACGTCCATTTAAACTATACCAAAAATAATAATGATGGTGGTTATGGTGTGCGAATAGCCACGTAACCATCATAACCACCGCCCGGAGCCTATAAAATGAGCCTCAGTCTCCTCATTTCTCACCTTTTTCCTCTGAGACTTCTTCTTCCTTAGGTTGAAGCTCTGCTGAATTCCTCCTACGTGCATCTTATGAGCCGTACCTGAGCCGCACCCGAGCTACAAGTGAGTCAATTCAAATCCACCCGACAAAGCCAAATATCTCAAGTTCCAAGTGGCCCCCACAACCGCAAGTCCAGGTGCTCCGGTCCACATCCAGAATCAGCAAGCCGCTAACGGAAGACCACCAGCGCTGTTGAGATTATATTAGCCAGCAGGACACATGTGTGTTGGACCGCATGTTTGGGCTTTCCCCATCGCGTTCCAGGTCTGGGTGTTGACCCCGCTGGGCCCCCCTTGTGTGGCGGAATATCCTCGCGGTCCTGTGGTTGCGGTTAGTCCCACATCGCCTGCAGCAGGCGATCCTTTGTGTTCATATACCCCCGTCCCCCCTTACCATCACCTCGGGGTTTTGGGAAGATGTGTGGTGACGGGTGGTTTCCACATGGTATCAAAGCGAGGGTATTAAAGTCATCCCGCTACGGGGGTGTGTTGAGAACCAAGGTCCAACGGGATTGGGTGTGTGTGGGACCGCATATTTGGGCATCCCCATCGCGTTCCAGGTCACGGTGTTGACCCCGGTGGGCCCCCCCCCCCCCCGTGTGGCGGAATATCCCCGTCATCCTGTGGATGGATTAGTCTCACATTGCCTGCAGCGGGTGGTCCTTGGTGTTTATGTACCCCCGTCCCCCCATACCATCACCTCGGGATTTTTGGAAGATGTGTGGTGACGGGTGGTTTCCACATGGTATCAGAGGGAGGTTGTCCTGCTGCGGGGTTGTGTTGAGATTATATTAGCCAGTAGGACACGTGTGTGTGGGACCGCATGTTTGGGATTTCCCCATTGCGTTCCAGGTCTAGGTGTTGACCTCGGTGGGCCCCCCTTATGTGGCGGAATATCCCCGCGGTCCTGTGGTTGGGGTTAGTCCCACATCGCCTGCAGTAGGCGATCCTTTGTGTTCATGTACCCCCGTCCCCCCTTACCATCACCTCGGGGTTTTGGGAAGATGTGTGGTGACGGGTGGTTTCCACAAGTGCAAAGCGCAATTTGTAACAGCTCCCAGCGCAATGGTCTGTCGTTCGTCATGTGTTAAGTGTTCTCTCACCCCAAAGCTATAATGAGAGGTGGCATGTCACCCTCGAATTCACAAACAAGATGTAACAACCAGAGAATAGTGAGCTTTGACTGGCACAAATCCGGTCACGTGGTTTTTTACCCAGTTGAGGAGTTTTTCCACATTAAAACTGCGTGTGTACAATCGACCTACTCTATTGACTGTGTGCGCGATCGACTGTTCCGAGAGATAAGGCGGTCTAGGTATTCCGGTCTGACCAGGACGTCGAGTAAGACCGCAATTGTTTGGCACCATCTGTGGGAATCGAGTTCCCAACATCCTGAGAAGATTGTACCCTCGACATAGATGAATTCAAGATAGAACTTTCAACCTAATAGTACCCAAGGAGTAGCTTCAATGGAAAAAAGAAGTGTCTGGATGGCAGAAGCATCCATCCCAAGAGGGCGCACTGAGCCAACGCACTCCCATTTACTCGTGGATGTGCCCCTTGAAGCAGAAACTATTCTCGCCCTAGTAATAACATTGGATGGATGTGAACATCGAAACCATCATCGGCCCTCTGATTTTTCCTACCCAGGTGCTCTTAGTGACTATACGAGAAGGCGTCCACGAAGAGAAGAGGTGCAGGCAAGACTCCACCTTAACCTTCGGGATGAGGATCTTGAGGGAATCCGAACACCTTACCAAGATCCTCTAGTAATCTGTGTGGGGATCAGCAATCCCTACTATAATTTAAATCGAATACTCATCGACACAGGGAGTTCGGTTGACGTCCTATTCCTTTCCACCATTCAGAACATGAATCTTACTAGACAACACTTCACTCTCGCAGCAGGACCTGTGTATGGCTTTTATAACCATCCAGTCCAAGTACATGGGATGATAACCATGCCAGTCACCATGGGAGTTCCAGAGTAATTCCATGCATGAAATCCAGTTCACCGTGGTCGATACAAGCTCAAACCACAATGCGATCTTTGGAAGACATATTCAGTCAATCTTCAAAGCCATTCCTTCAATCCCGCGCCTCACCATGAAGTTTCCCACTACCAGAGGGGTAGGTGTTGTGCGTGGGAATCAAGAAGCCTCCAAGACTTGTTCTTCAAAGAAAGCCCAACCGGTAAAAGCCAAGTCATGAATATCAATGACTTTGACCAACGAGACGAGGAGATCTTACAGCGGGGAGCGCCAACCGAGGAATTAATTAAGGTCCCTCTCTTGCATTCAGTCCCAGGCCGCACCGTCCAACTTGGATCGCTCCTCCCACAGCAGGAGAGGGAAGAATTGACGGCCTACCTCCAGGTAAACAAGGACATTTTATCTTGGAATCCCGAAGATATGGCCAGTATAGATCTGCAAGTCATTTTGAAAGCCTTGTTTTCAAGGCTAGCTTTACACCTACAGGGGGGTGGGGTGAATAGGTTTTTGTCTCTATTAAACTTTTCTAATCTTTTTATTAGATTACTGTGTGATTTGATTAGATTAGATCAACTTTCAAGAACATTCACAGACGTCACAGCAAATTTATAGTGGTTCCTCAATCTTGGGTACATCTATTGTCCCTCTGCGCCTATCTAACAATGTGTTAGATTTGGCTCTCCCTCCATAACTCAGCTTCTTAACAGCTTACAGCACCGTTCCCGCAGGACCACACATAGGTCACTCAGACCAACAACTTAGGCACTAAGCCAACCCAGGTCACAAAGACCTATCACCCGGCACAAAGCAAACACAGGTCACTAAAACCCAGCCTTTATAATACAAGCTTACAAACCCCAGATTCACAAAGAATCTTTACAGAGAATAGAAATAAAGACTGTGATGTTTAGACACGAGAGCAAGCTCAGTGTCTCCTTCTTGGACTAAGCAGATATCAGATCCAAGATATTACTGTTGGAGACAATATATAGACAATGGAATCTTTCTTCAAACAGCTTCCTTTTTCCCTGCAAAACTTGTAGGTCTGCTAGCTTCAGATCCTGCTGATGCAGATGGGGATTGCTTCAACTATCTCTTTCCCAGCAAGGTTCTTTGTGCAGAACAACTTCTTTAGGCTTGAAAAAAATGGCGAGGAAGAAGATGACGTTCAGCCGCACTTTCGTTTTGAAAAAACCTAGACAAGGAACGTCCTCTCTGATTCGATGATCGAATTCTTTATATCTCATGTCGATTAAGCAGTGGGTCCCACCACCAGGATTGATGGACGAGATTTAGCCAATCAGCCCTTGCTTTCCATTTATTCCCGATTCAATGGCTCATTTTTGTGAGTGGGCCCCAGCACTTAATGATGAAATAATCATTGGTAATTGTAGAAGATAGCAATAGTTGGCCCCACCAACGTCTCTAGCCGCATTTTCGCAATATTTGAATTTTGGTTGACTTTTGACATTGCTAACGTCAGCATGACTCAGCATCTGTGGACTTAGCCAAAATTCAATCATTAGAACCAAAGGAATTGAGTGAGTAGGTATCAGTCAACGCCACAACACTTAGACAAAATTCTGTTTATTTAGGTATTGAACTCAACGAACTCTGAGCTTTATTCGACGAACGTCAAGCTCAGTTCGACGAAAGCACAAAATCAGTTCAACGAACTTTAGACTTAGATCGACGAAAGGTAAAACTCAGTTTGATGAACTTCAGGCTCAGTTCGACGAACGTTGAGGTCAATTCAACGAAGCTGAGCTCGATGAAAGCCAAGCAATCCACGTATTTGGACATAGCCAAAATTCTTCTTCAAGGTGTTGATAGCGTCGAGAGCGTCGAGAGAGCTTGCCACACTCAATGCTTTTTTCCTTAGCAATTTTTTTTTTGCCTTGGCGTTGAGAGAGTAAGCTCCACTAACGCCAAACTACTTAACATAATTTCTATTATCGGGCGTTGAGAGAGTAAGCTACACTCAACGCCTTTTGCCTTGGCATTGAGAGAGTAAGCTTCACTAAACGCCAAACTACTTAACAGAATTTTTGTTATCTGGCGTTGAGAGAGTAAGCTACTCTCAATGCCTTTTGCCTTGACGTTGAGTGAGTAAGCACCACTCAACGCCAAACTACTTAACAGAATTTTTCTGTTATCTGGCATTGAGTGAGTAAGCTACACTTAACACCTATGAACTTAGTCAAATTTTTGCTCAACATTTTTGTGGAGTTGACTGGCACAGCAACACTTAACGCTTTGAGCTGTATGGCGTTGAGTGAGTAGACCACACTTAACGCTTGTGGACTTGGCCATATTTTTAGCCAATTTTTCTAGGCTTAGACTAACTCAGCCTGACTCATAGTCATTTGTTGCATGACGTTAAGTGAGTAAACTACACTCAATGTTTTTGTACTTAGCCATCTTTTTTGGTTAACTTTCAGTTAGGCTGAGATAGTCTCAACACTATATGTTATATTGCGTTGAGTGAGTAGACTACACTCAATGCTTTTGTACTTAGGCAAATTTCTACTGGACACCATTGAATCCATACCTCTGGCGTTGAGTGAGCTTGATCAACTCAACGCCTGTGGACTTAGTCGATTTTTGTGTTGTGTCTAGCAACCACTTCTTGTGTGCACATGTCCAATCAATATGAAATGGACTAACCTGCACTCAAGAACTCAAATGCACTTCAAATACAGTTGATGTGTGTGACATTGACCTGTTTGACTTCTCACAAATCAGGGACATTGAGAACAATGGACCCAACAATCTCCCCCTATTTGAAAAAGTCAAAACATCATTTCTGTCTTTGGTCAATGGCACACACAACCTATACAGTATACAAAAAATAAGTATGGAAATTTTGATATGCTATAAGTAAGTGTACCTAATTTACTTACTCCCCCTATTTTGCTGCAAGGTGCTTGTCCTTCCTTGAGTTCCACATTACTTTCTTTCCCTTTGCCATCTCTCCCACTTGCTATGACTCCCCTTACTAGGACCTTCTCTCTTCTCTTCCCCTTTTTGACTTCTGCAGAATATGCAGATGGGGGCTGGTGTTCCCATTGGCTAACCTTCTTTCTTCTATCCAGAGTAGCTTACTCCCTCTCAGTAGAAGCCACTACTAGAAAACAGACTTTTGGCCAGGGGAAATTGCCCTGATAAAAAGTCCAAAAGCGTGGCTAAAGAGGTTTAGCCACGGTCTTGCCACGGGAAAATGTCGTGGCTAAAGTCGGCGTGGCTAAAACTTTTAAGCCACGGATTGACCGTATCAAATAGTATTAGCTATGAGGAAAAACTGTCATGGCAAATAAGCCAACTATTAGCCACGGTATGAAACCCTGGCTAAAAGTGAACTCATCATTTTTAAAAACTATTTGTCATAGTTACAAGCCGTGGCAAATACTAATTTATGTTTTAAAAAAAACACATTCAAAATACTGTAATGCTAGACATGTGCACCCCTCATTGTAATCTCTCTATTTTGAAATGAGGGATCAGCATGAAAAAGGTGATGAATGGGAGATGCAAATTTTAATAAATCCTATGATTTTAATGTGTCTTGTGAGAGGAAGGGAGGCGCACCAATTATATGAAGTTGCTTGAACAAATAAAAATATTCAGTGTGATAATCACTCTATTTTGAAATTGATTCTATAATAAAGCAGAATAACTTTAAAACCATATAATTCAATTAAACTTAAAAATGTTCAAATGTAAATTTCAAATCAGTATTTCAGCCAGCCACTTTTTGAAAAGTACAAGTTTGCTGCCATCATCCTTGCCAACAAGCAAACTTCCCTTGTGACTTCTGGAGTAACTCTTAGATTTCCTGCATCAATCGTAGCGGTAATTGAAAATTAGCACCTCAGAACACTTTACAGAATGAAAACGGTAGGTAGAATTTATGTTACATGTTGGAAGGTCAATCATTTATAGGATAGAAAACATATCCTTCATCTTTGACTTTTAATAATCCTACATTGAAGTATCTACTTTCTTACAAATATTTTATAGCTAGCTAACAACAACTACACTAATAGTCCAAGAAACGTATAATGAAAACATTTTTGATGCAAAAAAAATATGAAAATTATAGCCTGTTAAGGATTTTGTTCAATATATTTTACCATCACGGTCACCACCCATCCATGACGAGAACTGAGTGAGAGGAGCATTGTAAGGTACACGCTCATTAATTCCTATATTTTTCAAAGAAGTGTCAACACGCCGAAAAAACTTTGGGACAACCTTCCATATAGTTTCATGAAAATAACTCATTCCTGCTCACATTTCATCTTGGGGAGTCGGAGTTCTACGGATTTCATCAGTTCTAAAGGCAGCATGTATCTGATGAGAGAAACATAAACGGAAGAAAATTTAGTAAAACATGAATACAGTTGAATACTTGTTACTAGCAACAATTCTCTTTGGATCCATTTCTTTTAGTTTATAAAGCTAAATGACATTTACGCATCCAAATAATTATAACTTCTGGAATCAAAATATGCACCCATTGCTCCAGTTTGACATCCTTAGTGCAATGGATTTTAGTCAATATGTTTGTAAACTAAAAGATTATTAAGGTAATGTTTAAATTATAATCTCTATATGGAAAATTGAAATTAAATTTTGTTTACACATAGAATAAATTAACTAAATATAAACCAACAGAAGTGCATATACAACCAAATTCACTGATATGAAAAGTACCTCTCTCTGAAGAGCTTCATCGAGTTCCTGCTTGTCATCAGGAGTGATATCTTTGGCATACAATTAAGCCAAACAATTCCTTATTCTGTGGGGAAATATGAAAAGAAGAATATACATCAATGGATATCAATACATAAAAATATTGCAAAAATACTATACTTTTAATCACAAGCACACCAAACTTTAAATCGTGTATGTTATGATGATTAACTGATTGGACTCTTATGACAATCAAATTGTTTTTTGAGAAAACCCAATTGGAGTTTATTGCAAATAGCCTCCACACAAAACGCTTCATCTAAAGTCAAACATGACTAATCTATTTAAGCAAACCTGCAATGCTTCTGAACCAAGGACCTTCTTATGGACTAATCTATTTAAGCAAACCTCCAATGTTTGATGGCATAACCCCATCAGATATGAGATAAACAACATCACAAATATGATCTCCGATAATATAGAGAAAAATAAGAGCTAAACAATAGGCTAAAAGAATCACCAATAACTTCTTAAATTAACAAAAATGTAAGGTAAAACAACTCAAGACTATGCTATGATATGTAGAGGTCAAGTGCTCGTCGGTAATGCATACATTGAGATTCGTCTTTGTAACATCATCTGCATTGGCATACGAAATTAGGGCCAAGTTTGATGCCTTTTCTATGATTGGAAAAATCAGATCAGTCTCATAGTTGTTGGGAACCTACAACAATAAACAATAGGAGACCTATGAACAAACGGTAGTAATGTCTCCACGAAAAAAGGGATTGAAGGATTGGTTATCAAAATGTAAACTTCAGTTAAATTATTTCACCGCTATGTAAACCCTAAAAATAATGAACTAGAAAGTAAAACCCAAATCTAAATACAAAGATGAACTGGACAAGTTAGAACTGTGGATACACATGACAAGTAAACCCTAGCTAGAGCAGTCAAAACAGAAAAACGTAAAGGATCAAAGATTCGAGAAATCGAAGAATTTCAGCACAAATCCATATATCAGGCCATCAGAAGAACCATCATATTTTTTTTCTAATCAAAATACAAGACGACAACAACAATTCCATCAAATTCAAGCCATGACAGACAACATATTAGGGGGGAAATGGCTCACTAACTCCTGCATCAGGTAATATTAGAGCATCCACGAGAATAGGGATAGGCCTCTCCGCCGGGACGATAGTTGTAATAGGAGGCGCCGCGGCGAGAGCACGACACGCAGCCTCTCTTCAGCGCTTCGTAGCTGATGTAGCCAAAGGTATGCAGGATTCTGTGGGCTGACTCGGATGCCAAATCGAACTCGTCGTCGCCGACGATGCACTCCCCGATAGTTCCCTGGCACGCCATTTAATCAGTGTGACAATGACCTAAAACCATTAGCAGAATCAAGAGGAAAATAGAATACCTATAGAATACATAACCGACGGAGGTTATGAAGGAAAAAGCAGTTGGAGGCGACGATTGCGAGCTGCGGGCATTTCCCGGTATCGACCATGTTGGTTGGAGGCGATGATTGCGACTTCTTCCCTAGCTTCTATCCAAGGGAGCGACATGGGGAGTGAGGTGTGCGTCGTATGGGGTGGTGGTGGGGGGGGGGGGGGGAGGGGGTTGCGGTTTAGGGTTGAGAGGTACAGGAGGGAGGTGTGAGTTGTTCGGCTATAGCTGTTTTTAATGGAGATTCCAAATGAATCTAGTGGTTCCTATTCAACAAAGCTGAATCAACGGACCTGATTTAGGTCAATAGTCTTTTTTTGGCCATGAATATTATTTTTCATGGCTAATACATCTGTATTAGCCACACTATTTATAACCCTCTTTATAAAATAACTGTTAACCACGTTTTTTTCAATTGTGGCTAAAATCAGTGTATTATCCATGATTTTTAGTCTTTGGCCAAAAAATGTAGCTAATACTCACTTTTCTAGTAGTGAGCATTAGTGAACTAATAATACTGGGGAGTCTGTATGTCCAGCAAGAGGAACAATACCTGCACAAAAAAATAATACAAAAGGGAGTGGCTGAAGCTATGCCAAGTTCAACATACCCAACTAAAATTTGAGGGTATTGAACTTTGCATCATCTAATGGCTTAATGAAGATATCAGCCACTTGCTTGTCTGTGGGGACAAACTCAAGACTGATGTCTTCCTTCTACACATGCTCCATAATAAAATGATATCTTATTTCTATATGCTTAGTCCTGCTATGTGAGACAAGATTCCTAGCAATAGAAATAGCACTTGTAGAATCACAGTAAAGAGGAGTTCTACTTACCTGCAGGTTGTAATCCTGGAGCTGATGTTGGATCCACAGTAGCTGAGCATAACAGCTGCCTGCTGATATATATTATGACTCAGTAGTGGATATAGCCATACTAGTTTGCTTCTTGCTGCACAAAGAAACTAGCCTTCTTCCTAAGAACTGACAGGTTCCAGTAGTGCTTTTCCCGTCTTCTTTGCAACCTACAAAATCTGCATCTGAAAATCATGTTAGATCAAAATCCCTATTTCTAGGGTACCATAGGCCAAGATCTGGTATGCCCTTAAGATACCTCAAGATTCTCTTTGTAGAAGAGTAATGAGATTCTTTAGGGCAGGCCTGATACCCAGCACAGGTACATGTGGCATACATGATGTCCGGCCTACTAGTAGTCAGGTATAGAAGGGAGCCAATTATCCCTCTATACAAAGACTTATCAACATGTTTCCCTACCTCATCTTTTCCTATAGGCATACTTGATCACATGAGAGTTCTCATGGTGGAGGCATTCTCCATCACATACTTTTTGATTAGCTCTCTGGTGAACTTGGATTGAGATATGGACAAGCCATTATCAGTGTGTCTTACTTGGAGTCCCAAGAAGAACTTGAGCTTACCCATGCCGCTCATTTCAAATTTCCCTTGCATAAGTTTAGCGAACTTCCTGCAAAGGGGTTCCTCAATAGATCCAAAGATAATGTCATCGACATATATCTGGACTAGTACAAGCTTGCCCTTTGATTCCCTTAGAAATAGAGTCTTATCTATCTTCCCCTGTGAGAATTTATTCTCAAAGAGGAAGACGGACAAGGTTTCATACCAAGCCCTAGGGGCTTCCTTTAGCCCATATAGAGCTTTCCTAAGCTTATACACAAAATTAGGAGATTTAGGATCTATAAAACCTGGTGGCTGAGCCATATATACTTTATCTTTGAGGTCCCCATTCATGAATGTTGATTTGACATCCATCTTGTAGAATCTGAATCCCTGATGGGCAACAAATGCAAGGAAGATCCTTATGGCTTCCAATCTGCCTACTGGGACAAAGGTCTGGTCAAAGTCTATGCCATCTTCTTGTCTGTAGCTTTTAACCACCAGTCTAGCCTTATTCTTGAAAATAATGTCATCTTGATCCAACTTGTTCATGTAGATCCACTTAGTCCCTATGACATTTTGTCCTTGAGATTTGGGGACTAACTTCTAGACCTTACATCTCTTGAATTGGTTCAGTTCTTCTTACATTGCTCCAATCCAGAACTGGTCCTTGATTGCTTCTTCAAACTTCTTTGGCTCTTCTTGAGACAGGAAGCTTGAGTATTGAGCTATATTCATGCTCCTGCTCCTGGTCTGGACCCCATGATGTGCATCACTAATGATTTGGTGAACTGGATGGTCCCTTAAATGCCTGGTAGCTGGAGTCAATTTAGCTGCAGCTTGCTGATCTTCGGGGTTTTCAGCTAGTTGGTCTTCATTTTCTTCATGTTTTTCTTCCCCTTCTCTTGGAATAGGCAGTCCATCATCATTTTCCTGGACTGTGGGGGTAGCTTCCCTGGTGGTCAGCTTGTCCATCATCTGCTCTGTACCTGCAATACTAGAAGAGGAGGAGATTGACAGCTCATAATTAACCATGTTGGATTCATCAAAAACAACATGCATTAACTCTTATATAACTTGGGTAGTTAAGTTGTAGATTCTATATGCCTTACTATGAGTATTGTACGCAATAAGGAACCATTCATGGGACTTGACAGCAAACTTAGTTAAATGGACTTTTCCATTGTTGAGTGATAGATTGTAAATATTCTTATTTTTATGTACATTAATTAAGTCATTTTCATTTCTTTTTATTATTTTTGTTTAATTTTCTTTAATAAAATGCTCCTTTTATTGTAAATATTTTGCTAAATTAACTTATTTTATTTTTCAGAAAAAATCCAAAAATCTGCCAAAAACAGTAATGTCACGCCTGTGTCCTTACTGGTCACGCCCGTAACAAGGGCGTGACACGTCAAAACCGTGGAAATCAGTAATTTTTGGATGAAATTGATGGACACGCCCGGTCACACGCCCGTGTCGGATGACACGCCCCGTGTCCCGAGCCCGTGTCCATCCCGCTCGACGAAATTCTCTTGACGTTCGTCGACCAACATGACACCCCCGTGTCAGCCAACCCGATACGCCCGTGTCACTTGCTCTCGACATTTTTCCGCTCGACAATTTCAGTCTCGACACAATTCGCTCGACGATCGTCGACCTACCGACACGCCCCCAGTCACGCCCGTGCCCTGGGGCGTGACTCCTCCACCTGGCCTGACAAATCGCCGCCGGCGACTTTCGACGCAAACGACGCCCAGTTCAACCTCCCAACACGCCCACCGTCACGCCCGTGACCTGGGACATGACCGCCGCGTTTTCAGCCGCCAAGTCAAATCTCAAATCAAATCGGACGGCCGCCATTTAAATAGTGTTGACACGCCCCATGACACGCCCGTGTCAGAGGGCGTGTACTTTGAAAATTTTTTCTATAAATTCCTCACTTCTGTATGAGTTCAGGGTTCCACTTTTTGGAACCATTTTGCTTAAGGGGCCGGCTGCTTAGATGATTCCAAATGTTATGTAATGGAATTTTCTCCCTCTCTGTCTTTTATTTTCACTTTGTAATCTCTTTTTATTATTAATGCAAATGTAGTTTTTTTCCCATTACATGGCTTTGGACTTCATCTATGTGCCCACTGTTATGCAATCTTATTTCTTTTTACTTTATTTTAACTTAGTTTTTCGTCTTTTAAAATGCGTGTGTTAGTGTATGAGTATAGTTTTTACTTTGATGTTCTCATTTATTGTTCGCCTAACTATGTTAGACATTGAATTTTTATAGCCTTATTTGCATTCCTATAAACCCATAAAACGATTTCAAAGTAATTTTCATTTTCTGTAACTTAGATTTTCTTGTTTATATTGTAAAACTTTTTCGTTCTTTTCACTTTATTTTCACTTTTTAACAACTTTTACAGAGTTATAGGAATGAATATATAGTCGTTTTAAATTTCCGCGCACTCTCATTTTATTTTAAACTTTTGTCCGTTTAATTTTTCTGTCTTCTTTGTATGCATTTCTACTGCATTCTAGCGATAAAAATGTATTCGTTTTAATTTTTCGAGCACTTGCACTTTGCGTTTATTTGCAAACTTTTTTGCTCCTTTAAATTTTATTTTCACTTTTGATGCATTTCTACCACATTTTAGCGGTAGAAATGTAGTTATTTTAATTTTTCAGCAACTTAGTTTTTCCTATTTTTTGTACGTGTGCGTGCGTGTATGAGTTAGTTTAAATTGTTTTCTTTCAATTCTGTAAAGTATGTGCGTGTGTTGTATTTAATTCCGCCTACTCGTTAAGAGTTAAATGACAGGTATTTATTTATTTCCGCCTACTCATTTGAGTTAAATGACAGGTTTTTGTGTGTATTTTCTTTCTGTAGAGTGTGTGCATTTATTTTCTCCTCCACATTTGAGTAGGACCCGCTTTAATTTTCTTCTACTCGTTTGAGTAGGACTTGTGTGCGTGTGTTTTACTTTCAAGTAGAGTGTGTGAGTGTTAGCATTTATTTCCTCATACTCGCTAGGAGTTAAATGACAGGATTTTATTTACCGCCTACTCATTTGAGTTAAATGACAGGTCTTTATTTATCTATAATAATTTGAGTAGTATTTGTACTAGCATTTATTTACCGCATACTCATTTGATTTAAATGGCAGGTCTGTGTATGTGTTTACTTTTCAGTAGAGTGCGTGCGTGAGTGCATTTATTTTCTCCTACTCGTTTGAGTAGGACTCGCTTTATTTTGTCCCGCCCACTCATTTGAGCCGGGACTTGTAATTTTACTGCTTTCATTTCAGTCCTACTCGTTCGAGTAGGACTTGCAATTTACTGCTTTCCTTTTACTGCTTTCTTTTATCGCTTTCAATTACTGCTTTATTTATCGCTTTCGCCGCAAGCCGTCCCCATTCCGATGAGTGGCTAACTGTTCTTATCCCTCAGTATCGAAGAGCATTAGGACAAATAAAATAACTTTAAATAATAAAAGGTCCTGTTTTTCCAATTAATTAAAATTAACATAAGATTTGCCTAGGGTTTACGACGCGTAGAACCACATAATCGATGTGTGGTCTCTATTTTCGTAGTCCATACGCTAGGTAGCCGAGAGGCCGTACGCATGGACCGATCGCCCCTTGGTAAATGGAGTTCCGTACTAACCCTCAAGAGAGGAGGCGCGCAAACTCTACCGGATTAGGTTCCCCACCCAATAGCGGGGTTCTTAGCGTAATGCGGGCATTACGAGAAATCCTTCGTCGGACGAGAGCATGGTCGAATAGTCTTAATGTTCAGTTGAGCGATATTCCTAGAGATAGGTGACCTCATTTTAGTGGAACCTCCACGGCCAAGTCTTGGCCTTAATTAATTTGAAACTTAGGATCCCTTTTTATTCAAATTTTATTTTAGTTCAATTTTATTCGGTGTGTACAACCCCATATTCGCTGAGCCAGACCAGGAGGCACAATGGTCACAGTTGGGTTAGCCGAAGTGTTCCCGCCCTAAGGAAGTTCTCGCCCGAAGAAGGCGGGAACGATTGCGCCAGATCGTCGAATGGGGAACGGTAGGCCAAGATCGTCGAGCGCGGCCTGCGCGTTAGCGCTTGTGCCCGAACCAAGCTCCTATCTCAAAGAGTTCTCGCCTAGGCCAGGCGAGAACGTTCGCGCCATGCCCAGGGCAGAAGGGTCTTGGCACAGCTCTCGCCGGGTGGGCCCAGGGCCTTGGGTAGAGTGTCCTAATTGCCCTCAGGAGGAATTACTTCAGTGCCCTCAGAAAGACAACGGGATTCGGCTAGTGGCAGACCAGCTAGGGGCATTTCAGTAATCTCAAGGCAGCAAAAACTATAAATAGACCCATAAGGGCACTTTGGAAAGCAAGCGATCATTATCTCTCGAATTCTAGTGCTTTCTGAGGAGCTCCTAGCCCAGCTTTGGCTTTGGAGTGGAAGCTCTCAGAGATCTTCCGGGTGTGAGGTGGGACCTCCCTATTAAGGCTATTGCATCGGTCTTAGGTCCTTTGAATCCAATCGAGGGTCGAGGCTTGAGAGTAGTAGGTTTTGGCTGCACCCTTTTTCTTCGAACTCCAGTTGAGGTCATATTTGGCTTCAATAGTTCTGGTGCGGTGAGCGTGGAAGGCAGCTGATACAAGAAAGCCTTAAGTTTTGTCCCATGGATGGAGGTGAAGGTGAAGGGTCAGGTTCTGGAGGATCCCCCACCCGGGGAGAGGAAGCAACGAAGAGGATGCTGGATGAGTTCAGGAGAGAGGTTTTGCAAACAATTAGTTTGGCCTTCTCGGCGAGAGACGAGTGGGCCACCCCTCAGGTCCCAATTGAAGAGGTCCCGCTCTTAGGCGAGAACGCCCCAGGGCAGCGCCCGGGAAAGGAGGTCCCGGGGGAGGCTGGCGAGAGAGAGATGTGGCGGCGCGGGAGCTATTCCCAGGCTAGATCCAGCGCCCGGGCAAGGAGGCGCTGACGGATCTGGGCGAGAAGGAAGCGGCAGTACGGGAGCTCTTCCCGGGGCACGGTCTCGCGGATCGGGCAAGTCAGCCGAGGTCGCGAGACGTACCCTCTCGCCAGGCAGGAGGCGAGAGCCCATTTAGCGAGCTCATCATCTCGGCTCCGGTACCAGAGGGGTTCCGGGAGCCCGACATGTCCTACTACTCGGGGAAGGATGACCCGGTGCAGCACGTACAGTGGTTTGAAGACGTTGTATCAATAAGGCAGATGACAGATGCCTTCAAGTGCCGGTTGTTTGCCATCACGCTGAAGGAGAAGGCTCGGGACTGGTTCCACCAGTTGCCAACAAGATCGATCTACAGTTTTGAGGATCTGTGGAGAAGTTTCCTGTTGAGGTTATCTACCTCGAAGAAGCGGAAGAAGGAAGCGGAGTGCCTGTTTACAGTGAGGCAGAAGCCAGATGAGACGCTGGGTCACTATGTCGACCGGTTTCAGGAAGAGATCCTCCTGGTCCAGGAGGTTCCAGGGTACGCGCTGATGCTAGCCTTCACCCGGGAGCTGAGACCGAGATTCTTTAGCATGGAGTTGAAGAGGGTGCCTCCCCTCTCCTTTGAGGAGCTCATGGAGAGGGAGGCAAAGGAGATTGACTTCGAGATAGCAAACCCAGCATTCGCCAGGAAGTTGGCCAAGCTAGCGGAGGACGACGTGAAGGAACCAGCAGCAGGAAGACAGAAGGAGCAGAGGGAGCAAAGGGAAGAAAGGAGAAGGGAAGAGCCCCGAAGGTTTGGGTAGCAGCAGGGATGGGGGGCCCGGGAGCCGAACAACCAGCTAGGTTGGAGGCCCCAGGAAGGTCGCCCCCAGGGCCCAGGAGAAGGCGACCAGGGGAGAGATAACCTGCGGGAGCCCCAGAGGTTCGATCGACCGGCGTAGAGGCAGGAGCCAAGGGGTCGTCCCCCACCACCGCAGGAGGCCATGGAAGTGGGAAGAGGAAGAGGAGATGGAAGAGGGGCTCGAGGAGGTGGTAGAAGAGGGAGAGTAGAGGGAAGAAGGGGCGGGGAGGCGTTGCTTTTCTGTGACTTCCATCAGGAGGAAGGTCACGTAATGACCACCTGCCCGGAGTTCTTGGAGTTAAGAAAGGCAAGAGGAGCAGGGAGGCAGGATCCACCGGTAAGGATAGTGGAGGTACAACAGGGCGAGGTGGAAGATATGTGCGAAGATCGGGTAGATGTAGGGACCCGGGGAGGAATCAGGGTGATTCACGGAGGAGTGGGGATTGAGGCAACCCGCAAGAGGAGCCTGCAAACCATGTACTGGAGGGGGGTGGCCTTTACCTCCCAGGTTCCCCCACCAGAAGAAAAGATCACATTCTCATCGGCAGACATGCCGAACTATGAGGATCCATTCTGCGACGCTCTGGTGATCCAGACGGCGGTGGAAAACTATACGGTCTTGAGGATACTGGTAGATAACGGGAGCTCTGTAAATGTCATCTTCAAGAAGGCCTTTGATGAAATGAGGGTTGAAGGGAAGAGGGTCTTGGCATCGGACGGACCTCTGTTCGGGTTTTCTGGAGAGAGAAAAGAGGTAGAAGGGGGAGTAGGGCTACACGTAAGGTTGGAGGGCGTGTCACGGAACTATAGGTTCGTAATCATGGACGCCCCGAGCAGCTATAACGCCATCTTTGGGCGCCACCTCATCAGCGCCTTTCGCTGCGTCCCATCCTCGTTCCATCAATGCCTCAAGTTCAACAATGGGGGGGGGGGGTGCAGGTCAGGGTAAGAGGGGACCCGAAGGTGGTAAGGCAATGTTACGTTACAGCAGTCAACACCATTTCGTGGATGACAGAGGCAGAAGAGTTGGAGATAGAGATGGCGACCCTAGAGGAGGTTATTGAGGAAGAGGAGATGGTCCTAGAGGAGGCAAGAGAGATAGCTGGGGAGGAGGTCGGAGAAAAGAAGACTGAAAAGCTGCAAGAAGATGTGCAGGTGGTCCGGGGGGCCGAGGGGCAGGAGAGCTCGGAAGGGGAGTTGGAAGTAGGAGAGCAAGCAGCAGGAGGAGTTGAGGGGGAGTCCCCGAGGGTCATAGGAGTCGAGCAGCAGCAGGAGGGGCTGGAAGAAGCGATGTAGATCGAGGAGGAGGGAGGAAGAGGAGAGCTGGAGCTGGAAGAAGAGGCAAGGGCTGGTTGGGAGCAGTCGCGGCTGGAGCCGGCCGAAGAAGTGGTGGATATGGAGGTCTTCACCAGCGCAGGGAAAGTTCAAAGGGTACGGGTCTGCGGGGGCTTGAGTCCCGAGGCCCGGGAATAAGTGCGGGCTTGCATTCAGGGCAACGCCGACATCTTCGCCTGGAGCGCGGCGGACATGCCAGGCATCGACGCTTATGTGGCCTGCCATCGCCTGAACTTGGACACCCGCACCCGCCCCATACGCCAGAAAATGAGGACCATCGCAACAAAGCTGGAGGAGCCAATACGCGAGGAGGTAAAGAAGCTCCTGGAGGCGGGCTTCATCTCAGAGATCCAGTATCCGGGCTGGATCTCCAATGTGGTAATGGTAAAGAAGGGAGGGGGAAAATGGAGAATGTGTATTGACTTTTCTTTGTTGAATAAATCATGCCCTAAGGATTGCTACCCCCTGCCTCGAATCGACGCGTTGGTTGATTCAGCCGTCGGTTTTTCTGTCATGAGCTTTTTAGATGCTTTTTCAGGTTATCACCAGATCCGGATGCACCCTCCTGATACTAAAGATATTTCCTTCATCACGAGGGAGGGGTGCTTCAGTTACAAAATGATGCCCTTTGGGTTAAAAAATGCAGGGGCCTCCTATCAGCGCATGATGGATCGAGTCTTCCGGGATCAGAGGGGGAGGAACTTGGAGGTCTACGTCGACGACCTAATGATCAAAAGTAAGTGCATGGTTTCGCACCTACAAGATCTGGAGGAAACATTCGCCACCTTGAGAAGGTTCAAGATGAGGCTGAACCCCTTGAAGTGTGTCTTCGGGGCCAGCCGCGGAAAGTTCCTCGGGCATCTTCTGACTCCGGCGGGGGTGGAGCCCAACCCGGACAAGGTCAAGGCCATTCTGGATTTGGAGTCACCTCGGGACGCCAAGGAGGTCCAGCGCTTGACAGGCAAGCTGGCTGGGCTAAGCAGGTTCCTCTCCAGGGCAGGAGACAAGTGTTCTTCATTCTTTAAGGTGCTGCGGGGGAATCAAAGGTTCGAGTGGACAACCGAGTGTGAAGAGGCCTCCAAGGGCTGAAAAGACAACTCTCTCAGGCTCCTCTGCTTCAGAGCCCAAAGGAAGGAGAAGACCTGACCTTGTACCTCGGAGTAGGAGCGGAGGCGGTGAGCTCCGTCCTAGTGAGGGAAGAAGGAAAGAAGCAGCTGCCCATCTACTACGTCAGCCGGATATTAAAGAAAGCAGAGCTTCTCTACACCATCCTGGAAAAGCTCGTTTACGCCTTGGTCGTCTCAGCAAGTAAACTCCGGCCGTACTTCCAGGCGCATTCGATCAGGGTAGTGACCGACCACCCTCTTCGCAAGATCTTCGAAGGAGTGGAGCACTCGGGGAGACTGACTAAATGGTCCATTGAGCTAAGTGAGTTCGACATCTCCTTTGTCCCACGGCTCTCCATCAAAGCACAGGCAGTGGAGGACTTCCTAGCAGACTACATCGCTGAAGTCAAGGGGGGAGAGCAGCAACCTCGAGAAGCATGGAAGTTGATGGTGGATGGGGCCTCAGGAAGGCACTCCCTCGGGGCAGGGGTGGTATTGACAAGTCCTCAGGGGGTAACCATAGAGCAAACAGTCATTCTACATTTCCCCGTGACCAATAATCAAGAGGAATATGAGGCCGTGATCGCCGTCCTCTACCTGGCAAAGGAGCTGGAGATTCGGGATGTGGAAGTTTCCACTGATTCAAAGGTAGTGGCATCGCAGATCCGGGGAGAGTTTGAAGCTCGGGAACCTACCCTCATCAGATACCTCTCTAAGGTAAGGGCGATCATTAGAGGATTCCGGTCATTCCCAATTCAACACGTCCCAAGGGAAGAAAGCGTAGCCACCGATCGATTGGCCAAGTTCGGACCTCGGGGAGGCGGGGCCTTGACAGAGCTATTTCGACCGGCTATCGAGGAAGGAGAGTTGATGGTGGTAGATCGGCAACCCTCGTGGGTTGATCCATTTGTGACCTTCCTGACCACCGGTGGACTTCCTGAGGGGACCAAAGTCGGGAGAAACTGTTGGGTTCCATCAATGCCCCCGGTGTTGGGAGGTACGGCGTGAGGCGCTATGGCCCACACTATTCGATACAAAAGGGTGTGTCCCCTGGGGCCTAACTGGCCGCCCCGTGGATCCTAAGGTAGCCAGCTCCATAAAGGAGCGGTAGCGCCGTCCTCAAACAGTCCGGGCTTTTGGGCGAGTTGGTTGCGCCTTTCCTATAAGTGGTATCAAAGCGAGGTTACTCAGCAAAAAGGTTAACACCTTGAGTTGAATCCTGCCACTAGTGTCAACAAGGAGACATACATCTACTATGGACGGGCTCAAGTACTCCGGCAAGATCCCAGTGTGCAACAGACTCAACTTTCCTATCTGGAAGGAAAGGATCAGATTCTACATGGAAGCAGTGGATCCTCGACTTTTCATGATCGTGCTGGAGGGACCTTATGTCCCCACTAATGCCTCCACCATTGATCCCACCAAGAAAGTGCCGAAGACACTCTCTGAAATGGACAAGGATGAGATGGTCCTAGTGGGCCTTGACATGAAGGCAAGAAACATCCTGGTCAGCGCAGTTGATGACTCGATGATGCAGAACTTCAACAACTGCAGGACAGCTCAGGAGATCTGGCAGTGCCTGATCATTCTAATGGAAGGCACAGATGAAGTGAGGGATGATCGGAGATCCCTCCTGAACCAGAAGTATGAGGCCTTCAGACAAGGGCCGAAGGAAGAGATCGGGGTCACCTACGAGAACTTCCTAAAGATTGTCAATGCCCTCAAGGGGTACGGAAGAGTGTTCACTAATGGTGAACTCAATGACAAATTCCTTAGGTCCCTTACTAAGGAATGGGACACTAAGATCTGCGCCATCAGAGAATTTGGCAGACTGGCAGAAACTGATCCACAAATTCTGTTTGGGAAGCTGATGTCCTATGAGCTTCAGCTGAACACCAGGAAAGCTGAGGAAGAAGCAGAAAAGGCTGCTGCAAAAGAAAAGACTGTGGCTCTAAAAGCCAGTCACTCCAGAAAAGGCAAGGGCACAGTGTCGTACCGTGCCAGGAAAAAGGATGAGGAGGAAGACTCCGATCCATGCTCCTCCAGCTCTGAACTGTCGGAGGAGGATTTCTCCCTCATCACACGAGAGTTCAAGAAGTTCCTCAAGATGAGGAATCAAAGGAAGAGAGACGGCTCCTCCTCCAGAAATCAGAAGAAAAACTACTCTTCTGACAGGTATGCACCTAAACCTAACAAACATCATTCTTCTGACATTATTTGCTTTGGATGCAATAAGCCAGGACACGTCGTGGCCGACTGCTATCAAAACAAAAGAGAAAAGGGGAATGGTGAGGAGCTCAAATCCTCCAGAGATAAGAAGAAGGAGCGGAGCTACATCGCCAGAAGACCAAAGACACTAAGTGAGTCTGATTCCTCAGACTCCAGTGATGATGAGGAAGCCTACTTCGGGCTGGTGGGTCGCTCCGACTCAGAAGGAGAATGCCCCCCATTTACTGGGAAGGTAAAAACTCACACCCCTCTCTCCGACTCTGACTCTGATCCTGAGTCTCAGGACGATGAACCTGAGGATAGCCTTTCGGCCCGCGAAGCTGAGCTCCTCGAGAAGTATGAGCTTCTGCTCAACACCTTCGAGGAGTGCCGAAAGAGACTGAAGGCTGAGAAAAAGGAAGTAAAATTCCTTAAGGGCGAGTGTGTTTCCCTAAGGGAAGAGGTCACTAGTTTGATCTCTCCGACAGGAACACCTTGACCTGACTTCAAAGCATTCAGAGTCTTTGAAGCACCTTGATCTAAAGCAGGAGGAAGTTGACAAGTTGGAAGAACTACTTGCGGCAGAAAAGAAGATAGTCAAGAGCTTCTCCATGCCAAAAACAGTTCTTCCAGTCGTTGATACCTTCTCTGCTCAGGCCAAAGGAGCTGGCTTGGGGCATGTAGGGGTATCTGGTTCCTCTTCCAGGAGAAACAGGAACCAGAGGAAGAATAAGGCCGCCAAGAAGGCCTCTGCTGATGAAAAGGGAAAGGCTCCTCTTAGTCCTGTTGCGTTTAAGAAGCCCAGCTTTACTTGCAGCCAACATGACTTTGAGTCAACTTTTGGGCATCATTTCCGGCCCTCGGTTGCAAAGCCAAAGAGCCGGTATGACGGTTGGAACTTTCCCCGGAACTTCGGTGAGAGTGCCTTCAAGGCACCTTATGAGGAAATCCACATGGAAAATTATGGTCCGTTCTCTAGCGGCCATAATGGAAAGCAGGCATCAAAAGTCAAGCCTGTTATACAGAAGGTGACAAAGTCATGTGACTGCCGTCACCATGAGGCCTCCACCTCCAGATCCAAGGCCCCAGTTGTACCCGCTGTTCCCAGGGTAAGGCAGGAGCCTCGGAAGAGATACAACAGGTTCGACTGTTGGTGTTGTGGCAAAGTCGGTCACTTTGCCGTGGATTGTTGGTTTAATCCAAGGTACTACGAGACTCCCCATGTTAGCAAAGCGAGGCCGACCACTCGTAGGGTTAACCTTCCGAGCTGGAGTGTGCTAACCAGGAATCTAGGACCCAAGTTCGATTGGGTTCCTAAGGCAAATTAATTTTGTTTTGCAGGAATGTCCAAAGGCCACCAAAACACCGATCTGGTATTTGGACAGTGGATGCTCCCGGCATATGACTGGGACAAGAAGCTTGCTGCGTGATTACACTCAAGACGAGAATGGACCCAAAGTCATCTTCGGAGGGTCAGATCGAGGAGTCACCAGGGGTTACGGTATGATTTCCAACGGTATAACCTCCATCACCGACGTGGCTTATGTTGAAGGGTTAAACCATAACCTGATCAGCGTAAGTCAGTTATGTGACAAAGGTTATGACGTTAAGTTCTGCAAGGATAAATGTCTGATAATTTCACGTACCTCTTCTGAGACGGTATTATCAGGCATTAGGAGCAGAAATATCTTTTGCTTAGATTTTCTCAGTGTAGATTCATCTACCCCCGTATGCCTTGTGGCAACCGGCAGTACATCTCTTTGTGAACAATGGCACAAGAGATTGTCACATATTAATTACAAGACAATTAGTATGCTATTTTCTAAGAACTTAGTAAGAGATGCTCCCAGTATCAAGTGCATCAAAGATAGCCCCTGTCCTGCATGCCAGATGGGCAAACAGACTCGGGCTACCTTTAAGAGTATTGCAGACAAAGACTCTTCCCGATGTCTTTACCTGTTACACATGGACTTGTTTGGTCCAATGCAAGTTCATAGCTTGGGAGGCAAGTCATATACGCTAGTGATAGTTGATGATCACTCTCGGTTTACATGGGTGTTCTTTTTGAAACGAAAGTCAGATACTTTTGACATCTTCACTAATTTTGTCAAGCAGGTTCAGAACGAATTTAACTGCTCCGTGGTCAAAATCAGAAGTGACCATGGAACAGAATTCGAATCTGGTGCTATGACAGAATTCTGTGAAGAACAAGGTATCTTTCATGAGTTTTCCTCCCCACGCACTCCTTAGCAAAATGGGGTTGTGGAGAGGAGAAATAGAACTCTCATTGAAGCCTGCACGACAATGTTGAAAGATGCTTCTCTCCCGGAATACTTCTGGGCGGAGGCTGTCAATTCAACTTGTCATGCACAAAACCGAGCATTGATCAACAAGCATCATCGTAAGACGCCCTACGAGCTACTGAAAGGCAGGAAACCAACCATGTCCTACTTAAGGATTTTTGGTTGCAGATGCTATGCACTAATTAATGGGAAGTACCCGCGTACTAAATTCGGTGAAAAATGCTTCGAAGGCATATTCATGGGCTATAGTTCCCATAGTCGGGCATATAGGATCTTCAATAAGAAAACCCTAGTGGTAGAAGAATCAATAAATGTTGTATTTGATGAAGGAAGTTTGCTTCACAGCAACTCTTCCAGTGGTATTCTTGAAGATGCAGGTGCACAATTGAAACAGCTGTGTCTGGATGAGCCTGCTAAAGATGACACTCCTAAGTACGTCAAAGTATCCACCTCCACGTCATCTGAAAATGTTGAAGATCAAGATGAAACAAATCTCTTGGAAGAAAGAGAAGCCCAAGATGCAGTCGAAGCACCAGACGCCAGACTTCTAGAGCTCCGGCACGTGAGGGATCATCCTAGAGATCAGATCATCGGGGATCCTCGTGTCGGCGTCAGAACTCGAAGAGGTACAATTAACGAAGTATTGCATCTTAGCTTCCTGTCACAGGTAGAGCCAAAGAAGTTCGACGAGGCGAACAAGGATGCGGCATGGATTCTGGCCATGCAAGAGGAACTACATCAATTCGAACGATGCAATGTTTGGACGCTGGTCCCCAGACCATACAAGCAGAATGTGATCAGCACAAAGTGGATCTTTAGAAACAAGCTGGATGAACATGGTGTCATCGTAAAGAACAAAGCCAGGCTGGTGTCTCAAGGTTACAGACAGGAGGAAGGGATTGACTTCGACCAAACCTTCGCACCAGTAGCAAGGCTTGAGGCAATCAGGCTGTTCCTGGCGTATGCTTCACACAAAGGATTCACAGTCTATCAAATGGATGTGAAATCGGCATTCCTGAACGGAGGCCTGAAAGAGGAAGTATACGTCGCTCAACCCCCAGGTTTTGTCGATCCTACTTATCCCAATCATGTTTATTTTCTTAATAAGGCCTTATATGGGTTGAAACATGCTCCACGAGCTTGGTATGAGACTTTATCTAGTTTTCTTCTTGAGAACAAGTTCTCCAGAGGTAAAATAGATAAAACATTGTTTCTCAGGGAAGTCAAAGGTAAGATTTTGCTGGTACAAATCTATGTCGATGACATAATATTCGGATCAACGGACAACAATCTTTGCAAAAAGTTTTCTAAACTCATGCAAGGAAAGTTTGAAATGAGCAGTATGGGAGAGCTCAAGTATTTCTTAGGACTTCAAGTGAAACAGTCTGAGGATGGAATCTTCATCTCTCAGACGAAGTTCACAAATGAACTCCTTAAGAAGTTCGGTATGGAGAGTGCAACCTCTATAAGGACTCCAATGGGATCCACCATGTCTCCGAACAAGGATGAGAAAGGTAAACCTTTCGATGAAACCAAATACAGAAGCATCATTGGATCCCTGCTCTACCTTACTGCCAGTAGACCGGATATTATGTTCTCCACATGTGTCTGTGCCAGATATCAGGTGAACACTAAGGAATCTCACTATGTCGCTGCAAAGCGAATTCTAAGATACCTTAAAGGTACTCCTAATCTTGGCTTGTGGTACCCGAGAACCAATGATGTCGAGCTAATAGGCTTTTCAGATGCTGATTTTGCAGGAAGTAGGGATGACAGGAAAAGCACTTCCGGGACGTGTCAATTCCTCGGAAGAAGACTTATCTCATGGAACAGCAAGAAGCAGAACTGTGTGGCTACCTCCACAGCGGAATCTGAGTACATCTCAGCAGGCAGCTGTTGCGCACAACTCCTTTGGATCAGAAACCAGTTGGCCGACTACAACCTTCAGTTCAAGGAAGTTCCAATGTACTGCGACTCCTACAGTGCAATTGCCATTGCCAACAATCCTGTCTCGCACAGCAGAACGAAGCATATTGAACTGCGCTACCACTTCATTCGGGAGTACGTGGAAAACAAGGACATCTCTCTCTGTTATGTCCCCACGGACAAGCAGATTGCTGATATATTCACAAAGCCCTTAGACGAGGCTAAGTTCAATCTTTTCAAGACTGAATTGGGGATGCTCAATTATGAAGAATGAAGACTACAGAAGCTCCCGACTCGTGCATGATCTGAGGGGGAGCAGGGAACTCCAGCGTGAGTACAGCTGCAAGAACTGAGGGGGAGCTAAGGGCCAAACGTTACAGACCCCGATTTGCCGAAGCCGAAAAGGGGGAGATTACCCTCTCGGGGTCAAGGCTAAGGTGGCTCCAGCTTGCTCCCAAGAAATCGGTATTGGTAAGGAATGACTCCACTCAATGTTAAGTTTATGGCTTTCATTCCCATTTGCTCTATTCACCTTAGCTTGTAGGGTTTAGGCTTCTTCAAATAGGGGGAGATTGTTGGGTATTGTATCCACAATGTACCTGATTTGAAGAAGCCCCTGGACAAGCTAAGGTCAATAGACTATGTATTTGATAAACTCTTTCAAGTTGTGCTTGCAGTTCCTCCACACTAAGTGCACACCAATGTCAGGGTGCAGTAGGTCAATATACACGGGTCTGCACGACGTAATCCCTCGTTGAGCAGATCAGTGTGTTGGCCTACGTGTACTCTCTCTATTGGAGTGCACTTACTTTCAAGTACAGGGCCGCTCATGTGCAAGAGAAGACAAGGAGCATGGATGGATCAAGGAGCAGCTCCTGGGTGAAAGACGAAAATTCGTCCAAGGCAAATTCGACGAGAATCACCAAGTGATTCTCGCCGAATCGACGAGAATCATTAGTGATTCTCGCCGACTCCTTCTGGCTACCTCAAAACGGTGCCAAGTAAGATTCGGCGAGAATCACTAGTGATTCTCGCCGAACCAGTGGCCTAGCAGCTCTTGTATTCAAAGTGAAATTCGTTGAGAATCAATAAGTGATTCGGCGAGAATCACTAACGATTCTCGACGAATCGTCGAGAATCACTTGGTGATTCTCGCCGATTCGTCGAGAATCGCCTGCGATTCTCGCCGATTTTTCCTTGGCATTTTCTCTGGAATTTCCTGAACCGGATTCTGCCGCTGTTAAATTCCTGGACCGGGATTTGAGGATTTCTATTGTGGGTCCCACAAACGGTCATATTGGAAAACTTCTACAGTATTTATATACAGGTATTTTGAACGGAATACCTACACAGAAAGAAGCCGAGCTAGCGGAAACCCTAATATCGCGAAATCTCTCCGCCGCCTCCGTCGCCGCTCGCGCAAGTCCGTCGCCGCTGCTGATCGTTCTTCTTCCCGATCTCCGGCGACAGAAGCCTAGCAAAGCTAGAGTCTCACGTGTCTTTCCAGAGATCTCTTGTCTCTCGATTCGTTGACCTGGAAAAACTCCCCCGTCCGAATCGATCGAGACGACCGATCCTAGAGTGACCGTTGGTAGACCTAATTTGCTTCGCAACGAAGTTTGGATCTCAAAGTTCTGCAGCAGTGCTTCTTCGTTGCCGCCTATTCCGAACCAAGCCGCCGCTCGGATTGCCGCCGCCGGTTCCGGGAGATCCTCTCCAAGAGAGACTAAGGTCGTAGACTCTTCATCGACTTCAAGAACACGTCGTCGAACAAAGAGGAACACCGTCGTCTCCAAAAGAAGTTTGTATCACGTGTACACTCTATATTTAATTTCGTTGTAGAGGAACTTTTGTTCCGTGTTGTAAGGGTTGGGTGCAACCCGTTTTGTGGGAGTGTTGACTCTCACGTGTGGAAGGGCTCCTTCCGTTAGTGCAGGGATTGGATTTCAATCCCGTTGGAGAAGTGACCGAGTCGTCCCTTGTTGGGGAGATAGGTCAAAGGGGGAAAGTGGATGTACCCAAGTCGGGGAACCACTATAAATTTCCTGTGTTTTCTGTGTGATGTGCTCTTTATTTGTATTGTGCAGGTACTCTCGTAAATTCCGCAAAAGCACTACTCGTCACCTATTCCCCCCCCATAGGTGCACATAGTTGACACTAGGTGGACTTTCATAAGGGTTCGTGAGCCACGCTTCCGGCTGGCAGTTTGCAGCGGGTTCTTGCTGATCCATCGCTAAGGAAGGTTATCTTAGGAAGGCCAAGGGCCTCGGCAGAAGCACACGCAGAAAACATTCGACCACGACAGTTACATCGAACGCATTCACAATAACAGGACAAGATATTCACAAGAAAAACATTTGCATTAAAAATATTATATACAAGTACAAACTGATAGCGTCTCGCGCTTTACATAGAGGAGAAAGGAGAAGCGAGAAGGGTGCCCTCAAGGAGACAAATTGTACCCCTCAGAACTCCCGCTTGAGCTCCCGCTGGAGCTTTCGCCGGTGCTCTGCCCGGAGGTCTCGCCACCCGCTGCAGGGGACTTCGGGACATCCGAGGGAGGGGTATCAGGGGCGCCCGGGGGATTCGGGATGGGCTCAAAAAGCCATGGGACTAGCTGCTGAGCAGTGATGTCTTTGCCCCTCCCGTCCCAGCAGTTGATGTCTCGCAGCGTATCCAGCGTCAACTTTAATGTAGCTTGCACGTTCCCCTGGCGTAGCTTGTCGATATCATAAACCGAGTAATACCGGCTCTTCAGTCTCTCATCCAACGGAGGGGCCGCACTCACCTCGAGACGCGCAATCTGCTCCCGCAAGAGAACGTTGTCATATCTGGCTTGGGACAGCTCCTCGCGAAGCGTAGCTTGGGCGGAGTCCTGAACAGCGAAAGGTTAGCATAAAAAGGAGCTAAGGTGGCGAGAGCAAGCAATTATTAAAGATCTCGCTCACCCCTTCCGCTTGGCGCGAGGATAACAGTTGCTGGGCCTCGGCCAGCTCCTTGGCCAAAGTAGCCGCCTGAGCCACCGCATCGTCCCTGGCCTTGAACATTTCCTGAAAGTTGCGGTCTATCGTGATGCTCTGCCGGGCACACATGTGCGCAAGCTCCAGCCCACGCATCAGGGCGCGAGTGGAGTCGTAGGCCAGCAGCCGGGTCGACATCCTGTCGTAGACGCTGGCATCCTCCCGACTGTAGAGGCAATTGCCTAGGGTGAAAGCTTCGCTGGTGACCTCGTCTCGCTCTGCCCAGCTTGGCAAGAGGGACGAGATCGAGACCTTGTTGGCGTCAGGATCCCACTGCAGCAGCGGCTTGTTTTCCGCATCCAGGCACCTCATGCCGAGACCAAAGTTGCGATGGCCCCGAGGCACCTCTTCAGACAGGGGCTGGCCGGAGGTCCCGGCGGTGGCACCCTCCCTCTCTGCAGCACCAGGGGCCTGAGGGTTCTCGATAGGAGTCTCGGGGCCACCCCTGGTGGCCGTAATCTTTCTTACTGCCTGCAAGACCTCCTCAAAGGAGCGGCCTGCAGGGAGAGGTTGGACGGGCGGCACCACGACAGCCTTGCCCTTCTCGGTGTCAGTCGTCTTGGGTCTCTTGATTGGTTGAGGCGCAGGGACGCCGGTTTTCCGCTTCGCAACTCCGGAGGAAGAAGGTGGGGGCGGCTCTTTACGGCAGGCATGTGCAGCGGCCTTTGCGAGAGCCAGTGGGCCTTTGGGTGGTTGGCTCCCGGCTGCGCGAGCCTCATCGAAGGGCTGGCGAACGGGGATCTCACGCTCTCCTGCGAAAACGGTAATAGTAAGTTCAAACCTTGAAGAAGGCTAGGAAGAGAGATAAAGGCGAGTCTTTACCTTCTCTTGGAAGCACAGGAAGGAGAGAATCAACGTCTCGCCGAAGGTAGAGGACGTCGAAGTCCTTGGTTCCGAAGAACTCAAGGAGGGTGCTCTCGCGCGAGCCCAAGGAGGGGGGCTTGTAGGCGACATCCTCGTTTTGGATGGGGGCGAGAGGTATGTTCCCGAAGTCACCGGAAACGTAGATGAACCTCTCGCCCCAGTGATGGTGTTTGTTGGCGAGTCCGATTGTCTTGAGCAGTTTACCTGAGAAGAAAACCACGCCTCCTTTTGCGCGGAAAGTAAATAGTTTGCGGAAGATCGGCAAGCTGAACTCGATCCTCTCGGACCGCATGTAGCATATGAATGCCACGAGAATAGCAACCGAATTTGGGTTCAGCTGCGCGGGAACCACACCGTAATACCGGAGGGCCTGCCGCATCTCAGGCCACAGCGGGAGGCGGAAGCCCACCTCGAAGTGTTCAATGGGAATGGCGAGCTCCCCCTCCCCTGCAGTGTTTACCTTGTCGTGATTGCCCGGGTTCCGCGCGGTGAAGCCGGCGGGAACGTGTTGAGTCTTGATCAGGTTGAACTCATCCATGGTGAGGGTGCAGGAAGGGAAAAGATGCTTTTGAAAAGCTTCCGCGCAATTGGATCGTCCTTCACCTCCGCCCGACATCGTGATGGAGGGTTTGAAGGCGAGAGCTTCAAGAAGAAGGCGAGAGCGATAGCGGCACGAGAACGGTGGGAGAAGGCGGAGACGGGCGAGAACTCTGGAAAGGCCGCGAAAGCAACAGAAGAGGAGAGAGACTGGAATCAGAGAAATGAATGTGGTAGGTGAGCTTCCCTATTTATAGAAAACAGTGACAATGATGGCAGTTTTCAGAAAGTCGGCGGGGGTACAGCCGACGCGTCCTAGGTCAGCGACGCTTCGTTTTTCCCGCCCGAGTCTGACAGTGACTGATTGACTAAGTGACTAGCGAAAACGTGGCGAGATGACATGCGAAAAGCAAGATCGGCGGAAGCAAGATAACTCTCGTCAACCCAGAGCCCGAAAAAATAACATGCATACGCAGACAATAATAGAAAGTAATAAATACTGAGTTATTACTCTCGCTGAGCTAAAACCGGATAAAAAATAAATGATAAGCGCAGAGTTATTAGTTACAGTTCTAAGCAAGTAAATGAAGGTACATCCGAGAAGAGAAGGCCTGGGGAAGAGGAGGGTAGGTCTCGCGCTTCAGTAGGGCTCCCAGTGCCATTTCCCTTGCTCCCACCGCCATTTTCCTCGGTCCCGCAGCTTGGTCCGGGGTGGCGCCTGCGGGTTGAAGTAGGACGACAGAACGCTGCATCTCAGGTCAACCCGGCGGGACAGATCCCGGATTCGCTCGATGCACCTCTCGGGTGAGGTTCCGGCGGTAGCTCCCCCCGGCCGGTCCATCTCGCCGATAAGGTAATCCCGCTCCAGGGTCTCTAGCCTCTTCTCCACTGACTGGCGGAACTCTTTTGCCGCAAGATCGCGGACCCGTTCTCGCTGGATGAGCTTCGACAGGACGGCGGTGACCTTCTTCCCCCGCCTTTTCGCGCTCCCGACACCAGTCAGGATCTCCTCCATCTCGTCAGACGAAGGGAAGGGAGAGCTCTCTCCATCTTCTCCCTCTTCTTCTTCTTCTTCTTCTTCCTCTACCTCAGCTCCAAGCCGCACGCCCATGTCCCCTGTCAAAAGAGTCCCTATTTTAGCGAGAGCTAAAAGATAGCTGTGATAAAGTTTCCATATACCTTCGGCGTGATGAGGCCCCCGGGTTGACGGCAGGCGAGAAGGCCCAGCTCCCCCCTCAGCTCCAAAGAGGAGGTGGATTGGATTTCCTTTTCCGGGGGGGGGGGGGGGTAAACTTTGCGAATGGTGATCCCGGCTTGGTCAGGAGCGGGGGAGCAGGTCTCCTCTCCCGCAGGAGGGCTGGCGTCTAGCAAAGGCACGGAGGACTCGGCGGCATTTCCTCCCGCCGGTAGGAAGGAATCGACCGCAGGGGAAGGCTGATTCACAGCTCTCGCCCCGCTCTCCCGTGTGGCGAGATCTGGCAGTGCGGAAGCTGGCGCTGCGAGAAATCAGTTCAGCATTCAAAAATTTAAGTTGAGGATGAGAGGGGAACTGTTACCTGCGGTGTTCGGGTCAGGTGGAGGGGCCACCTCTGGAACCCGCGGTTGGTCCTCATGCTGGCTAGAGGTCGGGTCCAAGGGTTCTCACAGGGATGCGACAGCATCGGGAACCTTCTCCTGCGAGAGATATCGCGTCAACTACTGAGCAGCTGGAGCTTTCAATAATTAGCAAGTCGAGCATACCTTCCGCGGCGAGGGGCCGTCCGCGCGGCTAGGGGTTGGGGTAGGCGGGCTCCTGTTCTCGTGGGGCAGATCCCGCTGAACCACCTTCGCCCTCTTCTTCTTCTTCTTGGGCAGAGAAGGCTCAGCGACCGACGATTGTCTCGCTAGCCATGGGGTAACCAGGGCGCTGTTAGCCCGGGCTTGCGCCTGTGCCGCTTTAATACGGTCCTGCAGATCCTGCGGAAGCGGTTTGTCGGCATGCTTGGAAGGCATCGTGAGAGGAGGCGAGAACTCAGGGGGAGAATGACAACTCGAGGGAAGTATTATGGCCGTCTATCGGCACACAAATTTATAGACACCGTACGGCCCACAGAAAGATTCCCTGATGTTGACACGTGCTCAGCGAATATTTTTGGGTTGGACATGTCTTTTCAAGCACGGTGCTAGCTCCAAAAGAGCGGGGATATTATACAACCCCATATTCGCTGAGCCAGACCAGGAGGCATAATGGTCACAGTTGGGTTAGCCGAAATGTTCCCGCCCTAAGGAAGATCTTGCCCGAAGAAGGCGGGAACGATTGCGCCAGATCGTCGAACGGGGAACGGTAGGCCAAGATCGTCGAGTGCGGCCTGCGCGGGAGCGCTTGCGCTCGAACCAAGCTCCTATCTCAAAGAGTTCTCGCCTAGGCCAGGCGAGAACGTTCGCGCCATGCCCAGGGCAGAAGGGTCTCAGCACAGCTCTCGCCGGGTGGGCCCAAGGCCTTGGGTAGAGTGTCCTAATTGCCCTCAGGAGGAATTACTTCAGTGCCCTTAGAAAGACAGCGGGATTCGTCTAGTGTAAGACCAACTAGGGGCATTTTAGTAATCTCAAGGCAGCAAAAACTATAAATAGACCCATAAGGGCTCTTTGGAAAGCAAACGATCATTATCTCTCGAATTCCAGTGCTTTCTGAGGAGCTCCTAGCCCAGCTTTGGCTTTGGAGGGGAAGCTCTCAGAGATCTTCCGGGTGTGAGGTGGGACCTCCCTGTTGAGGCTATTGGGTCGGTCTTAGGTCCTTTGAATCCAGTCGAGGGTCGAGGCTTGAGAGTAGTAGGTTTTGGCTGCACCCTTTTTCTTCGAACTCCAGTTGAGGTCATATTTGGCTTCAAGCCCTCGAGTTAAGCTCTTCATCGGCTCCACCTTTTTAAAGCTCTTTATTTTCTGTCTTTTTTTCCTTTATATATATAAATCTACCCGACATGTAATTATCGGTAAAATAATAGGTCCCTTCTGGGAAGAGTAGAAATAATCGAACCGACCCCGAGAACAATACTATCTCGATATTCCACACCAGAATATCCTATACTACACGTGATAGGTACACTTGTCTGCTTTTGTTAAAAATCGATTTCATTGTTTTATATCCAAATAATAAATCCGCGCGCCCCATTTTCTAAATAAAAATCATATCCTCCTTTTTCCTTAAATAAAACCGCCTGGGGCGCCGCGTGCTCGTAATAATTTTTGGAGTTTTAACACGCATCAAATTTTTTGCGCCGTTGCCGGTGAAATTTCGTGTCGTTATTTTAAACTCTGGAGATCTATTAATTTTACCTATTTTATATATATAACAAAAATTAAAAAATGACCACCAAAAATACTAATACTAATAATAATAATGATAATAATAATAATAATAACAAATACCTTAAAATACAACATGAAAAACTTAAAAAACTTACGAAAAAACAAAGAGTTTATATATATACTTATAATTTCATATATATTTACCTTTAAAAAAACAAAAAAAACATACAAAATTCTTATCATATTATTATCAAACAAAAAAAAATAAAAAACATTCTAAAAACTTAAAATCCTAAAATCCTAAAATTAAACTCATAAAAAAAAACGAACACACAAAAAAAACCTTAAAACTAAAAACTCTAAAAATCTAAAAAATTACTAAAACTTAACAAAAAAAACAAAAACTAACTAAAAGAGCAAAAAAAACTAAAAACCAAAAACAAAGTTTTTCAAAAAAAAAATACTAAACATTGCAAATAAAAAAATTTCTATTTTTATGTCCATTTTATTTTCACTTCGGCGCGCTTCACACTGTTGTGCACGCTAGGGGTCCGCATTTCTGTAGCGCTCTTGTAGCTAAGACGTTAGTTTCGAGTCACACTCACTTGCCCCCTACCGCCCACAACATTTTCGCCGAGTTTATCGTTTTTGTTGTTCTCTTTTTTGCTATTTCTTTTTAATAATGCAGGGTTTCATATGAGCCTCCTCGAACTCGTCTAAGTGAAGCTTCTACCCTCTCTTTTAATTTTTGTGCATATTTTATTTTGTAAATTATTCGTTCCGCATACTTAGATAGAAATATTGTGGATAATGTTGGATTTAAGTATGAGGGTGTTTTCTTATTTTTTTATTTCTGCACTTTTATATTCTGCAATAATAACAAAAATCATCAAAAATACAAAACAATTGCAAAAATTAAAACTTCTAAAATTTTTTGATTTTTTTTTTCTTATTTTTATAATCAAAAACCTAAAAAAAATCCATAAAAAACATATTTATTTCTTTTACTTTGTAAATATTTTTGTATAAATATAAATCTTTCTAACAAGCTCGCTTTTTAGCAAGCTCGCGACGTTCGACTCATCGAACCAACCACCTAAATAAGAGTCTGTTCGCGGGACAATAACTAAAAAGTCAAAAAAATTTACTTTGTAAAATTTTTGTAAATAATTTGATTAAAAAAAACTAAAAAATCAAAAAAAAATTGAAAATCCAAAAATCCTAAAAAGATGATAAACAAAAAATTCAAAAAGATGATAAATAAAAAATCCAAAAAATGATAAAAACCCCAAAAAATTCAAAAAAAATGATAAAAACTCTAAATTTCAAAAAAAAAATATTTTGTTAATTATGTAACGAATAAATCAATTATCTCATTCTTAACCCTTTTCGCTCTCCAAAAATTTAGTTGTGAGTTAATCTATAAGCGAATTTTTTTCATTCTTTGCTTACTAATCGTTTATTAATTGGAGATCGATAGATTTAGAAATCTGGGGTTAAGTTTTCAAAATTTTTTGTATGCTTTTTTTATTTAGATAGAGACCTGTTTTCAGAATTACTTCTACTTATATAAATAGTTGCACATTTCTTTTGTTAGAAATAACGATCTTAGATTTCAATTATGTTAACTCCAAGCTTTTTTTCGACATATAGGAACGTTTAATTTATAAAGGTTACTCTCAAAAAGTTTTTATTACACATAGTTTATTTTTGAACAAAAACCTTTCACCTTTTTTTCATGTCATACTTGACATGATTTCGATCCTTAAAAGATCCTATGTCAATGGAAATAAGATTTCGTTCTGTAAACATAGACATCCAATATTTAAAAAAATTATATGTCATGGAGTAAGAGGATAAAATTCATTACTCCTATACATACATATACATTGGATTATTTTGAAAATGTTAACAAAATTATGTTATGGAAAATAAGATTTCATTTTCCTAACATCCATATTCAAAAAAAATTTAAGAGGTTCAAGCGAAAAAATATACCCTCACCTCTAATTCCAAACCTTCTTCATATACCACGATATCCTACTCCGCCAATTTCAAAAAGAATCTAGATTTAACTTTAAAATCTTTTTGACAGCATAATTTGTAAATTAAATTATTTCCTGTAATTCTTACAAGCTTAATTTTTCATAATCCAATCTATTTTTGTTAACCTAAAAAATAAAAGTTTTTGCTATCTATTTGATCATATCATAAGTTTTTAACTGAAACTCTTACTTTATTCAATTTTTTGACATAATTTAGGATTTAACTCTAAAACCACAGATATTTATTTAGATCTTTCTTTCAATTAAGTCAAGCGGTAACTAAACTTAGGATTTCTTTAATTCATTATAAGTTCATCTCCAACTTTTGCTCTGGAATAGCAAAAGCTTAAGTATGAGGGTATTTTATAGATTGTAAATATACTTATTTTTATGTACATTAATTAAGTCGTTTTCATTTTTTTTGTTATTTTTGTTTAATTTTCTTTAATAAAATACTCCTTTTATTGTAAATATTTTGCTAAACTAACTTATT
Organism: Platanthera guangdongensis; assembly: GCA_039583875.1. Lineage (NCBI taxonomy): Eukaryota > Viridiplantae > Streptophyta > Magnoliopsida > Asparagales > Orchidaceae > Platanthera > Platanthera guangdongensis. The sequence continues at coordinate 160,124,809 of CM077148.1, forward strand.
TTATTTTTCAGAAAAAATCCAAAAAACTGCCAAAAATAGTAATGTCAGGCCCGTGTCCTTACTGGTCACACCCGTGACAAGGGCGTGATACGTCAAAATCGTGGAAATCAGTAATTTTTGGATGAAATTGATGGACACGCCCGGCCACACGCCCGTATCGGATGACACGCCCAGTGTCCCGAGCCCGTGTCCATCCCGCTCGACGAAATTCTCTCTACGTTCGTCGACCAACATGACACGCATGTGTCAGCCAACCCGTGTAACACCTCCCATATAATGACCGTATAATATGGGTCCGAATGGGGCCCCACAACATACAGACGTCACAGCTTCAGTATTATAAGATGATATAACTACACGATCTCAAAACTCATAACCACAACACAGCGGAAAAAAGCAAACAGACTAGAAGTTATCCACAACATATAGGAGTATCGAAGTGGCCTTAAGGCCTTATAACAAAAGTTAGTCCAAAGCTCAAATAATAACACCAGTCATAAATGTGCATAAGCACTCCTATACTACCTCGGCATGTAAGCCGGAAAACATGAGCATCAAGCATACAATGTCATAAAAGTAGAGCTACAGCAAAACGACGACACTTCATGAGGCTTAGGCCCTTTTGGCCGGTAAGCTAGCTCCTGCTTGCGATCCTTGCCCTGTAAAAAATTTGATCGTAACGTTGGTCAGCAAAGGCTGACCTCAAACTGTATAACAAACACATCTCCTCCCGGCCGCCCCTAACGGACCCTGGGGAACCCCTCCAACCTGCAAGTCAGCACTTCATATACAATATATATTTAAGCAAGTAATGCACTAAGAACATTCTTGGATGTCTCAAACAACATACACGTTCTCTATTGTTGAGCATATAATGAAAGGGTCTACTTATGCAGCATGTATGCAAAAACCTGAGCTTCATCCAAGGTACCCTATCGCGTATGCATCTAACACATCATCACATCATATGGGTACTCATCATTTCCCCATTGGCATAAAGCCGCAAACAAAGGGGGTTACCAACATTCCCCCAACGGCATACAAGCCGTGATGTAGCCCTTGAACAGACTTTTATGTGGGTGGTTGGTTCGATGAGTCGATCGTCGCGGGCTTGCTTAGGTAGGAAAGTGCACCTATCGCAAGTAATACAGAATGTTCGGGGGAATATCCATATCGTAAATTTCTCAAGAACAGGTTGATTATCCCTACTGCTCCGAAAGCACTATTATTTTACTGAAATAGTAAGTTGTTGATTTTAACTAAAATAGGATGAAAATAGATTAATATTAAAGATGATGAAGAGATAACACTCAGTATCGAATTACGTTAGGATTTAAAAATAGATTTAAATAACTAGAGATCTACAGTTTCAATTTAATTAAAGCGTAAACTTGGCCGTGGAGGTTCCAAAAGTATGAGCTCACCTATCTCTAGGAATATCGCTCACCTGGACATTAAGACTATTCGACCGGGCTCTCGTCCGACGAAAGATTCCTCTTAATGCCTGTAGTACGCTAAGAACCCCGCTATTGGGTGGGGAACCCAATCCGGTAGAGTTATCGTGCCTCCTCTATCGAGGGTTAGTGCAGAACTCTCTTTACCCAGGGGTGATCAGTCCATACACACGGCCTCTCGGCTAGCTAGCGTATGGATAACAGAAATAAATCTCACACATCGATATGTGATTCTACGAGTCGCTAACCCGCGGTAAACCTTAAGTTTTTAATTAAATAGAAAAAAAAGACCTTTAGTTATTTAAAACATTTTTAAATCCCAATGCTCTTCGATACCGAGGTATAAAAGCGATTAGCCACTCATCGGAATGGAGATAGTTTATGAGTTTGCTTAGACGAGCGTTCTAAACTATTCGATAGCACTAAGCAAGCTCCAAACGGCAGCCCTTGTCAGCAAAATGGTTCAAAAATTTGGAACCCTGAACTCATACAACAGCTGGCCTTTTATAGGCAAAATTTTTCAAGTACACGCCCTCTGACACGGGCGTGTCATGGGGCATGGCAGCACTATTTATCAGCAGATTTCAGTGATCTATGGTGATTTGACATTGCGGTTGAAAACACGGTGGTCATGCCCCCGGTCACAGGCGTGACGCTGGGCGTGTCAGCTTTATTAATCATCAGAATTCGGCGATTTGACGGCGTTGCTGACTTTGTGAGGTCCGCGTGGCAGTCACGCCCTAGTCACGACAGTGACCCAAAGTACACGGGTGTGACGAGAGGTTGAACTGGGCGTCGTTTGCATCGAAATTCACCGACGACGGTTTGTCGGGCCAGGTGGAGGAGTACACGCCCGCGTCGCATCTTGACACGGGCGTGTCGGGTTGATTCGACGATCGTCGAGCGGAAAATCATCGAGCTGGAGCCGTGATCATCGACCGGAATGACACGGGTATGTCGAATCATTGAACACGGGCGTGTCCCTGTCGGCTCGACGAACGTCGAGCGCAAAACGTCGAGCTGGCTGGCACGGGCCTAGAACACAGGGCGTGTCCTTGGATACCGGCGTGTGTCCAGGCGTGTCACATGATTTTTCTTCAAATTCACCAATTTCACGAGAAATTGATGTATCACGCCCTTGTCACGGACGTGACCAGCAGGACACGGGCGTGACACATGATTTTTCTAGCAAAAATTCTGAAAATTTCTAAAAAAATAAAATAAACTAAGTTAACAAAATATACACAATAAAAGGAGCATTTTATTAAAGAAATTGAACCTAAAATAATAAAAGAAAAACGAAAACTAGTTAAATAATTAACATGAAAATAGGTATATTTACAACTCATCAAATACCCCCATACTTAGGCTTTTGCTATTCCAGAGCAAAAGTTTGAGGTGAACTTATAAGGAATAGAAAAAATTCTAAGTTTAGCTACCGCTTAATTAATTATAAGAGTGATCTAAATAAATATACGGGGTGTTAGAGTTAAGTCCTAAAATCATGTAGATGATTTAAATAGCGCAAAAGTTTTGGCCAAAAGACTTCTTGATGTAATCAAATAGAAACAATAATTGTAATGGTTAGATTAACAAAAATAGTTTGGAATTATATGAACTTTAGCTTATAGGAGTTTTACTGGAAATAATGCAATTTAAAAATTATACTCTCAAAAAGATTTTTGAATTAATTCTAGAATCGTGAAATTGGCAAAGGGCGGTTGATGTAGGTTTATGAAGAAGGTTTGGATTTTGAGGTGAGATAGTTTTTTCTCGAACCTCCATATTTTTCTTTTTGGATTATTAGGAAAATGAAATCTTATTTCCCTAATATCATGTTTTTTTTCTTCATAATAATAAAATTAACCCAATGCATATGTGTTGGAGTAATGAATTTTATTCTCTTACTCCATAACATATAATCTTTTTAAATTATTGGGTGCCTATGTTTACGGAACGAAATCTTATTCCCATTGACATAGGATCTTTTAAGGGTAAAAATACTTACCATGCCAAGTAAGTCATGATAAGTGAGGGGAGAAAAGAAAACTAGATTTTTAATTTTAAAAAAAATGTTTGAGAACAGCCTTAATAAATTCTACGTTCCAATTTTTCAGAAAGCTAAAAGTAAACATAATTGAATTCTATAGTCGTTATTTTCTAACATAATACAAATGCTTCTATTAATGAAAAATTAGAAGTAATGGCTAAAACGAGTTCGCTATATTTAACAAATCATAATGAATTCTTTAAAACTTAACCCCGACTATTTAAATTTTTCAATCAATAATTAACAAACGAATAACAAACAAAGAATTAATAAAATTCACATATAAATAAACTCAAAACAAAATTTTTGGATAACAAGAAGATCAAGAAATAGTATATTTGATTTATTAGTTTCAAAATAATTTTTTTGGATTGTTAGAGTTTTTATCCTTTTTTTGTGTTTTTGATCTATTATCCTTTTTTTGAATTTTTGTTTCGTTTTCCTCTTTTTTTGTTTGAATTTTTTAACTTATTATCTTTTTTTTATATTTTAAGTTTTGCGAAAAGTGCGAGAAAAAAAGACATTATTTACAAGAATGTTGGTGAAAAGGAAGGGGGAGAAAGAGAAGATTATTTACAAAAATATTTACAAAGATTTTTACAAAATGAAACTAAATATTTTTGGAATTTTTGTTTTATAATTTTTTGGAATTTTTGTTTTAAAAAGGAAGGACAAAAAACAAGACCTTAAGTTTTTGGGATTTTCATTTTCAAATTTTTTTTGTTTTGTTTTGTTGTTATATATTTTTTCATATATATATTTTTTTATTTTTGAAGTGCAGAAAATAGAAATACAGTGCAGAAAATATGTTGAAATTTGTGAAATGGAAGTGGGTGACGGGACAGGCCGGGCGGCCTGGGCGGACAGCATTGGGGGACAGGGCGGACTGCGTTGTGCGGCCTGGTGAAAAGTCTGGTGGAAGCCAACTGTCTTCTGAGCGGGTTGTTGCATGGAGTCCGCGGTTTTGTGTTGCCTAGTATCTGCGGATAGAGAGGCTTGCAGACTGGTGCTTTGCTCAGTGGCCGCGGGTGCAAGCGTGTGCTGATAGGCGGGTTGGCTCATGTTCGCGGGAAGTTTGCGGACTGGCGTGTCTGCGGTTTGGGCTGTTGCGCACTGAGCTTAGAGCTTGGCTGAGGCCTTGTCGAGCTCTTGTGGCACAACAGGTGTTTGCTGTGGAGATCGTTTTGGCGGCCTGGTTTTGGAGTCCGGGATAAGACCGCTGCGATGGGGCAGGAGTGCGAGCTCGCGGACTGTGGCGGTCTGTGCTTTGGTGTTTTGGCGGACGGGGGCTTGCGTCCGCCATGCTCGCATTGGCCCTTGATGGTTTTGGGCTTGGTCACACTTTGTGCCAAGTTCAGTGTGTCCGCCGTATCCGCCAAGTCCGCTGTGACTGGGCGCACTGTTGCTAGCCGCCTTTGGTCGTGGACTTGTGGCGGATTGAGGTGTGAGTCTTGCAGACTGCCTCGGATTGGTGCAGATAGCCATTGAAGGGGGTTTGCTGTCGTGCAGTGGTTGGAGCTTTGCGGGCGGATGCCTTGTCCGCTTAGCTTGGGCAGACTGGAGAGGGTTCGTCAATGGTTGCCTCGCTCCTGGCGATTTTCCTTGGTAACCGACCAAGTTCCTACGGACTCGGCGGACGGTGGTTTGCATTCGCGCGGGCTGGGGGCGGTGTCGCTATCTCTTAGGCGGTGACCACACTCCTCACCTTGCCTATAAATAAGACCTGTAACATCCCGCCTTTTATTGGGCCACCAGAGCCTTAGTGGGCCCAATAAAAGTGGCCCGAACCCTACCCATGACCCGGTGGGAAATAACCCTAAGCGGGAAATAGAGCTAGAGAACTCTGAATTGAGTTCTGTCAGTTCCTGTGGCCTCGTATAGTCAATACGAGCGCATCGGAACTCGTTCAGATGGACTCCGAGATCTAACGACAATTTTACACATTTCGACCATTTTAGCGCGCTGCGACGCACAAATTTCGGAATTTCGTCAAACGGACTCCGATTCAACCCCAGTCAGTGGCGTTAGACTCGTGTGGTCAATACGAAGTCAACGGAAGTCGTCCCGGTCAATTTCGATGACGATTGGTCAATCCGTGGTCAAATCAAGCATAGTTGTGCACCGAAAAGCGTGCGCACACCAATTATGACACGACACCCGAACTTTGACCCGACCCCAACGACTTGGACCCACTTTGACTTTGACCTGCAAGGGGGACCCAACCTAGGGTTGACTTGGTCAAACCCTCATAAAAATCCACTTTTTGGATTTTTCTCCAAGTGAGGGGCTCACCTCCTCTCCAAAGGAGGATGGCCCATGCCCCCTAACTCTCCTTGGGCCCCCCAACCAGCAAGCAAGCCTAGGATAGGTGGAGGCCCACCCCACCCCTCTTCTCCTCCTTTTCCTCTCTCTTCCCAAAAGGCCCAAGCCTATAATGAGCTTACCATCCATTTCCCCACATAGGGAAAAGAGGAGAGGGCCTCCAGCTGTCCTTGGACAGCTGGAAGGTGGGGATTTAATCCCTCCAAAAGGAGGGATTAATCCCACCTTGCCCAAAGGGAGGAAGCTCCCCCTCCCCCTCCCGATAAAAGGACCCCACCCCCTCTCTTTCCCTCTCAGCTCTCAGAGCATTCCCCTCCCCCTTCTCCCCCCTCTGCCGGAGCTCAGGTGGCCGGAAAAAGCCAAGCCGGAGCTCCTCCTCCCCTCCTCCAACACCTTGAGTCATGTCCGACCAAGCCGGCCCCTCCCGAGCCCACCAAACTCAGGTGGAACCCTCTCTTCCTCCCCCTCCCCATTTCTGACGTCGTGCATGGCGCTCCCGGCGGCCGGAGTGCCGCCGCCGTCACCCCCTCCCCTCCCGGTCAAAAAAAAAAGAAAACAGCTCCGGCGATGGCCGGCGGCGGCAGGCCGCCGGACCACCGCCGGAGGGAGCGCCCACCACCGGCGGGTTGGCCGGTGGTGGAGCCAAGGCCGGCCGGCGGCGGAGGAGCCCCGTAAGGGCTCCAGGAAATTACAGCGCGGGGGGAGCTCTCGGGAAGATGATGTACAGGAAAAGTATTATATATATATATAATAATATATTATATATATATTATTATAATATTTATAATAAATATTATAATAGTAATATTGGTTTGATTTTTAAGAGACTAAAATAGGCTCATAGGGATAAAGGTTTGATCATGAAAAATGTCCCCTTTGTTAAGGGCTTCCTCCACAAAAATTTTGAGAATTTTTAGTGTTGATTTGGTATTTTTAAAAGCCCAATTAAACTTTATTTGGCCAAATTAAAGGGCCAAAACTCTTTGAAAAATTATGAAAATTTTTCTATGCTCATTTTATATCCATATAAGGGTTGTATCAAAATTTGAGCTCATGGGGATAAGTCTTGATATTTTTCCCAAAATATGGAAGCCTAGGACCGCGCTCGATATTATTACGCTCGTTTTCTTCAAAAGTGAAAATTGGAGCGTGCGACCATTCTCTCTAATTTGAATAATAAATTCAAATTGTCTTATCAACGAGAGTGGCTGAGGCAAGTGACCAAGCTACGGGTGTTTTGAAACCGTCGAGCGCCTCGACTCTCGGGTGATTTGGGCACGCTCGGAAGTGAGAGTACGAGTAGTGAGTTGCATATTATTCTCGACGAATAATGAAAGTATAACTCCTGATAAGCCCCAATCCGATTAAGCCGTGGTTAATAAGGCGCAACCAACTCATAATCGGATCTTAATAAAAGTGTAACCCAAGGAAACCTTATTAAAAAATGGAGATGGAACTGAATCTCTCCGGGATGGAGATTGAACTGAATCTCTCCTAGATGGAGATGGAACTGAATGTGCCTCCTAGATGGAGATGAAACTGAATCTCTCCGGGATGGAGATAGAACTAAATCTCTCCTGGATGTAGATGGAACTGAATCTCTCCGGGATGGAGATGGAACTGAAGCCTCCTGTATGGAGTGATTGGACTACTAACCATTTTCTTTATGATTATTCCAGTTTTGCACTGGTCCAGTTCCTTTATTCTTTTCAGTTCAGTACTTTCAATTCAGTACTACTCCAGTCTCGTACTTGTCAAGATTATTTCATTACTTTCATTTCAGTACTACTCCAGTCTCGTACTGGTCAAGCTTATTTCAATACTACTCCAGTCTTGTACTGGTCACATTTCTTTCCAGCACTTTAAATAAGCAGCATAACTACCGCACTTGATCTTATCGCAATTTACTTTTATATTCCCGGGTCCTGCTCTGACGAGCAGTTGTTGTTTAGGTTGAACCTTAGTTGGGGATAACCAGAGTTGAGGTAGTCCTCCAGGTCTAGCCCCAAATAAAGCGCTCCCACGCTCCTTGTCAAAAGTAGAGCAAAGTGCCGATGACCGAAGTGTAAGCCTAGTAAGGCAGGCCGTCGTAGACCCGATGTTATATTGTTTGCAATTGTTTGATTGATTGTAAATTGCTTGCGGTGAAATGGTGGCGGGTCAGTCCCTTCCGCAGACCGTTCGTACCGGTGCGGCAAGGTTGACGACTCAAGGCGACAGGGAGATGAGTACCACGGGTGACCGACCGTTATATTCCCCATCGGGGTTTCCTCCGCTGGTCGGCCAAAATGATTCACCGGATGTCGCTCACATCCAAGAGTACACAAGGTTGTACGTGAGGGCCTGGGGATGTGCGGTACGATCACCCCCAGAAGTGGCAGGACTGGACACTGTCACCGACGGCCACATCGGTGAGGCCCGCGGGGCTCGCTATCCTGCTGGAACAGAAGCGGTCCAAACTATATCGACATAGGTTTTGTGTGCGCGGCTATGAATGCCTGCAGTTTGTGTGCGCGGCTATGAATGCCTGCGGTTTGTGTGCGCGGCTGTGAATGCCTGCGATAGAATTCAAGATATGAAAACCTGTTGTGCTGATGAGCTAGTAGAGCCTTGCTATAACCGTTTTATGTTATTGCTGCTTCTTCCGGTTATACTGCACTCTTTTATAATTGCTCCTAGTTGTTCATATATGAAATGTTGTGATAACCCTCTCTTCTTCGGCTATCTACTTTTGTTGGGTGAGTGCGTGCTCGTCCCCAGGATGTGGATCCGGGGAGGAGATTTGTTTCCACTTAGCTCTGTGACTAACGGTTATCTGATTAACCATTCACAGGAGGTGGAGCACCGTAGTGACCCGCTGCCGCAGGAGATTACGCCAGCAGCTAGGTCTACTCGAGCCGATGCACCCCCGCCGTCTCCGGTGTTTAGAGACGTGAGTACCGCCGAGCAGTTTAGAAGAGAGAGTGTGTAAGAGACTTATGTAGTACATGTATAGCTCACGGGCTTTTATAAACGCATAAGGCTTCAGCCCTAGAACCTCTGTATTAATATAATATGTTATATATATATGTAGTGGTTTCCTGTTAATGCTTCCGCTATATTCTGATGGGTTGTGAATGTTATGATTCGAACCACTCAAGACAGCCATCTAGTGCTTGAATAGGGTGGATTGTTTCCCCTATGAGCCCTGGGTGGACGTCTTGGGCCAGTAGTACCCCTCCGGCCCGACCCTGGCAAAAGGTTGGGGGGGGGGGTACTACAAATGGATCAGAGCGATCACGATTCGTCCTTGTGGAGCAGTCTCAGGATCCCTCCGTCCCTCGCTTCGTTCTAGGTTCGGGACGAACCTCGCAGTGGAAACCTGGTGGACCCTAGTGTAGAGGCTTAGGGATTCTAGACTGTGCGTTAGTACGCCCATACACCATTGTTTTCCGCTTGGGTTGTCGCTTTTGCAAATTCCCTTACTTTTGCAAAATACTGACACTCTTTCATGTTACTTCTCCAGATACCGGAGTACAGTAACGGGGGATCCTCGTCCAGAGGATACGTTCCAGCCACCCCACCACCAGACCCGGTTGCTCCCGCAGCCATACCGTTTGCCGAGTCAGATATAGGGCAGACACTGACGGCTATACTAGCGACTTTCCGAGATGCCCTGGCACAGCCACCGCGGGAGATGACCGCACCCACAGATCTGCTGATGACTTTTCGAGGACTGAGGCCTCCCCCTTTCAGGGGAACAGAGACGGCCATTCAGGTAGAGGAGTGGGTGGAGCGAGTGGAGGAGCTGTTGGTAGGGATGATGTGCCCAGCTGTGGCAGCAGTCTCTTTGGTGGTGACCCTCTTGGAGGGATATGCGAGGGATTGGTGGAGAGCGTCTAGTCGCTCTACCTTCCGAGGTCGGCCGATGAGCACGATCCTTTGGGGGGAGTTCTCCGTGGCTCTGCTAGAATTTTTCATCACAGATGCAGACCGAGCCGTGCTGCAAGAGAGGTTCCTGCTCATTCGACAGGGCAACCACACTGTGGCAGAGTATGAGAGAGTGTTCATACACCTGGCACGCTTCGCTGGGAACCTGGCTGCCTCCGATAGGGAAAGTGCTTCTCGGTTCTACCGAGGACTATGAGACGACCTGAGGCAGGCATTGATTATGCTCTCTCAGGCCACCTTCCACACCATAGCCACCCATGCGGCAGCTCTAGAGTTGGACCAGCAGATGGTGGCTCAGCGGCGCAGAGGTCAAGTAGAGCTTCCTCGAGACCAGAGGCGAGACGTTGGAGTCGCTCCCCATAGACAGGATAGAGAGAGCAGACAGCGAGGCCGCATGCTGCCTTATAGGAGCCCACCAGCACCCCCAGCACCCCCAGTTGCACAACAAGACAGTAGACCAGCTCCAGCTCCACAGCCCCCACTAGTGGCCCGACGAGATGTTCCCTTCGCAGGGAACTGCTTCTTGTGTCAGCAGCCGGGACATATGAGCGCCTTCTGCCCTCAGGCGATAGGGAGACCAGGACTGGGAGCAGTCCTAACGCAGCATGGTAAGGTAGTGGCCTACGCTTCGCGGCAATTAAAGCCGCATGAATTAAACTACGCAGCACACGATTTAGAGTTGGGTGCCGTCGTCTTCGCCCTTAAAATCTGGAGGCATTATCTGTACGGAGTAAAATGTGAGATCTTCTCCGACCACAAGAGCCTCAAGTATATTTTCACGCAGAAAGAGCTGAATCTCCAGCAGCGCCGATGGTTGGAATTTTTATGCGATTACGACTTCACTCTCCAATATCACCCCGGGAAGGCTAATAGAGTCGCTGATGCCTTGAGCCGCCAGCCTGCGATAGTCGGGAGTTGGATGGAGCAGATCCCTAAGGAACTTTTCCAGTCTTTGATAGACTTGGAGATTACCCTGGTTGCCCGAAGAGATCCGGAAGAGTACTATTCTCAGCTATATTGGATGGAGATCCAATGCGATATCCGGGACCGGATACGAGAAGCCCAGAAGATCGACCCAAAGGTAATGTCGATCATCCGATCTCTGCAAGGAGGGGTACAGGAGGATTATAACTTGCATGATGGGATTCTACAATTCAAGCATCGCATATTTATTCCCGCTACTGGAGGGATTCGTGGGGAAATTCTGCAAGAGGCCCATCAGTCAAGGTACTCGATTCACCCTAGCGTAGTTAAGATGTACGTGGACTTGCGTAGGACCATTTACTGGCCCGGAATGAAGAGAGATGTCACCGACTTCGTGGCCCGGTGCCAGACCTATCAGAAGGTCAAAGCTGAATGCCGCAGTCCAGGAGGCCTATTGCATCCCATACCGATACCAGAATGGAAGTTCGAAGACATCTCCATGGACTTTGTCCACGGCCTACCTCGATCCCGTGCTGGGAATGACTCAATATGGGTGGTCGTAGATCGACTCACCAAGGTAGCGCGGTTCATTCCAAACCGACAGGGTGACGGAGTAGATATCCTGGCCAGGATGTTCCTAGAACAAGTGGTACGATTTCACGGAGTACCAAAGACCATCGTGTCTGATCGTGACGGTCGTTTCACATCTAAGGAATGGAGGCGGGTGCAGGCATATTTGGGAACCAAGTTGGCCTTCAGCACTGCCTTCCACCCGCAGACAGACGGACAGACGGAGAGGACGAACCGGACGATGGAGGATCTTCTTCGACTATGCATAGTGGAGCACAATGAGCCGTGGGAGCAGCTGTTGTCGTTAGTCGAATTTTCGTACAATAACAGCTACCAGGCTAGTATTAAGATGGCTCCGTACGAGGCATTGTATGGAAGGCATTGCCGAACACCGTTGACTTGGGCTCAGGAAGAGTACCCGGAAGCCTTGGGAGTGGCTTACATCGATGACACTACGGCAGCGATACAGCTGATTCAGGAGCGAATGCGGGAAGCGCAGAGCCGGCAGGCTATGTACTATGATGCGCGACACCGACCGGTGGAGTTCAGCGTGGGGGAAATGGTGTTTCTGAAAATAAAACCCATGCATGGTGTCTCCCGGTTGAGGAAGCAGAAAAAGTTATATCCCCGCTTCTTGGGCCCCTACCCGGTGATAGAGCGTGTTGGCCCCGTCGCCTATCGTTTAGCCTTACTCCCAGAGTTGGGGAATCTTCATAATGTGTTTCATGTCTCTTCCTTGAGACGAGTCCTCCGGCAACCAGAGCAGTACCTTCCTACCCCTCCGGCGCAACTATTGTCTGATAGATCCGTCTGACTCGAACCCGTCAGAGTAATTGATTACAAGGTGAAGACACTACGGAACAAAACCATTCCGATGGTTAAGGTGCTATGGTCAAACTATGGACGAGAAGAGTTCACATGGGAACCTGAAGCACTCCTCCGAGAAAAGCACTCAGAGCTCTTTCCCCAAGTATGTTACTTTTTCCCCCGACTTCAAGCAAATTTTCGGGGACGAAAATCCTTTTATTTTTATGGGATTGTAACATCACGCTTTTTATTGGGCCACCAGAGCCTTAGTGGGACAATAAAAGTGGCCCGAACCCTACCCATGACCCGGTGGGAAATAACCCTAAGCGAGAAATAGAGCTAGAGAACTCTGAATTGAGTTCTGTCAGTTCCTGTGGCCTCGTATAGTCAATACGAGCGCATCGGAACTCGTTCAGATGGACTCCGAGGTCTAACGACAATTTTACACATTTCGACCATTTTAGCGCGCTGCGACGCGCAAATTTCGGACTTTCGTCAAACGGACTCCGATTCAACCCCAGTCAGTGGCGTTAGACTCGTGTGGTCAATACGAAGTCAACGGAAGTCATCCCGGTCAATTTCGATGACGATTGGTCAACCCGTGGTCAAATCAAGCATAGTTGTGCACCGAAAAGCGTGCGCACACCAATTATGACACGACACCCGAACTTTGACCCGACCCCGACAACTTGGACCCACTTTGACTTTGACCAGCAAGGGGGACCCAACCTAGGGTTGACTTGGTCAAACCCTCATAAAAATCCACTTTTTGGATTTTTATGCAAGTGAGGGGCTCACCTCCTCTCCAAAGGAGGATGGCCCATGCCCCCTAACTCTCCTTCGGCCCCCAACCAGCAAGCAAGCCTAGGATAGGTGGAGGCCCACCCCACCCCTCTTCTCCTCCTTTTCCTCTCTCTTCCCAAAAGGCCCAAGCCCATAATGAGCTTACCATCCATTTCCCCACATGGGGAAAAGAGGAGAGGGCCTCCAGCTGTCCTTGGACAACTGGAGGGTGGGGATTAATCCCTCCATAAGGAGGGATTAATCCCACCTTGCCCAAAGGGAGGAAGCTCCCCCTCCCCCTCCCTATAAAAGGACCCCACCCCCTCTCTTTCCCTCTCAGCTCTCAGAGTATTCCCCTCCCCCTTCTCCCACCTCTACCAGAGCTCAGGTGGCCGGAAAAAGCCAAGCCGGAGCTCCTCCTCCCCTCCTCCACCACCTTGAGTCATGTCCGACCAAGCCGGCCCCTCCCGAGCCCACCAAACTCAGGTGGAACCCTCTCTTCCTCCCCCTCCCCATTTCTGACGTCGTGCATGGCGCTCCCGGCGGCCGGAGTGCCGCCGCCGTCACCCCCTCCCCTCCCGGTCAAAAAAAAAGAAAACAGCTCCGGCGATGGCCGGCGGCGGCAGGCCGCCGGACCACCGCCGGAGGGAGCGCCCACCACCGGCGGGTTGGCCGGTGGTGGAGCCAAGGCCGGCCGGTGGCCGGCCGGCGGCGGAGGAGCCCCGTAAGGGCTCCAGGAAATTACAGCGCGGGGGGGAGCTCTCGAGAAGATGATGTACAGGAAAAGTATTATATATATATATAATAATATCTTATATATATATTATTATAATATTTATAATAAATATAATAATAATAATATTGATTTGATTTTTAAGAGACTAAAATAAGCTCCTAGGGAGAAAAGTTTGATCATGAAAAATGTCCCCTTTGTTAAGGGCTTCCTCCACAAAATATTGAGAATTTTTGGTGTTGATTTGGTATTTTTAAAAGCCCAATTAAACTTTATTTGGCCAAATTACAGAGCCAAAACTCTTTGAAAAATTATGAAAATTTTTCTATGCTCATTTTATATCCATATAAGGGTTGTATCAAAATTTGAGCTCATGGGGATAAGTCTTGATATTTTCCCAAAATATGGAACCCTAGGACCGCGCTCGATATTATTACGCTCGTTTTCTTCGAAAGTGAAAATTGGAGCGCGCGAAAATTCTCTCTAATTTGAATAATAAATTCAAATTGTCTTATCGACGAGAGTGGCTAAGCCACGTGACCAAGCTCCGGGTGTTTTGAAACCGTCGAGCGCCTCGACTCTCGGGTGATTTGGGCACGCTCAGAAGTGAGAGTACGAGTAGTGAGTTGCATATTATTCTCGACGAATAATGAAAGTATAACTCCTGATAAGCCCCAATCCGATTAAGCCGTGGTTAATAAGGCGCAACCAACTCATAATCGGATCTTAATAAAGGTGTAACCCAAGGAAACCTTATTAAAAAATGGAGATGGAACTGAATCTCTCCGGGATGGAGATGGAACTGAATCTCTCCTAGATGGAGATGGAACTGAATGTGCCTCCTGGATGGAGATGAAACTGAATCTCTCCGGGATGGAGATGGAACTAAATCTCTCCTGGATGTAGATGGAACTGAATCTCTCCAGGATGGAGATGGAACTGAATCTCTCCTGGATGGAGATGGAACTGAATGTGCCTCCTGGATGGAGATGAAACTGAATCTCTCCGGGATGGAGATGGAACTAAATCTCTCCTGGCTGTAGATGGAACTGAATCTCTCCTGAGAACGGAGATGAGACTGAAGCCTCCTGTATGGAGTGATTGGACTACTAACCATTTTCTTTATGATTATTCCAGTTTTGCACTGGTCTAGTTCCTTTATTATTTTCAGTTCAGTACTTTTAATTCAGTACTATTCCAGTCTCGTACTGGTCAAGATTATTTCATTACTTTCATTTCAGTACTACTCCAGTCTCGTACTGGTCAAGCTTATTTCAATACTACTCCAGTCTTGTACTGGTCACATTTCTTTCCAGCACTTTAAATAAGCAGCATAACCACTGCACTTGATCTTATCGCAATTTACTTTTATATTCCTGGGTCCTGCTCTGACGAGCAGTTGTTGTTTAGGTTGAACCTTAGTTGGGGATAACCGGAGTTGAGGTAGTCCTCCAGGTCTAGCCCCAAATAAAGCGCTCCCACGCTCCTTGTCAAAAGTAGAGCAAAGTGCCGATGCCCGAAGTGTAAGCCTAGTAAGGCAGGCCGTCGTAGACCCGATGTTATATTGTTTGCAATTATTTGATTGATTGTAAATTGCTTGCGGTGAAATGGTGGCGGGTCAGTCTCTTCCGCAGACCGTTCGTAGCGGTGCGGCAAGGTTGACGACTCAAGGCGACAGGGAGATCAGTACCACGGGTGACCGGCCGTTATATTCCCCGTCGGGTTTTCCTCCGCTGGTCGGCCAAAATGATTCGCCGGATGTCGCTCACATCCAAGAGTACACAAGGTTGTACGTGATGGCCTGGGGTTGTGCGGTACGATCACCCCCAAAAGTGGCAGGACTGGCCACTGTCACCGACAGCCACATCGGTGAGGCCCGCGGGGCTCGCTACCCTGCTGGAACAGAAGCGGTCCAAACTATGTCGACATAGGGTTTGTGTGCGCGGCTATGAATGCCTGCGGTTTGTGTGTGCGGCTATGAATGCCTGCAGTTTGTGTGCGCGGCTGTGAATGCCTGCGATAGAATTCAAGATATGAAAACCTGTTGTGCTGATGAGCTAGTAGAGCCTTGCTATAACCGTTTTATGTTATTGCTGCTTCTTCCGGTTATACTGCACTCTTTTATAATTGCTCCTAGTTGTTCATATATGAAATGTTGTGATAACCCTCTCTTCTTCGGCTATCTACTTTTGTTGGGTGAGTGCGTGCTCGTCCCCAGGATGTGGATCCGGGGAGGAGATTTGTTTCCACTTAGCTCTGTGACTAACGGTTATCTGATTAACCATTCACAGGAGGTGGAGCACCGTAGTGACCCGCTGCCGCAGGAGATTACGCCAACAGCTAGGTCTACTCGAGGCGATGCACCCCCGCCGTCTCTGGTGTTTAGAGACGTGAGTATCGCCGAGCATTTTAGAAGAGAGAGTGTGTAAGAGACTTATGTAGTACATGTATAGCTCACGGGCTTTTGTAAACGCATAAGGCTTCAGCCCTAGAACCTCTGTATTAATATAATATGTTATATATATATGTAATGGTTTCCTGTTAATGCTTCCGCTATATTCTGATGGGTTGTGAATGTTATGATTCGAACCACTCAAGACGGCCATCTAGTGCTTGAATAGGGTGGATTGTTTCCCCTATAAGCCCTGGGTGGACGTCTTGGGCCAGTAGTACCCCTCCGGCCCGACCCGGGCAAAAGGTTGGGGGGGGGGGGGGGTACTACAGGACCCCCCTGGCACATCTACATAAACCTAAGTAACTTGAGTGAACAGTAAGTTGGGTTGGGCAAGGAGCTGCGGTCTGTGTTTGTCAGTCCGCGCGGATTGTTTCAGGCTGACGGTTTGCTGTGTGCAGGTCGCGCGGATAGCTTCAAGGAGCCAGGAGTTTGGCTGTGACTTCGGTCAAGTACTTGGAAGTGTGCGGTCTCTGCGGACTCAGCAGGAGGTTGCTCTGCGGCTTGTCAGTTCTGTTTCATCTTTGCCAGCTTCAATAACCTGTCCGCGGGCTTTAGGCGGGTAGGGGTGTTCCTCAGTTCAGGTTCAGCAGGAGGCGAATAACGGTGTGTCCGCGCGGCCTCGCGGCTTCGGCGGACTCCGTGGTATTCGGCGGATTGCAGCTTAGCTTGGGCGATCTCAGCGGACTCGGCGACCTCGTGGTCTCGGCGGACTCCGGTGCTGTCCGCCCGGCTTGTTTTTTTGGTGCTTTCTGTTTACAGCTGTTATACTAGCGAAATCATGTCTCGCTATGTATGTCTTGTGTTGTAAAGAAGTGAATGTATAAAAGACCTGCTTGTGCTTCCATTGTTTGTTGGGTGTAAACCTCTGGTCCTCGGGTTCCGCTGGTTCAACGTGAGAACTGGGTAGTTCCAAAGATATTAATTTGGCGTTTGGGCTATCTTGTTGACCACGTTGAGAAAATTTAACATGGTATCAGAGCCAGGTTTCTGAGGTTCAGTTGCGTGAGCGGAAGTCAACCAACGTTGTTACTTAGTGATTGAGTGGTGTTCAACCTGTGTTGTTGCTCGGAGCTTCTGAAAGGGTGCCAACAGGTGTTTGCAATGGAAGGGTGTTTTGCAAGAGGTCTAGGCATTGAACTCTTAACGCCGACTAACTTCAAGAAGTGGAAGTCATGCATGAAGAGTTATCTTCTTGGCGAGGAGCTGTGGGAAGTCGTCGGTGGTGACGACAGACAGGAAGTGACTGCTGCTTTCAGTACTGCTGAGCAGGTGAGGCTCTGGAGAAGAACAAATACTAAGGCGGAGTTCATTCTGAAGAGAGCTGTGTCTCCGGAACTGTTTGATCACATCGTTGGGTGTGAGTCGGCTACCGATATTTGGACAACCATTGATGAGTTGTTCAATAGGAAGAATGTGGCGCGACTTCAGTTCCTGGAGAATGAGTTGGCCAGGGCAACTCAGGGAGACCTTTCGATCTCCAAGTACTTCTTAAAGATGAAGAGCTTGTGTGCTGAGCTATCGGCACTGGATCCTGATAAGACTATCTCTGAGGCAAAAATGAAAAGGCACATTATCCGCGGCTTGCGGAAGGAGTATGTGGCCTTTGTAATATCTGTTCAAGGGTGGGCTACTCAGCCGTCTTTGCTGGAGCTGGAGAATCTGCTTGCCTCGCAGGAGAGCTTAGCAAGGCAGATGGCTGGAGTGAACCTGAATCAGGAAGGCAGTTGTAACGCCCCGAAACTCAAAGGAGCAAAGGGGGACGTTTTGGGCCAGTTTTGGTTTCTGGCTGAAGGCACACGGCCTGGGACACGGGCGTGTCCCAGGGCGTGTCAAGTGTGTGCCGACACTTAGTCGCGAAGTCGTCGAGTTATACTCGACGATTATTCGAGAAAGGGGCACACGGCCTGCGACACGGGCGTGTCGCAGGGCGTGTCGACCCGTGTCAACACTTAGCCGTGAAATCGTCGAGTTATTCTCGACGATTCGTCGAGAATGGGCACACGGCCCGCGACACGGGCGTGTCGCCGGGCGTGTCGACCCGTGTCGACGAGCGTCAAGGTGAAATCGTCGAGATTCACTCGACGATCGTCGAGACAGGGCACACGGCCTAGGACACGGGCGTGTCCAAGGCCGTGTCATCGAGTCGTCGATCTCCCCTCGACGAAATGTCCCGTGTACACGGCCTGGGGGCCCAGCCGTGTCAGGTTGACATGGGCAAGGACACGGGCGTGTCTTAGAACCCGTGCAGTGCTCGGGTTGAAAACGGGAGAAAATCATGGTGTACACGGCCGGCTACACGGCCGTGTCAGCTGGAACACGGGCGTGTCAGCTCGAACACGGGCGTGTTTGATACCCGTGTGCGGGTTCT
Source organism: Platanthera guangdongensis (assembly GCA_039583875.1). Classification (NCBI taxonomy): domain Eukaryota; kingdom Viridiplantae; phylum Streptophyta; class Magnoliopsida; order Asparagales; family Orchidaceae; genus Platanthera; species Platanthera guangdongensis. Next base: position 160,143,205 of record CM077148.1, read on the forward strand.
GAAGATTCGATTTTGACGGCGAACGCGGCACACGGCCCTGGACACGGGCGTGTGCCAGGCCGTGTTCGGTCCAGTTTGAGCTTTTCAGCCCCGAATCAAGCCGCTCGTTTTCTTAGGTTGAGATCCGACGGCTGGGGTTGTTTCCTGAGAGGATATACCCGGGAGTTGACCTTGAAATCCATCATTTTCTTACCTTTTCATCTCTCCAAACCCTTGGAGAAAGAAGAGCTAAGGCAAGAGGAAGAGGAGCTAGATCCGCCATTGGAGGAGCTTCGGAGCTCCGAATCGCAAGCCGACTCCGGATCCACGGAGGCAACGCAAGTGCGGTGATTTCTATCCGATTATATTTCGATGGCACCAAAGAGGAACGCAAGGGTAACGATCCTCATCATGAGCACTAATAGCTCTCTTTCTTAGCATAGGAAGCCCCCTCTCGCGAGTTTGCGGAGAGTTGGAGGCGTTCCTTCGGGTAGATATGTAAAGTCCCCGTTGTTTAGCGTCCGTATGCGAGAACGGACATAGGCATTTTGGTTGAAGCCTACCCGGACATGTTAGTTCGGATCGGTGATGTTGCATTGCATAAGGCCGGAGAAGACTCCGTGCTATTGGGTGTTTTTCGGGTTTTCTACGCGGTAGATTGCAGCAGGGAGCCTTGGGGACTAACCCAAAGGTGCACCCGGAAAACTGGGCGGATACAAGATCTTGCCAACTTGGTGGCTTGGAAGCCAACTTGAACATAACCGGGTTATGTGACTTGCGGTAGAATGGGACTCGGTGAAAGTTTGACCCGCACATATGGCTTAAATTGTCGTTGCGAAGTGAGCACGGGTTAGATGGAGCCGTACCCGCTTTATGTCGTCTGGTTAGAGCGACCTAAGGTTACATGGGACTCGCCGTTGGCATAAATGGGGGTCTTCGGTGATCAATGGCTTAAATTGACGTAACCAATACCATGAAGACAAATTGCTCATAGGAATGGCCGTCTAAGAGGCGGTGGTGAGTCCGGAATGTTAATGGCTTTAATTGACGTAACATCGACCGGTTCACCGAGAATGTGCCCTGAGTGCACGGGACGTGTGGCCGTACGAGCCAACGTCTGTGATGTAATGGCTATGTTAATGTGCATTGCTCGCTTGTGCTAATGAAATGCAGGGAAGGAGCATCGCCGCCCCGAGTTGGGGGCGGGATCGTTATAATTTGGTCAGCATTGCTGACCGTTGCTTTGTTTGCCACCGTGCGGTGGTTTGTTTGCTTGCAGGTGCAGCTGGACCAAGCGGTCAATAGCGGGCTAAAGCCCTTTTTGCGAAGCTGGCCCTCGAAGGCCCAAGTGGAAATGTTTTCTATTTTATTCATGTATGGCCGGCCTGCGTGCCGAGGTTGGTAAATCATGTAATAGACAAGTGAAACATTTTTGTAAGGCCTTAAGGCCGATGTTTGGGTATTTTGTATACATTCCTAATTGTTGTATTAGTGGACATTTGTGCTCTTATGCTGGGTTCTTGTTTACAACCTATATAAACTGCTTCCGCTAGAATGCTCTGTGTAGGACGTTGAGATTGGTTGGATGGTTTCCATAAGTAACCACCCGGTCTGTCTGTGGTATATGGCGTCGGGCCCCGGCCAGACCTACTGCTATATATTATGTGACGGATAGGGGGTGTTACAATTTGGTATCAGACTACTGGTTTTGGTCGGGCTTGAACTGAATTCGTGGGCGAATTCTTTTTAAGGGGTGGTGAGCACATTGTGTGCGTCATCGTTATAACAGTAAAAAGAACCCATGAATGTCCACTTAGGAATGAAAATACTCGTGTTTGAGGAACCTGCGTGTTCCTATAATTGCTGTTTGCAATGTTATTTGGTCGCTTAACGGTGTTTTGTACCACTATAGGCGACCCGAAGTGGTGTTGGGCCGTCAGAACGCCGAGGTTCTGAGGCTAGTAGTGCACCAGAAGTTGCTCCCGCAACACCTTTGTCGGCTGAAAATATACGATTGGTGGCTGAAGCGGTGTTGGCCGTGATCAATGCGCAGCCTGGAAGGCAAGCGCAGCAGCCTGCTCCTGTGATGGAGCAAGTACCTCTTCAAGAGGCTGAGCCGAGGAGGATGGAGCAAGTGGTTGTAGAACCAATAGTGCCAAGGAGGGCGACTGAGAGGCAGTTGAAGCATATAATGAGCTTTAACCCTCCGTTATTCTCGGGGTTGGGAACCCCATCGCAGGCTGAAGACTGGCTCTCTAGGGTGAAGAGAGTCATGACAGCGAAGGAGATGGAGGAGTGGCAGATGACCACCATCGCTACGTTCCTGTTGGACGGGGAAGCGAGGATGTGGTGGGAAGGTTTGGAGCTGCATCATTTGAGAGGTAGACAACTGATAGACGTTCCGATGGAAGAGTTCTCGGAATTGTTCTTAACAAGATACCTCCCTTCTACTCAGAGGATTTCAATGGAGAATGAGTTCCTGAAGTTGGTGCAGGGTGAGAGGAGCGTGGATGAATATCTCCACGAGTTTACGCAGTTGAGTCGTTATGCTAGCTCCACCATCATGGATGAGGAGCGTAAGACTAATCGTTTTTATGAAGGCTTGAGGGATGAGCTGAGACTGTTACTGTCGGGGCCGATGACGCAGGGTTTCTTAACCTTGGTCAACACTGCCCGGTCCTTGGAAAAGGACATGAAGAATGTACAAGCGAAGAAAGGCTTGGGTGAAAAGAAATCTGAGTTCAGAGTGCCGACTAATTCAAAGTCCGGCTATCGAAGGGCTTTCAAGAAGCATAGGACTTCGGGTCCAGCTCCTTCTGGCGCTTCTGGGGCGACTACGAGTCGGACCCCGGGCGCGTGCTTCACATGTGGAAAGACAGGGCATTTCGCCCGTGATTATTGGAGCGGACGTCCTAAGTCCGAGAGGAGGCCAGGAGCTACCTACGAAGAGAAGGGAAAAGCGGTGGAGTCGACCGCATCCCACTATGCTCCGGCCCAACCAAGGGTTTACAATCTCGGCCAACAGGAGGCCATTAAACAAGCTGACTGAGAAGAACAAGTACCCGATCCCCCGGATTGATGATCTCTTTGATCAGTTAGTCGGGTCGACGGTGTACTCGAAGTTAGATCTCAAGTCGGGGTACTATCAGCTGCGGATAAGGGAGAGTGATATCCCGAAGACAGCGTTTAGTACGAGATACGAGCATTATGAGTTTACGGTCATGCCGTTTGGGCTGACTAATGCGCCGTCAGTATTTATGGACTTGATGAACAGGACGTTTAGGGAGTACCTGGACCATTTCGTGATCATCTTCATCGACGATATTTTGGTGTACTCGCAAAGTGAGGAGGATCACTTCAAGCATCTCCATTTGGTGTTGGAGACACTCAGGAGAAACCAGTTGTATGCCAAGTTCTCGAAGTGCGAGTTTTGGCTATCATCAGTGGCATTCCTCGGGCATATAGTGAGTGGAGAGGGTATTGCTGTGGATCCGGCGAAGATTGTTGCGATACGGGAGTGGCCTGAGCTTGCTACGGTAGCAGAAGTCCGGAGCTTTTTGGGGCTTGCCGGCTATTATAGGCGCTTCGTAGAGAACTTCTCGCGGATAGCGTTACCTCTCACTACTTTGACGAGGAAGGACCATAAGTTCGTTTGGACGCTGGAGTGCGCGCGAGCCTTTGAGGAATTGAAGTGTCGGTTGACCACGGCGCCTGTGCTGAGTTCGCCGGTTGGAACCGAAGGCTATGAGATATATAGCGATGCTTCGGGCAGCGGTTTGGGTTGCGTGCTATTGCAGCACGGCAGCGTGATAGCTTATGGCTCGAGACAGCTAAAAGTGCACGAGAGGAATTATCCGGTCCACGACTTGGAGTTGGCGGCCGTGATTTTTGCCTTGAAGCTGTGGAGACACTATTTGTACGGTGTGAAGATTGATATCTACACCGATCACAAGAGCCTAAAGTATCTAATTGATCAGAAAGATTTGAATATGCGGCAGCGTAGGTGGATGGAGTTCTTGGGGGACTATACTTTTAAGATCCACTACGTGCCGGGCAAAGGAAATGCGGTTGCGGACGCGTTGAGTCGCCGAGCCCCAGCTCAAGCAAATTGGCTATCAGTATATAATGAGCGGTTGGTGCAGGAGTTGGAGGCGTTGGAGATTGTATGTGTGGATAGACAATCAAGTGCTGAAGCAGTGCTGAATTGGACTGAAGTCCAATATGACCTGGCTGATCGGATTCGGCAGGCTTTGGATATGGATGCTCATATGAAGCAGTTCATGATAGAGGCTCTGGATGGGTCAAATTCCCAATTCGTCGTGGAGGACGGATTGCTTTGGAAAGACGGTCGTCTGTGCGTCCCAAGTGTGGGCAATTTACGGGTGGAGTTGTTGTACGAGGCACACCATACCAAGTACTCGATTCACCCGGGGAGCACGAAGATGTACCGCGATATAAAGAAACTGTTTTGGTGGCCGGGTTTGAAAAAGGATGTGGCGCTATACGTAGCGAAGTGCCAAACCTGCGCCTTGGTAAAGGCGGAGTGCCAAAAGCCGGGAGGATTTCTTAAGTCCTTGCCTATTCCGGAGTGGAAATTCGACGACATCTCTATGGACTTTGTGCATGGTTTGCCAAGGTCGCAAAAAGGGAACGACGCCATTTGGGTGGTTGTTGATCGATTAACGAAGGTGTCGCATTTTATTCCGCATAGGAAGGATGATCCAGTGGAGAAGCTGGCAAAGCTATATGTGGATAACATAGTACGGCTTCATGGTGTGCCCCGCAGCATCGTGAGTGACCGTGATGGGCGGTTCACGTCCAATGATTGGAGGCTGGTGCAGCAAATGTTGGGAACAAAGCTGAAGTTTAGCACAGCCTTCCATCCGCAAACGGATGGGCAGACCGAGAGGGTCAATAGAACGATGGAAGACATGCTTCGCATGTGTGTCTTGGACTTCGGAAAGCAATGGGAGGACCACCTTTATTTGGTGGAGTTCGCATACAACAATAGCTACCAAGCAAGTATTCAGATGGCGCCTTTCGAGGCCCTTTATGGTAGAAGATGTCGCACGCCGTTGTCTTGGTTAGAAACGGGCGAGTCAAAGTTGTATAAGCGATCGGAAGTGGAGGATGCTACTTCCTTGGTAAGAACCATTCGGGAGAGGTTGCTCATGGCTCAGGACCGGCAAGCAAAGTACTATAATGCCAAGCACAGGAACGTGGAGTTCGTTGTGGGCGATTATGTATACTTGAAGATCAAGCCGTTCAAGGGTGTCTCGCGGGTGCGGCGATTAAAAAGCTAAGCCCGAGGTACCTTGGACCGTTCGAGGTTTTGGAGCGAGTGGGAGAAGCGGCCTATAGGTTGAAGCTTTCAGTGGAGCTAAGTGGTTTACACGATGTATTCCACATTTCAGTACTTAGGAAGGCGGTGCAAGAGCCTACGCAAGTGATCGCGGTCGATCAAGTGCCGGTGGATAGTGGGCTAACAACAAAGGTCAAGCCCGTGCGGATTGAGGACTCGAAGGTCAAGCGGCTACGCAATAAAGAGTTCAGGATGGTCAAAGTCCGGTGGGACAATTGCGGTCGTGAGGAGCTCTCTTGGGAGCGAGAGCAGACTATGCTTGACGAGTATCCGGAGTTGTTCCGCTCAGGTACAAATGTTGTTTTGTATATCTTTCCTTTATGTAATTTCGTGGGCGAAATTCTTTTAAGAGGGGGAGAGTTGTAACGCCCCGAAACTCAAAGGAGCAAAGGGGGACGTTTTGGGCCAGTTTTGGTTTCTGGCTGAAGGCACACGGCCTGGGACACGGGCGTGTCCCAGGGCGTGTCAAGTGTGTGCCGACACTTAGTCGCGAAGTCGTCGAGTTATACTCGACGATTCGTCGAGAAAGGGGCACACGGCCTGCGACACGGGCGTGTCGCAGGGCGTGTCGACCCGTGTCGACACTTAGCCGTGAAATCGTCGAGTTATTCTCGACGATTCGTCGAGAATGGGCACACGGCCCGCGACACGGGTGTGTCGCCGGGCGTGTCGACCCGTGTCGACGAGCGTCAAGGTGAAATCATCGAGATTCACTCGACGATCGTCGAGACAGGGCACACGGCCTAGGTCACGGGCGTGTCCAAGGCTGTGTCATCGAGTCGTCGATCTCCCCTCGACGAAATGTCCCGTGTACACGGCCTGGGGGCCCAGCCGTGTCAGGTTGACACGGGCAAGGACACGGGCGTGTCCTAGAACCCGTGCAGTGCTCGGGTTGAAAACGGGAGAAAATCATGGTGTACACGGCCGGCTACATGGCCGTGTCAGCTGGAACACGGGCGTGTCAGCTCGAACACGGGCGTGTTCGATACCCGTGTGCGGGTTCTGAAGATTCGATTTTGACGACGAACGCGGCACACGGCCCTGGACACGGGCGTGTGCCAGGCCGTGTTCGGTCCAGTTTGAGCTTTTCAGCCCCGAATCAAGCCGCTCGTTTTCTTAGGTTGAGATCCGACGGCTGGGGTTGTTTCCTGAGAGGATATACCCGGGAGTTGACCTTGAAATCCATCATTTTCTTACCTTTTCATCTCTCCAAACCCTTGGAGAAAGAATAGCTAAGGCAAGAGGAAGAGGAGCTAGATCCGCCATTGGAGGAGCTTCGGAGCTCCGAATCGCAAGCCGACTCCGGATCCACGGAGGCAACGCAAGTGCGGTGATTTCTATCCGATTACATTTCGATGGCGCCAAAGAGGAACGCAAGGGTAACGATCCTCATCATGAGCACTAATAGCTCTCTTTCTTAGCATAGGAAGCCCCCTCTCGCGAGTTTGCGGAGAGTTGGAGGCGTTCCTTCGGGTAGATATGTAAAGTCCCCGTTGTTTAGTGTCCGTATGCGAGAACGGACATAGGCATTTTGGTTGAAGCCTACCCGGACATGTTAGTTCGGATCGGTGATGTTGCATTGCATAAGGCCAGAGAAGACTCCGTGCTATTGGGTGTTTTTCGGGTTTTCTACGCGGTAGATTGCAGCAGGGAGCCTTGGGGACTAACCCAAAGGTGCACCCGGAAAACTGGGCGGATACGAGATCTTGCCAACTTGGTGGCTTGGAAGCCAACTTGAACATAACCGGGTTATGTGACTTGCGGTAGAATGGGACTCGGTGAAAGTTTGACCCGCGCATATGGCTTAAATTGTCGTTGCGAAGTGAGCACGGGTTAGATGGAGCCGTACCCGCTTTATGTCGTCCGGTTAGAGCGACCTAAGGTTACATGGGACTCGCCATTGGCATAAATGGGGGTCTTCGGTGGTCAATGGCTTAAATTGACGTGACCAATACCATGAAGACAAATTGCTCATAGGAATGGCCGTCTAAGAGGCGGTGGTGAGTCCGGAATGTTAATGGCTTTAATTGACGTAACATCGACCGGTTCACCGAGAATGTGCCCTGAGTGCACGGGACATGTGGCCGTACGAGCCAACGTTTGTGATGTAATGGCTATGTTAATGTGCATTGCTCGCTTGTGCTAATGAAATGCAGGGAAGGAGCATCGCCGCCCCGAGTTGGGGGCGGGATCGTTATAATTTGGTCAGCATTGCTGACCGTTGCTTTGTTTGCCACCGTGCGGTGGTTTGTTTGCTTGCAGGTGCAGCTGGACCAAGCGGTCAATAGCGGGCTAAAGCCCTTTTTGCGAAGCTGGCCCTCGAAGGCCCAAGTGGAAATGTTTTCTATTTTATTCATGTATGGCCGGCCTGCGTGCCGAGGTTGGTAAATCATGTAATAGACAAGTGAAACATTTTTGTAAGGCCTTAAGGCCGATGTTTGGGTATTTTGTATACATTTCTAATTGTTGTATTAGTGGACATTTGTGCTCTTATGCTGGGTTCTTGTTTACAACCTATATAAACTGCTTCCGCTAGAATGCTCTGTGTAGGACGTTGAGATTGGTTGGATGGTTTCCATAAGTAACCACCCGGTCTGTCTGTGGTATATGGCGTCGGGCCCCGGCCGGACCTACTGCTATATATTATGTGACGGATAGGGGGTGTTACAGCAGTGAAGCTCTCTTCTCAGGCAAGAAGAAAGGATGGGAAGGGAAGAAGAAGAAGGTGCAGGCCGCTGGTGAGAAGGAGACTTCAACTTCATATCCGCCGGAGAGGAGCAATGCTCCTAAGGACTGGAAGAAGAACCTGAAGTGCTACCGGTGTCATCAGCGAGGGAACTTCAAGCGGGACTGTAAGGTCAAACTGCAGCCTGGGCATGCTGCAGGAAAGGAGGAAGCTTGCTCGAGAAGTGAAGAAGCAGAATGGGGAGGAGCTTTTATGACGGGCACTTGTGTCCGGGCCTTGTCTGCTGAGGATTTCAACGGCGAGTGGATCGTGGACTCCGGGTGTGGTCATCACCTCACCGGAGACAAATCGAAGTTCACCTCCATGCAGGCTTACTCAGGTAATGAAGCTATTATCACTGCTGATAATACTGTTTATGCAGTAGAGAAAGAGGGGGTCGTGTCTTTGGCTACTGATCAGGGGCCACTCACGTTACGGAGTGTGTATCACGTGTCGGGCATGAAGAAGAACCTCTTCTCGGTGACCAATGCGGTGGACGCTGGGTATCACGTTTTGTTTGGGCCAACAGACGTGAGGTTCCTTCGCAACGTATCAGCGGTGAAGGCTGATGTTGCTCATGTTGGGAGGAGGGTGAAGAACTTGTTTGTTCTTTCCACCAATGCTTATGTTGATAGAATGAGGGCCAATGATAGTTCTGCTATCTGGCACGAGAGGCTGGGGCATGTTGGCATGGACAAGCTGAAGGCGATGGCTAGTAGAAGTCTAGTGAGGGGGTTGCCGAAGTTGTCCTCCTTTGGTGATGGGCATGTTTGTGCGGGCTGTAAATATGGTAAGGAACATCACCTTCCGTTTGATCAATCACAAACAAGGAGCAAGAAACCATTGGAGTGCATTCATGGCGACCTGATGGGACCGACGGTTATTGCCAGCCTTGGTGGAAGCAAATACATGCTTGTCTTGGTTGATGACTACTCAAGGTATACTTGGGTGTACTTCTTAAAGTAGAAGTCTGAAGCCTTCCGTTTGTTCGTGGAGTTCAAGGAGTTGGTAGAAGGCCGGCTTGGCTTGCGGATTAGGAAGCTTAGAACTGATAACGGGGGTGAATTTGTTTCCTCCGAGTTTTCTAACTTCTGCAGGAAGCACGAGATCCAACGGGAGCTTACTTGTGCTCACACTCCACAACAAAATGGGGTAGCGGAGCGGAAGATCCGTCATCTGACGGAGACCTGCAAATGCTGGCTTCATGCGAAAGATATCCCAAGGTCCTTTTGGGCGGAGGGAATGTCTTGTGCTGCTTATGTTATCAACCGGATGCCACTCAGCCCTATAAACATGAAGACTCCAGTTGAGCTGTTGCTGAAGGAGAAGCCGAGTGTGGGACACCTTAGGGTGTTCGGTTCAACTTGCTATGTGCATGTCCCGGATGCTTCACGGACAAAGTTGAATGTGAAGGCAAGGAAACTTGTCTTTGTTGGCTACGATGAGCGGAAGAAGGGATGGAAATGCATGGACCCTGTGACGAAGAAGTTCGTGGTATCAAGAGACGTTGTCTTTAACGAGCTGACGTCACATGGAGGTGGCTCGGTGGAGCTAACCAGAAGTAGCAAAGTTGAGGAAGCACCGGTGGTGGCTGCTGAAGGCTTGGAAGAGGAGCTTGCTGTTTCACCAGCAGCTCTTGTTGCTTCGTACTCCGAGGCTGAGCCTTCTGGCTCAGGAAGCAGGGGGAGCACTGCTCAATGCTTGCCCCAGGTAGGAGTGGAGCCTGAAGAAGCAACGAAAGCCGTGAGCAAGGAGCCGTGTCTTCGGAGATCAAAGAGGGTGGTTAAGACACCGGCTCGGTACTGTGATGGGAATGTAGTGAGCTTTGTCTCCTACTTATTTGCAGGTCCTATGGATGATCGAGAGCCTGCAAACTTCAACGAGGCCACTGGAGTGAAGGAGTGGGAAGATGCCATGAAGGAAGAGATTGATGCTCTGAAAAAGAATTAAACCTGGGACCTTGTGCCCAAGGTTGATGGCATTACTCCGGTTACTTGAAAGTGGGTGTATAAGTTGAAGAAGAAGGCTGATGGGAGCATTGATTAGTTCAAGGCTCGCCTGGTCGCTAGAGGATTCTCACAGCAGTATGGAGTAGACTATGAGGAGACATTCAGTCCAGTTGCGAAGATGACTTCTGTAAGAGTGGTGATCGCCTTGGCTGCTAGCAAGGGATGGAAATTGTGGCAACTCGATGTGAAGAATGCCTTTCTTTACGAAGAGATTGACAAGGACATCTTCATGGATCAGTCGCTTGGTTTTGTCTCTGGAAAGCATCCGGACTATGTCTGCAAACTCAGGAAGGCTCTCTACGGGTTGAAGCAAGCTCCTAGAGCGTGGTATGGGAAGATTGCAGAGTACCTGCAATTCTGTGGATACTTTGCTTCTAACTCAGATTCAAGCTTGTTCGTCAAGAAGAAAGGAGAGCTACGAGTCTTGGTCTTGCTGTATGTGGATGACATGATCTTCACAGGGAATTCGGAGGAGTAAGTAGCAAGGCTCAGGGCTGAGCTTGCTATATGCTTCGAGATGAAGGACTTGGGAGAGTTGCATTACTTTCTCGGTCTGTAAGTGGAGAGGAAGGAGTGCGGGATTCTCATTAGCAAGAAAGGGTATGCTGATCGCATTATGAAGCGGTTCGGCATGGGCGAAGGGAAGAAGTGCTCTACTCCACTGGAATCTGGGCTGAAGCTTCGACGAGATGAGGGAAGGGTTCTTCATGATCCCTTGGTGTTCAGGGCTCTTGTTGGGAGCTTGATTTGTCTGACGATTACAAGGCCGGATATAGCTTATACTGTTGGCCGAGTAAGTCGGTTTATGGTTGAACCAAGGCAATCTCATCTAGTGGCGGCAAAGGGGATTCTGAAGTATGTCAAGATGACTTTTGAGATGGGACTCCTCTATGGACGGGACACGAAGTTTGCGTTGCTCGGGTACACAGATGCTGACTATGGCGGTGATTTGGATGATCGGAGGTCTACTTCAGGTTATGTGTTCACTTGCGGCTCAGCTAGCATCTCGTGGTGTAGCAAGAAACAGGACTCGGTGTCAGTTTCAACCACGGAGGCGGAGTATAAGGCTTCGGCCTTGGCTGCTCGGGAAGCGGTTTGGTTGAGGAGGCTTATAGTGGATGTCCATGAAGAAGTGCAAGGGCCTACTTTACTCCGGGGTGACAATGAGAGTGCTCTCAAACTGGTTAACAATCCAGTGTGTCACGCCAGGACCAAGCATATAGAGATTGATCACCATTTCATCAGGGAAAAGGTGTTGGAGGGATCTCTACTGGTCGGGCATGTTCGGAGTGAAGATAATCTTGCTGACATCTTCACGAAGCCACTATCGAAGGGGCCCTTTGAATGCTTGCGCAGCTTGCTGGGCTTGGTCACCACTTCTCAATTCAAGGGGGAGTGTTGAAATTTGTGAAATGGAAGTGGGTGACGGGACAGGCCGGGAGGCCTGGGCGGACAGCATTGGCGGACTGGGCGGACTGGGCGGACTGCGTTGTGCGGCCTGGTGAAAAGTCTGGTGGAAGCCAACTGTCTTCTGATCGGGTTGTTGCATGGAGTCCGCGGTTTTGTGTGGCCTGCTATCTGCGGATAGAGAGGCTTGCAGGACTGGTGCTTTGCTCAGTGGTCGCGGGTGCAAGCGTGTGCTGATAGGCGGGTTGGCTCATGTTCACGGGAAGCTTGCGGACTAGCGTGTCTGCGGTTTGGGCTGTTGCGGACTGAGCTTAGAGCTTGGCTGAGGCCTTGTCGAGCTCTTGTGGCACAACAGGTGTTTGCTGTGGAGATCATTTTGGCGGCCTGGTTTTGGAGTCCGGGATAAGAGCGCTGCGATGGGGCAGGAGTGTGAGCTCGCGGACTGTGGCGGTCTGTGCTTTGGTGTTTTGGCGGATGGGGGTTTGCGTCCGCCATGCTCACATTGGCCGTTGATGGTTTTGGGCTTGGTCACACTTTGTGCCAAGTTCAGTGTGTCCGCAGTATCCGCCAAGTCCACTGTGACCGGGCGGACTGTTGCTAGCCGCCTTTGGTCGTGGACTTATGGCGGATTGAGGTGTGAGTCTTGCGGACTGCCTCGGATTGGTGCGGACAACCATTGAAGGGGGTTTGCTGTCCTGCAGTGGTTGGAGCTTTGCGGGCTGATGCCTTGTCCGCTTAGCTTGGGCGGACTGGAGAGGGTTCGTCAATGGTTGCCTCGCTCCTGGCGGTTTTCTTTGGTAACCGGCCAAGTTCCTGCGGACTCGGCGGATGGTGGTTTGCATTCGCGCGGGCTGGGGGCGGTGTCGCTATCTCTTGGGCGGTGACCACACTCCTCACCTTGCCTATAAATAGGACCCCCTATCACATCTACATAAAACTAAGTAACTTGAGTGAACAGTAAGTTGGGTTGGGCAAGGAGCTGCGGTCTGTGTTTGTCAGTCCACGCGGATTGTTTCAGGCTGATGGTTTGCTGTGTGCAGGTCGCACGGATAGCTTCAAGGAGCCAGGAGTTTGGCTGTGACTTCGGTCAAGTACTTGGAAGTGTGCGGTCTCTGCGGACTCAACAGGAGGTCGATCTGCGGCTTGTCAGTTCTGTTTCATCTTTGCCAGCTTCAATAACCTATCTGCCGGCTTCAGGCGGGTAGGGGTGTTCCTCAGTTCAGGTTCAGCAGGAGGCGAATAACGGTGTGTCCGCATGGCCTCGCGGCTTCGGCGGACTCTGTGGTATTCGGTGGATTGCAGCTTAGCTTGGGCGATCTTAGCGGGCTCGGCGACCTTGGCGACCTCGCGGTCTCGGCGGACTCCGATGCTGTCCGCCCGGCTTGTTTTTTGGTGCTTTCTGTTTACAGCTGTTATACTAGCGAAATCATGTCTCGCTATGTATGCCTCGTGTTGTAAAGAAGTGAATGTATAAAAGACCTGCTTGTGCTTCCATTGTTTGTTGGGTGTAAACCTCTGGTCCTCGGGTTCCTCTGGTTCAACGTGAGAACTGGGTAGTTCCGAAGATATTAATTTGGCGTTTGGGCTATCTTGCTGATCACGTTGAGAAAATTTAACAAAATAGAAGTGCGAAAAATAAAGCGAGAAAACATCCACATACTTAAGTCCAACATTGTCCCCAATGCTGTAACGTAAGTATGCGGAACAAATAGGAAAGGCAATATGTACAAAAAAAGAGAGGGGGGGGGGGGTAGAAGCTTCCCTGAGAGGAGGTTGGGAAGGCGCAATTTAGGAACCCTGAGGATCGGTCCGTTTTGGATCGATCACCTCCTTTCCGCTACGGAGGGTTATAGCATTGATATTCTCCCGCGGATTGGGCTCCGTGTTTCCCGGCAGTGCCCCGAGCGCGCGCTCGGACATCATTCACGCAAGCTGTCCAATCTGGAGTTCTATGTTTTTTAGCGATCCGGTGATGTTCCATATATTTAACTCGTTGGAAGCGATATATTTAGAAAAATTCTCCTCCATCGGGGAGGGTTTTGGAAGAGGGGGAGGTGGAAGAAATCCGAGTGTGAAAGAATTGAGTGGGCGCTGCGCATTATTCGCATTGCTCCATGAGAAGTTGGGGTGGTTCCTCCAACCCGGATTATAGTTATTGCTATAAGGGTTGTTGTTGGGGTTGAAGGAAGTTCGCCCAACATTTCCCACTTAGTCTACGAATTCATTGACTACGCAGGCATTAGGGGGAATCGTACAAGGCGGAGTGGTGGAGGCAGCAGACATCTCCTACACCTGCTTCGTCAGCCTTTCAACTTGAAGGGCTAAGTGGGAAGTGGCATACACTTCGAAGAGGCCGGCAGCCTGCTTGGGACGTCCCCGCGGGACATTCCATTGGTAGGCGTTCATAGCCATCTCTTCAATAAGAGCTTGGGCAGCCTCGGGGGTTTTATTATTCAAGGTACCCTCGATAGCTGCGTCAATCATTTGACGCGTCTGATAATTAAGCCCATTGTAGAAGATTTCGACCTGCAACCACGCAGGCAGCGTGTGGTGTGGACACTTTCGGAGAAATTCTTTAAAGCGCTCCCAAGTCTCAAATAGAGACTCAGAATCATTCTGCACAAACGAAGAAATGTCCGCCCGCAACTTTGCAGTTTTGGCGGGCGGAAAATACTTCGTTAAGAACCGTTCTGCAAGGTCGGCACAGGTGGTGATACATCCTCGTGGGAGGGAATTCAACCACACCTTAGCTTTGGATCTGAGGGAGAATGGAAAAAGGCACAAACTAATGGCGTCATCAATGACGCCATTAATCTTAAAAGTATCGCAAATTTCACAAAACTAGACAAATGAACGTTCGGGTCCTCATCCGGCAGTCCATCGAATTGCACGACATTTTGGATCATTTGGATAACGCTCGATTTGATCTCAAAATTATTATTCGCCACCGTCGGGCGAACAATACTGGACCCAGTATCATCCAAATTCGGTCAGGTGTAATATGACATTGTATGCTCGATGGACGCATTCAGATTGGGGTCGGCCATAGAAACGACAGAGGGTTCTCCGATGGATTCTTCGGGATATAAAGAGTTATTTTGGCGTTGAGACCGAATACGCGCAAGCGAGCGTTCGATCTCAGGATCAAAATCCAAATTTTCGGACTTCGAAGGCTGTCCACGGGTCATACACCCTAAAATAGATAGTAGAAAATTAACTTCTTTTTTTGGGATTTTGAAGAAAAGTTTTGAAGTTTTTTTTACTTTTGAAGAAAATAAAGCTAAAAGTAATAGACTTCAAATTCGAAATAACAACTCAAAGATTGTCCCCGACAACGGCGCCAAAAACTTGATGTAGCCCGCGAACAGACTCTTATGTGGGTGGTTGGTTTGATGAGTCGATCGTCGCGGGCTTGCTTAGGTAGGCAAGTGCACTTATCGCAAGTAATACAAAATATTCGGGGGAATATCCAGATCGTAATTATCCCGGGAACGGGTTGATTATCCCTACTTCTCCAAAAGCACTATTATTTTACCGAAATAGTAAGTTGTTGATTTTAACTAAAATAGGACGAAAATAGATTAATATTAAAGATGATGAAGAGATAACACTTGGTATCGAATTACGTTAGGATTTAAAAATTGATTTAAATAACTAGAGATCTATAGTTTCAATTTAATTAAAGCGGAAACTTGGCCGTGGAGGTTCCAAAAGTATGAGCTCACCTATCTCTAGGAATATCGCTCACCTGGACATTAAGACTATTCGACCGGGCTCTCGTCCGACGAAGGATTCCTCTTAATGCCCGCAGTACGCTAATAACCCCACTATTGGGTGGGGAACCCAATCCGGTAGAGTTAGCGCGCCTCCTCTCCCGAGGGTTAGTGCGGAACTCTCTTTACCCAGGGCTGATCAGTCCATACGCATGGCCTCTCGGCTAGCTAGCGTATGGATACCAGAAATAGAGCCCACACATCGATATGTGGTTCTACGCGTCGTTTACCCGGGGTAAATCTTAAGTTTTTAATTAAATAGAAAAATAAGACCTTTAGTTATTTAAAACGTTTTTAAATCTCAATGCTCTTCGATACCGAGGGCTAAAAACGATTAGCCACTCATCAGAATGGGGATAGCTTATGGGTTTGGTTAGGCGAGCGTTCTATACTATTCGATAGCACTAAGCAAGCTCCAAATGACAGCCCTTGTCAACAAAATGGTTCAAAAATTTGGAACCCTGAACTCATATAGCAGCTGGCCTTTTATAGGCAAAATTTTTCCAAGTACACGCCCTCTGACACGTGTCATGGGGCATGTCAGCAATATTTATCAGCAGATTTTGGTGGTCTATAGTGATTTGACATTGCGGCTGAAAACGCGGCGGTCATGCCCCCGATCACGGGCGTGACGCTGGGCGTGTCGGCTTTATTTATCATCAGAATTCGGCGATTCGACGACGTTGTTGACTTCGGGAGATCCAAGTGGCAGTCACACCCCTAGTCACGGGCGTGGCCCAAAGTACACGGGCGTGATGGGAGGTTGAACTGGGAGTCGTTTGCATCGAAAGTCGTCGGCGGCGGTTTGTCGCGCCAGGTGGAGGAGTACACGCCCGTGTCGCATCTTGACACGGCCGTGTCGGGTTGAGTCGACGATCGTCGAGAGGAAAATCGTCGAGCTGGAGCCGTAATCGTCGACCGGAATGACACGGGCATGTCGAATCATTGAACACGGGCGTGTCCCTGTCGGCTCGACGAACGTCGAGCGCAAAACGTTGAGCTGGCTGGCACGGGCCTAGAACACGGGGCGTGTCCTTGGATACGGGCGTGTGTCCAGGCGTGTCACATGATTTTTTTTCAAATTTGCTGATTTCACGGGAAATTAACGTATCACGCCCTTGTCACGGGCGTGACCAGCAGGACACGGGCGTGACACATGATTTTTATGGAAAAAATTTTGAAAATTTCTGAAAAATAAAATAAACTAAGTTAACAAAATATACATAATAGACAGAGCATTTTATTAAAGAAATTGAACCTAAAACAACAAAAGAAAACGAAACTACTTGAATAATTAACATGAAAATATGTATATTTACGACTCATCAAGCCGCCACACGGAACTCTTGCCAAGGCCCCACCCACTCAAGGTCTTAGACTTGGGCTTGCCTGCAAGCTCTGACTTCTCATGTTAGGATTCTAACAAACACACTGACCGATTCTAAGAAGTCTTGCTGGACCCCACCCGCTCATGGCCTCATTGCCCGGGCTTTCCCCATGCTTGGCATTCTCGTCAGTCTCACAGAAGGGGACTAGTCTCGCCGGGACACTATCCACATATGATGTGCACGTCACGGGATAGCCAGCCGACCACGGAGACACAGCCACGTCTTGGCACATCACAATCCAAGACAATTCCACCCAAGTCCCTCATTCGTACTGCAGCGTTCCCGCGCACCAAGGAAACCATCTACCACCAATGTAGAGCTAACCTTGTTCACTAAGGAAACCATCTACCGCCATTGAGGATCTAACCTTGTCCAGTTCTGACTACACGTACTCACTCGAGAAAAGGTGGAAAACATCACAAACATCACAAACGACATCTTGCCACAACAGATCTCTATGAATCCTTAAAGCTCGTATACAACATCACCGAGTGGGACTAACGGTCGTGACTACGACTTCACCCACCATTCCTAATCGACTAACGGAGCGGATCTCTAATGCAAAAAAATGCCGGGGACGGACTCAATCGACCCGGAGGTTCCTCTTGAACCTTGGCGACCCAAACTCCTCTCATTTGAGAGTTTGGTGCCCAAAAACTAGAAAATAAAAGATGCTAAAACATGCATCCTAAAACCAAGAGGAGAAGTGTCGTTACCTTCCAACCCCTCTTCCTAGCCATGGAAACTTAGCCGGATGAAAACCTTCGCAACGACCTTGCCTCCTCGGATCCGGACTCGGCTCGCAATTTGGAGCACCGAAGCCTCTCCAACAGCCGGATCTCTCCTTCACCTTCTTCCTTGCTCTCCCTTCTCTCTAGATCTTAGAGAGAGTGTGTTTGAAGAATAATGAGGGTTTCTAAACCCAATTCCTGGACTTAACTCAGCAAGGGAAACCCTGGACCATCAGATCCCCAAAAAAGGGAAAGAACGGCCACGATGCGAACTAAAAAAATCAAAACACCTGGGCCGAACACAGCTTGTGACACGCCCGTGTCCAAGGCCGTGTTCCCCAATCGACGCCAAAACCGTCGCACCCAAACCAGGACACGGGTCCATGACACGCCCGTGTCACATTTGACACGGCCGTGTCCAAACCGAATACGCCTGGGCTCCAGGCCGTGTCCAACCCCTTACATGTCCCGGATATAACCCGAGAAGGACACGGCCAGGGACACGCCCATGTCTCAGGCCATGTTCGAAGTCTCGACGATCATCGACTGCCTCTTCGTTGACTTCGCAGAAATTCGTCGAGCACGCTTGACACGGTCGTGGACATGCCCGTGTCCTAGGCAGTGTTCCCTGCCCGTGTCGACACAACTGTGTCGACACCTCTATGTCGACAAATCTGTGTCGACACCTCTGTGTCGACACATCTGTGTCGACACCTCCCCTGTGTCGACACAACTATGTCGACACCTCCTCCTCTGTGTCGACACCCATGTGTCGACACCACTGTGTCGACACCCCTGTGTCGACACCTCTGTGTCGACACCTCCCTTATGTCGACACTCGAGGGAACACGCCTGCGACACGGCTTCGACACGGGCGTGTCCCCCACTAGTCGACGAATTGAGCGAAAAATCGTCGACTTCCCGGCTCTCGATGAACCGGGTACGATACGGCCATGGACACGCCTGTGTCCTAGGCCGTGTGACCCTCACCAAGTCCTAAACTTGGCTCTCGACACTGCTCTTCCCTCTTTCAAATTTTGGGGCGTTACAACTCTCTCCCCTTAAAAGAATTTCGTCCCGAAATTACCAAAAAGCAAAAAGGGGTACACAAAACTTAAAGGATACCTGAAAGGAAAAAGTCTGGATACTCCTCCAACATGGTTTGTTCTCGCTCCCAAGAGAGCTCCTCACGGTCGCAGTTGTCCCATCGGACTTTTATGAGTTTGAACTCTTTATTCCGCAACTGCTGAATTTCTGAGTCCTCTATAGAAATTGGATGGACTCGTGTCCTCAAGTCTTCCTCCATCAGCACCACTGCCGATTCGATCACCACATTAGACTCTACCAAGGATTTCCTCAAGATGGAGACATGGAAGACGTCGTGCAATCAACTCAACTCTGCGGACAATGCCAACCAATACGCTGCTTTTCCCGCCCGTTCAATAACCTCAAAAGGTCCCAGAAACCTTGGACTAAACTTCTTGAGTCGGCGAATCCGTGAAACGCCTTTGAACGGCTTGATCTTTAAATAAACCCAATCACCTACTGCGAACTCCAACTTGCGGTGGCGAGCATTAAAATATTTTGCTTGCTGATCTTGAGCCACTTTCATGCGCTCTTGCATGGTCTGTACCAACTCACATGCATCAGCTACCACCTCTTTTCCCAGTAGTTTGGTATCTCCCGCCCCTGTCCATGACATCGGTGTTCGACACCGCCTCCCATACAAAGCTTCGTATGGCCCCATCTTTATACTTGCTTGCTAACTGTTGTTGTATGCGAACTCCACCATGAAAAAGTGATCCTCCCACTTCTTGCCAAAGTCAAGAATGCACATTCTCAGCATATCCTCCATAGTACGGTTCGTCATTTTGGTTTGCCCGTCAGTTTGAGGATGAAAATTCATACTGAACTTGAGCTTCGTGCCCAAACTTTTCTGAACCAATCTCCAGTCCTTGGATGTGAAACGTCCATCACGATCGCTGACTATACTTTTAGCAATCCCATGTAGTCGCACAATGTTGCGAACATACAACTCCACCAACTTCTCCACATTGTCCTCCTTCCGGTTTGGGATGAAGTGAGTCACTTTGGTTAAGCTATCCACAATCAACCAAATCGCGTCGTTACCCTGCTGTGATCTAGGTAACCTAAAAGTGCAGCTAGATCTGATATACTCTAGAGGGGGGGGGGGGTGAATAGAGTATGGTGCTTGAAAACTTTTTACAACAATTGTTGTAATCTGAGTGAACAGGGAAGCAAATATTAAATCTAATCACAGAGTAACCTACAAAAGAAATTAATCACAGATCCTAACTAATCACAAATCAATCACAGCCAGAAACAAAAATAAAGACAAGCAAGCCAGAAGACACAAGGAGCTATAATGGTTCCCCTAAACTTGGGTACATCCACTCTTCTACCACCCTAGGTAGGAATCCACTACAGGATGAGTTGATCAGGTGTCCTGGGCACCAATGAGCTTTTGATAAGGTACTCAAAAACCAAATCAGATTTTTTAATCAGGTGTCTTGCCACCAATGAACTTTTGATAAGGTGCTCAAAAACCAAGCACAAACTTTTGAAGGGAGTTTGAAAAATCCTTTACAGAGATGGGGATGAGAGAGTTATGAAAGTGTTCTCTTTCTCAAAGCAGCTGAGAAGTCTATGTGGATTTTGATGTTGTCAAAGCTCCCCCTGAGTTCTTGAGATGTTGAGGAAATGAAGCTTTGCTGTGGGGTGATAGGCCTTCAGAAGTTGATCTCCAGCAAATGATGATTTCAGCAATAGCTGAAATGTTAGGTGTCTGGAGTCTCTGAATGATGTTGGCCTTGAACACTTGAATCAAAGGGGATCTGAAGATTTCAGATTTGTTGATCTCCTTTGGTGTGTGTTCTTGTATGATTATTTTAGACAGAGAATGTCTACAGCTCTCTCTCTTTTTCTCTTGTGAATAGTTGATGTTGAGAAAGATGTTGTTCAGAGAAAATTGTAGCAGAGAATGAGTTCTTCTTCTTCTTCTTATTCTGCTTATCTGTGATGTGTGTTGAGTGTTAGAGAGATTCAAAAATCTTGTGTTTTATTCCCGGGTTCTGAATAGAAAATAATCCTCTGTCTAGAATAGCCGTTGGCCTGTCATTAATTGCATCCTTAATTGCAAATGTCTTCTGGGGGAAAGTCCAAAGAAACATTCCTTGATAATCACTTGAAACTTGGTCCAGAATAAATGAAAACGACAAGAGAATCTTCTGAATTAATTGCTGAATAACTCCTTAACTGTTCTAAATTTGAATCTTGAAAAACATTGAACTCTTCAGAAAATCGTCGAACTGAGCTCCACTATCGTCGAACTGAACTCAGCGCTTTGGACTTATACAACAACAGAGATCGTCGATCTAAGCTCACCTATCGTCGAACTGAGCTCAGAGATAGAGAATCAATAATGAGTCAAGATCGTTGAACTGAGCTCGAAGATCCTCGAATGGAGTTCGACGATTTGTTGAAGTTGAGCTCAGCGATCGTCGAATGGAGTTCGACGATCCGTCAAAGTTGAGTTAGACGATCGTCGATTGGAGTTCAACGATTCGTCGTACTGAGCTCGACGATATGACTTAGTCTTCAAACTGAAAATCCTTGGTCTTGAGGGTAGCTTCCAAACCTAACTACTAACCCTTAGACTCGATTCTAATTGACCTTTAGAGCTATACAGGAGGTCAAAAACAGGTTTCTTAAAGACATAGTGATCCTGACCCAAATTAGTAATAGGGTGTTCCAACAATCTCCCCCTATTTGGGATGGGATTACTATTTACAAAATTTGAAAAGATTAAATAACAACATACAAAGCAACAATACAGAAATGCAATAAGCAGGACATTGCAGAAGCACAAATATATATTATCTCAGACAAAAATCAAAAATCAGAATAATTATCACCTTACATAATTACTCCTTCTCCTTGCTCTTTATAAGTTTGATTTCATTATTAGGATTGAGAGCTTATTTCTTTGACCTTCTATCATCTGTTGCACCCAAAGAAGTTTGTTGTTTGGGCCTGGGAACCACAGCTTCAGGATGCAGCTCCATATATCTATCAGAGTCAAAGAATTTGCTTGAGGCATATCTTTTCAGTTCTTTCTTTCTTTGTTCAGACAGTGTAGTAATGTTTGAGGAATCTCTGACTTGCTCTTTGGCTTTCTTAATTTGGTCCAGGGCAGCTAGTTATTTCATACTGGCAGTCCAAGCAGTAGGGTTATTTTCAGGATCCTCAAAGGGCACTGGAGGATCATATCTGTTCGATGGATTATTTTGAGGAGCTCTAGAGGAGACTACTTCTTTTAACTTATAGGGAAAAGGACCTGAAGTTGTATCTGATGAGGCTTGTCCTTCCCTGGAGTATGGATATTGCCTGGAATAGTCCTTGGATTAGACTTGGAATTCCCTCTGGCTTCCTCTATAGCTTCCTCTTCTTGATTGAGAACCCCTGGACTGGCTTCCCCTATAATGAGATCTTGCATGAGGCTGATAGGGGGTTTGGATTTTGGCAGAGGGTTGAGCAGCTGAGCTTCCACCTGCACCTGTATCAGGAGGAGGTGGTGGAGGAGGATGAGGATTATGAAACTGAGAAGATCCTTTCTCATACTTCCTCTTCTTCTTCTTCATAGCTTTAAGTTGGTTCTTGGAATACTGCATCCAATGCTCAGTGATGGGGCAGTCATGAAGAATGTAATATGGTATGTCATTAGTGTCCTTTACTTTGGCTGGAGGCACTCTTTTCATAGCTTTGCTCCTTGCCTTCCTTTTCCTGGCTATGGTGGCAGAAGAATCATCAGAATCAGTCTTGAATTCATCACTCTCAGAACTTTGCTCATCATATAAAGCATCAATCTTTTTCAAATATTCTTTCTGAAGTTGTGTTGGAGCAGATGAGGCAGCAGTGGTGACAGTAGCAGCTACAACACTAGTAACAACAGATACAGAAGTTGTAGCAACAGTTGTAACAACAGATATAGAGCTTTCTGGAGCAATCCTTTCAGAAGAAATAGCAGCAATAATGACAGTAGTAACTGGAGCAGCAACAGATTCAGAAAGAGTGGTTTCAGATACAGAAATATCAGAAATAGCAGCAGGCTCAGCAGTTTCAGATATAATAGGTTCAGTAGCATCAATATCATCAGCAAAAACAGAAGGCTCAAAATCATATGCCTCTCTCATCTGCATATCCTTAGAGATTAACTCATCAGCAGTATCAGCAATATCAGCAGCAACAACAGAAACATCAACAATATCTTCTGCAGGAGTAGTAGCAACATTGCTAAAACCAGAAGGCTCAGCAGTATAAACTGTATTTATGAATGAATGAATAATGCTGGTGTCACAGCTAGAGAAGGGCACAATGGCCTTGGAAAGATCCTCTGAGGGCTGGACAGCAACTCTCTCTGGAAGAGAACTGAAATAAGTTGAATCAAAATCTGAAAGCAGGGACCTGAGGTCTACTGAAAAGATTGCAACTGGAGGTGGAACTGGAGCTTGAGTTGGGTAAACAGCAGCAGCAGTAGGAACTAAAGAAATAGCAGCAGGCAATCTCACAACTTCATTAGGCATTTCCCCCTGCCTGGATTCAGATAAGGCTGGATCAAGGCACACTGATGAAGGGATTGCCTGAGGAAATAGGGAGGATAGCCTGGCAGAAAGGGCTGCCACTGATTGAAGTAATGGAGCCAAGGATGTCTCCAATAGAAGTGATAGCCTGGAGGCTAGCAGTTCATATAACTGGTCAGCTATGGCTGGAATATTTACTTGCTCAGCAGGCAATTGAGCAAAGGTAGAGGATGGAGGTGGAGCAACAGGTGATGATAGTGGAGAGCTAGTGGATGGTAGAAGTGATGGTTGAGATGAGGGTATTATGGAGATGGATGACAGTGGGATGGAGATAGAGGGTGTGAAGGTGGGTTGATCAAGAATGTCTTGCAGAAGTTGTTGATAAGATGTAGATGAGGAGGGTAGCTCAGGAGGAGATGAGGGTGAGTCATCTATGAAGGAATCATCAAGAAGATTGAATGAGGGAATGGTGGATGATGTGTCAATGTCTGGTGGAGGGTAGTGGTGTAATGGATGGAATGGTTCTTCTGTTATTGAAAGAGTGGGGATTGGAGATGGAATAGATGTTGGAGATGGGCTGGAAATGATGATTGTGGATGGAGTTTGAATGGTGGAGGGAACTGGAGGAGATGGAATTGGAGTTGGAGGAGGAGAAGCAGGAGCAGGCAAGTCATCTACAGGGGCAGAGACTTGAGGGGAAGTGACTGTTACAGTCCTGGTGCATGAAGTTGTGCTTGCAGAAGGCCTGCTGGGCTTGTTTATCTGCCTATCCCATTTGCCAAATAGGGCACAGGACAGTCTCTTTGATGCAATAATATGTATCCCAGACGATACTAGCAGGGTAGGGCATCTGTTCTGAAGAAAGAGGCCTAGGATCCTCCCAAAATTCACAAAGTTTTTATTGATTTTCTTCTTAATCAACAGCTAGGTTCTTTTTCAGCTAGGTTCTTTTTCAGCAATTTGCTAGGGTTAGCATCAGAGTGACCCATTCTTACAAACAGATCAAAAAATTCCTCTCCAGATAAATCAGCAGAATCTCTTCCAGAGCTTAACTCAAAAACTTCTATCAGAATAGCTGGAGTCAAGGGTACCTGGGTTCCAGAAATTGAACCAACTATAGTGTTTTGATCCTGGTTGTGGGCAGTGTAAACCCACTCCTTAATCTCATCAGCATGCAGCTTTATCCTGGTGGACATGATGGTGGCTAATTTCTGCTCCTTGAACAGTTCCAAAATATCTTGAAAGACCTGATCAGTAGTGCTGAAAGACTCCATGTCTATATCGAATCCAGCATCGAATTTCATTGCGGCAAGAACAGCAACAGAGATGGCCATTGTTACCTGCAAAAATCAACAAACAAAATGACCAAGTATAGAGATGTTTGGAGGGAAAGAGAATTTTTGCAGAGAATTCGAGAGCGCAAAAGGAGAACGACGACGAAAAATGAATTTTATATTAGGGTTCGACTCAGAAAAGGAAAGATCGTTGAACTCAGTTCGACGATCGTGGCTTCTAAAGGAATCTGAGGAGTCTTCAATATCGTCGATCTCCGTTCGACGATATTGGAGAGCGTCGAGCTCTGTTCGACGATAGTTCAGAGAACAAAATCGTCGAGCGCCGTTCGACGATCGTTGACCGGAAGAGATAGTTCAGACTATCTGAGAAGCGCTGAACTCAGGTCGATGATTCAGAAATCGTCGATCTCCGTTCGACGATCTGGGAGAAAATCGTCGAGCGCAGTTTAGAGACCAGAAATACACTCTAGACACTAAGAAAAATCAAGATGTTTGTCTAGTCTTGGTCAATTTTTAAAGTTTTAAAATCTTGGATATTATTTTAGACTTCCTCCATCTAACATTCCTAACTGATTTAGGAAGAAGGTGTATTTCTTTTCATCCAAGGATTTGGTGAAAATATCTCCCCTTTGCAAATCAGTTGGGATATATTGAAGTTCAATTTTGTTCTTCTCAACATTATCCCTTAAAAAGTGATGCATAATTTCTATGTGTTTTGTCCTACTATGGAGGACTGGATTTTGAGCTATAGAAATAGCACTGGTGTTATCACAAAATATTTTTGACTTCTCTAAGGTGTAACCATAGTCTAGGAGTTGGTTTTGAATCCACAAGATTTGTGAACAACAACTGCCTGCAGCCATATATTCAGCTTCAGCAGTTGAGGTTGACACAAATGTTTGTTTCTTATAAAACCAAGAGACAAGTCTATCACCAAGAAACTGACAAGTTCCACTGGTGCTTTTCCTATCAATTCTGCATCCAGCATAATCAGCATCAGAAAATCCAGTTAATTCAAATGTTAAATTTTTTGGATACCAGAGACCTACATTTGTACAACTTTTAACATACCTGAGAATCTTTTTTTACTAAAGTTAGGTTTGACTCTCTAGGGCTTACTTGGAATCTAGCACATATACATGTAGCAAACATTATATCTGGTCTACTAGCTGTAAGGTACAGTAAAGAGCCAATCATTTCTCTATATGTTATCTGATCAACAAGTTTCCCATGTTCATCAGCATCCAATACAGCATTGGTAGGCATGGGTGTTTTCATACAAGATGCTTCAGACATGACAAATTTCTTAACCAATTCATTTACATACCTGGTTTGAGAAATAAAGATGCCTTCAGCATGTTGTTTGACTTGCAATCCTAGGAAGAAGGATAGCTCACCCATACTACTCATTTCAAATTTAGAATGCATTAGGTTGGAAAAACTTTCGCACAATTTTGAATCAGTAGAACCAAAAATAATATCATCTACATAAATCTGTACTAGTAAGGTATGAGACTTATGAGTTCTAATGAAAAGAGTTTGGTCTACTCTACCCCTTATAAATCTATTTTCCAGGAGGAATCATGCTACGGTCTCATACCATGCTCTAGGAGCTTGCTTAAGACCATATAATGTTTTGTTCAACCTAAAAACATAATCAGGATAAGTTGGAGAGATAAAACCTGGAGGTTGTCTGACATATACTTCTTCTTTGATGTCTCCATTTAGAAATGCACTTTTCACATCCATCTGATATACCTTGAAGCCTTTATGTGCTGCATAAGCTAAGAAGATTCTGATGGCTTCCAATCTTGCAACTGGTGCAAAAGTATGGTCATAGTCTATTCCTTCTTCTTGAGAGTATCCTTGAGCAACTACCCTTGCCTTGTTCCTTACAATTACTCCTTGATCATCCAATTTGTTTCTGAACACCCACTTTGTTCCAACAATGGAGTGATCCTTAAGCTTTGGCACTAGTTCCAAAACTTTGTTCCTTTCAAATTGATGCAACTCTTCTTGCATTGCAATGATCCAGTGTGGATCTTGCTCTGCATCTTGAATGGACTGAGGTTCAATTTGAGATAGGAAGCAAGTGTGCAACAGGTTTTGGTTGACCTGATTTCTAGTTTGCACACCAGCTGAGATGTCTCCAATTATTTGGGAAATTGGATGGTCTCTTGATGTTACTAAATCAACAGGGGGTGTTGATTGTTCACCAACCTGTGTTGTTGTTTCCTCTTGTGGTACAACAACTGGCTCTTCAAGCTATTTTTCTTCAGCATGTTGAATGCTTTATTCATCTTCACTGCTTTCCACTTTTTGAGTAACTTATAACTTGTTCAAATCTTCAACAAGAGAATATACCTGCAAAGGTTCTATGGTAGAGGTACTCTTCTCCTTGAAAGACATGTTAGATTCATCAAATGATATGTAAACAGATTCATCAATTTTAAGAGATGATTTATTATAAACCCTATAAGCCTTACTGATCATGGAGTATCCCAGAAACACTCCTTCATCAACTTTAGCTTGAAATTTTGCTAAATATCTCTTGTCATTATTGTGAATATAACAAATACAGCCAAAAATTCTAAAATAATCAACTTTAGGTTTCTTCCCTTTGAGTAATTCATAGGGAGTCTTTCCCTTTAGTTTATGTATCAAACTTTTGTTCAGCATATAGTTGGAGGTGTTCACTGCCTCTGCCCAAAAAGATAGAGGAAGGTGAGCATCTGACAACAATGTAGTGGCAGATTCAATAAGGGTTCTATTTTTCCTTTCAGCTACCCCATTTTGTTGAGGAGTTTTAGGAGCTGAGAAAGTGTGCCTGATCCCTTCACTCTGACAGAACTCTTGCATAAGAAGAGAATCAAACTCTGTCCCATGATCACTTCTGATCAGGGCAATGTGAGTATTGAAATCAATCTGTATACATTTGAGAAACTCTGTCAAACACATGAAGTTATCAGACTTCTTCCTTAGAAAGAACACCCATGTGAATCTAGAGAAGCCATCTACAACTACTAAGGTGTAAGATTTCCATCCTAGGCTTTGTACTGTAATGGGTCCAAAGAGATCCATGTGTAACAGATACAAGATCCTAGGTGAATCACTCTTATTAAGTGACTTAAAACTATTTTTAGTTTGCTTGCCTAATTGACAAGCCCTGCAGAGTCCTTCCTTCTTGTAGGGGCCAGAAGGTAGTCCTCTAACAAGGTTGTCCTTGGATAGCCTAGCATTAGTTCTAAGGTTTAAGTGTCCTAGTCTATTATGCCATAAAACATTTGGTCTACAAACAGAATTAAACAGACAAATGTCTACATCTGTTGAAAGAAAATCTACTAGATAGATGTTACCTTTCCTTTTACCTGTCAACACAGTTGTGTTGTCCTCTGACTTGATCTTGCATAAAGCTTTGCTGAAAGTCACCTGGTAGCCTTCATCACATAGCTGACTGATGCTTATCAAATTATTCTTCAGTCCTTCCACATAAGCTACCTTCTTGAATGTTACTGTCCCAATCTGGACTGCACCATATCCTTTAGTTTGTCCAAAGTTTGAATCACCAAAGATAACTTTGGGTCCAAGCTTGGCTTTAAAGGATGTGAGGTTGTCCTTGTTTCCTGTCATGTGCTTAGAGTACCCACTATCCAAGTACCATTGTTGGTTTGATGTTGGATAGGTTTTCACCTGCACATAAAATAATTCATTTGTTTTTGACTCAGTTTACCTTGGGCCTAGGTTGATAACCTTTAAACTCAGAAATAAAAGACATCTCAGGTTGACTCTTATAACCTTCAGGATGATATCTCCTTGGAGGTATTATCCATTCAATATAAGGGTTAAAGATTTGGGATGAAGGACCCCTAGGATTGGATTTTGATTTGCCCTTGAAGGAATTTCCAGAGCTCTGATCTCTGTTCGACGATCGTGGAGCTGCGTTCGACGATCTTGGGTCAGATCATCGAGCTCTGTTCGACGGTCTACTATGGCAGAGTTCAGGAATTAGAGATCATCGACCTGGGTTCGACGATTTTGCCTGAGATCGTCGATCTGCATTCGGCAATCGTCTAGCTCCGTTCGACGATTTCTGCTGGGACTTAGTTTTCTTAGGCAGATCAGAATTTTTCCTAGCTACCTCTACAACTCCCTTCCCTTTATCAGAGATGAACTTGATTGGGGTTGTTAGAACTATAGGTTGGCTGGATAAAGCACCCAAGCCCAGTGTACTATTAAATCTTGAGTTCACTGTGCTTGTGATGTCCATCAGCTTGATACTTCTCCCATTAAGGGATTCTTCAAGCTTCTTGGCCTCAGATAACTCACCTTTCAGTGAAGCTATCTGCTCCCTACAGCACTCTAACTCCTTAGAGAGTTTGAGGTTTTGACTTTAAGATATTATGTTCAGATAAATGATTTCTGAGAGAAATAATTTCCTTCTCAGATTTTAGTAGGTCTAAACACAATGCTTTAAACTCAGATTTAAAGTCCTCTGAATTGAAATCAAAAGAACTAATTACCAGGTCTTCTTCAAGTTGAGTCTCTGAGTCTAACTCTGACTCTTCTTCATCTGAATTGTGTTGAGATGCATTGATTGCCATCATGCAGAACTCCTTCTCTTCTACATCATCTTCATCATCACTGGAGCTGGATGAGGCTTCTGATCCTCTTCAGTTTCACTCCAGGATTCAGCAACAAATCCCTTTCTTGTGTGTTTGTTCTTGCTAGAGGAGGGTTTGCCATTGCCATTCTTCTTGAAGTCTTTCTACTGTCTTCTTTCTTTCTTGTCCCTTCTGTCCTTATTTTTGTTCTCTGGACAGTCAGGTACAATGTGCCCTGGTTTCCTGCAACCAAAGCAAACAATTTCTTTACTAATTGACTTATCATATCTTGGCTTATCATGCTCTTTGTATGATATCCTTCTGAAGTCCTTTCTGGCCATCTTGTAAAATCTTTTGGCCAATAAACTAAGCAGCTCATCATTGCCTATGACTTTGTCTTCAGGTTGATCTTCAGTTGCTTTGAAGGCTATTGTCTTCTCTTTTCTTGTGGCTGGTGAGGCAGCCTTCTGCTCTTCTTCTCTGTTCTTAATGAGCAGCTCATAGGATTTGAGCTTGCCCAAAAGAGCTTCTGTGGTGATCTCATTCAGACTTCTGGCATGCTTGACTGGCCAGATTCTTGAGTCCCAAGTGCTTGGGAAGCACATTAGGATTTTGTCATTAAGTTCAGTCAGTGAGATCTCCTTATCTAAGGTTTTGAGTTCATTGACTATTAGACTGAGCCTGTTGTACATATCTCCAAGTTACTCAACTTCTCCCTTCTTGAAATTCTCATATTAGGATATGAGGTGGGATCTCCTGTCCTTTCTTTCATCAGCTGATCCTGACACTATTTCAGTGAGCTTATCCCAGATTTCCTTTGCTAAACTACATTTAGCCACCTTTTGAAAGATGTCATCAAACATGGTCTGGGCTAAGATGTTCATAGCCTTTGCATCAGCTACCTTCCACTTCTTGATATCAGCCTCTGTTCCTGATGGAGGTGGAACAGCATTTGTGTTTGTGTTCTCTGGAGGTCTTGGACAAACTGTCAAAATAGAATTAAAAATATCCTCGTCAATAGAATTTATGTATAATCTAATCCTTGCTTTCCAAAGTGCAAACTTGGACAGATTGCACACTGGAGGTCTGGTGCTAGCATAATTTTTGTTTTGGGCTATTATTTGTGAAGAAATAATCTAATAATAAAATCTACAGCAAGCAGATCTAACTAGGAATCTTTGGGTTCTGGTGTTAGCCTGTGCAACCATCAAGGTGTGGTATGTTTAACCAACCTCGCTCTGATACCAATTGAAAGTGCAGTTAGATCTGATATACTCTAGAAGGGGGTGAATAGAGTATGGTGCTTGAAAACTTTTTACAACAATTGTTATAATCTGAGTGAACAGGGAAGCAAATATTAAATCTAATCACAGAGTAACCTACAAAAGAAATTAATCACAGACCCTAACTAATCATAAGTCAATCACAGCCAGAAACAAAAATAAAGACAAGCAAGCCAGAAGACACAAGGAGCTATAGTGGTTCCCCTAAACTTGGGTACATCCACTCTTCTACCACCCTAGGTAGGAATCCACTGCAAGATGAGTTTATCAGGTGTCCTGGGCACCAATGAGCTTTTGATAAGCTGCTCAAAAACCAAATCAGAGTTTTTGATCAGGTGTCTTGCCACCAATGAGCTTTTGATAAGGTGCTCAAAAACCAAGCACAAACTTTTGAAGGGAGTTTGAAAAACCCTTTACAGAGATGGGGATGAGAGAGTTATGGAAGTCTTCTATTTCTCAAAGCAGCTGAGAAGACTATGTCGATTTTGATGTTGTCAAAGCTCCCCCTGAGTTCTTGAGATGTTCTGGAAATGAAGCTTTGCTGTAGGGTGATAGGCCTTCAGAAGTTGATCTCCAGCAAATGATGATTTCAGCAACAGCTGAAATGTTAGGTGTTAGGAGTCTCTGAATGATGTTGGCCTTGAACACTTAAATCAAAGGGGATCTGAAGATTTCAGATTTGTTGATCTCCTTTGGTGTGTGTTCTTGTATGAATTCTTTTAGACAGAGAATGTCTACAGCTCTCTCTCTTTTTCTCTTGTGAACAGTTGATGTTGAGAAAGATGTTGTTCAAAGAAAATTGTAGCAAAGAATGATTTGTTCTTCTTCTTCTTGTTCTGCTTATCTTTGCTGTGTGTTGAGTGTTAGAGAGATTCAAAAATCTTGTGTTTTATTCCCTAGTTCTGAATAGAAAATAATCCTCTGTCTAGAATAGTCGTTGGCCTGTCATTATTTGCATCCTTAATTGCAATTGTCTTCTGGGGGAAGTCCAAAGAAACATTCCTTGATAATCCCTTGAAACTTGGTCCAGAATAAATGAAAACGGCTAGAGAATCTTCTGAATTAATTGCGGAATAACTCCTTAACTGTTCTGAATTTGAATCTTGAAAAACATTGAATTCTTCAGAAAATCGTCGAACTGAGCTCCACTATCGTCGAATTGAGCTCAGCGATTTGGACTTATACAGCAACAGAGATCGTCGATCTGAGCTCAACTATCGTCGAACTGAGCTCAGAGATAGAGAATCAATACTGAGTCAAGATCGTCGAACTGAGCTCGAAGATCGTCGAATGGAGTTCGATGATTTGTTGAAGTTGAGCTCAGCGATCGTCGAATGGAGTTCCACGATCCGTCGAAGTTGAGCTAGATGATCGTCGATTGGAGTTCAACGATTCGTCGTACTGAGCTCGACGATCTGACTTAGTCTTCAAACTGAAAATCCTTAGTCTTGAGGGTAGCTTCCAAACCTAACTACTAACCCTTAGACTCAATTCTAATTGACCTTTAGAGCTATATAGGAGATCAAAAACAAGTTTCCTAAAGACATAGTGATCCTGACCCAAATTAGTAATAGGGTGTTCAAACATAACCCATGCACAAAATCCATGGAGATGTCATCAAATTTCCACGCGGGGATTGAAAGAGGCTTCAGGAACCTGCCCGACTTCTGACACTCGGTCTTCACCAAGACACAAGTTTTACATCGATTCACGTACAAAGCTACGTCCCGCTTAAGTCCAGGCCACGAAATGGATCTCTTCATATCCAAGTACATCTTTGTACTGCCCGGATGAATGGAGTACTTTGTGAAGTGAGCCTCAAACATCAACTGCTCACGGAGCTTGCCGAACTGCGCTACACAAATCGTTCCATCCTTCCTCAGAATCCCGTCAATCATCTCGCAGGCGCTGCTCTCTCCTTTTTGAGCTTCCACCACGAATGTCTGAAACTCCACATCCAAACGAGTCGCTTCCTGAATACAATTGGACAAGTCGTTCTGCATTTCAATCCAGTTTAACCGAGCCATACTAGACTCGCCCCTTGCTACACACTCCATGCCAAGGGACTCCCAGTCCTGTACCAACCGCTCATCATGAGATTCTAACCAATTTCCTTGCCCAGAGTATTTTCTACTCAGTGCATCGACCACCATATTGTCCTTGTCTGGCGTATACTGAATCGCCACCTCATAGTCTCCAAGGAAATCAACCCACCTACGCTGCCGCATATTCAAGTCCTGATCTAAGAGATACTTCAGGCTTTTATGATCCGTGAAGATCTCCACCTTCGCACCATAGACATAGTGTCGCCATATTTTCAACGCGAAAATTACCGCTGCCAACTCCAAGTCATGGATGGGGTAATTCCTCTCATGAGGCTTCAGCCGCCTAGACCCAAAAGCTATCACCCTGCCATGTTGCACCAAAACGCAACCCAAACCGCATCCCGATGCGTCACTGAAGATCTGAAATCCTTCGGGACTTTTCGGTAGACTTAGGATTGGAGCCATCATCAGTCTTTCCTTCAGCATCTCGAATGCCTGACTGTATTCTTGAGTCCACACAAACTTCTGGTCTTTACGAGTGAGTGAGGTGAGGGGTAGAGCTATCCGTGAAAAGTTTTCCACGAATCTCCTATAATACCCGGCTAGTCCAAGAAATCTTCTGACTTCTACCATGGTTCTCAAAATCGGCCAATCTCTGATGGCTTCCACCTTTGTTGGATCTACCGCCACCCCATCCCCACTAATCACATGGCACAAAAATGCCACCTTCTCTAACCATAACTCACACTTCGAGAACTTTGCATACAACTGGTTCTCCCTCAACACTTGCAAGACCATTCTCAAGTGAGTCTCATGCTCCACTTCCGATTTGGAATACACCAAGATGTCGTCAATAAAGACAACTACAAAAGAGTCCAAGTATTTTCAAAATACTCGATTCATCAAATTCATGAATACAGATGGTGTGTTCGTTAGCCCGAACGGCATCACCGAGAACTCGAAGTGTCCATACCTCGTACCAAACGCCGTCTTGGGTATGTCCTCATACCGAATCCGCAACTGATAGTATCCTGACTTTAAGTCCAACTTTGAATACACTACCGACCCCACCAACTGGTCGAACAGGTCGTCTATCCGGGGAATCAGATATTTATTCCTGACGGTCAATTAATTTAGCTCTCGGTTGTCTATGCACAGCCGCATACTACCGTCTTTCTTCTTTACAAACAACACCGGCGTGCTCCATGGTGAAGAACTGGGTCTGATATACCCTTGCTCCAACAGTTCATGCAACTGTACCTTGAGTTCAACAAATTCCTTTGGTGTCATCCTAAACGGAGGACGCGACACCGGCCTAGCCTCCGGTACTAACTCAATCGAGAAATTGATCTCCCATCGAGGAGGTGCTCCAGGAAGTTCATCCGGGAATACATCCTCGAACTCTGCCACCACTGGCGCTTCCACAAGTGATAACCTGGAAAGGCGAACCTCCGATAAAGATACAAGCGCTACTCCACCCTGGCTAACTTCTCGCGCCAATTGAAAGGCCGAAATCAGAGAACAGGCCACTCCATTAAGGCACTCAAATTTGACCTCCGTCTGCCCTTCGCTTCTTAGGGCCACCACCTTGGATAGGAAATCAATACTGGCATGTTGCTCCTCTAGCCAGTACATTCCCAAAATCACATCAAACTCGACCAACGGTAGGACCGCTGCTATCAACACGAAATCAACTCCGCTTAACTCCCAACAAATGCGCCCTTTCTTCCCGGTGGTCATGAATGACCCATTGGGCATGCACACCTTCAGTTCCGCATCCACCAAAAATGATTCAACCCCAATCCTCCGGATGAAGCTTTCCGCAAGAAAGTAGTGTGACGCTCCTATATCAAACAATACCCTAGCAAGGTATTCGAAAACTAACACAAAGCCTAAAACATAGACATCAATCATAACAGCCTAAAAGCATGAAGCACAAGGTTAAACTTCCTCATACCTGTCACCACATCGGGTTGGCGGATCGCTTCCTGCTGTCCAAGGTTGTAAGCCCTTGGTTGCACTGGTTGGAACCGAGAAGCGCTCGACTACGCCATCTTCCCTTTATCTGCGACACTGGGGCCGGAGCGCACAATCTGCTCCTACCTTGACTCCTGCTTTGCACCCCCTTGGTTACAAAAACGAGCTATGTGTCCCACCTTGCCACAGTTGAAGCACGTCTGTGGCCCCTTAGAGTGAGACCCTCCGGATGTCCACTTGCTTTTCTCACCGGACTTGTATGTGTGAGGCTTCCTTCTCCATTTATTCCCTTCCGACTTTCCTTGGGATTAAAAAGGCTTCCCTTCTCCTTGCTTGGGCGCAAAACCTTTATGACGTTGGATCCACTCCAGATCACTCTCCAACGTCCTGGCCGCCTCAACCAACTCATTAAAACGAGCTCTTTTCATGGCAATGAGGGGTTGCCTTAGATTCTCCCTCAGCCCCTGGTAGAAGAGGTTATCTGTATCTTCATCATCTTCCATGGTCGTCCCCGCGTAACGACCCAAACGAGCGAACTCCTGAACATATTCGTCCACCATCTTATCTCACTGCATCAAGTGCAGAAATTGCCTCTGAAGGGCCAACCTTTTTGAAACAAGTATGTACTTCTTTAGAAAGGCATCCCCAAATTCTTCCATGGACGGGATGCATCAAGGAAATTGGCGGCCGCTATGGCTCACCCACCACAACTTTGCGTCTCCCTCCAACATGAAGGCCGCAAACTCAGATTTCTTCTCTTCCGGCATCTCGGCCGCCCTGAAAAGCTCTTGAATACGTGCCCACCAATCCTCTGCATCAGTCGGAGTACTGACACCTTTGAATGTCAGGGGATGGAAGCTCAGAAAGTACTTCATCTGTCGGTCTCCATGCCCGACAACCACCCTTTCTGCCAAAGGCTCTACTCTCCTGGCTTCTCCGCCCGGCACAGCCGTCGTCGTATCCGGTGTAGCAGGGGTTGCTACCTGAGCTGTTGCTGCAGCTTGGGCTGCCACCATTGCTTCTGCAAGCATGCGGTAGAACTCGGCCGGGTTTACACCCATGCCCAAAGGACCCTGAGCTGTCGCGCTGCTCGCCGAAAGCTCTTCTCTTGGTCTCGAAGTACCCGCCTCATTGCTTGCACTCTTCAAGGAAAACAAGGAATCAGTCTCTAATCGCAAGACTCAAACATAAAGACACTCATGGTCCTGCATTACTCCTATGTGTATAACTTCCATATGCACTGACCCTGAACATAACCTGGCTCTGATACCAAATTGTAGCACCTCCCCTGTAATAACCGTATAATATGGGTCCGGCCAGGACTCTACAACATACAGATGCCACAACTTCAGTATTATAAGATGATATAACTACCCGATCTCAAAACTCATAACCACAACACAGCGGAAAAAAAAGCAAACAGACTGGAAGTTATCCACAACATATAGGAGTATTGAAGCGGCCTTGAGGCCTTACAACAAAAGTGAGTCCAAAGCTCAAATAATAACACCAGTAATAAATGTGCATAAGCACTCCTAGACTACCTCGACATGCAAGCCGAAAAACATGAGCATCAAGCATACAATATCATAAAAGTAGAGCTACAACAAAACGGTAACACTTCATGAGGCTTAGGACCTTTTGGCCGGCGAGCTACCTCCTGCTTGCGATCCTTGCCCTGTAAAAAATTTGATTGTAACGTGGGTCAGCAAAGGCTGACCTCAAACTGTATAACAAACACATCTCCTCCCGGCCGCCCCTAACGGACCCCAGGGAACCCCTCGAACCTGCAAGTCAGCACTTCGTATACAATATATATTTTAACAAGTAATGCACTAAGAACAGGCTTGGGTTTCTCAAATAACATACATGTTCTCTATTGTTAAGC
This sequence comes from Platanthera guangdongensis, assembly GCA_039583875.1. Classification (NCBI taxonomy): domain Eukaryota; kingdom Viridiplantae; phylum Streptophyta; class Magnoliopsida; order Asparagales; family Orchidaceae; genus Platanthera; species Platanthera guangdongensis. The sequence goes on from CM077148.1 coordinate 160,179,268, forward strand.
ATATAATGAAAGGGCCTACATATGCAGCATGTATGCAAAAACCCGAGCTTCACCCAAGACACCCTATCGCATATGCATCTAGCACATCATCACATCATATGGGTACTCATCATTGCCCCATTGGCATAAAGCCGAAAACAAAGGGGTTACCAATATTCCCCCAACGACATACAAGTCGTGATGTAGCCCGCGAATAAACTCTTATGTGGGTGGTTGGTTCGATGAGTCGATCGACGCGGGCTTGCTTAGGTAGGCAAGTGCACCTATCGCAAGTAATACAGAATATTCGGGGGAATATCCAGATCGTAAATTTCCCGGGAACGGGTTGATTATCCCTGCTGCTTCGAAAGCGAACTGAGCGAAAAATCATCGACTTCCCGGGCTCTCGATGAACCCGGTATGACACGGCCATGGACACGCCCATGTCCTAGGCCGTGTGACCCTCACCAAGACCCAAACTTGGCTCTCGATGCTGCTCGTCCCTCTTTCAAATTTTGGGGCGTTACAACCCGACACGCCCGTGTCACTTACTCTTGACATTTTCCGCTCGACAATTTCAGTCTCGACACAATTCTCTCGACGATCGTTGACCAAGCCGACACGCCCCCAGTCATACCCGTGCCCTAGGGCGTGACTCCTCCACCTGGCCCAACAAACCGCCGCTGACGACTTTCAACGCAAACGACGCCCAGTTCAACCTCCCGACACGCCCTCCATCATGCCCGTGACCTGGGGTGTGACCGCCGCGTTTTCAGCCCCAAGTCAAATCTCAAATCAAATCAGACGGCCGCCATTTAAATAGTGTTGACACTCCCCATGACACGCCCGTGTCAGAGGGCATGTACTTTGAAAAGTTTTTCTATAAATTCCCCACTTCTGTATGAGTTCAGGGTTCCACTTTTTGGATCCATTTTGCTTAAGGGGCCGGCTTCTTAGATGATTCCAAATGTTATGTAATGGAATTTTCTCCCTCTTTCTCTCTTTTATTTTCACTTTGTAATCTCCTTTTATTATTAATGCAAATGTAGTTTTTTTCCCATTACACATGGCTTTGGACTTCATCTATGTGCCCACTCTTATGCAATCTTATTTCTTTTTTACTTTGTTTTAACTTAGTTTTTCGTCTTTTAAAATGCATGTGTTAGTGTATGAGTATAGTTTTTTTACTTTGATGTTCTCATTTATTGTTCGCCTAACTATGTTAGACTTATAATTTTTATATCCTTATTTGCATTCCTATAAACCCGTAAAAATGATTTCAAAGTAATTTTCATTTGCTGTAACTTAGATTTTCTTGTTTAAGTTGTCAAACTTTTTCGTTCTTTTCACTTTATTTTCACTTTTTAACAACTTTTATCGAGTTATAGAAATGAATATATAGTCGTTTTAAATTTTTGTGCTCTCTCATTTTGTTTTAAACTTTTGCCCGTTTAATTTTTCTGTCTTCATTTTATGCATTTCTACTGCATTCTAGCAGTAGAAATGTATTCGTTTTAATATTTCGAGCACTTGCATTTTGCGTTTAGTTGCAAACTTTTTTGCTCCTTTAAATTTTATTTTCACTTTTTATGCATTTCTACCACATTTTAGCTGTAGAAATGTAGTTGTTTTAATTTTTCAGCAACTTAGTTTTTGCTATTTTTTGTACGTGTGCGTGCGTGTATGAGTTAGTTTAAATTGTTTTCTTTCAATTCTGTAGAGTGTGTGCGTGTGTTGTATTTTATTCCGTCTACTCGTTAAGAGTTAAATGACAGGTATTTATTTATTTCCGCCTACTCATTTGAGTTAAATAGCAGGTTTCTGTGTGTGTATTTTCTTTCTGTATAGTGTGTGCATTTATTTTCTCCTACTCATTTGAGTAGGACCCGCTTTAATTTTCTCATACTCCTTTGAGTAGGACTTGTGTGCGTGTGTTTTACTTTCAAGTAGAGTGCGTGAGTGTTAGCATTTATTTCTGCATACTCGCTAGGAGTTAAATGGCAAGATTTTATTTACCGCCTACTCATTTGAGTTAAATGGCAGGTCTTTATTTGTCTGTAATAATTTGAGTAGTATTTGTACAAGCATTTATTTACCGCCTACTCATTTGAGTTAAATGACAGGTCTGTGTATGTGTTTACTTTTCAGTAGAGTGCGTGCGTGAGTGCATTTATTTTCTCCTACTCGTTTGAGTAGGACTTGTTGAAATTTGTGAAGTGAAAGTAGTTGATGGGTAGGTCGGGCGGCCTGAGCGGACAGAGTCCGCGGACTGGGCGGACTGTACGAGCTGCTGTTATGCGGCCTGGTGATAGGCCTGGTTGGACCTGGCTATTCTTGTAGAGCAGCCTGAGCGGTCTGTGTCCGCGGCATGGGCGGACTGTTGGTTGCGTTCTGGGTGCTAGCTTGGCTGTTCTTGAGGAGCGGCTTGTGCGGCCTAGTGTGCGGCATGTGCAGTCTGCTATGATGACTGGTTGGTCTATGGCCAAGAACATCGGGCTTCGAGCAAAGCGGACTGAGCGGACTATGATATGTAGACTGCAGACAGTGCTTGGTTGATCAGTTGCTTTGTGGGTTTGCAAGCTTGAGTTAACAGGTTGGTTCTGTGCTCTATCCGCATGAGGAGTGGCGGACTAGCTAGTCTGCGGTGTCCGCTGTTGTAGACTGGCCTTAGAGTTTGGTTGTAGCCTTGCAGAGCTCTTGTAAGTACAACCGTGTTGTTGCTGTGGAGGACTGGTGTTTGGAGTCCGGCAGATGGCCGTTGCGTTGGGCAGACGTGCGAGTAGCTTGTGGACTGCCTTACTCTGGCGAGGTGTTGGCAGTCTGTGTTTTGGATGATTGGCGGACGGAGCTATGTCCACCGAGCTCTCGCTAGGCCTTTTGGTGTTTTTCTGGACTTGGTCACATTCTATAACAAGGCCAGTGCATCCGCTGTATTCGCCAAGTCCGTTGTTGACCGGGCGGACTACCCGTAGTCGTGGACTTGTGGCCGATAGAGGCGTTGCTCTAGTGGTGTGCGGACTGCCTCTTGTATGTGCGGACAGTCACTGAAGGGGGATGTTGCAGTCCTGTGGTGTTTGCGAGCTCTACGGGCTGGTGCCTTGTCCGCATAGCTTGGGCGGACTGATGAGAGTTCGCCTAAAGGTGCATCGCTATTACTCCTGGCGGTTTGTTCCTTGGAATTCGGCTAAGTCCTTGCGGACTCAGCGGACAGGTGTTTACTTAGCGCGCAAGCTGGGGCGGTGACTCTATCCACTAGGGAGGTGACCGCACTCCTCACCTCATCTATAAATAGAACCCCCCAACACGTCTACAGTAACTGAGTGAACAGTATGTGGGGGCTCGGTCAAAGTGCTGCGGTCTCAGTTTTTCTGTCCACGCGGATTGAATCAAAGTTAACTGTTTATTGTGTGTAGGTTGCGCAGCTAGGTTCAAGGAGCCAGGAGTTTGGCTTTGACTTTGGTCAAGTACTTGGAAGTGTGCGGTCTCAAAAGGTCGCTTTGCGGCTTCTTAGTTCTCTGCTTCAACTTTGCCGAGTTCCAATAACCTGTCCGCCGGTCGCAGGAGGGTAGGCAGTCTGTTCATCAGTTCATCAGCTGTACTCGAATAACGGAGTGTCCGTGCGGCCTTGCGGTCTCAGGAGGACTCCGTGTTCTATTCGGCGTGTAGCAGCTAGAGTTCGGGCACTTTCAGCGACTAGGAGTACTCGGTGATCTCAGCGGTTCGCAGTTCTGTTCGCCCGGCTTGTTTTGGACTTTCTGTTTTGTAGCTTGTGTACCGGCGAAATAATGTCTCGCCACGTATACCTCGCCTTGTAAAGAAGTTAATGAATAAAATGTGCTTGTTCTTCCATGTGCATGTTGTGTTAAGTGTTGCTCCTTGAGATTTCCGCTTGATCAAAGTGTGAACTGGGTAGTGCCGAGAATATTAATTTGGCTTTGGGTTATCTTGCTGACCACTTTGAGAAAATTCAACATGGTGTCAGAGCCAGGTTTAGTTGCTTGAGCAGTGATCAACGTGTGTTGGTGCTCTGTGCTTCTAAAGGCTTAACCAATCGTTTGTTGCAATGGAAGAAACCTATGCAAGGGGTCTTGGCATTAAACTCTTGACCACGACTAACTACAAAAAGTGGAAGTCGTATATGAAAAGTTACCTTCTTGGTGAGGAGCTATGGGAGGTCGTCGGTGGTGACGACAGACAGGAAGTGACTGTTACTTTTGGAACTGCTGAGCAGGTGAGGCTCTGGAGAAAAACCAATGCTAAGGTGGAGTTTGTTCTTAAGACAGCTGTGTCACCAGAGCTGTTTGATCACATCATTGGATGTGAATCAGCTGCAGATACTTGGACAACTATTAATGAGCTGTTCAATAGGAAGAACGTGGCGAGGCTCTAGTTCTTGGAAAATGAGTTGGCAAGGGAAACTTAAGGAGACCTGACCATCTCAAAATTCTTTCTGAAAATGAAGAGCTTGTGTGCTGAGCTGTCAGCTCTTGATCCTGATGAGCCTATTTCTGAGGCTAAATTGAAGAGGCACATAATCTGTGGCTTGCGGAAGGAATATGTTGCTTTTGTTACGTCAGTTCAAGGCTGGGCCACTTAACCATCTTTGCTGGAGCTTGAAAATCTGCTTGCTTCGCAGGAAAGTCTGGCAAGGAAGATGGCTGGAGTCACTGTCTCTGAGGAGAGCAGTGAAGCACTCTTCATGGGCAAGAAGAAGAGGTGGGAAGGGAAGAAGAAGCAGGTCGCTGGTGAGAAAGAGCCTTCAACGTCTTATCAGCCAGAGAGGAGCGTTGCTCCAAAGAAGGACTGGAAGAAGAACTTGAAGTGCTACATGTGTCATCAGCGAGGGACTTCAAGCAGTACTGCAAGGTCAAACTGCAGCCTGGGCATGCTGAAAGCAAGGAGAAAGCTTGCTCTAAGAGTGAGGAAGCTGAATGGGCCGGAGCTTTTATGACAGGCACTTGTGTCTGTGCCTTGTCTGCTGAGGACTTCAATGGCGAATGGATCGTGGACTTCGGGTGTGGTCATCACCTCACCGGAGACAAGTTGAAGTTCTCTTCCTTGCAGGCATACTCAGGTAACGAAGCTATCATAATTGCTGATAATACTGTTTATACAGTAGAGAAAGAGGGGGTTGTGTCTTTGGGTAGTGATCAGGGGCCACTAACATTAAGGAGTGTGTATTACGTACCGGGCATGAAGAAGAACCTCTTCTCTGTGACCAATGTAGTAGATGTTGGTTATCATATTCTGTTTGGGCCAACAGACGTGAAGTTCCTTCGCAACGTATCAGCGGTTAAGGCTGATGTTGCTCATGTAGGAAGGAGAGTTAAGAACTTGTTTGTTCTTGCAACTAATTCTTATGTTGATCGAATGAGAGCCAACGATAGCGCTGCTATCTTGCATGAGAGGCTGGGGCATGTAGGAATGGACAAGCTGAAGGCTATGGCTAGTAGAAGTTTGGTGAGAGGTTTGCCTAAGTTTTCCTCCTTTGGTGACGGGCATGTTTGTGCGGGATGTCAGTACGGTAAGGCACATCGCCTTCCGTTTGATAAATCACAAACAAGGAGTAAGCAACCATTGGAGTGCATTCATGGCGACGTGATGGGACCAACTGTCACTGCCAGCCTTGGTGGAAGCAGATACATGCTTGTCCTGATTGATGACTACTCAAGATATACTTGGGTTTATTTCTTGAAGGAGAAGTCTGAAGCCTTCCGGTTGTTTGTGGAGTTCAAGGAGCTAGTAGAGGACCTGTTTGGCTTGCAGATCAAGAAGCTTAGAACAGATAACGGGGGTGAGTTTGTTTCCTCTGAGTTTTCTAACTTCTGCAGGAACCACAAAATTTAGAGAGAGCTCACTTGTGTTCACAATCCACAACAAAATGGACTAGCAGAGCGGAAGATCCGTCATCTGACGGATACTTGCAAATGTTGGCTTCATGCAAAAGACATTCCAAGGTCCTTTTGAGCGGAGGGGATGTCTTGTGCTTATTATGTCATCAAGCGGATGCCGCTTAGCCCGATCAATATGAAAACTCCTTTTGAGTTGTTGCTGAAGGAGAAGCCTATTGTGGAACACCTTTGGGTGTTCAGTTCAACTTGCTATGTGTATGTCCTGAATGCTTCACGGACTAAGCTGGATGCAAAGGCAAGGAAGCTTGTCTTTGTTGGCTATGATGAGCGGAAGAAGGGATGGAAATGCATGGATCCTGCGACGAAGAAGTTCGTTGTGTCATGAGATGTTGTCTTTGACGAGCTGACGTCATATGGAGGTGGCTCGATTGAGCTAACCGGAAGCAAGGTTGATAAAGAACCGATGGTGGCTGCTGAAGGCCTGGAAGAGGAGCTTGCTGTTTCACCAGCAGCTCCTATTGCTTCAAATTCTGGTGCTGAGGCTTCTGGCTCAGGAAGCAGGGGGAGCATTGCTCAAAGCTTGCCTGAAGGTGGTGCTGATCCTGAAGGAGGAATAGAGGTAGTAAGCAAGGAGCAGACCATTCGAAGATCGAAGAGGGTTATTATGTCACTAGCTCGTTACTGTGATGGGAATGCAATGAGATTTGTCTCCTACTTCTTTGCAGGTCCTCTGGATGAGCGGGAGCCTGCAAACTTCAATGAGGCCACTGGAGTCAAGGAGTGGGAAGATGCCATGAAGGAATAGATTGCTGCTCTCAAGAAGAATGAAAACTGGGATCTTTTGCCCAAGGTTGATGACATTACTCCAGTGACTTGAAAGTTGGTGTTTAAGTTGAAGAAGAAGGCGGATGAGAGCATTAATAGATACAAATCTCGCCTGGTTGCTCGAGAATTCTCACAGTAATATGGAGAAGACTATGAGGAGTCATTTAGTCCAGTTGCAAAGATGACTTCAGTTAGAGTGGTGATCGCCTTGGCTGCTAGCAAGGGTTGGAGGATGTGACAGCTTGATGTGAAGAATGCTTTTCTTTACGGAGAAATTGACAAAGACATCTTCATGGATCAGACACTTGGATTTGTTTCTGAAGATCATCTGAACTATGTCTGTAAACTCAGGAAATCTCTCTATGGGTTGAAGCAAGCTCCTATAACTTGGTATGGGAAGATTGCAGAATATCTCCAATTCTGCGGGTATCTTGCTTTCAACTCGGATTCTAGCTTGTTCATCAAGAATAAGGGGGAGCTTCAAGTCTTGGTCCTGCTGTATGTGGATGATATGATCATCATAGGGAATTCAGAGGAGGAAGTAGCAAGGCTCAGGGCTGAGCTTGCTATACGCTTCGAGATGAAAGACTTGGGAGAGTTTCATCATTTTCTCGGTCTTGAAGTGGAGAGGAAGAAGAGCGTTATACTCATTTGCCAAAGAGGATATACAGATCGCATTGTGAAGAGGTTCGGCATGGGCGAAGGAAAGAGTTGCTCTACTCCACTAGAACATGGGTTGAAGCTTCGACGAGATGAGGGAAGGATTCTTCCTGACCCCTTGGTGTTCAAAGCTCTTGTTGGAAGCTTGATCTACCTGACGATTACAAGGCCAGACATTGCTTACGTTGTTGGCCGAGTAAGTAGGTTTATGGATGAACCAAGGAAGTCTCATCTAGTGGCGGCAAAGAACATTCTGAAGTATGTCAAGACAACTTTTGACATGGGAATTCTCTATAAAAGGGACTCGGATTTTGCCTTGCTTGGGTACACGGATGCTGACTATGGCGGTGATTCGTATGATCGAAGGTCAACTTCAGGTTATGTGTTCACTTGCGGATCAGTTAGCATCTCGTGGCGTAGCAAGAAGCAGGACTCGATGTCCGTCTCAACTATGGAGTCAGAGTATAAGGCTTCTGCCTTGGCTGCTCGGGAAGCCATCTGGTTGAGGAGGCTTATAGAGGATGTGCATGAAGAAGTGCAAGGGCCAACTTTACTCCGGGGTGACAATGAGAGCGCTCTCAAGTTTGTAAACAATCCAGTGTGTCACGCTAGGACCAAACATATTGAGATCGATCACCACTTCATAAGGGAAAAGGTGTTGGAGGGATCTCTTCTGGTCAAACATGTTTGGAGTGAAGATAATCTTCCTGACATCTTCACGAAGCCACTGTAAAAGGGACCTTTTGAGCGGTTGCACAGCTTGCTAGGCTTGATCACCACTTCTCACTTCAAGGGGGACTGTTGAAATTTGTGAAGTGAAAGTGGTTGATGGGCAGACCGGGCGGCCTGAGCGGACAGAGTCCGCGGACTGGGCGGACTGTACGAGCTGCTATTATGCGGCCTAGTGATAGGCCTGGTTGGACCTGGCTGTTCTTGTAGAGCGGCCTGAGCGGACTGTGTCTGCGGCATGGGCAGACTGTTGGTTGCATTCTGGGTGCTAGCTTGGATTTTCTTGAGGAGCGGCTTGTGCGGCCTAGTGTGCGGCCTGTATAGTCTGCTATGAGGACTGGTTGGTCTATGGCCAAGGACGTCGGGCTTCGAGCAAAGCGGACTAAGCGGACTGCGATATGCGGACTGCAGGCAGTGCTTGGTTGATCAGTGGCTTTACGGGTTTGCAAGCTTGAGTTAACAGGCTGGTTCTATGCTCTATCGGCCTTAGAGTTTCGTTGTAGCCTTGCCGAGCTCTGGTAAGTACAACAGTGTTGTTGCTGTGGCGGACTGGTGTTTGGAGTCCGGCAGATGGCCGTTGCATTGGGCAGACGTGCGAGTAGCTTGTGGACTGCCTTACTCTGGCGAGGTGTTGGCGGTCTGTGTTTTGGATGATTGGCGGACGGAGCTATGTCCGCCGAGCTCGCGCTAGGTCTTTTGGTGTTTTACTGGACTTGGTCACATTCTGTAACAATACCAGTGTGTCTGTTGTATTAGCCAAGTCCGTTGTTGACCGGGCAGACTTCCCTTGGTCGTGGACTTGTGGCTGATAGAGGCATTGCTCTGGTGGTGTGCAAACTGCCTCTTGTATGTACGGACAGTCACTGAAGGGGGATGTTGCCGTCCTGCTGTGTTTGCGAGCTCTGCAGGCTGGTGCCTTGTTCGCATAGCTTGGGCAGACTGATGAGAGTTCGGTTAAAGGTGCATCGCTATTACTCCTGGCTGTTTGCTCCTTGGAATCCGGCTAAGTCCTTGCAGACTCAGCGGATGGGTGTTTAGTTAGTGCGCGGGCTGGGGCGGTGACTCTATCCACTAGGGAGGTGACCACACTCCTCACCTCGTCTATAAATAGAACCCCCCGGCACGTCTACAGTAACTGAGTGAACAGTAAGTGGGGGCTCGGTCAAAGTGCTGCGGTCTCAGTTTTTCTGTCCTCGCGGATTGAATCAGAGTTAATTGTTTGTTGTGTGCAGGTTGCGTGGCTAGCTTCAAGGAGCCAGTAGTCTGGATTTGACTTCGGTCAAGTACTTGGAAGTGTGCTGTCTCTGCGGTCTCAACATGTCGCTCTGCGGCTTCTCAGTTCTCTGCTTCAGCTTTTCCAAGTTCCAATAACCTGTCCGTCGGTCGAAGGAGGGTAGGCGGTTTGTTCATCAGTTCATCAGCAGTACGTGAATAACGGAGTGTCCGCGCGGCATTGCGGTCTTAGGCGGACTCCGTGTTCTATTCGACATGTAGCAACTAGAGTTCGGGCGGTTTCAGCGACTAGGCGAACTCGGCAGTCTCGACGGTCTGCAGTTCTGTTTGCTCGACTTGTTTTGGACTTTTTGTTTTGTAGCTTGTGTACTGGCGAAATCATGTCTCGCCACATACACCTCGCCATGTAAAGAAGTTAATGAATAAGATGTGCTTGTTCTTCAATGTGCATGTTGTGTTAAGTGTTGCTCCTTGAGATTTCTGCTTGATCAAAGTGTGAACTGGATAGTGCCGAGAATATTAATTTGGCTTTGGGCTATCTTGCTGACCACTTTGAGAAAATTCCACAGGACTCACTTTATTTTGTCCCGCCCACTCATTTGAGCCGGGACTTGTAATTTTACTGCTTTCATTTCAGTCCTACTCGTTTGAGTAGGACTTGTAATTTACTACTTTCTGTTTACTACTTTCTTTTATCGCTTTCAATTACTACTTTATTTATCGCTTTCGCCACAAGTCGTCCCCATTCCGATGAGTGGCTAACCCTTCTTATCCCTCAGTATTGAAGAGCATTGGGACAAATAAAATAACTTTAAATAATAAAAGGTCCTATTTTTCAAATTAATTAAAATTAACTTAAGGTTTGCCTAGGGTTTACGACGTGTAGAACCACATAATCGACGTGTCGTCTCTATTTCCGTAGTCCATACGCTAGCTAGACGAGAGGCCGTGCGTATGGACCGATCTCCCCTTGGTAAATGGAGTTCCGCACTAACCCTCAAGAGAGGACGCACGCAAACTCTACCGGATTGGGTTCCCCACCCAATAGCGGGGTTCTTAGCGTAATGCGGGCATTAAGTGGAATCCTTCGTCTGACGAGAGCCCGGTCGAATAGTCTTAATGTTCAGGTGAGCGATATTCCTAGAGATAGGTGAGCTCATTTTAGTGGAACCTCCACGGCCAAGTCTCCGTCTTAATTAATTTGAAACTTAGGATCTCTTTTTATTCAAAGTTTATTTTATTTCAATTTTATTCGGTGCCCTCGAGCTAAGCTCTTCATCAGCTCCACCTTTTTAAAGCTCTTTATTTTCTGCCTTTTTTCTTTATATATATAAAATTACCCAACAAGTAATTATTGTTAAAATAATAGACCCCTCTAGGGAGGAGTAGAAATAATCGAACCGACCCCGAGAACAATACGACCTCAATATTCCACACTAGAATATCATGTACTACACACGATAGGTGCACTTGCCTCCTTTAGTTAAAAATCGATTTCGCTGTTTTATATCCAAATAATAAATCTGCGCGCCCCGTTTTCTAAATAAAAATCATATCCCCCTTTTTCCTTAAATAAAACCGCCCGGGGCACCGCGTGCTCGTATTAATTTTTGGAGTTTTAACCCGCATCATTGAGCACATAACACTTGCAACTAAAGATCCTGAAATAGCTCAAGTTTGGTTTTTTGCCATTCAATATCTCATAGGGAGTCTTCTTGTGGCTCTTGGTGATAGAACCTCTATTAAGGACATAGCATGTAATGTTAACTGCCTCAGCCCAGAAGAATTCTGGGAGGGATGATTCACTTAATAAGATTCTACCAGCCTCTATAAGAGTCCTAATTTTCCTACCAGCAATTCCATTTTGCTAGGGTGTTCTAGGAGAGGAAAATTCTTGATGAATCCCTTGCTCTTCACAGAACCTTATCATGCACTCACACTGAAACGCAGTCCCTTGGTCACTTCTGATTTTGACCAGAGTGCTATTGAATTTATTGTGAATTTTCTTGACAAATGTCTGAAAGAAATCTGGGGTTTCAGATATCTTCCTTAGAAAGAACACCCAGATAAATCTGGAAAAATCATCAACAACCACAATGGTGTAGACTTTCCTACTTAGACTTTGAACTTGCATAGGACCAAACAGATCTATATACAAGAGGTATAAGGACCTCACTGAATCTTTGGAGCTAATGCTCTTGAAGGAGGTCTTAGTCTGTTTGCCCTTTTGGCATGCAGAGCAGATACCCTCCTTAGTGCATATAGACTTAAGCACATTCCTTACCAGCTCTTTGCTGAATCGCTTGTCTATGTTCCTATAATTTAGATGGGCTAGCCTCTTGTGCCACTGGACACAGGAAGAGGCTTTCTCATCTGTAACTAGGCATACAGGCGAGTCTTTGCTAGAGCACAGAAAATCTAAACAGTATACATTTCCACTCCTAGTGCCTGTTAAGATGACCTCTTGGTCACTCAACCTCCTAATTTGGCACTCATCCTTGTGGAATACTATGTCATAGCCAAGATCACAGAGTTGGCTAATACTTATCAGGTTGTGTTACAACCCTTCCACATAGGCTACTCTAGTGATAGTGATTATGCCATTAGAGATCTTACCATAACCACTAATCACCCCTTTTTTGACCCACCAAAGATGACCTTTGGTCCATTCATTACAGGAACATAATCCTTCAGCATGCTCCTTATTCTAGTCATGTACCTGGAACATCCACTATCCAAGTATCATATAGAGGTATGGGCACTTGGACTATCCTGCAAAATACAAATCAGTTAACCATAGGACCCAAATTTTTATTGGGTCCCTGGTGCATGTTAGGCTGAAAAATAATTCTGCCTGCCTGCAGCTCTTCTAACAGGCAAGCTAACATTTGCACTCTGCACACTATGATTGTGCCAACAATCAACAGCAAAGTGTCCTACCTTGCTACAGCACCAACATTCATGGATGTTGTACCTTCTTTTTGGAGCATGTCTAGTGGTTGTGTTAATAGCAGCTCTAGGTCTAGAAGGAGTAGCAGCAGTCCTGTTCCATGGTTTCCCAACCCCAGTCTAAAAAGTGGTGTGTCTGGCAGTAGTAGTGCTTGGGATATCTTGAGCCCTTCAAGCTGCAGTTGTCTTTTCGGACAACATACACTTGATGACCTCAAAGATGCCCAAGTCTGGTCTACTGACAGTCTTGCTCTTTATCATAGATTGGGATAGAGGAATTTGAGAATAGGTTGCAGCTTTACCCTTGAATGAAGGGGCTGCAGCACCAAAGATAAATGGTCCAGGATGGGCCATTTGTACTTTCTCATGGGCACGAGCACCTTCGCTGTAAAAGCTGTCATTTTGTGGAACATTTTTTGTCACACAAGGTAGTTTAGCAAGATTCCAGTGACCATAGATACTCTCATGGTAATGGTTGTTTGAAGGAAACTGAACTTTATTAAACTTGATAGGAGCCTTAGAGGCTAGTGGTTCCACTTGAGATTTTCCCTTTCCCTTAAGATTAGCAGCTCTTGTCTTTCCCTTGAATCTCAACCATCTCTTTTCCTTTTGGGAGGAGAACGAGTCTATCAAGGGCTACACTGTGCTAGGCTTGGAGTAGCTAGCCACTAATTCCCACTCCTTTTGGAGCCTTCCCTCAAGATTCCTGATGTGGTTGTTCTTGAAGGTTATGATGCTTATCTGAAGGATTATAACATTCTTCAGTTTGCTGACTTATTGAGTGTTCAGATCCAACAAGTTTGCTGAATCTAAAGTAGCAAGCTTTAAATAGGTAATTTCGTGAGCCTGATGTTTGGCCAAGAGCTTGATATTCTTAAAAGCCTGCAGAAGTGCACCATAATTATCAATCAATTATTGATGTCTCCCTCAGATCTTGAACCATCATCATAACTTGATGTAGAGGCACAGAAATCTAGAATAGATTTATAATCTCAATTTGGAGAGCTAGTGATAGAATTTACCTTGCTTGGACCAAGCTGATCCTGGCAGATTTCTTCATCTAACCTGGCCATCTGCCCAAGGCAGCATCTGTCTTCTTCAGATTCCACCTCTGAATCACCATCTGATTGTGATAGAGGGACCTTGTCTTCAATCCTGACAGCAGGATGTACCTCCTCAACTTCTTCTTCTAAAACAGCCAGCCTTTTAATGCAGTCTGCTTCAACAACTCCTTCTTTAGTAGAGTATAGCCCAATGTAGGCTTCTTCTTATTCTTCTGACTCTGATGAGGAGGAGTCAATTCAACTCTTTTGCTTTTTGTCAATGAGGGATTTCTCCTTCTTGCCTTTTTGCTTGTGATCCTTTTTCTCACCATATTCCTTCCTTTTGACTGGGCAGTCGGCTATCTCATGCCCAGGTTTTCTGCAATGATAGCACGTCATGTTAGAGAAAACATGTTTACCAGATTTGGAAACATACATGTCCTCCTTAGAGGATTTTCTCCTGCCCTTGTAATAGTCATCCTTAGGATGAGAGGAGGAGGAAGGCATGCCTCTCCAGTGCTTCTTCTTCAGGAACATCTGGAATTGTTTGGTGAAGGAAGCAAAGTCTTCATCAGACCATTGGCAGTCTGATGTGCTTTCCACTGATTTTCCAGACTCAAATTCAACATCTCTCCTTGGTGGAGAGGGATACTTCCTTCCGCTTCTGTTGGAGCCTTCAGAATTGAATGCCACACATTTGTCCCTTGTCTGAGGCTTGTTTTTATTCTCCTCATCTTTCCTGGCAGCCATCTGCATCTCATATGGAAGCAACTTTCCAAAGAGGGTGTGAGGAGCAGTTTCACCCAGCTTTACCACTTCCCTTATGGCACAGATTTTTGTGTCCCTGTCTCTAAAGAGAGATCTAAAGAACTTGTCATTTAGTTTATAGTGACTGAAAACTCTTCCATAAGTCTTCAGCTCATTCACAATCTTGAAGAACTTCTCATAGCAGATGGTTATGTTGTTCCCCTTGGATTGCCTGAAAGCCTAATACTCTGGTTGAGCATAGACTTCTTGTTATCTCTGACCTCATTTGTCCCCTCCATGTAGGTTACAAGAGTTTCCCACATTTCCTTTGTGGTTTTGCAATGGATCAAATTCTGGAGTGTATAATCATCCACATCACTCATGATGATATTCTTTGCCCTCTTGTCTATTGAGGCCAGGGCCAACTCATCCTTAGTTATCTCATCATATGTTTTGGGGGTCTTGACATTGGCATCCAGTACTGAGACCTTCATAGGGATGAAAGGACCTTCTTCAACTGTAATGTACATTTTAGGGTCAGCAGCTTCCAAGAACGGCCTCACCCTTGCTTTCTAGAGGCCAAAGTCTTCCTTTCTATAGATTGGAAGTCTTACAGCACTCAGCTCCATGTTGGTCATTCCAGATCCCATGGAGACAGACTTCTAGCTAACCTTGGAGATATACTCATACTCTTAAGCCTTTAAAGAGTAACCTCCCTCTGTTGCCACTTGAAAATCTTGTTTTCAAGGCTAGCTTTACACATAGAGGGGGGGGGGGGGGTGAATAGGTTTGTCTCTATTAAACTTTTCTAATCTGTTTATTAGATTACTGTTTGTGTTGATTAGATTAGATTAGCATTCAAGAACATTCAAAGACGACACAGCAAATTTATAGTGGTTCCCCATACTTGGGTACATCCATTGTCCCTCTGTACCTATCTAACAGTGTGTTAGATTTGGCTCTCCCTCCAAAACTCGGATTCTTAACAGCTTACAACACCGATCCCACAGGACCACACACCGTCACTCAGACCAACAACTTAGGCACTAAGCCAACCCAAGTCACAAAGACCTATCACCCGACACAAAGACAAACACAGGTCACTAAGACCCAGCCTTTATAGTACATGCCTACAAACCCCAGATTCACAAAGAATCTTTATAGATAACAGAAATAAAGAATGTGATGTTTAGACACGAGAGCAAACTCGTTGTCTCCTTCTTCTTGGATTGAGCAGATATCAAATTCAAGATATTGTTGTTGAAGATAATATGTAGACAGTGGAATCTTTCTTCAAACAACATCCTTTTTCCCTGCAGAACTTGTAGGTCTGCTAGCTTCAAATCCTGCTGATGCAGATGGGGATTGCTTCAGCTATCTCATTCCAAGCAAGGTTCTTTGTGCAGAACGACTTATTTAGGGTAGACGAAAATGGCAGGGAAGAAGATGACGTTCATCCTCACTTTCGTTTTTAAAAAACCTAGATAAGGAATGTCCTCTCTGATTCGATGATCTGATTCTTTATATCTCAGGCCGATTGAGCAATGGGTCCCACCATCAGGATTGATGGCCGAGATTTAGCCAATCAGCCCACGCTTTGCATTCATTCCCGATTCAACGACTCTTTGCTGTGAGTGGGCCCCAACACTTAATGATGAAATAATCCTTGGTAATTGCAGAGGATAACAACAGCCGGCCCCACCAACGTCTCTGGCAGAATTTTCGCAATATTTGAATTTTGGTTGACTTTTGACTTTGGTGATGTCAGCATGACTCAGCATCTGTGGACTTAGCCAAAATTCAATCATTAGAACCAAAGGCGTTGAGTGAGTAAGTATCACTCAACGCCACAACACTTAGACAAAAATATATACGTCTAGGTATTGAGCTCGACGAACTCTGAGCTCCGTTCGACGAACGGTAAGCTCAGTTTGACGAAAGCATAAGATCAGTTCGACGAACTTTAGACTTAGATCGATGAAAGGCAAAACTCATTTCGACGAACTTCAGGCTCAGTTCGATGAACGTTGAGCTCAGTTCGAAGAAGCTGAGCACGATGAAAGCCAAGCTATCCACGCATTTGGACATAGCCAAAATTCTGCTACAAGGCATTGATAGCGTCGAGAGCGTCGAGAGAGCTTGCCTCACTCAATGTTTTTTGCCTTAACAAAAATTTCTGTGTCTTGGAGTTGAGAGAGTAAGCTCCACTCAACGCCAAACTACTTAATAGAATTTCTGTTATCGGGCGTTGAGTGAGTAAGCTACACTCAACGCCTTTTTCCTTGACGTTGAGAGAGTAAGCTCCACTCAATGCCAAACTACTTAACAAAATCTCTGTTATCTGGCGTTGAGAGAGAGTAAGCTACTCTCAATGCCTTTTGCCTTGCCATTGAGAGAGTAAGCTCCACTCAACGCCAAACTACTTAACAGAATTTTTCTATTATCTGGCGTTGAGTGAGTAAGATACACCCAACGCTTGTGGATGAAAGTGCAGCTAGATCAGATATACTCTAGAGGGGGGTGAATAGAGTATATGGTGCTTGAAAACTTTTTACAACAATTGTTGTAATCTGAGTGAACAGGGAAGCAGTTATAAAATCTAATCACAGAATAACCTACAATAGAAATTAATCACAGATCTAAACTAATCACAAAACAATCACAGCCAGAAACAAAAGATAAAGGCAAGCAAGCCAGAAGACACAAGGAGCTATAGTGGTTCCCCTAAACTTAGGTACATCCACTCTTCTACCACCCTAGGTAGGAATCCACTGCAGGATGAGTTGATCAGGTGTCATGGGCACCAATGAGCTTTTGATAAGGTGCTCAAAAACTAAATCAGATTTTTTGATCAGGTGTCTTGCCACCAATGAGCTTTTGACAAGGTGCTCAAAAACCAAACACAAAATTTTGAAGGGAGTTTGAAGAACCCTTTACAGAGAGATGGGGATGAGAGAGTTATGGTAGTCTTCTCTTTCTCAGAGCAGCTGAGAAGACTATGTGGATTTGATGATGTCAAAGCTCCCCCTGAGTTCTTGAGATGTTCAGGAAATAAAGATTTGTTGTAGGGTGATAGACCTTCAGAAGTTGATCTCCAGC
Organism: Platanthera guangdongensis; assembly: GCA_039583875.1. Lineage (NCBI taxonomy): Eukaryota > Viridiplantae > Streptophyta > Magnoliopsida > Asparagales > Orchidaceae > Platanthera > Platanthera guangdongensis. Next base: position 160,196,384 of record CM077148.1, read on the forward strand.
AATTGATGATTTCAGCAACAACTGAAATGTTAGGTGTCTGGAGTCTTGAAAGATGTTGCCCTTGAACACTTGAGACAAGAGAGATCAGAAGATTTCAGAAGGTTTGATCTCCTTGGATGTGTGTTCTTGAGAGAATTCTTTTAGACATAGAATATTTTGTTCTTGTTCTTCTTGTATATGTTCTGAGTGATAGAGAGATTCAAAAATCTTGTATTTTATTCTCTGGTACTGAATAGAAAATCATCCTCTGTCAAGAATAGCCGTTGGCCTATCATTAATTGCATCCTTAATTGCAATTGTCTTCTGGAGGTAAGTTCAAAGAAACATTCCTTGATAATCCCTTGAAACTTGGTCCAAAAATAAATGAAAACGGCTAGAAAATCTTCTGAATTAATTGCTGAATAACTCCTTAACTATTCTGAATTTGAAACTTGAAAGATCCTTGAAGTCATCAGAAAATCGTCGAACAGAGCTCTACTATCATCGAACTGAGCTCAACGATATGGACTTATACGGTAACAGAAATCGTCGATCTGAGCTCAAAGATCGTCGAACTGAGCTCAGAGATAGAGATCCAATACTGAGTCAAGATCGTCGAACTGAGCTCAGAGATCGTCGAATGGAGTTCGATGATTTGTTGAAGTTGAGCTCAGCGATCGTCGAATGGAGTTCGACGATCTGTCGAAGTTGAGATAGACGATCGTCGATTGGAGTTCGACGAATCGTCGTGCTGAGCTCGACGATATGACTTAGTCTCAAACTGAAAATCCTTGGTCTTGAGGGCAGCTTCCAAACCTAGACTTCTAACCCTTAGACTCAATTCTAATTGACCTTTAGAGCTATACAGGAGGTCAAAAACAGGTTTCCTAGAGACATAGTGATCCTGACCCAAATTAGTAATAGGGTGTTCCAACAATCTCCCCCTATTTGGGTTAGGATTACTATTTACAGAATTTGGAAAGCTTAAATAACAACATACAAAGCAATAATACAGAAAAGCAATAAGCTGGACATTGCAGGACCTCAGATATATATCATCCCAGACAGAAATCAGAAGTCAAAATGATTGTCACCTTACATAGTTATTTCTTCTCCTTGCTCTTTATATGTTTGATTTCTCTATTGAGGTTAAGGGCTTCCTTCTTTGATCTTGTGTCATCTGCTGCACCTAAAGAGGTTTGCTGTTTGGGCCTTGGAACTACAGCTTCAGGATGCAGCTCCATGTATCTATCAGAATCAAAGAATTTGCTTGAAGCATATCTTTCCAACTCTTTCTTTCTCCATTCAGACAATGTAGTGATGTTGGAGGAGTCTCTTCCTTGCTCTTTAGCTTTCTTAATCTGGTCTAGTGCAGCAAGCTCTTTCATCCTGGCAGTCCAAGCAGTTGGATTATTTTCAGGATCTTCAAAGGGCACTGGTGGCTCATATCTATTTGATGGATTATCCTGAGGAGGTCTGGATGAAACTACTTCCTTCAGTTTATAGGGAAAAAGACCTGAGGTTGTGTCCGATGAGGTTTGTCCTTCCCTGGAGTAAGGATGTTGCCTTGAATAACCTTTAGAATAAACTTGGACTTCCCTTTGATTTTCTCTATAGTTTCCTCTTCTGGATTGAGAACCTCTAGACTGGCTTCCCCTATGATAAGATCTGGCATGTGGCTAATAGGGGGTTTGGCTTTTAGCATGAAGTTGAGCAGCTGAGCTTCCACCTGTACATACATCAGGAGGAGGTGGTGGAGGAGGATGAGAATGTTGAAACTGGGAAGATCCTTTTTCATATTTCCTCTTTTTCTTCATGGCTTTGAGTTGATTCTTTGAATACTGCATCCAGTGCTCAGTTATGGGGCAGTCATGAAGAATATAATATGGAATGCCATTGTTGTCCTTGACTTTGGCTGGAGGTACTCTTTTCATGGCTTTCCTCCTTGCCTTTCTCTTTCTGGAAATAGTGGCAGAGGAGTCATCAGAATCAGTCTTGAACTCATCACTTTCAGAACTTTGCTCATCATAAAGAGCATCAATCTTTTTCATCAATTCTTTCTTGAGCTGGGTTGAAGCAGATGTAGCAGCAGAGGTTGGAGCAGCAGATATAACACTAGTAGCAATAGAAGTTGAAGCAGAAGAAGTAGCAACAGAAACAGAAGGTTCTGGAGCAGCACTCTCAGAAGGTATGGCAGCAGTAATATCAGCAGAAGTAATAACAGTAGCAGTTGGGGTAGCAACAGTTTCAGATACAACAATATCATCAACATCAGGAATATCATCAGCAAACATAGAAGGCTCAAAATCATGTGCCTCTGTCATAAGGATATCATCAGAGATTAACTCATCAACAATAACATCAACAAAACTTTCAGCAGGAAGGGCAGCAGTATCAGAAACAGCAACCATGCTTTCAGCAGGAGTAGCAGTAACATATACTGAATTGACAAAAGAAGTTATGATGCTAGGGTCACAACATGAGAAGGTCACAAGGGCCTTGGAGAGATCCTCTGGGGGCTGGACAGCAACTCTCTTTGGAAGACAACTGAAGTAGGCTGAATCACATAATGAAAGTAGAGACCTGAGGTCTATTGAGAAGCAGCATATACTGAATTGACAAAATAAGTTATGATGCTGGGGTCACAATATGAGAAGGGCACAATGGCCTTCGAGAGATCCTCTGGGGGCTAGACAGTAACTCTCTCTGGAAGACAACTGAAGTAGGCTGAATCACATACTGAAAGTAGAGACCTGAGGTCTATTGAGAAGACTGCAACTGGAGGGGGAACTGGAGCTTGAGGAAGAACAGCAGCAGCAACAACAAAAACTGAAGAAACAGCAGACAAGCTCACTTCATAGGGCATCTCCCCCTGCCTAGATTCAGATATGGCTGGATCAAGGCACACTAATGAAGGGGTTGCCTGAGGTAATAAGGAGGAGAGCCTGGCAGAAAGAGCTGCCACTTACTGGATGAATGGAGCCAAGGAGGTCTCCAATAGAAGAGATAGCCTGGGGGCTAGCAATTCATATATCCTGTCAGCTAGGGCTGGAAGATCTACTTGCTCAGCAATGACTGGAGCAGAGGTAGAGGATGGAGGTGGAGCTATTGGTGATGGTAGTGGAGAGCTAGTGTATTGGGGAAGAGATGGTTGAGGTGTGGGTAAAGTGGTGATGGAAGACAATGGGATTGAGATAGATGGTGTTAAGGTGGGTTGATCAATGATATCTTGTAGAAGTACCTGGCAAGAGGTTGATGAGGAGGGTATCTCAGGAGGTGAGGAGGGTGAGTCATCCATGAACAAATCATCAATAAGATTGAAGGATGGAATTGTGGATGTTTCAATATCTGGTTGAGGGTAGGAATATAATGGATGGAATGGTTCTTCTGTGACAGTTGGAATTGGAGATGGTATTGATGTTGGAGATGTGTTGGAGATGATGATTGTGGAGGGAGTTTGAATGGTGGATGGAACTGGAGAAGATGGAATTAGAGTAGGAGGAGAGGCAGCAGCAGGCAAGTCATCTGCAGGAGCAGAGACTTGAGGGGAAGTGACTATGACAGTCCTGGTGCCTGAAGGTGTGCTTGCTGAAGGCCTACTGGGCTTGATGATCTGCCTGTCCCATTTACCAAATAGGTCACAGGACAATCTCTTTGAAGCATTAATGTGGATCCTAGAAGATACTATCAATGCAGGGCATCTGTTCTGCAGAAAAAGGCCTAAAATCCTCCCAAAATTCACAAAACTCTTATTAATTTTCTTTTTAATAATGTCAAAGAAGACCTCTCCCCAGTTCAAATTCTTCTTGTCCACTATGGATCCCATTAAGCATAACTGATACCTAGAAATGGTATCATGTGCTGAGTGCTTAGCGAACAAAACCTTCCCAACTACATCAGCCAAGAATCTATATTCCACAGATAGGTTTTTCTTCAACAGCTTGCTAGGGTTAGCCTCAGAATGACCCATTATTGCAAGCAAATCAGCAAATTCCTCTCCAGACAGATCAGCAGAATCACCACCAGAACTTAACTCAAAAACTTCTATCAGAATTGCTGGGGTCAAGGGTACCTGGGTGCCAGAAATTGATCTAACGATTGTGTTTTGATCCTGGTTGTGGGCAGTGTAGACCCACTCTTTAATCTCATCAGCAGCAAGTTTAATCCTGGTGGTCATGATTGTAGCAAGTTTCTGCTCCTTGAACAACTCCAAAATGTCCTAGAAAACTTGATCTGTTGTACTGAAGGATTCCATGTCAATGTCAAAGCCGGCATCGAACTTCATTGCAGCAAGAACAGCAACAGAAACAGCCATGGTTACCTGCAAAGAATCAACAAACAAAACGACCAAGTACAAAAATGTTTGGAGGGAAAGAAAGTTTTTGCAGAGAAATCGAAAGCGCAAAAGGAGAACGACGGCGAAAAATGAATTTTATATTAGGGTTCGACGCAGAAAAAGAAAGATCGTTGAACTCAGTTCGACGATCGGGGCTTCTAAAGGAATCTGAAGAGTCTTCAATATCGTTGATCTCCGTTCGACGATATTGGAGAGCGTCGAGCTCTGTTCGACGATCGTTCAGAGAAAAAAATCGTCGAGCGCCGTTCGACGATCGTTGATCGGAAGAGATAGTTCATACTATCTGAGAAACGCTGAACTCAGGTCGACAATTTCAGAAATCGTCGATCTCCATTCGCCGATCTGGGGGAAAATCATCGAGCGCAGTTCAGAGACCAGAAAAACTCTAGACATTAAGAAAAATCAAGATGTTTGCCTAGTCTTGGTCAATTTTTTTTTTAAACTTTTAAAATCTTGGATATTATTTTAGACATCCTCCATCTAACATTCCTAACTGATTTAGGAAGAAGGTGTGTTTCTTTTCATCCAAGGGCTTGGTGAAAATATCTCCCCTTTGCAAATCAGTTGGGATATATTGCAGTTCAATTTTATTCTTTTCAACATTATCCCTTAAGAAGTGATGCCTAATTTCTATGTGTTTTGTCCTACTATGGAGGACTGGATTTTGAGCTATAGAAATAGCACTGGTGTTATCACAAAATATTTTAGACTTCTCTAAGTTGTAGCCATAGTCTAGGAGTTGGTTTTGAATCCACAAGATTTGTGAACAACAACTGCCTGCAGCCATATATTCAGCTTCAGCAGTTGAAGTTGACATAGAAGTTTGTTTCTTGCAAAACCAAGAGACAAGTCTGTCACCAAGGAACTAACAAGTTCCACTGGTGCTTTTCCTGTCAATTCTGCATCCAGCATAATCAGCATCAAATGCTGACTCTCTAGGGCTTACTTGGAACCTAGCACATATACATGTAGCAAACATTATATCTGGTCTACTAGCTGTAAGGTACAGTAAAGAGCCAATCATTGCTCTATATGTTGTCTGATCAACAGGTTTCCCATGTTCATCAGCATCCAATACAACATTAGTAGGCATAAGTGTTTTCATACAAGATGCTTCAGACATGCCAAATTTCTTAACCAATTCATTTGCATACTTGTTTTGAGAAATAAAGATGCCTTCAGCATGTTGTTTGACTTGCAATCCTAGGAAGAAGGATAGCTCACCCATGCTACTCATTTCAAATTTAGAATGCATTAGGTTGGAAAACCTTCTGCACAATTTTGAATCAGTAGAACCAAAAATAATATCATCTACATAAATCTGTACTAGTACGGTATGGGACTTATGGGTTCTAATGAAAAGAGTTTGGTCTACTCTACCCCTTATAAATCCATTTTCCAAATAAAGCATGCTAGGGTCGCATACCATGCTCTAGGAGCTTGCTTGAGACCATATAATGCTTTGTTCAACTTAAAAACATAATCAGGATAAGTTGGAGAGATAAAACCTGGAGGTTGTCTGACATATACTTCTTCTTTGATGTCTCCATTTAGAAATGCACTTTTGACATCCATCTGATATACCTTGAATCCTTTATGTGCTGCATAAGCTAAGAATATTCTGATGGCTTCCAATCTTGCAACTGGTGCAAAAGTCTGGTCATAGTCTATGCCTTCTTCTTGAGAATATCCTTGAGCAACTAGCCTTGGCTTGTTCCTTACAATTACTCCTTGATCATCCAGTTTGTTTCTGAACACCCACTTTGTTCTAACAATGGAGTGATCCTTAAGCTTTGGCACTAGTTCCCACACTTTTTTCCTTTCAAATTGATGCAACTCTTCTTGCATTGTAATGATCCAGTGTGGATCTTGCTCTGCATCTTGAATGAACTGAGGTTCAATTTGAGATAGGAAGTTGGTGTGTAACAGGTTTTGGTTGACCTGATTTCTGGTTTGCACACCAGCTGAGATGTCTCCAATTATTTTGGAAATTGGATGATCTCTTGATGTTACTAAATCAATAGGAGGTGTTGATTGTTCACCAACCTGTGTTGTTGTTTTCTCTTGTGGTACAATAACTGGCTCTTCAAGTTGTTCTTCAATATGTTGAATGCTTTCTTCATCTTCACTGCTTTCCACTTTTTGAGTAACCTATAACTTGTTCAAGTCTTCAACAAGAGAATGTTCCTGCAAAGGTTCTATGGTAAAAGAGATCTTCTCCTTGAAAGACATGTTAGATTCATCAAATGATATATGAACAGATTCCTCAATTTTTAGAGATGATTTATTATAAACCCTATAAGCCTTACTGATCATGGAGTATCTCATAAACACTCCTTCAGCAGCTTTAGCTTGAAATTTTGCTAAATATTTCTTGTCATTATTATGTATATAGCAAATACAACCAAAAACTCTAAAATAATCAACTTTAGATTTCTTCCCTTTGAGTAATTCAAAGGGAGTATTTCCCTTTAGTTTATGTATCAAACTTCTATTCAGGACATAGTTGGAGGTGTTCACTGTCTCTACCCAAAAGGATAGAGGAAGATGAGCATCTGACAACAATGTAGTGGCAGATTCAATAAGGGTTCTATTTTTCCTTTCAGCTACCCCATTTTGTTGAGGAGTTCTAGAGCTGAGAAAGTGTTCCTGATACCTTCACTCTGACAGAGCTCTTGCATAAGAAGAGAATCAAACTCTGTCCCATGATCAGTTCTGATCAGGGCAATGTGAGTATTGAACTCAATCTGTATGCATTTGAGAAACTCTGTCAAACACTTAAAGTTATCAGACTTCTTCCTCAGAAAGAACACCCAAGTGAATCTAGAGAAGTCATCTACAACTACTAAAGTGTAAGATTTCCCTCCTAGGCTTTATACTATGATGGGTCCAAAAAGATCCATGTGTAATAGATACAATATCCTAGGTGAATAACTCTTATTAAGTGACTTAAAACTATTTTTAGTTTGCTTGCCTAATTGACAAGCCTTGTAGAGTCCTTCCTTCTTGTAGGGGCCAGAAGGTAGTCTTCTAACAAGGTTGTCTTTGGATAGCCTAGCAATAGTTCTAAGGTTTAAGTGTCCTAGTCTCTTATGCCATAAAATGTTTGGTCTACAGACAGAATTGAACAGACAAATATCTACATCTGTTGAAAGAAAATCTATTAGATAGATATTACCTTTCCTTTTACCTGTCAACACAGTTGTGTTGTCCTCTGACTTGATCTTGCATAATGCTTTGCTGAAAGTTACCTGGTAACCTTCATCACACAGCTGACTGATGCTTATCAAATTATGCTTCAGTCCTTCCACATAAGCTACCTTCTTGAATGTTACTGATCCAATCTGGACTGCACCATATCCTTTAGTTTGTCCAAAGTTTGAATCACCAAAGATAACTTTGGGTCTAAGATTGGCTTTAAAGGATGTGAGGTTGTCCTTGTTTCCTGTCATGTGCTTAGAGCACCCACTATCCAAGTACCATTGCTGGTTAGATGTTGGATAGGTCTTCACCTGCACATAAAATAATTCATTTGTTTTTGACCCAGTTTACCTTGGGCCTAGGTTGATAACCTTTAAACTCAGAAATAAAAGATATCCCAGGGTGACTCTTATAACCTTCAGGATGATATCTCCTTGGAGGTATAATACATTCAGTATTAGGGTTAAAGATTTGGGATGTAGGACCCCTAGGATTGGATTTTGATTTGCCCTTGAAAGAGTTTCCAGAGCTCTGATCTCTGTTCGACGATCGTGGAGTTGCGTTCGACGATCTTGGGTCAGATCGTCGAGCTCCATTTGATGGTCGACTATGGCAGAGTTCAGGAACTTGAGATCGTTGACCTGAGTTCGACTATTTTGCCTGAGATCGTCGATCTACGTTCGGCGATCGTCGAGCTCCGTTCGATGATTTCTGCTGGAACTTTGTTTTCTTGGGCAGATCAGAATTTTTCCTAGCTACCTCTACATCTCCCTTTCCTTTATCAGAAATGAACTTGATTGAAGTTGTTATAACTATGGGTTGGCTGGATGAAGCACCCAAGCCCAGTGTACTATTAAATCTAGAGTTCACTGTGCTTGTGATGTCTATCAGCTTGATACTTCTCCCATTAAGGGATTCTTCAAGCTTATTGGCCTCAGATAGCTCACCTTTCAGTGAAGCTATCTGCTCCCTACAACACTCCAACTCCTGAGAGAGTTTGAGGTTTTCTGACTTTAAGGTATTATGTTCAGATAAATGATTTCTGAGAGAGATAATTTCTTTCTCAAATTTTAGGAGGTCTAAACACAATGCTTTAAACTCAGATTTAAAGTCCTCTGAAGTGAAATCAAAATAACTGATTACCTTATCATCTTCAAGTTGAGTCTCTGAGTCTGACTCTGACTCTTCTTCATCTGAATTATGTTGTGAGGCATTGATTGCCATCATGCAGAACTCCTTCTCTTCTGCATCATCTTCATCATCACTGGAGTTGGATGAGGCTTCTGATTCCTCTTCAGTTTCACTCCAGGATTCAGCAACAAATCCCTTCCTTGTGTGTTTATTCTTTCTTATGGAGGGTTTGCCATTGTTACTTTTCTTAAAGTCCTTTTCTCTTCTTCTTTCTTTCTTGTCCCTTCTGTACTTGTTTTTGTTCTCTGGATAGTCAGGTACAATGTGCCCTGGTTTCCTGCAACCAAAGCAAACAATTTCTTTATTGTTAGACTTATCATACCTTAGCTTATCATGCTCCTTGTTTGATCTCTTTCTGAAGTCCTTTCTGTACATCTTGTAGAATCTTTTGGCCAACAGACTAAGCAGTTCATCATTCCCTGTGACTTTGTCTTCAGGCTGATCTTCAGTTGCCTTGAAGGCTATTGTCTTCTCTTTTCTTGTGGTTGGTGAGGCAGCCTTCTGTTCTTCTTCTATATTCTTGATGAGTAGCTCATAAGATTTAAGCTTACCCAATAGAGATTCTGTGGTGATCTCATTCAAACTTCTAGCATCCTTGATTGGCCAGATTCTTGAATCCCAAGTGCTTGGGAAGCACATTAGTATTTTGTCATTAAGTTCAGTTAGTGAGATCTCCTTTATCCAAAGTCCTGAGTTCACTGACTATCAGACTAAGTCTATTGTATATATCTCCAACTGATTCAGCTTCTCCCTTCTTGAAATTCTCATATTGAGACATGAGGTGGGATCTCCTGTCCTTTCTCTCATCAGCTGAGCCTGGGACTATTTCAGAGAGTTTATCCCAGATTTCCTTTGCTGAATTGCATTCAGCCACCTTTTGAAAGATGTCATCAGACATGGTCTGGGCTAGAATGTTCATAGCCTTGGCATCAACTACCTTCCATTTCTTGATGTCAGCATCTGTTCCTGATGGAGGTGGAACAACATTTGTACTTGAGTTATCTGGAGGTCTTGGACAAACTGTCAAAACAGAATTGAAAATATCCTCATCAATAGAATTCATGTATAATCTGATCCCTGCTTTCCAAAGTGCAAACTTGGATAGATTGCACACTGGAGGTCTGGTGCTAGCATAATCTTTGTTTTGGGCCATGATTTGTGAAAACAAAATCTAAAAATAAACTCAAAGGAAAACAGATCTAACTAGGAATCTTTGGGTTCAGGTGTTAGCCTGTGCAACCACCAAGGTGTGGTATATTTAACCAACCTGCCTCTGATAACAATTGAAAGTACAGTTAGATCTGATATACTCTAGAGGGGGGGGGGGGTGAATAGAGTATATGGTGCTTGAAAACTTTTTACAACAATTGTTGTAATCTGAGTGAACAGGGAAGCAGTTATAAAATCTAATCACAGAATAACCTACAACAGAAATTAATCACAGATCTAAACTAATCACAAAACAATCACAGCCAGAAACAAAAGATAACGACAAGCTAGTAAGAAGACACAAGGAGCTATAGTGGTTCTCCTAAACTTGGGTACATCCACTCTTCTACCACCCTAGGTAGGAATCCACTATAGGATGAGTTGATCAGGTGCCCTGGGCACCAATGAGCTTTTGATAAGATGCTCAAAAGCCAAATCAGATTTTTTGATCAGGTGTCTTGCCACCAATGAGCTTTTGACAAGGTGCTCAAAAACCAAACACAAAATTTTGAAGGGAGTTTGAAAAACCTTTTGCAGAGAGATGGGGATGAGAGAGTTATGGTAGTGTTCTCTTTCTCAGAGCAGCTAAGAAGACTATGTGGATTTGATGATGTCCAAGCTCCCCCTGAGTTCTTGAGATGTTCAGGAAATGAAGCTTTGCTGTAGGGTGATAGGCCTTCAGAAGTTGATCTCCAGCAATTGATGATTTCAGCAACAGCTGAAATGTTAGGTGTCTAGAGTCTTGAAAGATATTGGCCTTGAACACTTGAGACAAGAGAGATCAGAAGATTTCAGAAGGTTTGATCTCCTTGGATGTGTGTTCTTGAGAGAATTCTTTGAGACAGAGAATATTTTGTTCTTGTTCTTCTTGTCTGTGTTCTGAGTGATAGAGAGATTCAAAAATCTTGTATTTTATTCTCTGGTACTGAATAGAAAATCATCCTCTTCAAGAATAGCCATTGGCATGTCATTAATTGCATCCTTAATTGCAATTGTCTTCTGGAGGAAAGTCCAAAGAAACATTCCTTGATAATCCCTTGAAAATTGGTCCAAAAATAAATGAAAACGGCTAGAAAATCTTCTGAATTAATTGCTGAATAACTCCTTAACTGTTCTGAATTTGAAACTTGAAAGATCCTTGAAGTCATCAGAAAATCGTCGAACTGAGCTCTGCTATCGTCGAATTGAGCTCAGCGATATAGACTTATACAGAAACAGAAATCGTCGATCTGAGCTCAAAAATCGTCGAACTGAGCTCAGAGATAGAGATCCAATACTGAGTCAAGATCGTCGAACTGAGCTCAGAGATCGTCGAATGAAGTTCGACTATTTGTTGAAGTTGAGCTCAGCGATCGTCAAATGGAGTTCGACGATCTGTCGAAGTTGAGCTAGACGATCGTCGATTGGAGTTCGACGAATCGTCGTGCTGAGCTCGACGATATGACTTAGTCTCAAACTGAAAATCCTTGACCTTGAGGGCAGCTTCCAAACCTAAACTTCTAACCCTTAGACTCAATTCTAATTGACCTTTAGAGCTATACAGGAGGTCAAAAATAGGTTTCCTAGAGACATAGTGATCCTGACCCAAATTAGTAATAGGGTGTTCCAACAGTGGACTTAGTCAAAATTTTTCTCAACATTTCTGTAGAGTTGATTGGCACAACAACACTCAACGCTTTGAGCTGTATGGCATTGAGTGAGTAGACCACACTCAATGCTTGTGGACTTGGCCACATTTTTAGCCAATTTTTCTAGGCTTAGACTGACTTAGCCTGACTCACAGCCATTTGTTGTATGACATTAAGTGAGTAGACTACACTCAATGTTTTTGTACTTAGCCATCTTTTTTGGCTAACTTCAGTTAGGCTGAGGTAGTCTCAACGCTATATGTTATATGACGTTGAGTGAGTAGACTACACTCAAGGCTTTTTACTTAGGCAAATTTCTACTAGACACCATTGAATCCATACCTCTGGAGTTGAGTGAGCTTGCTCCACTCAATGCTTGTGGAGTTAGTCAATTTTTGTGGTGTGTCCAGCAATCACTTCTTGTGTCCACATGTCCAATCAACATGAAATGGACTAACCTGCACTCAAGAACTCAAATGCACATCAAATAAAGTTGATGTGTGTGACATTAACCTGTTTGACTTCTCACAAATCAGGGACATTGGGACCAATGGACCCAACACATTCAACACTCCCTGAACATATGGCACCCCCTCAGACTCTAAAGGAAGTGCAACCCCTAAACGGAAGGATTACGTCAATCTCGTGATTCCTAGCACAAACTGTCGATAAGTATCGACCGTTTTCAAAATACTTAGGGGAGCAAAGTATAACATCCCGACTTTTATTGGGGCACCAAAGCCCTAGTGGGCCCAATAAAAGTGACACGAACCCTACCCATGACCTGGTAGAAGGTAACCCTTGGTGGGAATTGGGCTAGGGAGCTCCGATTTGAGTTCTGTCAGTTCCTATGGCATCGTATAATCAAAACGAGCGCATCAGAACTTGTTGTGTCACAATTCAAGGCCTAACGATGAATATGAACACTTTGACAATTTTAGTGCACCGTGGCACGCAGATTTTGGAATTTTACCAAACGAACTCCGATTCAACCCCAGTAAGTGTCTCCAGACTCGTATGGTCAATAAAAGTCAACAAAAGTCGTTCCGGGCAATTTTGATGAAGAATAGTCAACTCTAGGTCAAATCATGCATATCTGTGCACTGAAAAGCATGCACACACACCAATTGTAACACAATACCCAAATTTTGACCCAACCCCAATGTCTTGGTCCCACCTTGACTTTGACCAGCATGGGGTACCAACCCTATGGTTGACTTTGGTCAAACCCTCCTAAAAGACAATATTTTTGGATTTTCCAAAAAGGTGTTCACCCTCTCTTCTTTAATTGGTTAAGGCCCTACCCCCTCTCACATCTTGGGCCACCAAAACTAGCCACATGATGGAGTAGGTCTGTAACGCCCCGAAACTCAAAGGAGCAAAGGGGGATGTTTTGGACCAGTTTGAGTTCTGGCTGCAGGCACACGGCCTGGGACACGGGCGTGTCCCAGGGCGTGTCAAGCCTGTATCGACACTAAGGCGCGAAGTCGACACTTTGGTCTCGACATTGTGTCGAGACTGGGCACACGGCCTGCGACACGGGCGTGTCGACCCGTGTCGACACTTAGCCGTGAAGTCGACACAGTGTTTTGACGATGTGTCGAGACATGGCACACGGCCTGCGACACGGGCGTGTCGCAGGGCGTGTCGACCCGTGTCGACACTTAGCCGCGAAGTGTCGAGACCGTGTACACGACCTGGAGCCCAGGCGTGTCAAGGTGACACGGGCAAGGACACGGGCGTGTCCTAGAACCCGTGCAGTGCTCGGGTTGAAAACGAGGAAAAATCATGGGGTACACGGCCGGCTACACGGCCGTGTCCGGTGGAACACGGGCGTGTCAGCTCGAACACGGGCGTGTTCGGTCCAGATTGTGCATTTCAGCCCCGAATCGAATCCGTTCATTTCTTTGACTGAAGATCCAACGGCTGGGGGTTGTTCCTGAGAGGATATACCCGTGAGTTGACTTGGAAATCCTCACTTTTCTTCACTTATTCTCTTTCTAAATCCTTGGAGAAAGGAGAGCTAAGGCAAGAAGAAGAAGAGCTAGATCCGCCATTGGAGGAGCTTCGCAGCTCCGAATCGCAAGCCGACTCCGGATCCACGGAGGCAACGCAAGTGCGGTGATTTCCATCCGATTACTTTTCAATGGCGCCAAAGAGGAACGCAAGGGTAACGATCCTCATCTTGAGCATGAGTCGCTCTCTTTCTTTGCATAGGAAGCCCGCTCTCGCGAGTTTGCGGAGAGTTGGAGGCTTTCCTTCGGGTAGATATGTGAAGTCCCGGTTGTTTAGAGTCCGTATGCGAGAACGGACATAGGCATTTTGTGTGAAGCCTACCCGGACATGTTGGTCTGGATCGGTGATGTTGCATTGCATAAATGCCGGAGAAGACTCCGTGCTATGGTTTGTTTTTCGGGTTTTCAACGCGGTAGATTGCAGCAGGGAGCCTTGGGGATTAACCCAAAGGTGCACCCGGAAAACTGGGCGGATACGAGATCTTGCCAACTTGGTGGCCTGATAGCCAACTTGAATATAACGGGGTTATGTGACTTGTGTTAGAATGGGACTCGGTGGAAGTTTGACCCGCACAGATGGCTTAAATTTCCGTTGCGATGTGAGCACGGGTTAGATGGAACCGTACCCGCTCTATGTCGTTCGGGTTAGAGAGACCTAAAGTTACATGGCACTCGCCGTTGGCATAGATGTGAGTCTTCGGCGGTCTATGGCTTAAATTGACGTGACCCATGCCAGGAAGACAAATTGCTCATAGGATTTTCCGTCAGTTGGCCGTGGTGAGTCCGGAATGTTGGTGGCTTAAATTGACGCGACATAGACCGGTTCACCGAGAATGTGCCCTGAGTGCACGGGGCGTGTGGCCGTGCGAGCCAACGCCTGTGATGAAGTGGCTATGGTTATATAAATTGCTCGCTTATGCTAATGAAATGCAGGGAAGGAGCATTGCCGCCCCGAGTTAGGGGCGGGATCGTTATAATTTGGTCAGCATTGCTGACCGTTGCCTTGTTTTGCCACCGTACGGTGGTTTGTTGCTTGCAGGTGCAGCTGGACCAAGCGGTCAATAGCGGGCTAAAGCCCTTTTTGCGAAGCCGGCCCTCGAAGGCCCGAATGGAAATGTTTATTGCTTTATTCATGTATGACCGGCCTGCGTGCCGTGGTTTGTAAATCATGTAACAGTCAAGTGAAACATTTAGTAAAGCCTTAAGGCTTGTATTGAGTATTTTGTAATAACATTCCTATTTTCGTAGTAGTGGACGTTCATGCTTGTTGCTGGGTTCTTGTTTACAACTCTTTTAAACTGCTTCCGCTAGAATGCTCTGTGTAGGACGTTGAGATTGGTTGGATGGTTTCCATAAGTAACCACCCGGTCTGTCTGTGGTATATGGCGTCGGGCCTCGGCCGGACCTACTGCTATATATTATGCGACGGATAGGGGGTGTTACAATTTGGTATCAGACTACTGGTTTCGGTCGGGCTTAAACTGAATTCGTGGCCGAATTCTTTTTAAGGGGTGGTGAGCACATTGTGTGCGTCATCGTTATAATGGTAAAAGAACCCATGAATGTCCACTTAGGAATGAAAATACTCGTGTTTGCGGAACCTGCGTGTTCCTATAATTGTTGTTTGCAATTTATTTGGTCGCTTAACGGTGTTTTGTACCACTATAGGTGACCAGAAGTGGTGTTGGGCCGTCAGAACGCCGAGTTTCTGAGGCTAGTAGTGCACCGGACGTTGCTCCTGCAACACCTCTGTCGGCTGAAAATATTCGATTGGTGGCTGAAGCGGTGTTGGCCGTGATAAACGCGCAGCCTGGAAGGCAAGCGCAGCAGCCCGCTCCTGTGATGGAGCAAGTACCTCTTCAAGAGGCTGAGCCGAGGAGGGTGGAGCAAGTGATTGTGGAACCAATAGTGCCAAGGAGGGCAACTGAGAGGCAGTTGAAGCATGTAATGAGCTTTAACCCTCCGTTATTCTCGGGGTTGGGAACCCCATCTCAGGCTGAAGACTGGCTCTCCAGAGTGAAGTGAGTCATGACAGCGACGGAGACGGAGGAGTGGCAAATGACCACCATCGCTACGTTCCTTCTGGACGGTGAAGCGAGGATGTGGTGGGAAGGATTGGAGCTGCACTTACTGAGAGGTAGGCAACTTTGTGATGTCTCGATGGAGGAGTTATCGAGATTATTTTTGGCTAGATACCTCCCTTCGATGCAGAAGATAGCGTTGGAGAATGAATTCCTGAAGTTGGTGCAGGGTGAGAGGAGCGTGGATGAATATCTCCATGAGTTTACGCGGTTGAGTCGTTATGCTAGCTCCACCATCATGGATGAGGAGCGCAAGACTAATCGTTTTTATGAAGGCCTGAGGGATGAGTTGAGATTATTACTGTCAGGGCCGATGACGCAGGGTTTCTTAACCTTGGTAAATACTGCCCGGTCCTTGGAGAAGGACATGAAGAGCGTGCAAGTGAAGAAAAGCTTGGGTGAGAAGAAATCTGAGTTCAGAGTGCCGACTGCTTCAAAGTCCGGCTATCAGAGGTCTTTCAAGAAGCATAGGACTTCGGGTCCAGCTCCTTCTGGCGCTTCTGGGGCGACTACGGCTCGGACCCCGGGTGCGTGTTTTACATGTGGAAAGACGGGGCATTTCGCCCGTGATTGTTGGAGCGGACGTCCTAAGTCCGAGAGGAGGCCGGGAGCCACTTATGAAGAAAAGGGTAAGGCGGTGGAATCGACCGCATCCCATTATGCTCCGGCCCAACCAAGGGTTTACAATCTTGGCCAACAGGAGGCCATTAAACAAGCTGACGTGGTGACAGGTACGGTTTAATTTATAGCAAGTCAATTCCTTTATATGCTTGTTATGTATATGTTACCTTACCACTGCTTGTTTAGGATTTGTATTGATTTGTGAAAATCCCGCACGAGCACTCTTCGATACGGGAGCTTCACACTCCTTCTTGTCCGAAGGATTTATATTACGCATCGGAGTCCCTTCTTCGATGGCGAAGGATAAGTTGGATGTGTTGTTTCCAAATGGGTGTTCGATGCGAGTGGATAGGATCTGCGATGTTAAGATTCGTATTGGAGAGCAGGAGTTTGACCTGCGGGCGTCCTTACTTCCGTTGGTGGAGTTCGACGTCATATTTGGCATGGACTGGCTCTCGGAGCAGCAGGCCCATATAGATTGCGGTAGCAAGGAAGTCAAGCTGGGAGCAAGTCGTGAGACGACTTTTACGGGCTTAAAGGGGTCGGGCAAGACGTTGATGTCTGCTCTTCAGGTGGTGAAGGCGGTTCGTGCCGGAGCAGAACTATTCTTTACACTAGTGGAGGTTGCAAAGCCGAAGCCCGCGTTGGATTGTATTTCAGTGGTATCAGAATACCCTGATGTGTTCCCCGCAGATCTTCCTGGAGCCCCGCCTCAGCGGGAGATAGATTTTACTATCGAGCTAGTGCCAGGTGCAAAGCCTGTGTCACGATCTCCGTATCGGCTAGCGCCTAAGGAAATGGCGGAGCTGAAAGTACAACTGCAAGAGTTGTTGGAGCAAGGGTATGTGCGCCCGAGTTCTTCGCCTTGGAGCGCACCGGTCCTCTTTGTTAAGAAGAAGGACGGAAGCTTGAGGCTATGTATTGATTATCGGGAGCTGAACAAGCTGACGGAGAAGAACAAGTACCCGATCCCCCGGATTGATGATCTCTTCGATCAGTTAGTCGGGTCGACGGTGTACTCGAAGTTGGATCTCAAGGCTGGGTACTATCAGCTGCGGATAAGGGAGAGTGATATCCCGAAGACAGCGTTTAGTACGTGGTACGGGCATTATGAGTTTACGGTCATGTCGTTTGGGCTGACTAATGTGCCATCAGTGTTCATGAATTTGATGAACCCGACTTTCAGGGAGTACTTGGACCATTTCGTGATCGTCTTCATCGACGATATATTGGTGTACTCGCAAAGTGAGGAGGATCACTTCAAGCATCTCCATTTGGTGTTGGAGGCACTCAGGAGAAATCAGTTGTATGCCAAGTTCTCGAAGTGCGAGTTTTGGCTATCCTCAGTGGCGTTCCTCGGGCATATAGTGAGTGGAGAGGGTATTGCTATGGATCTGGCGAAGATTGTTGCGATACGGGAGTGGCCTGAGCTTGCTACGGTAGCAGAAGTCCGGAGCTTTTTGGGGCTTGCCGGCTATTATAGGCGCTTCGTAGAGAACTTCTCGCGGATAGCGTTACCTCTCACTACTTTGACGAGGAAGGATCATAAGTTCGTTTGGACGCCGGAGTGTGCGCGAGCTTTTGAGGAATTGAAGTGTCGGTTGACCACGGCGCCTGTGCTGAGTTCGCCGGTCGGGACCGAAAGCTATGAGATATATAGCGATGCTTCGGGTAGCGGTTTGAGTTGCGTGCTACTGCAGCATGGAAGCGTGATAGCTTATGGCTCGAGACAGCTAAAAGTGCACGAGAGGAATTATCCGGTCCATGACTTGGAGTTGGCGGCCGTGATATTTGCCTTGAAGCTGTGGAGACACTATTTGTACGGTGTGAAGATTGATATCTACACCGATCATAAGAGCCTGAAATATTTGATAGATCAGAAGGATCTGAATATGCGGCAGCGTAGGTGGATGGAGTTCCTGGGTACTATACTTTTAAGATCCACTACGTGCTTGGCAAAGGGAATGTGGTTGCGGACGCGTTGAGTCGCCGAGCCCCAGCTCAAGCCAATTGGCTATCGGTGCATGATGAGCGATTGGTGCGGGAGTTGGAGGCGTTGGAGATTGTTTGCGTGGATAGACAATCGAGTGCTAAAGCAGTGCTGAATTGGACTGAAGTCCAATATGACCTGGCTGATCGGATTCGGCAGGCTTTGGATATGGATGCTCATATGAAGCAGTTCATGATAGAGGCTCTGGATGGGTCAAATTCCCAATTCGTTGTGGTGGATGGATTGCTGTGGAAAGACGGTCGTTTGTGCGTCCCAAGTGTGGGCAATTTACGGGTGGAGTTGTTGTACGAGGCACACCATACCAAGTACTCGATTCACCCGGGGAGCACGAAGATGTACCGCGATATAAAGAAACTGTTTTGGTGGCCGGGTTTAAAGAAGGATGTGGCGCTATACGTAGCAAAGTGCCAAACTTGCGCCTTAGTAAAGGCGGAGTGCCAAAAGCCTGGAGGATTTCTTAAGTCCTTGCCTATTCCGGAGTGGAAATTTGACGACATCTCTATGGACTTTGTGCACGGTTTGCCAAGGTCGCAAAAGGTGAACGACGCCATTTGGGTTTTTGTTGATCGATTAACGAAGGTGTCGCATTTTATTCCGCATAGGATGGATGATCCGGTGGAGAAGCTGACAAAGCTTTATGTGGATAACATAGTACAGCTTCATGGTGTGCCCCGCAGCATAGTGAGTGACCGAGATGGGCGGTTCACGTCCAATGATTGGAGGCTGGTGCAGTGAATGTTGGGAACAAAGATGAAGTTTAGCACAGCCTTCCATCCACAAACGGATGGGCAGACCGAGAGGGTCAATAGAACGATGGAAGACATGCTCCGCATGTGTGTCTTGGATTTTGGAAAGCAATGGGAGGACCACCTTTATTTGGTGGAGTTCGCATACAACAACAGCTACCAAGCAAGTATTCAGATGGCCCCTTTCGAGGCCCTATATGGTAGAAGATGTCGCACGCCGTTGTCTTGGTTAGAAACGGGCGAGTCAAAGTTGTATAAGCGATCGGAAGTGGAGGATGCTACTTCTTTGGTGAGGACCATTCGGGAGAGGTTGCTTATCGCTCAGGACCGGCAAGCAAAGTATTATAATGCCAAGCACAGGAACGTGGAGTTCGTTGTGGGCGATTATGTATACTTGAAGATCAAGCCGTTCAAGGGTGTCTCGCGGTTGCGGCGATTGAAAAAGCTAAGCCCGAGGTACCTTGGACCGTTTGAGGTTCTGGAGCGAGTAGGAGAAGCGGCCTATCGGCTGAAGCTTTCAGTGGAGCTAAGTGGTTTACATGATGTATTCCATATTTCGGTGCTTCGGAAGGCGGTGCAAGAGCCTACGCAAGTGATCGCGGTCGATCAAGTGCCGGTGGATAGTGGACTAACGACAAAGGTCAAGCCCGTGCGGATTGAGGACTCGGAGGTCAAGCGGCTACGCAATAAAGAGATCAGGATGGTCAAGGTCCGGTGGGACAATTGCGGTCGTGAGGAGCTCTCTTGGGAGCGAGAGCTGAGGATGCTTGACGAGTATCCGGAGTTGTTCCGCTCAGGTAAAAATTTTGGTTTTGTACATGTTTTTCCCTTTATGTAATTTCGTGGGCGAAATTCTTTTAAGAGGGGTAGAGTTGTAACGCCCCGAAACTCAAAGGAGCAAAGGGGGATGTTTTGGGCCAGTTTGAGTTCTGGCTGCAGGCACACGGCCTAGGACACGGGCGTGTCCCAGGGCGTGTCAAGCCTGTGTCGACACTAAGGCGCGAAGTCGACACTTTGGTCTCGACATTGTGTCAAGACTGGGCACACGGCCTGCGATACGGGCGTGTCGCAGGGCGTGTCGACCCGTGTCGACACTTAGCCGTGAAGTCGACACAGTGTTTTGACGATGTGTCGAGACATGGCACACGGCCTGCGACACGGGTGTGTCGCAGGGCGTGTCGACCCGTGTCGACACTTAGCCGCGAAGTGTCGAGACCGTGTACACGGCCTGGAGCCCAGGCGTGTCAAGGTGACACGGGCAAGGAAACGGGCGTGTCCTAGAACCCGTGCAGTGCTCGGGTTGAAAACGTGGAAAAATCATGGGGTACACGGCCGGCTACACGGCCGTGTCCGGTGGAACACGGGCGTGTCAGCTCTAACACGGGCGTGTTCGATACCCGTGTGAGGTTCCAAGTGATTCGATTTTGACGGCGAATGAGGCACACGGCCCTGGACACGGGCGTGTGCCAGGCCGTGTTCGGTCCAGATTGGGCATTTCAGCCCCGAATCGAAGCCGTTCATTTCTTTGACTGAAGATCCAACGGCTGGTGGTTGTTCCTGAGAGGATATACCCGTGAGTTGACTGGGAAATCCTCACTTTTCTTCACTTATTCTCTTTCTAAATCCTTGGAGAAAGGAGAGCTAAGTCAAGAAGAAGAAGAGCTAGATCCGCCATTGGAGGAGCTTCGGAGCTCCGAATCGCAAGCCGACTCCGGATCCACGGAGGCAACGCAAGTGCGGTGATTTCCATCCGATTACTTTTCAATGGCGCCAAAGAGGAACGCAAGGGTAACGATCCTCATCTTGAGCATGAGTCGCTCTCTTTCTTTGCATAGGAAGCCCGCTCTCGCGAGTTTGCGGAGAGTTGGAGGCGTTCCTTCGGGTAGATATGTGAAGTCCCGGTTGTTTAGAGTCCGTATGCGAGAACGGACATAGGCATTTTGTGTGAAGCCTACCCGGACATGTTGGTCTGGATCGGTGATGTTGCATTGCATAAATGCCGGAGAAGACTCCGTGCTATGGTTTGTTTTTCGGGTTTTCTACGCGGTAGATTGCAGCAGGGAGCCTTGGGGATTAACCCAAAGGTGCACCCGGAAAACTGGGCGGATACGAGATCTTGCCAACTTGGTGGCCTGAGAGCCAACTTGAACATAACGGGGTTATGTGACTTGTGTTAGAATGGGACTCGGTGGAAGTTTGACCCGCGCAGATGGCTTAAATTGCCATTGCGATGTGAGCACGGGTTAGATGGAACCGTACCCGCTCTATGTCGTTCGGGTTAGAGAGACCTAAAGTTACATGGCACTCGCCGTTGGCATAGATGTGAGTCTTCGGCGGTCTATGGCTTAAATTGACGTGACCCATGCCAGGAAGACAAATTGCTCATAGGATTGGCCGTCAGTTGGCGGTGGTGAGTCCGGAATGTTGGTGGCTTAAATTGACGCGACATAGACCGGTTCACCGAGAATGTGCCCTGAGTGCACGGGGCGTGTGGCCGTGCGAGCCAACGCCTGTGATGAAGTGGCTATGGTTATATAAATTGCTCGCTTATGCTAATGAAATGCAGGGAAGGAGCATCGCCGCCCCGAGTTGGGGGCGGGATCGTTATAATTTGGTCAGCATTGCTGACCGTTGCCTTGTTTTGCCACCATGCGGTGGTTTGTTGCTTGCAGGTGCAGCTGGACCAAGCGGTCAAAAGCGGGCTAAAGCCCTTTTTGCGAAGCCGGCCCTCGAAGGCCCGAATGGAAATGTTTTTTGCTTTATTCATGTA
This sequence comes from Platanthera guangdongensis, assembly GCA_039583875.1. Lineage (NCBI taxonomy): Eukaryota > Viridiplantae > Streptophyta > Magnoliopsida > Asparagales > Orchidaceae > Platanthera > Platanthera guangdongensis. The sequence continues at coordinate 160,218,193 of CM077148.1, forward strand.
TGACCGGCCTGCGTGCCGTGGTTTGTAAATCATGTAACAGTCAAGTGAAACATTTTGTAAAGCCTTAAGGCTTGTTTTGAGTATTTTGTAATAACATTCCTATTTTCGTAGTAGTGGACGTTCATGCTTGTTGCTGGGTTCTTGTTTACAACTCTTTTAAACTGCTTCCGCTAGAATGCTCTGTGTAGGACGTTGAGATTTGTTGGATGGTTTCCATAAGTAACCACCCGGTCTGTCTGTGGTATATGGCGTCGGGCCCCGGCTGGACCTACTGCTATATATTATGCGACGGATAGGGGGTGTTACAAGGTCCATGGGCCAAGTTAGGCCCAATTCTCCCTCCCCCTCTTCTTTTCCCCTTAAGAAGCAAGGACAAAGCCTTAAGGCTCCCCCCATTTCTCCCACATGGGAGAAATGCCCACAGCCTCCAGCTGTCCTTGGACAACTGGAGCGTGGAGGTTAATCCCTTCTTAGGGAGGGATTAATCCCACATTGAAAGCATGAGGGAGAGCCCCCTCCCCCTAACCTATTTAATGACACACCACCCCTACCTCAACTCTCAAGATCTGATAACACCCCCCCCCTCTATCGGAGCTCAGGTCGCCCGAAAAAGCCAGCCCAAGCTCCACCACCCCGCCACCTTTCATCGCCAACCAAGCCGGTCCCTCCGAAGCTCCCCCAACGCAGGTGGAACCTTCTCCCCTTCCCCTTTCTAAACCTTTTGACGATTTGCATGGGTCTCCCGGCAGCAGGAGTGTTGCCGGCACCACCTGACCCATGCTTCAGGTCGGGTGGTGGTCGTAGGAAAACTAGCCCCTCACAATGCCGGTTGTGGCGGTGGTGAAGGGCAAAACCATTGGGGAAGACTTTCCTCGGTTGTGGAATGTCGGGGTGCCGCCGGAAAACGCCGCTTCGGCGGTACCCAAAAAAGCATCTTTTGCTCTGTTTAAATTCTGGCGGCGGTCGGGGGCGGTTGGTCGCCGCACCACCATTGGAGAAGAGCCCTGCCCCCGATATGCCAGACGGGGGTGGTTTCGTGGCAGGGATCAATGCCAGAGAGGTAGCGTGATACGGTGGCATTGGGAGCAGGGTCGCCATCACCCTACTCTCGGGTTGACCAAATCAGGAGGTGGCCGACGGCGGAAGGCCACCGGACCACCACCCAAGGAATCGCGGGCCCGGACTTGCGGGCCCCCGAAGAAATGGCCGAGGGTGGCGCTGGCAGCCTACAATGGCCGACCAGCGGTGGTAAAGGGCCACCACCCCTTCCATCATCAGGGATGAAATCACCGCCGTCCATCTCCGGTGTTGAGATGGACTGCGGGGATTATTGCAATTCCCTCCATGCCTCCATTTCTGTGCCCCCCACAGTAGATCCGTGACTGATCTGCTATGGGGAAGAGATGGAACAAAGACAAGTCTGGCTCAATCTCAGCTGCGGGATCAGGTTTAATCTGGCTATCTCCGGACCCCCTTTTTAAACAGAAAATTGAGAAATTTCTAGAAAACAATCTAGGCCACTGGCAGAAAGGTGGCCAACATAAAAGTGCTCCTCTTGATGAGTGCTTCCTCCACAAAATTTTTGAGAATTTTTGAAAACAATTTAGTATTTTTAAAAGCCAAAAAACAATTATTTGGCCAAAATAAAGGCACAAAGTGGCTCAAAAAATTATGAAAATATTTCTAGGTTTATTCTATACCCATTAGAGGTTGTATTAAACTTTGGGGGCATGATGATAAGAATTGATATTTTTCCCAATTTATGGGATCCTAGGGCCGCGCTCGAAATTTATTTCGCTCTTTTTCCTCAGAAATGAAAATTGGAGCGCGCGACCACCCTCCCTAATTTGAATATTAAATTCAAATTACCATATCGACCAGAGTGGCCGAGGCAAGAGGACAAGCTCTGAGCGTTCCAAAATTTCGTGAAACTGCTAAGCGCCTCGACCCCCGGGTAGTTGGGCAGACTCGGAAAGTAGAGTACGAGTCGTGAGTTGCTAATTATTATCGATGAATAATAAAGGGGTAACTTCTAAAAAGCCTTTGATCTTATTAAGACATGAACTAAAAAGGTGCAACCAAAATTATCGGATCTTAATAATAAGTGTAACCCAAGGAAATATTGAAAACTGAGAAGGAACTGATTACACCTCCTGGGAACAGAGAAAGAATTCTAAATGTCTCCTGAGAACGGAAAATGAACTGAAAATACCTCCTAAGAACGGAGATGGAACTGAGGCCTCCTGAATGGAGTGATTAGACTACTAACCATTTTCTTTATGATTATTCCAATCTTGCACTGGTCCAGTTCCTTTATTTATTTCAATTCAGTACTTTCATTTCAGTTCTACTCCAGTCCCGTACTGGTCAAGTTCAATTCAGTACTTCCATTTCAGTTCTACTCCAGTCTCGTACTGGTCAAGTTCAATTCACTACTTTCATTTCAGTTCTACTTCAGTCCCGTACTGGTCAAGTTCAATTCAGTACTTTCATTTCAGTTCTACTCCAGTCTCGTACTGGTCAAGTTCAATTCACTACTTTCATTTCAGTTCTACTCCAGTCCCATACTGGTCAAGTTCAATTCAATACTTTCATTTCAGTTCTACTCTAGTACCGTACTGGTTTAGTTCAATTCAGTACTTTAGTTCCAGTCCCGTGCTGGTCAAGTTCAATTCAGTACTTTCATTTCAGTACTACTCCAGTTTAGTACTAGTCACATTTCATTCCAGCACTCCAATTATACAGCTTATATTATCAGCAGTTTTAATTACCGCTTTTTCATTACTGCAATTTACTATTATAAGCACGGGTCCTGATTTGACAAGCAGCCATTTGTTAAGGTCGAGCCTTAGTTGGAGAAAATTGGAGTTGAGGTATTCCTCCAGGTTTAGACCCAAATAAAGTTATCCCATGCTCCTTGTCGAAAGTTAAGTTATGCGTTACTACCCTAAGATTGAAGCATAGTAGGGCAGGCCTCTAGAGACCCGGTGTGTGCTAGAAAAATTGACTGTTTGATTGCTCGAGGTGGATTGTAGCGGGTAAGTCCCTACCGCAGACCGTTCATATCGATGCAAGAAGGTCGACGATTCAAGGAGACAGGGAGATGCGTACTACGAGTGACCGGTCATTATGTCTTCCCCATTGGGTTTTCCTCCTCTGGTCAGCCAAAATATTGCATCGCCGGATGTCGATCGCATCCAATATTACACGGGGTTGTACGTTGGGGCCTGAGGTTGTGCAGTACGGCCACCCCTAGAAGTGTCAGGACTGGACACTATCACCGACGGACACATCAGTGAGGCCTGCGGGGCTCGCTACCCTGCTGGAACAGAAGCGGTCCATACTATGTCGACATAGGGTGATTTGCGCTGCTGTGAATTCCTGCGGTATGTACGCGGCTGTGAATGCCTGTGATAGGATACGGGTTGTGAATAACTGATGCACTGATGTGCTAGTGAAGCCCTTATTATAACTGATATTATTGTTGTTGTCTTTCTAGTTATATTATTCCACTCTCCTTTATTGCTGCTACTAGCGAAAAAATTATGAAATGTTGTGATAAATCTCTCATACTTCGGCTATATTATACTGCTTGATGTGTGTGTGCTCGTCCCCAGGATATGGATCCGGGGAGGAGATTTGTTTCCACTTAGCTCCGTGACTAACAGTTATTTAAATGACCATTCACAGGAATCAGAGCACCGTAGTGACCCCCTGCCACAGGATAATGCGCCGGCAGTTAGGACCACTCAAGATGAAGCACCACCGATGTCTCTAGAGTTTCGAGACGTGAGTACCAGCGAGCATGATAGAAAGAGTGTGAGGAGTTATATGTAGAACTCGTACAGCCTGTGGGCTTATATAAGAACATAGGTTATGGCCCTTACACTCATGTAAACATATATGATGTTATATATATATTGGATAGTACTTTCCTGTTAATGCTTCCATAAATCTCTGATCTGATGTGAATGTTGTGATTTCAGCCGAGCAAGGCGGCCAACTAGTGCTCAGAGGAGTGGGTCATTACCCTTTTAATGAGCACTAGGTGGACACTTTGGGCGGGTAAGATCCACTCTGGCCAGACCCAGCCAAAGGTTTGGTGGGGGGGGGTGGTCTTACATAAAGAGCATGGGATTCCAGTGGACGGATTAGTATCAGGCCGCTTTTGATTCCCTAAAGCGTTATGTGGCCTGCCTGATACTCCTCTCGAAGCCTGTCCCTGAGGATACACTTTATCTATATCTAGCAATCATGCCTGCAACATTAAGTTCGGTATTGGTTAAAGATGAGGGAGGAGTTCAGCATCTGATTTACTACCTCAGCAAGATTCTCTCATACACGGAAGCCTGATACCCAAAGTGGACAAGACAGCTCTATCTCTCATCTTCTCGGATAGGAAACTCTGACGATACTTCCAAGCTAACATGACTAAAGTATTGACTGAACTCCCCCTTCGTGCAATCCTTCAAAAGCCAGAAGCAACCACTACACAATCCACAAATAACCTTCAATGGGTCTTATCTGCGATGGAGCATCACAAATCAAAGGAGCAGGCGCAAAAATACTCTTAATAATCCCATAGATGGTCATCCTAGAGTACGGACTTAGGCTAAAATTTGCAGGTACCAACAATGTCAACATAGTACGAGGCCCTGATTGCAGGACTTAGGCTCCCATCAACTTCCACGTAAGAAACTTTATCATCTATTCAGACTCCCAGCTCATCATCTCATAAGTAGAAGGTGACTACAAAATAAAGAATGAGCAACTAGCTCAATACCTTTCATTGGTAAAGTCCGTCCTGCTCAAAATACCGCAGTTCCAAATTCTCCACATCCCTAGAAAACAGAATTCCAGGGCGGATGCCATCTTGAAGCTGTCCACGTCACCTACCCAATATCAGTCCAGGAGACACCAAGTGGAAGAAATCATCATCCCCGACATCCAAGGACCATGGGAAATCAAAGAGATCGGAGAAACAAAAGGATCATGGATTGATCCGCTAATGGCTTGCTTGGAACACCATTCACTAACAGAAGACCAGGGGAGGCGCTATGCTTGAGGATACGAGCGGCCCCCTTCACCCTAATCAATCGTGAGTTGTATAAATGGTCCTTCTCCGGACCATACTCGAAATGTTTTTCAGAGACTGATGTAGAGTACAGCTTGCGAGAAGTTCACGAAGCAGTCTATGGAGAGCATCTAGGTGGAAAGGCCCTGACACATAAAATATTACGCCAAGGCTTCTACTGGATCACAATGAAGAAGCAAGCCACTGAGTTCTTCCAAAGATGCAAAAGCTATCAATTGCATGCAAGCATTCCTCGACAACCGCTAGTCTCCCTCTCCACATTACAAGGAGCTTGGCCCTTTTCACATGGGGGAATTGACCTCCTTGGTCCCTTACCCCAAGCCTTGGGACAGAGGAAGTTCATCATAATGGCGAGCGATTTTTTCAATAAATTGGACGAGGCAGAACCTTTGTCCAAGATCACTGAAGAGAATGCCTGACAATTCGTATGGAAGAACATCATCTTTCATTTTGGCATCCCAGCAATCATTTTTACAGAGAATGGGACCCAGTTCACTGAAAATTCCTTCACAAAAATGTGCGAGGACCTGAAGATCAATCTGCGACACACCGTTGTGGCGCACCCCCAAACCAATGGACATATTGCGGTGACTAATCAAACAATCTTGAAAGGGTTGAAAACCCAACTGTAGGAGGCCGAGGGGCCATGGGTCGTCACACTGCCGAATTTTTTATGGGCATACCGTAAACGAAGAGAACCCCAAATGGAGAAACATCGTACAACCTATTGGGTTCATTGTTGCCAATGTCCCAGATTTGAAGAAGGCATATAGGAAAATGGTATACACATGTTTGTATCTGATGCATGCTTTAAGTTTTATGTATGCAGGTGATCACTTATTATAGTTATTAGACTGGTGGCCTAAGTAATAATGATAGGTAGACCAGGATTGATGCTGATTAGAAAGAAATCTGTCTAAGTCCATAGGCATTAAGTGAAGGAAGTTCACTCAACGCCAGATGGCCTGATGCGCGGAGTAATGCCCCAACATTCAAAGCCTCGGTAGTGCCAAGGCAGAATTCTAGTTAAGTCCAGAAGCATTGAGTGAAGGCTATTCACTCAACACTTAATGCCTTATGCTTTTAGTATAGTTCAAGTAGTCTAAGCCGCAGAGAGAAGCTGACAAGAATTCTGGTTAAGTCCAATAACATTGAGTGAAGGCAGCTCACTCAATGCCTAGAGCTAAAAGCGCTGAGGAAAGCTCAGCCAGGCAAAGCATTTGAGAATCAGTGCAAGATTCTGGCTAAGTCAAGAAGTGTTGAGAGAAGGCAGTTCACCCAACTCCTCAAGAAGAAAGCATCGACAGAAAAAAGTGATGTCAAAGTCATGAGAAAAGTAGACAAAAAATTTGTCCAACTCCATAAGCGTTGAGTGAAGCCAGTTTACTCAATGCCAGCTCAACAAAGTTCAACTAAGTACATAAGCATTGGGTGAAGGTTATTCACTCAATGCCTCATCAAAATGGCGAGCTAAGGTAGGAAACGTTGAGTACAGAATCATCACTCAACGCCTCCATTTAGAGGAAATTGGCTAAGTCTAAACGCGTTGAGTGAGGAAGGCTCACTTAATGCCTAATCAGTTAGACAACTAAAAGTCTATATTCATTGAGTGATGACTGATCACTCAATGTCAAGTGTTGTAGATAATATGACAAATTGTTTTGGCGTTGAGTGACAAGCCTTCACTCAACGCCTATGGTGAATTGTCTGGATTTAACTAAGTCCACAGGTGTTGACATCAGCAGAAATTCAAATATTGCGAGAAGTCTAAAGTACACGACAAATGGCGCCACTTAACTGTTGTACATCATTTAATGCAAAAGTAGAGCTGCAGCTACCAACTCCAGGTGGTCCCAATACTCAAAGATTTGTTGGATGGAAGGATAGATATAGAACAAATCTGTGAGAAGAAAAAGACTTTTGGAGCTTTTGGAAAAGAGCTGAACTTCATCTTCTTCCTCTCGACCAAGTTGCAGAGCTTGGATAAGTTGTTTAAGTGACTGATCTAAAATTGCTATCAGTTAGTTGTTAATCTTCAATAACAAGTTGTTGCAAAGGAAAATCCTACCTGCAGTGGATTTACAGCTCAAGCTAAACTTTCCTGAAGAACTATTCTTGAGGCTATGAAGCAGTAAGGACAAAGTTAATCTCTGTTCAGAAGGAGGAAGGCACAGAGACTCTGGCTCTGGTGTCAGTCATCATCAACTAACTACTATTCTTCTATAGGATCATTTCGATCTGTGTGTAAGCCTAAACTTAAAAAGGTTGAGCGTAGGATCTTTAAGTAGATCTGAGTTGTAGGATTCAAGTGGTGAATCTGAGGTAGGATCCAAGCTTGGATCTATGTTGTAGGACTTTGAGTTAAAGTCTGAGGTAGGGCATTTATGCCTGATGGTAGGATATTATATCTCTGAGTGGTAGTACTTTGTGCCTGAGGTAGGACTTGAAAAAGTTTGAGAGATCCTGAGGGATCTGGGTAGTAAGCTCTCTTGAGCTGAGTTGGAGAACTTGCCCTATCTATCAAACTATTCGAAAGGTGGGAGGGATAGTAGATGTACCCATAATCTGTGGAACAAGTATAAAATTCATGTGTGTTGTTTGTGACTGTCTTGAAATCTAGGTTTAAATTAATCACAACACACCTAAGATCAGTAAAAGTTTTAAAAAGACTTAAAAATCTATTCATCCCCCTCTAGGTCTTTAGCTACTCTTGAAAATAACGACTTTCAAGTGGTATTAGAGGGAGGTTGCTCAAGAAGGACTTAACAGTCAGAGTTGATCTCCAAGAGTAGCAAGTATATCCTTATGGGTTCAGGAGAGAGTCATAAGGAGTTGGGCTCCATAAAACTTCCTTTCTGTAGGAAGGAGAGCTTTTGGATCTGGAAGGAAACGGTCAAGATGATTATGGAGCCATATGATCATGGAATCTTTATAACAGTTCAAGAGGTACCGTTTATCCCCATAAAGATCTCAGATCTCGATGCAACTTTTCAGACAACTAAGAAGTATTATAAAATGACCAAGGATGAGGTCATATTAGCAACCATGGACAAGAGAGCACGAGACATAATAGTAAGTGTCAATGATGATTCAACTTTCCAGAATCCTATACACTATAACTTCCAAGGAAATATGGGACACTCTGGTAGTCTATATGGAAGGCATTGAAGAAGTCAAGGATGACAGAAAATCCCTGCTTAATCAAGAGTATGAAGCCATTAGACAGATCAAGAAGGACAACATAGCTGATTACTACGAAAAATTCTTCAGAATTGTGAATGAGTTGAGGACCTATGGGAGAGTCTTCAAGAATTATGAGATGAATGACAAGTTCCTTAAATCTCTAACCAGAGACTGGGAAACCAAGATCTGTGGCATCTAGGAGGTGGTAAATGTAACTGACCCCCCCCCCCCACACATACACACACATTGTTTGGAAAGCTGCACTCTTATGAGATGTAGCTATCTACATGAAAGGAGGAGGAGACCATCAGCAGATCACAGACTAAGGAGAAGGTCGTGGCCTTCAAGGCTAAAGTCTCCAAGAAGAGCAAGGAGAGGATTGCCTCTCCTCCAAGGAGGATAGTTGACTCAGACAGAACTGAACCAAGCACATCAGATAGCAACATGTCTGATGGAAAGTATGTTGCCTTCTCTAGGAAATTTTAGAAGATAATGAAGAGGAAATAGTGGAGGAATAGACCATCCTCCTCCTATCATCACAAGAAGGATCACTACCAGCCTGATAAGAAGACAGATATAATTTTAAACCCATTAAATAGTTTTCTTCTAAAATTATTTGTTATTGGAGTAACAAGCCAGGACATGTCATAGTCGATTGACCTGTTAAGAGAAAGGAGAATGGTGAGAAAAAGTATCACCAACATAAGGGCAAAAATGATAAGAACTTCATTTCCTAGAATGAAAAGAGCTAGAGTCAGAGTGACTCATCTTCTTCAGATTCTGATATAGAAGAAGATGCCAATATTGGGATGGTTGCTACTATTATTGATTATGAAGAAGACTATCCAGCAACAAGGATAGGTATCAGGGCCCCTCTATCACATTCAGACAGTGACACTAAGGAGGATGAAGATGTCAATAACAGCTATGGGCTAATGACATTGCCTGATGAGGAATCCAGCCAGAATCAGCCTGGTCTAGATAAGGTATACTCTTTATCTAGCTCCTCCTCTGATTCAAACTATAAAACTAGTCCCAATTATAATGTATCCTCATCTAGTAATGAAGTTGGGTCAGAATCCGAGGAATATGTCAATCAATTGATTGACAAGTATGGTGCCCTTTTGGATGCTTTAAAAAGAAGCAAGAAGATGGCCAAGAAATGGGCTGAGGAGATTATCTCTCTATAACTAGCTGTTTCCCAATAGTTTGAGTCAGCTTCTTTGCTAGATCAGAAGATGAGGGAAGTAATCCAACTGAAGGCCATCTCAATCATCCAGATTGGGACCATCAACAATAATAACAGGGTTATTTTGGATCTTGAAGAAAAGCTCCAAAGGGAGAAAAGGATCGTGGCTAGTTATTCAAAGCCCAATACTGTATTGCTCCTAATAGACTCATTTACCTCTCAGAGGAATAAGAGAGGTCTTGGGTTTAAGGGGAACCCTATAGTTTCCCATTCCAAAGGGAAAGCTATAATTCAGCCTCCCATTACTTTTAAGAAAGTTTTGTTACCTTCAAATAGGTATGACTAAGAGAGTATCTATGGTCATTGGTTGAATGGAAGATCTACAAGTGTGAACAAAAATGTTCACAGCTATGGTGGAAGGTATGGCAAGGGGAAGAGTACTTTTAAAGCCCCACATGAGGAAATTTAGATGGCACATCATGGACCATTTTTCTTTCATACTCCAACCCCTTCACTCAAGAATATGGAAGCAACAAATAGTCATGATCTTCCAGCAAAAACTCAAACCAAAGGCAAGTCTATCAATAATGCTGATTGTGTCATCTTTTATGCCATCAACAGCATGTCTGCTGCAAAGAAGCATAATGTTGGTAGTACTCAGAGCCAACCAAGTTTAACTAATGTAATACTTACCATCAGTCAAATTCTTGCTGATAAGAAAAAGAATATGGCTGCCAATCTCCCCTATAAACAGTCTGTTATTAACATCATGCAATCAACTGGAATTGTTCGAAAGAGGAGATACAATATTCATGACTGTTGGTGCTGTGTTAAAGTGAGCCACTTTATTATAGATTGCTGGCACAATCCAAATGTGCCCAGAGCAAGAGTTAGTCTTCCTGACAGGAAAGCTGCAAGACACATGTCCAATTCCATACTAACATGCACTAAGGACCCAAACCCTTTTGGGGTCCTAAGGTTACCTAAACTATGTTTTGCGGAATAGTTCAAGTACCCATACTCATATATAGTACTTGGACAGTGGAAATTCCAGACACATGACTGGAATAAGAAGCAACTTGAAGGACTACACTCCTATGAAGAATGGACCTAAAGTTATCTTTGGAGGGTCAGACAGAGGAGTCACTAAGGGATATGGTAAGATTACCAATGACATAGTCGCAATCTCAAAAGTGGCTTATGTGGAAGGGTTACAACACAACCTGATACGCATAAGCCAACTATGTGATCTTGGCTATGTCAATATTTTCCACAAGGATGAGTGCCAAATTAAGATATCAAGTGACCAAGAGGTCATCTTGACAGGCAGTAGGAGTGGAAATGTCTATTGCTTAAACTTTTTATGTATAAGTAAAGACTCTCCTATATGTCTAGTTGCAAATGAGAAAGTATCATATTATATTATATGGTATAAGAGACTAGCTCACTTGAACTATAAGACCATCAATAAGCTCTTCAGTGAAGAATTGGTCGGAACTGGTCCCAAATTAAAGTACACCAAGGAGGGCATTTTCTATGCATGCCAAAAGGGCAAGCAAACCTAAGCTTCTTTTAAAAGCATTGGGGCAAAAGACTCTATAAGGTGTTTATACCTCCTGCATATGGACTTGTTTGGTCTTATATCAGTTCATAGTCTAGGTAGGAAAGTCTACACCCTTATGTTTGTTAATGACTTCTCTAGATTTGCTTTGGATTTCTTTCTTAATAAAAAGTTTGAAACCCTAGATATCTTCAGGACCTTTGTCAAACAAATTTAGAATGAATTAAACAGTACTGTGGTCAAAATCAGAAGTGACCATGACACTGAATTCCAATTTGAAAGCATGACAATATTCTGTGAAGAATAAGAGATTCACTAAGAATTTTCCTCTCCAAGAACTCCCCAGCAGAATGAGATTGATGATAGGAAATATAGAACTCTCACAGAAGTTGGCAGGATATTACTAAGTGACACATCTCTCCCAAAATACTTCTGGGCTGAGGCAATAAATGTTGTATGTCATGTTCTGAATATAGCTTCTATCACCAAAGATCACAAGAAGACTCCCTATGAGATAATGAAGTGCAGAAAACCAAACATTACTTATTTCAGGATCTTTGGAAGCAAATGCCATGTGATCAATAATAGGAAATCTTACCTAACTAAGTTTGCTGCCAAATCCTATGAGAGGATATTTATTGCGTACAATAATCATAGCAAAGCATATAGGGTCTACAACTTTAAAAATTAAGTTGGGGAAGAATCTGAAAATGTAGTCTTTGATGATTCTTCTATGATTAATAGTGAGCTGCCTAGCTCCTCATCTATATTTATAGGTATAGAACATGTGATGGACAATCTCACCATCAAGGGTGCTCCTACAGCTGCCCAACATGAAGATAATGAAGGGTATGTTCCTGAAGAAGGACAAAGCACACATGGTGTGGATGAAGATCAGCAGGATCCAACAATTGAAGTCAATGATGCTGAAGAAAAGTTGCCTCCAGTAGTCAGACATCTAAGAGATCATCCCAGACACCAAATAATTGGAGATGTCAACCAAGGGGTGATAACAAGGAGCAAAAGCCTGAATATTACTATGTATTCTAACTTTTTGTCAAAAATTGAGCCCAAAAATTTGAAGAAACCAACATAGACCGCACTGGATTGTGACAATGCAAGAGGGACTGAACCAGTTTAAGAGGTGTAAGGTCTAAAGCTGGTTCCCAGACCACTAGGTCATAACAGCATTAGAACCAAGTAGATCTACAAGAACAAGCATGATGAAAATGATGTTATAATTAAGAATAAAGCTAGGCTGGTGGCTAAAGGATAAAAACAAGAAGAAGGTATTAATTTTGATCAAACCTTTGCCCTAGTAGCTAGGATAGAATCCATCAGGTTGTTCCTTGCATATGCTGCCGACAAGGGATTCAAAGTCTACCATATGGATGTGAAGTCAGCCTTCCTCAATGGTGACCTAAGGGAAGAAGTCTATGTTAAGCAGCCATCAGGTTTTGTTGTTCCTAACTCTCCTGATTTTGTTTACAGACTTAGGAAATCTTTATATGGGTTGAAACAAGCCCCAAGGGCTTGGTATAAGACCCTGTCAAGCTTTCTCATTGAGAACAAATTCTCAAGGGAAAAGATAGACAAGACTCAATTCCTTAGGGAATCCAAGGGCAAGATATTACTTGTCCAAATTTATGTAGATGACATAATTTTTGGTTCTACTGATGATAACCTTTGCAAAAAGTTTGCTAAACTTATATAAGGGAAATTTGAGATGAGCAGTATGAGTGAGCTTAAGTACTTCTTGGGCCTCCAAGTAAGACAGACTGATGATGGATTGTCCATCTCTTAGTCTAAGTTCATTCGGTAGATAATTAAAAATTTGGTATGGAGAATGCCTCCATACTAAAAACTACCATGGGGTCAAACATGTCAATATACAAGGATGAAACGAGTAAACATATTGATGAATCCTTGTATAGAGGCATAGTTGGCTCCCTCCACTATCTTACTACTAGTATGCCAAACATCTTGTATGCTATATGTGTTTATGCTAGATACCAGGCTAGCCCTAAGGAGTGTCATTACTCTGCAGTTAAAAGGTTTCTGAGATATCTTAAGGACACACCTGATCTTGGCCTATGGTATCCTAGGATTAGAGATTTTGAGCTAACGAGGTATTCAGATGCAAATTTTGCAGGCTGTGGTGAGGACAAAAAAAGCACTTCAAGCTCCTATCAGTGTACAAACCGTATTCATCGAGAGTGGGTCCTACCACAGCCAGCTCAGTAGAAGTCAAGGTCAACAAGTCAAGACAGGAGTCAAAGACAGAATACAAAGATCGCGGAAGGTCTGGGTGAGTATTGGCAAATTCTCCTCCCATACTCGCCAGGTAGGCGACTAGACGAGATACTCGCCCAGCCCGTGTGAGTTCCTCTAGAAATCACCTAGTTGCTAGGGGGGTGGGTATAAATATGACCCCCCCCCCCTCCTTGGATTTGCCTATAAATAGGACCCCAGGGGTACGAGGTGAGGCACTTGAAATTCTCGGCAGGATACTCACGTGCTTCATTTCCGAGATACTATTTGGGTCTTTGGATTCCTTTTCCTTAGAGAGCAACTCGCGACCTTGCGACTTTGCCAGCTAGCTTCCCTCGTACCCAGTTAACCATCTTTGGTTGAGAAGTGGATGCTCCTTTAGAGCATCTGGGTACGTTGTGGGACCTTCCTGCCGCAACATCTGGAGTTATGTTTGACCTGATTCTTCATTCTAGTCACCCTAGCCATCTGATCTTGCTTCTGATTCAGTAACCTTAGGCGACTTTGGTCCAAATTCTGAGGTTGGGATTTTTCCTGGCTTCAACACTTTGTGTGGTGAGCGTGGATCGCAGCCAAGGAGGAAAGTTTGGAAGTTGAGTGAGATGGCCATTGGTGGCGAGCAAGGAGAGTTGGTCGGCAACTCGGCAGTAGGAGGAGACGCCGCGCGAGGTGGCGTGTTTGTAACAGTGGCTGCATTCGAAGAGTTCACGAAGAAGATCAAGCAAACCATTCTCGCCGGTTTCGATCAGCGCCCAGAGGTCACAGTGACTTCTCCCCGTCGCGTGACGCCGCTAGAAGAGGAAGCTCCGCCGAGGTGAGCTGGAAAGGAGCCCACTTGGGCAAGGGAAGAGCAACCGATGCAGTCACGATATTACCTGACGAGTAGCCAGGGGGTCCGTTTTCGGGATTCAATGTCGCCCGCGAGATACAAGGTCGAGTACGACGTCTCCAGCGAGGATGAAACTTGCCACCGCCAGGGAGGGAGGAGCCCCTTCTGTGACGAGATCCTCACCGCTCCAGTTCCAGAAGGGTTCAGGGAACCCGTTCTCACTTACTACTCCGGCAGAGACGACCCTGTCAGAAACCTCTAGTGGTTCGAAGACGTCGTCTCCATCCGTAACATGTCTAATATCTTCAAGTGTAGGTTCTTCTCCATCATCCTCAAGGGGAATGCTAGGGATTGGTTCCATCACCTACCAGCAGGGTCTGTGTACTATTTCTCAAATCTGTTTCGGGGCCTGACAGCGAGGTTCGCGACATCGAAGAAGAGGAAGAAGGAAGCAATGGCCCTCCTCAAAATCGTCCAAGGGCAGCATGAGAGTTTGGGTCATTACATCGACCGCTTTCAGGAGGAGATTTTGGAGTTGGAGGAGGTGGACAGCTTTACCTTGATGGTGACCCTGAAGTTCGGGTTGAAGCAAGGATTGTTCAGTCTGGAGATGGGGTCCAATCCCCCGAGATCTTTTGAAGAAATGATAGAGAAGGCAAACACTTTTGATCGGGGAGAGTAGAAGAATAAGGATTTTCTAGCGAGGCTGGATTGGGAGATTGCAACAGAGAGGGGGAGAGCAGGACATTCGGGGTCGAAGTCAAGGAGAACACTGGAAAGGCGAGAGGAGAGGAAGAAGGAAGAACCAAGGAGAGAGGAGAGAAGGAAGAGAGAGGAACCCAGGATGGTTGAAGAAAGGAGGCATGAGAGGCCTCAGAGGCAAGAAGAGAGAAGGCCGGCGGAAGCTTGGGAAGGAGGAAGGGGGGAAAGGCGATTCCATTATCCGGAGAATCGCCCCCAATAGAGACCAGCAAGGCAGCAGTACCAGGAAGAGAGGAGGAATGGAAATCGACAAGAGTGAGGCCGAGGAGGAGGAAGAAGGGAGACGATGGCCATCGCTCACCAATACAACAAGCGATGCCGGAGGGAGCAGCTAGCGATGCACCAGGAGGCGGAGATTCCACTTTATTGCGATATTCATCTGGTAGACGGGCACAGGACCTTGGCTTGCCCCGAGTTTTGGGAAGCAAGGAGGAGGCTGGAGGCGTGAGCGGCAGAAACAGAGCAGCAGAGGCAGGAGGCCCCGGTGGGGCAGGTGGCATTCCAATCTCAAGCGAGGGGGAGGAATGAGGACCGAGTCGACCTGGGAGGTCGCGAGGAAGTGATACATGGCCCATGAGGTGGGCATGTCAGCGTGATCATTGGAGGGGCCGGGCTGGGAGCTTCCTGCAAGGGGAGTCTCCACCAAATCTATCGGAAGAATGTCGCCTCGATGTCACAGAACCCGCTTCCATTATAGGAGATCACCTTCGCGGAGGAAGACATGTTGGTGAATGAGAACCCCTTACATGACGCTTAGGTCATTCAAGGCGCCATCGAGGACTTCACCGTCGACCGAATCCTCACGGACAATGGTAGCTCGGTGAATGTCATCTTCAAAAGAACCTTCGTCGGGCTTCCGGTGGCAGCGTCCCGGGTCCAAGCTGCAGATGGACTGCTCTTTGGCTTCTCAGGAGAGAAGAAAGAGGTGGAGGGAGCAGTGGAGCTGCTGGTTACACTCGGTGGGACGTCGATCCGATGCCGCTTCATCATCGTCGATGCACCGAGCGGTTATAATGCCATCTTTGGGCGACCCCTTATCAACAACTTCAGGGTCGTTCCATCGTCATACCACCAGTGCCTGAAGTACTGCCGTGGAGATGTTTAGATTAGGATCAGGGGAGATCCAAAGGCTTATAGGGAGTGCTATTTGAATGTTGTCAGCACCATCAGCTGGATGGGTGACACAGAGAAGCTGGAAGAGTTATTGGAGAAGTAGAAAGGGTTGTGTGCTGCTGAGGAGGTAGAGGAGATAAAGGTGATCTCTCGAGGAGGAGAGCCAGGGTTGCTGAAGGTTGGAGGATCCCTGCCGCTTGGAGGGAAGATAGAGATGTCAACCTGCCTGCAGGACAACGTTGATGTCTTCGCGTAGAGCACCGCCGAGATGCCAGGGGTGGACGCCGATGTTGCTTGTCATCGCTTCAACCTGGATCCCGCGGTGGCCCCAGTTCGTCAGAAGTAGAGGAAGAGCTCCGCCATGCTGGCCGAGCCGATTAGGGAGGAGATAGATAAGCTGCTGTAGGCAGGTTTTATCTCAGAGATCTAGTATCCATGCTGGGTCTCCAATGTTGTAATGGTGAAGAATCCCGGAGGGGGCTGGCGCCTATGTATCGATTTTTCAATGTTGAATAAAACTTGCCCGAAGGATTGCTACCCCTTGCCTCAAATCGACGCGCTGGTTGATTCCGTCGTCGGGTTTCCTGTAATGAGTTTTCTTGATGCTTTTTCAGGGTATCACCAGATCCGGATGCATCCCCCCGACTGTAGGGACGTCTCTTTCATAACTGCGACGACTGCTATAGCTACAAGATGATGCCCTTCGGGCTCAAGAATGCGGGCGCGACTTACAGAGAATGATGGATCAAATCTTCAAGGGGCAAAAGGGGCGGAACTTGGAGGTTTATGTGGATGACCTCCTCGTCAAGAGCAAAAGTGTCGTGGCGCAAAAAAAGGATCTGGAGGAGACCTTTGCTACCCTGAGGAAGTACAAGATGCGACTCAACCTAGCCAGGTGCATCTTCGGTGTAGGAAGAGGGAAGTTTCTAGGTCACCTCCTTACTCCTAGGGGGTGGAACCTAATCCAGACAAGGTGAAGGCCATTTTGGAGATGGTGTCATTAAGGGATCCCAAGGAAGTTCAAAGGCTGACTGGAAGGCTGGCAGGCCTCAGCCATTTTTTGTCCAAGGCAGGGGAGAAGTTCTCTCCTTTCTTCAAGACACTTCAGGGGAATTAGAAGTTCAAGTGGACGATAGAGTGTGAGGAGGCTTTCGGAAAGCTCAAGCAACGGCTAACCCAATCTCCTCTCCTCCAAGGCTCGCGGGGTGATGAAGATCTCTTCCTCTACCTGGGAGTCGGGGAGGAAGGAGTTAGTTCGGGTTGGTTCGGGAGGAAGGAAAGAGGCAGCTTCCTATCTACTATGTTAGTAGAGTGCGGCGGCATGCGGAGACGAGGTACCCTATTTTGGAGAAGCTGGTGTTCGCTTTGGTGGTTTCAGCTCGTAGGCTCCATCCGTATTTCCAAGCTCACTCCATCAGGGTCGTCTCCGATCATCCTCTATGGAGTATGCTGGATGGAGTGGAGCACTCTGGCAGGCTGGCAAAGTGGGCGGTAGAGCTTAGCGAGTTTGACATTTCTTACTCTCCAAGGGTAGCAATCAAGCCGCATGCGGTGGCGGATTTCCTTGCCGACTTCTTGGCCGAGGTGGAAGGAGAGGAAGGCTGTTCTAGCACGGTGTCCTGGAGGATGTTTGTGGATGGGGCTTCCGGCAGATATTCTGTGGGAGTCAGAGTCGTGCTCGTAAGCCCTCAGGGAACCAGGATCGAGCAGGAAGTCGAGATCCTCTTCCTAGTTACCAACAATCAGGCAGAGTACAAAGCCATGGTGGTCGGCTTGCGTCTCGCCAAGGAGTTGGGAATTCAAGATATAAGGGCCTTTAACGACTCGATGGTAGTTGCATCCCAGATCATAGGAGATTTCGAGGTGAACGTTCCGATTTTACAGCGGTACTTGATCAAAGTGAAAGGTCTGATCGGGGTGGTTTCAATCTTTCTTCGTCGAGCACGTACCCCGAGAGGAGAATTCAGAAGCTGATTACCTTGATAAGTACGGTCCCCGAGCTGGGGGAACCGTGACTGAACTGTTCCAACCATCCATCGAGGAAGGGTAGATGATGGAGATCGAACAGAGGGCATCCTGGAGGGATCCATTTATTTCTTTCCTGACGACAGGTCATATTCCTGCCAGCGAGGGAGACCAGAGGAAGTTTCGCTATAAAGCCGCCTACTATCTACTTCAAGATGGAGAGCTCTACCGCAAGACCATCTCAGGTCCTCTGGCTCGGTACCTGTTAGAGATTGAAGTACCACGCATCCTGGAGGATATTCAATCAGGAGAGTACGGCAGCCACTCAGGGACTCACACTCTTGAACAAAAGATTCTAAGGCATGGATACTTCTGGCCCACCATTCGGAAGGATGCAGAGGCCTTCTCCAAAAAGTGTCTCCAGTGCCAGCTCTTCACGCCTCTTCAACTACAGCCAGCTCAACACCTTCGCTCGATCACTGCTCCATGGCCCTTCGCCATCTGGGGGATGGACTTGATCGGCCCCTTTCCTCAGGCCAGCGGGTAGAGGAAGTTCGTCCTTGTCATGATCGACTATTTCTCCAAGTTGATCGAGGCAAAATATTTAGCAAAGTCCACGTCGCAGATTGTGAAGAATTTCATTTGGGGAGAAATTGCATGCAGGTTCGGGATTCCTCTCGCCATCATCACCGACAACGGGCCGCAGTTCGCCAGTTTGGAGTTAGAGGACTTCTACAAGCAGCTAGGGACGGATCTTCGATTCACCTCTGTGCATCATCCTCGCAGTAATGGACAGGTGGAGGTCTCCAACAAGTTGATCATCAACCTCCGGAAGAAGAAAGTCACCAATTAGAAAGGCAATTGTGCGGAGCAGCTCCCCTCGGTCCTCTGGGCCCTGAGAACAACTCCAAACTCAGCTACACGGGAAACTCCCTTCAAGTTATCCTACAGGTCTGAGGCACTCATCCCAGTGGAGTTTGAGGTTCGGAGCCCGGGAGTTATAGCAGCTGGAGATGGCAGCGAAGAATGGCGCTTAGAGAATGAAGATGCTCAAAGACTCTCACTGGATTTCATAGAAGAGCTTCGTGACTTGGCCTCCATCCGCCAAGAGGAGATCAAGCGGCGCATGACGAAGCACTTCGACAAAAACATCCGCCTAAAGCATTTACTCGTCGGAGATCTGGTTATGAAGAAGGTGGACGCTGCAGGAAGAGGAGCAATAGTTGGCAAGCTACATCCAAATTGGGAAGGTCCCTTCATTGTCTAGGAAGCCTTGGCCACCGGAGGCTATTATCTCCAGGATCAGGTTGTAGGGCAGCTGGGAGGTACTTGGAGCGGGGATGACCTGAAAAGGTTCTATACTTAGCGGCCAATGATGTATTTTGTTTGTACATGCTTTCACATATATACAATGGCAACTGTTTTGCTTCTGTTCATTCTTTTTTTCATCTCAAGTCTTCTAGGAACTCAAAGTGTTGCTCCAGGATCGATTCGAGAAGTCGGCCGTCAACTTGTTCCCCCTGGATAGCCCAGTGCGGATGATGGGACGATACCTCGGGATATAATCGTCCTTGTAAGACTAGACCCCTGCATTGAGGACCGAGATCAGCTCCCTCCTTGTACGTCGGCCTAGCTACCCCCGATTGCATCTCTCGTCCGACTGGAGGAACTAGCGGGAATAAGTTTGGACTCCAACCTCTTGGATTTGAGGAAGGATCAACCTTGCCAAGCTCTCCTTTCGGGCAACGACCCTTCAGCTTATTTTTCAAAGGCAAGATAACTAGCCAGAGAGCCAGGGTAGGCCCAAGGGAATATGTTATTCGCGAGTGCATCCTGGAGGACCCTTGGAAAAATATTGCCCCTCACTTTTGCATTTGCGCTCATAGCCAGATGGCAGAGCTGAGAGAGATCATAGCGATTGGATTGGGAAACGTGCCTTCGACCTGTTTCTCGTAGATATCCTAGTTCGGACGATGGGACGATGCCTCGGGATATAAGCACCATTGTAAGACTGGACCCCTGCATTGACGGCCGAGATCAGCTTCCCCCTTGCATGTCAGCCTAGCTACCCCGGATTGCATCTCTCCTCCGACTGGAGGAACTATCAGGAACAGGGTTGAACGCCAACTGCCAACTCGATGGCGGCGAGATCATCGTTCGATTTCTGATTTCTTCATCCTCAAAGATATTGATGGGCTTAATCCATTTTCAAACTCTTGAAGTAACAGGAAAAACATATCAAGTCCTCGGGTGGCAGGTCCTCGTAGGTCCAAGTCCCTGCACGAGATCCTCTCCTGCACATTGGCAAACGACCTCCTCGAGTGAGATCAAAATCCTCGTTGGAGTGTTGCCGTAGTCCGAGATCTCTGTACGAGCTCCTCTCTTGCAGACCGACTACTTGCCTCCCAGAGCCGACTTATACCACTCTAGTTAAGCAAGGCTCCTGAGAGCCGTCGACTCTAAAAAAGTTCAAGTCCTCGGGTGGCAGGTCCTCATAAGTACAAATCCCTACACGTGCTCCTCTCCTGCACATTGGACAACGACCTCCTCGAGTGAGATCAAGATCCTCGCTGGAGTGATGTCGTTGTCCGAGACCTCTGTACGAGCTCCTCTCCTGCAGACCGACTACTTGCCTCCCCGAGTCGACCTACACCACTCTAGTTGAGCAAGGCTCCTGAGAGCTGTCGACTCCAACAAAGTTCAAGTCCTATAGTAGCAGGTCCTCGTAAGTCCAAGTCCCTGCACGAGCTCCTCTCCTGCACATTGGCCAATGACCTCCTCAAGTGAGATTAAGATCCTTGCTGGAGTGCTGCCGTAGTCCGAGACCTCTATACGAGCTCCTCTCTTGCAGACCGACTACTTGCCTCCCCGAGTCGACCTACACCACTCTAGTTGAGCAAGGCTCCTGAGAGCTGTCGACTCCAACAAAGTTCAAGTCCTCTAGTGGTAGGTCCTCATAAGTCCAAGTCCCTGCACGAGCTCCTCTCCTACACATTGACCAATGACCTCCTCGAGTGAGATCAAGATCCTCACTGGAGTGATGTCGTAGTCTGAGATTTCTGTACAAGCTCCTCTCCTGCAGACCGACTAATTGCCTCCCTGAGTCGACCTACACCACTCTAGTTGAGCAAGGCTCCTGAGAGTTGTCGACTCCAACAAAAGTTCAAGTCCTCGAGTGGCAGGTCCTCGTAAGTCCAAGTCCCTACACCATCTCCTCTCCTGTATATTGGCCAATGACCTCCTCTAGTGAGACTAAGAACCTCGCTGGAGTGATGTCGTAGTCCGAGACCTCTGTACGAGCTCCTCTCCTACAAACCGACTACTTGCCTCCCCGAGTCGACTAGCTCCCACCCCCAGTTGAGCTTGGCTCCTGCTAGGTGTCGACTACTCCCAACCACAAATCAGGCTCAGCTCCTCACAGGATGTCATTCTTGGCAACGAAATAAATCGTACAAGAGCGGGCAGGCTCTGGCGAGTATGCGAGCAGATATGGTGCGAGCATGAGAGCAGATATGGGGCGAGTATGCGAACAGGTATGAGCGAGTATGCGAGTACGCTACGACGAATATATGTGCAGGTCACATGCGAAAAGTGGGAGGCGAGCTATGAAGAGTGACTATGGTTGTGCGAGTATGAATTATGCGACTATGAACGATGCCAACATATGGGTAAAAGCAAGCCTATGAGCCTAGCGAGTATCATCAGCAAGCAAGTATGAAAGCAGGAAAACACAGCATGGTAATTCAGACTTGTATTTATATTTTTTCAAAAAAATTTACAAGTTACAAAAGTATCTGTTACAAAATATCGCTAACTGGAATTCGCAAGCATGACAAATATCGGCGAGCAACTAGGACTCATCATTGCCAGTATCAGGCCGATATTCCCCATCTCCGATGTCAGCATCCTCTTCCTCGCCACTTTCCTCGCTCTCCCCTCGCCCCTGCCACTGCCGCTGCTGCTGCTGCTAGAGCTCGCCGACGATGAAGGTATGCGATCCGGCGATAGTGTTTCCTCGGCGAGTAGCTCATCCACAGTGAACTGCTTCTCCCCCTCGTCAAGTTTCCTGTTGATCCTCAGCCTCGCGAGCACGATGTTGTCGGCCGCGCGAGCTATCTCGCGGCGAACCGACGACCTCTCCTTCCACAAGACGCGAGATCGCTTGATGGCATAGTGAGGGTCATCCTCCGGCCACGGCTGAGGAGCAGAAGAACTCACGCCAGCTTCTAAAATGGCTAGGCAAGATTCCATCTCGGCTGCGCGAACTTGGGCTGCCTCCAGATCAGCCTGAGATTTGGCGAGCTTTGCCTCATACTCAGAAAGCTTCTTGTCGGTTTCTATCTCGGCATACTACGACAAAGAACAGAGTCAGCAAAAATAATCCAAGTCTGGCAACATCAACATCGCGCAGGAGGTGACTTACCTCATAATCTCGCCAGCGGGCGGATTCCATGCTGAGATCAATCGCATTCTTGTTGATGATCTTCAAGGCCTTAGTCCTCTCCAGCATCCTCCTCGTCGTGAAATGATTTAGTTCGATGGCTCGCGCAAGCGAGCAGGATGCCTGCTGGGCAAGTTCCTCCTCGCTGAGGTCTAGCATCAATTCGGCGTCGCCTCGCCCATACATCACGTGGAGGACGGTGAAGGCCTCCCCCTTGTCCTCCCAGTCCGCCGACCAGGAGGGGAGGTTGGTGCTCAGAGTCACCAGATGTTCACCCACCGACCAGGTAACCAGCGGGCGACCATATGAGTCCACCACCTCTCGCCCCATGTTGAAGTTGGCGTGGAAGTGAGTCAACCAAGCATCCAGTGGAGGCGATTCTTGGTCGTCAGGCTACGATGATGACACCTTCTGCTTTTTGGTCGCAAGGCTCGGCGACCTGGCTTTCCCCATGCCTTTTGCGAGCCTTTTCTTCTCGCCAACATCAGCCAGCGAGCTGGTCTCATGCAGCGAGGTGGCGACTTCTTTCGCAGGAGGGAGCGGCTTCTCCGGAAGCTCGAACAACACTACAAAATGGCAAGTTAGTTAGTATTGAGCTTCTCAATGCACGGCGAGTATGGAAACAAAGTGATTCTCGCCCAAGCTTACCCGCCTTGGAATGTATCTCCAACAAGGTGTTGACATTTAGTCGCCAGAAAATGACGTCGAACCAGCGACCTCGGAACGACTCGACGAGCTGCTCGTGAATGCCCTCCAATATCGGTGGGAGGAAGGCGACGTCGGCAGGTTGGTGCGGCCTTCCCAGGACACCATCGAAGTCACCTTCGATGACGACTAGCAGCTCGTTCCATCGGTGGACTTTGTTCGCCGTTCCCACCTGAGTGCAGACATGACTGCAGAAGTACCACGCCCTAAGCAGTCGCGGCGAAGGCGAATATCTTGTGTAAGACAGATAGGTAGAAGGCGACCCTCTCCTCGCGTAAATAGCATAGGAATCCCATGATGATGGTGACGTCGTTGGGGTTGATCTGCGCGGGGACGGTGCCGAAATACCGCAATATCTCGCAATATTCAGGCCACAATGGAAGTCGCAGGCCAACGTCGAAATGGAGAAGGGGAAGGACCAGCGCGCCCTATATATGTGTGTTGAGCCGCTCGTTATGGCTCGGGAGCCTGGCCGAGTATCCCGCAGGGAGGAGGCTTTCCCTAAAGCTCTCTAAGTCGCGCTCGATGGTGATTGACTTCTTGAAAGCCGCATCCACGAAGTTGGCGGCATGGGCTTGGCGGCGAGCACTGGCATCATCTCCAACCATCTTGCGAGATTTAATGAGGAAGAAGAAAGAAGAGCGAGGAACAAAGCAAAGTCACAGCGCGCGAGCAAGAAATGATACTCGCGAGTTAGGGGTTGAAGAGCGCAAAAGCGTACTTATGTCCTACCTACCAACTCTATTTATAGGCGCTCTGAGGGGGGGGGGGGTATATCTTCACTACAGCGAGTATCGGCCCAAGTCGCGCCCTAAGCGAGTAAGTTGATTCTGTTGCGTAGGTCTCACAATACAGATAAAGCATGATCGCAACCTATAGAACAAACTCGGCGCAATCCAGACAAGATATCGCACAAACATTGGAAATAGGAAAAAGTTAATAATGGCGCCAGATCAAAGCTCACTTATTACAAATCAATAAATGTTCATAAAGTCGCACTTGGTGAGCTTCAAATAGAAGAAAGAAAAGGAAAGAAAGGAAAGATTCTAAGGCCTAGGTCTCTCTGAAGGGTGAGGATGTCTCCCAGCCCAGCCCATCTCACACGCCTGCCGGAAGTGCTCTGTCGCCATCGCCATCTCGTCATTGCCAAGCCACAACTGCACCTCCATCCTTGTTAGCCATCCAACAGAGCCCATGCTCGCGCGAATACCGGCCAGCTCGTCGAGAACAATCTGGAGGCGATGGTTGCTAGGCGTCAGATGGCGATCATTCTCCTTTACCATATGGAAGCGGGCTTCAAAGCTCTCAAGAGTACTCCAGAGCTCTTCCATCTTCAACATCCGCACTTCCAGTGATGATATTCAGCGATGAGGCTCGCAGATCGCCAGCTAGTCAAACTTGCTCTCCAGCTCCAGGTAGGCGCGAGCAACAACGTGGTGATATTCGATGTCTGATAACCCAATGGCGTCGATGAAGGTCGTCCCTTGAGTTGCCGGCCGATCTGTCAGCAAAAGAAAGTCGCCAGATTAGACAGGTTATTTAGCCTCCATATGAGACATCAATAGCGACACATACCGCGGTGAGGAGATCTAGATCCGCGAGGAGAGGATCCGCGAGTTGGCTCATCTAGTCTGCTCGAAGATGGCCCACCAGCGTGCTCGGCCGCCTTACCTTGCCCACATCCCCTTTGTCCGGAATCCGCAACCCTCGGTGGGAAGTAACTCAGCCGCGACTTGACCGACTTACTGACCGCGGGCTGCGATGAATGGGGCAGGGGCTGCGACGAACTAACCGGTTGCTTAGGGTTCTTCAGCGGAGGAGGCAGAGGAAGTCCCATCGTGGCGATTTGGGAAGGAGCGACCAGAGGTGGCGGCAGCGACAATGATGCAGTTACTGACTGGATGGTGGCGACATTTGTAAGAGGCGGCGGCGGGGGCAGCGAAGAACTCGGCGGGGGAAACGAAGAGCTCACCTCAGGTAGAGAAGACCTCGCTGGAGGCAGTGCAGAACTCGCCGCGGGCGGCGCAGAGCTCTTCACAGGCAGCACAAAACTTGCCGGAAGACCCTTGCTCACCGGCGGAACCTTCTTTGGCAGAGGGTCCTTCGGCAAAGGATCCTTGCTCGCCGGGGTCACCTTCCTTGGCGGAGGATTCTTCAGCGACAATTCCCTGCTCGCCGAAGGATTTGAGGCCTCAGGTGTTTTTTGCCGCCGATATGGATCCGCACCAAGTGCGCGGTCTTTACTGGTCTCCTGGCGGGAAGGGCGACCAGCGACGCTGAGCTCAACGGGGTGACATTCAGAACCACGTCAGCGCCACCCGATGGAGAATCTGTGAGTATTATGGTAATATTAGCGAGCAGTGGAAACGACCATCAGAATAGGAAAACATCTCAGGAATATGACAACCTGGCAGGTCGACGACTTCAACCTGCTGCGGAACTGGAGTGGAGGCGAGTTCCGGGGCCAGGGTCCTGGCGAGTTCAGGGATGTCGAGCGAGTCGAGGAAGCTCGCATCAGAGGTGGCGACATTGGGAATTCAAGACCCAGGTCGATGAGCAGATGTTACGTGTTAGTAGAGCGCACAGGGTTGCTAGTAGAAGTCGCGGTTTGAGAAAGAGGTAGCGGCGAGTTCTCGTCACCGGAGGAGGGTTTCTTCTTAGACCTTTTAACTTTCTTCTTCTTGGGGGGGGGGGGGGGGGGGGGGGGGGGGGGGGGGGTAAGTCGGCAACGATGTCTTCCTCCTGCGGCCTTTTAGGCTTAGCGATGCCAAGAGCACCGGTCAGCACGGCGAGGCTGTTATGAAGAAATTTCCCAGCGTCTGACATTATGTGCGAGTTCTGAAAATCCGTCTCAATAACCAAGCCCCCCCCATATTTATAGAGATTGGCAGGCAGGTACAAGAGGCGAGTAACCCTGATACTCGGCAGAGCAGCTCGCCGAATAAGTGTTGGATGTTTCTTTCCAAGCTCCTATGTCGCTCAGAAAGAGCGGGGATTGTGTACAACCCATATTCGTCGAGAGTGGGTCCTACCACAGCCAGGTCAGCATAAGTCAAGGTCAACAAGTCAAGACAGGAGTCAAAGACAGAATACAAGATCGCGGAAGGCCTGAGTGAGTATTGGCGAGTTCCCATCCCATACTCGCCAGGTAAGCGACATAGGCGAGATACTCGCCCAGCCCGTGCGAGTGCCTCTGGAAGTCACCTAGACACCAGGGGGTGGGTATAAATATGACACCCCACCTCCTTGGATTTGCCTATAAATAGGACCCCAAGGGTACGAGGTGAGGCACTTGAAATCCTCGACAGGATACTCGTGCGCTTCATTTTCGAGATACTAGCTGGGTCTTTGGATTCCTTTTCCTTAGAGTGCAACTCGCGACCTTGCGACTTTGCCAGCTAGCTTCCCTCATACCAAATTCGACCATCTTTGGTTGAGAAGGGGCTGCTCCTTTAGAGCATCCAGGTAAATGGTGGGACCTTCCTACAGCAACATCTGGGGTTCTGTTTGACCTGATTCTTCGTTCTAGTCACCCTTGCTGTCTGATATTGCTTCTGAGCCAGTAACCTTAGGCGGCTTTGGTCCAAATTCTGAGGTTGGGATTTTTCCTGGCTTCAACAATCAGTTCTTGAGTGGAATCCTAGTGTCTTGGAGCAGCAAGAAGCAGAGTAGTTTTGTTATTTCACCATCAGAGTCACAGTATGTATCAGCAGAAAGTTACTGTGCTCGGCTGCTGTGGATCGAACACCAGCTCTAGGATTACAATCTACAGATAAGTAACACTTCATTATACTATGATTCAACTAGTGCAATCTCTATTGCTAGGAGTTCTGTCTCTCACAATAGGACTAAGCATATAGAGATTAGGTATCACTTCATTAGATAGCATGTGGAAAGTAAAGAAATATGTCTTGAATTTGTCCCCACGAATAAGCCAGTGGCTGACATATTCACTAAACCACTAGATGAAGCAAAATTCAGCACCTTCAAATTTGAATTGGGTATGTTGAAATTAGCCCATCTTCAATAGCTCCACATATAGTTTGTGCTTGTTGCCTGTAGTTGTACTCACTGTAGGATACATTAAAGAAACCTTGACTAATGGTCCAGGCATTGAGTGCGCTGAGACAAGACCAGGCTTCGATTGCGTTGATTCTAAGTGCTCAGGCATCGAGTGCATTGAAAGGACAACAAGCATCAAGAGCATTGAATACGTCGACTTCTCTAAATGCATGCTCCAAGCAAGATTATTTTGTGGCTAAGTGACAGGATCAATCCAGGCCACTAATTACTTCGTGATTATAAATAGGTACGCGCCTCTCTACCTTCTAAAATATAAAATATTATAAATAGAATGATGTGTTCGTAAAATAAAATACATTGTTTCTTGCCCTTCTCTGCCCGTACAACGAATCGAAAAAGATCTTGGAAAATCTACTGCAATTTCCAGAAGAGATGGAACCAAAGAGATTGGATTTCTTGTTTGAGGGATCAGAACTAGTCCACAATGGCTTCAAAGATGCGCCAGAGGAAGTTCATCATGTTCTTCAGCTGTTCCAGGTCGCTGACCTAGAGTTTCTTTTATCTGAGCCCTTTCTGATATGGAAAAGTGAGGTGCTTAAATTGTACTCCACTACGAAAGTCGACTCCTCATCTCTCAAGATTAGGTCTATTATTAGTGGTAACAAGGTTAAGATAACCTATAGAAGACTGAGCAAATCCCTACAGCAGCCAAAGTTCAAAGGTTCTGATGAAGATGATGAACTAGATCAAGGATATGTCAAAGATGCTCTTAAGTGGTGTGGACTATCAAAGCACACCATTGGGTCTATCCTAAGAAGAGAGTTGAATCTCAAAGGGATATTCCTAGCTGATGTCATTGGGAAAGGATTGCTATGCAAGACTGGATCCCATGAAAAATTTTCTAAGAAGATGTTTGAGTAGATGGCCAGGGTTATCCTCTCCAAAAAGACTGATTGGGGAAGAGTAATTTTTGATAGGATTATGGAATGTCTCCCAGAGCCAAACCTAGGTAGGATTCTTTATCTGTTTTTACTTCAAAGTGTTCTAGGGATCCTTAACCCAAGGTTCGGAACAAAAATCCATCACCTGAGAAGGATGGATTTAAAAATTCTAGATAGATGGGATAGGGTTCGACATCCTCATGCTCAGACTGTTGCCAAGAAGAAAAAAGAAGAAAGCAGTTGTTATTATAGAGGAAAGTATTGACAACAGCTCTTCAGAACAAGCTGAGGAAGAGCCTCATGATCCATAACTTATTTTATGCACTGATGAGACCAGGAGGGACATGAGTGCCCAGGTGTCAATTTTATCTGAACCTGCAACAAGGATTCAAGTGAGGAGACCTCACCCTGAAGAAATTCAAGTTGATGTTATGGATATACCTCTTGTTGAGATTGCTGAAAAGGTTGATGAAGAAATAGTGAACAAAATTTCTGAGGAAATAGTAGAAGAGACTGATCCATTAGACAAAGTTACACAAGGTGGTTACAACCCTAAAAGTGAGGGGCAGCAACTTCTTGAGCAAGATAGGGAGGTGGCTCGTGCTGAGGGGGAGCAGATGTAGAAGTTACAACAAGACACTTAGCTTCCTCTTGTTCATGAACAACATATAGATATAATCACAGATGATGTTCTGGATGTCCCTGTGGACAGGACAGTGGTTGAGGGGGAGATTCCACCTAAACTCCCTACTCAAGGCACAGTTTATGATATAGAATCCTCATAATCAGACAAGAAACCTACTTCTGTTGAGAACATGGCAACTCAACATTCATCTGAATATGAGGTGTCTGATTCTGCTGAAAGAGGTGGTCTTAGCACAATTCAACAACTAGCTCCAATCACTGATGAAGGTACATCTACTGAACATATGTCAGGAACATTGTTGGCTCAACTGAAAAGCTTACTTGATGACCGGAGGAGATAACTTGAGAATTTTTTTGATGATTCCATAAAGAACCTCAGGAATGACTTGTCAACAAATATCAAATCTATTAGATTTCCGGTTAATCTTTTGAAGGCAGAAACTGTAGAATTCTTCTTGAGAGCTGCTCCTACAGTTGATTTCACTCAGTACAAGTTGGTAGAGATCGACATTCTTCGCAATGCAATTATGTAAAATAAAAATATCCTATTTGGAAATTTGCTAGCAGTGCATAATATAGAAAAAGTACTGTTGGAAAATTACAAAATAACTCTTAAAAGAAGAATGGATGATTGTGCTCAAGTTCTAGATGATCATCTTCTCAAAGTAAAGAACCTTGTCACCCTTGGTATTGACAATCTGGATAGTCAATTAACAAAGGCTAGCTCTTCCCTGACTAAAGCTATTAGTGAATAAGTCAAAAGGTGGGAGAAGGAAGTGATTAGGACCAACACAGAGAATGAAGTTTGGGTGTCAAGGGAAAATCTGTTGCTGAAGAAGAGGATGCTGCCAGGAAGAGCAAAAAGAGATATAGGGAAGAAATGGAGTCAAGACCTTATTTTGAACAATGGAGTCCTCAATCAAGGATAATTATTTTGATTGTCTGGGATCTGGTGAAGAATAAGAAGACAAAGGGGAAAGCTCTACAGCTCCCTTGAATGGGCTAAGCTAGAAAAGAATGCGAGGGATAGAAGAAAATTCAAAAAGGACAAGTGGCTAGGCATTTTGCCACCAAATGTTGTGGAGCCTGTCAAATATTTTCCAAAGCCATACAACTACTTCCAAAGGCAGAAGGAAAAGGACTCAGAAGACGGTAAAGAGAAAACAGCCAAGAATCCCAGTAGGGGCATTGTGATAAGAGAACCAGAAACCTAAAAATGTTTCTTGTATTTCTTAAGGATGGAAGGAATCCTATCTATTTTGTATTATGCACATTATAAAAATAATCGCATCTTTTATTTAATGAAAATCAGATGTTTCGTTGTGTTTTCATTATTTTTGTCTTCTGAAATGTTTTACATACTGTTTGTGTGTTGGTGTATATCATTATCTAAGATTTTGACATCTTCAAATAGGGGAAGATTGTTGGGTCCAATATTCCCAATGTTCTAGATTTGAAGAAGGCGTATAGGAAAATGGTATACACATATTTATATCTGATGCATGCTTTAAGTTTTATGTATGCAGGTCATCACTTGTTATACTAATTAGACTGGCGGTCTAAGTAACAATGACAGTTGGACAAGGATTGATGCTGAGTAAACAGAAATCTATCTAATTCCACAAGCGTTGAGTAAAGGTTATTCACTCAATGCCAGATGGCTTGATGCGCTGAGTAATGCCCCAACAATCCAAGTCTCAGTAGTGCCAAGGCAAAATTCTAATTAAGTCCAGAAGCATTGAGTGAAGGTTATTCACTCAACGCTCAATGCCTTATGATTTAAGTATAGATCAAGCAATCTAAGCCGCAGAGAGAAGCTGATAAGAATTTTGATTAAGTCCAGAAGAGTTGAGTGAAGACAGTTCACTCAACGCCTAGAACCAGAAGAGCTGAGTAAAGCTCAGGCAGTCAAAGCCTCTGAGAATCAGTGCAGGATTCTGGCTAAGTCCAGAAGCATTGAGTGAAGGCGGTTCACTCAACGCCTCAAGAAGAAAGCGTCAATAGAATAAAGTGATGTTAAATCCACGAGAAAAGTAGATAAAAAATTTTTCCAAGTCCAAAAGCATTGAGTGAAGGCAGTTCACTCAAATCCAACTCAACAAAGTTTCAACTAAGTATAGAAGCATTGAGTGAAGGCTATTCACTCAACACCTCATCAAAATGGCGAGCTAAGGAAGGAAGCGTTGAGTGCAGAAGCATCACTCAACACTTCCATTTAGAGGAAATTGGCTAAGTCTAAATGCGTTGAGTGAAGAAGGCTCACTCAATGCCTAATCAGTTAGGCAACTAAAAATCTATATTCATTGTGTGATGACTGATCACTCAACGCCTGGTGTTATAGATAATCTAACTAAGTGTTTTGGCATTGAGTGACAAGCCTTCACTCAACTCTTATGATGAATTGTCTGGATTTGACTAAGTGTACAGGTGCTGATGTCATCATAAATTTAAATATTGTGAGAAGTCTACAATACATGACAAATGACGCAGCTTTACTATTGTACAATATTTAATGTAAAAGTAGAGCTGCAGCTACCAACTCCAGGTGGTCCTGATACTCAAAGAGTCGTTGGATGGTAGGATAGATATATAACAAATCAGTGAGAAGAAAAAGACTTTTGGAGCTTTTGGAAAAGAGCTAAACTTCATATTCTTCTTCTCGACCAAGTTGCAAAGCTTGGAGAAGTTGTTCAAGTGACTGATATGAAAGTGCTAATAGTTAGTTGTTGATCTTCAACAAAACGTTGCAGCAAAGGAAAACCCTAGCTGTAGTGGCTTCACAGCTCAAGCTGAACTTTCATAAATAACTATTCTTGAGGTTGTGAAGCAGAAAGGACAGAATTAATCTTTGTTTAGAAGGAGGAAGGCACAGAGACACTATCTCTGGTGTCAATCATCATCAACAAACTACTATTCTTCTATAGGATCATTTTAATCTGAGTGTATGCCTAAACTTATAAAGGTCGAGTGTAGGGTATGTAAGTTGATCTAAGTTGTAGGATAAAAATGGTGAATCTGAGGTAGGATCCAGGATTGGATCTGAGTTGTAGGACTTTGAGTTAAAGTCTGAGGTAGGGCTTTTGTGCCTGAGTGGTAGGAGATTATATATCTGAGTGGTAGGGATTTATGTCTAAGGTAGGACTTGAAAAAGTCTGAGAGATCCTGAGGTATATGGGTTGTAAGCGCTCTTGAGCTGAGTTGGAGAAGTTGCATTGTCCAACAAACTATTAGAAAGGTGGGAGGGACAGTGGATGTACCCATAATCTGAGAAATCACTATAAAATTCATGGGTGTTGTTTGTGACTGTCTTGAAAGCTAGGTTTAAATTAATCACAACACACCTAAGAACAGTAAAATTTTAAAAAAGACTTAAAAACCTATACACCCCCTCCCCCTCTAGGTGTTTAGCTACTCTTGAAACTAAAGTATTTCACAACCTATGCTACGGAACAGAAGCAATCATCCCAGTCGACATCGCATCCCAAGCCCACGAGTCTCCAGCTTTAACCATGAAAAGAATGATGAAACCCTTCGAGAATATCTGGATCTGATCTATGAACCTCGAGATGTGGCGACTCTTCGCACCACCACCTATCAGAACCGAGTAGCACGTCATTACAATCGAAAGGTGAAATCCTGACCCATCAACATAGGCTATTTGGTTCTTCGAAGTATAAAAGCTGCTGGCAAAGGACCGTAAGGAGACAAGCTCTCTCCCTCATGGAAAGGACCGTTCGTCGTCACCATAATTGTAAAGTTAGGAATCTACAAGCTAAAAAACACGGAGGGAAAAATCCTACCACAACGCATAGAACCTGCGTCGATGTCACAACCCACATTTTCTCTGTATTCAAAAAATACGTCAGAGTAGAGAAAGTACGCGTCGTGATGCCACGCCGTGTAGGGGACAACTGCAGACGTTTAGGCTACTCATCCTCATATTTTCATCATGTAAAAGATTTATGAAATTAAGTTAAAAACAATACATATAGATTATTTGAGTTACTGACCGTGTCCCTCGGTCGGGTGGATCACTAGTCCAAAGGGGAGAAAATATATAAGTTTTACGCGGCAGAAAATACTTAGTTGATTCATTTGTTATCCTATATGAGAATGAAGGTCTAGCATATTATAATGATGATGTGACTTCTACATTTAATATATATATATAAGACTTTTATAGCGCTTAAAAGTAGTAGGTTTTGCAGTTAAAAGTTATGCCATTCCAATGTTCCAGATTGCAGTTTTATATACTTTAAAATAACTAAATGCATCCTAACATAAATCCTTCCCAGAGAGCAAGTATAAACATGTAAAAAGTAACAGCAGTAAAAGTAGCAAATAGTTTATCACAGAAAAAGTTCAAGACTATTGGCGTCAACAACTGACACGAACCCATATTAAAATTTGACAAGTCTAAATAAACACAAGTACCTCAAAGCTCTGAGGTGGAATCAAACGGGCCGCAGCAACCCATAGCACCAGAAACATAAAACGGTCAGCTAAACCTGCTACTGCTTTGATCTCGAGGCATTCAAAAAAATAACATCTTAGAAGAAAGTTACAAATGATGCAAAGAGTAAAGGCAGAACAAACAAACCTCAAAGTGAAGGAAATCAATTAAATGACTGCAACAAAAGGTCAGCAGAGTAAAATTAAGCAAACAGTAAATTCAGGCGAGCAAGAATGACTAATCACATCAACTTGACAGAACAGAGTACCAACATCGGAAGTTCAAACTTTCATATTTCATTAATATTCATGTTATTCATCAATAAAAATGAGACTGATCAGCTAAACAATAAAGAGTACTGTGCCGGGGAAAAATGTCCACAACGCGCACAAACCCAGCCAACAGGAATCATGCCGAGGGAGAAACCCCAACGCGCACAGACCAAGCTAAGGTAATGTGTCGGGGATGAAAGTCCACAACAGGCACAGACTCAACCGTAAGGCAATATGCCGAGGGAGAAACCCCAACGCGCAGTCCATCTGTGTTTCTTTAGTTACTTAATTATACAAGCAAAGTTCCTTTTATTCATCACAACCTCAAGGTTAACCAACAAAGTGGACTGCATAAGAATGTTTCAAGGGTCAAACAAAGTGTAGTATAAACAAAACAATGAGACGCACAAGGCGTCACAACGATCTACATGACTCAATAAATAAAGTGGCAGGGCAACAAAATTTGACTAACAAATTTACTGAACAAGAATGGGGGGGGGGGTAAAGGTTCAATGAAATAACTTAGAAATTTCAAGACAAGTCACAATGAAATTTAGAGATAAGTCTCAAAGAAATATAAACATGATAAACTCAACGAAAACTGGCAAAATAAAGAAGAAGGACGCAAGAGAGAGGGCAAGAACACCACTTGCCCCGTTTTCTATTCCAATCGGTCTCCCAAATTACTCCACGTCACGGATCTAGACAAATTTCATGTTAACCATTTTTTCATACGACACCATTTTGACCCTCAAAACGGCGCCCGAACGCAAACTGGAATGGAATTCTCGAGAACATGTTTAGTAGTACTCGAGAAGAGGAAAACAGGCATTCGAGAACAAAAAATATTTTACTCGAGAAGATGAAGCCATACTCGAGAACATGAAATGATTTCCTGAGAAGAAAAAGATGAGTTCTCGAGTACAGATATGATTTCCCGAGAAGAGAAGGATGAGTTCTCAAGTAAAGATATGATTTCCTGAGAATAAAAGAAAACTAAATTGCATGAACAGTGTTTTTTACAAATATATCCAAAAAATTAAACTATAGTGATGAATGGTAAATGTCATTTTTGAATAGTGCTTTAATATTAAAATAATCATATTTATATATTTTTGAATAAGGAAACACGAGATCAAAACGGAGACCGAAAGGCGCGCCGAATTAAACGAAATATGCACTGTAGGCAAATGCTGACGCTATGAATCCAACGGAGAAGACGTAACCAAAATCTGACATGCCGTTCTCGAGATATTAATTTTTTCAAGTCTACGACGAACTTAAATTTTACAAAACTTCGGAAATTCGCCGATGCTCGAATATCGCTCGGATCGGGATGAAACTTGATAAGCATGTCAAAAATTAATTAATTTAATTTTCTAACGTGAAATTTTTCGTTTTCGACAAGCATTCACGAATTTGGCCGACTCGACCGAACAGACCCAAAAACGCACTCGCTTCGATGCGCCAACAACTCCACGTTAACGTAATGCCCCTTACGTAATTATGACGTCAACAAGAGGATTAAATAATTGCCAGAAAATTAGGGGTGTTACAGTCACCCCTCCTAAAAGGAAGTTTCGTCCTGAAACTTGGAACACGAAACGAAACAAGTGGGCAGAGGGAGAGACACGATAAAAGAATTCATTAAACAAAAATACTAACCGGGGAAGACTAGGAGAATAGCTGAGGATGAGATTCTCTCATTGCGGATTCCAATTCCCAAGTTGCACCTCTAGCATCCTGATTGTGCTAGAGAACCTTAACCATCAGAATTGTCTTCTTTCTTAGCACACGGTCTTGTCTCCAGAATACAGACAGACTCTTTGACATACGGGAGATTAGGCTGCAATTGGGTCACTGAGTCAGGGACATGCCAATCACTACGAACACACTTTCGCAACTAGCTCACGTGAAACACGTCGTGAACACCAGGGAAAGAATCAGGCAATTCCAGTCTATAGGCAGAAACTCCAATGTGCACAAGAATATGAAAAGGTCCCACATACCTGGGATATAGCTTATAGTTCCTTCCAAATCTCTTAACACCTAGCATGAAGAGACATTCAGAAACACCAAGTCCCCAACTACAAACTCCAGATCAACTCTGCACTGATTAGCATACATTTCATATCCCTCCTGAGCCAACCTCGGCTTTTCACGAATATGTGTTACTGAAGTACTCATATCCTCCAGCGCTTCCAGTCCGAGCAATAGCTTCGCACCAACTTCTGCCCAAAACAGGGGAGTTCTACAATGCCTTCCATATAAAGCTTCAAAGGGCACCATCTGCAAACTCCACTGATAGTTAGTGTTGTACGCGAACTCCGTCAGTTCGAGGCGTCTATCCCAAGCCCCACCATGGTCCAGAATATAGCATTTAATCATATCCTCCAAGATTTGATTCACTCTCTCCGTTTGACAATTTGTCTGAGGATGATAGGCAGTAGAACACCTAAGGTCAGTACCTAGGGCTCCTTGCAAGCTTTGTCAGAAACGAGACATGAATCGGGAGTCTCAGTCTGACATAATACTTGTAGGTACACCAAGTAGTCTTATAACTTCATCAAGATAAAGCTCAGCTACCTTTTCCATAGAATAATCAATTTGGAATGGCACAAAGTGGGCACACTTGGTTAGTCTATCCATGATAACCCACACACCATCATGCCCTCGGGGAGATCTCGGCAAACCGATTATGAAATCCATGGATAAAATCTCCCATTTCCAACTCGCTATGTCTAAAGGCGTTAACTTACCACTCGGCCTTCTATAATCAGCTTTGACATACTGGCAGTATAACATTCAGATACAAATCTTGCGATGTCGTTCTTCATACCTGACCACCAAACAATCTGCTTCAAATCTATGTATATTTTCGTGGAACCAGGATGATAAGCAACACTTGAACCATGCGCTTCACTGCATAATCTTGCTCAGATGTCCCCAACAGCGGGAATACAAGATGAAAGTGCAGCTAGATCTGATATACTCTAGAGGGGGTGAATAGAGTATATGGTGCTTGAAAACTTTTTACAATAATTATTGTAATCTGAATGAGCAGGGAAGCAATTAATAATTATAATCATAGAACTAAACTAATCATAAGGTAATCATAGAACAATCACAGCCAGAAACAAAAATAAAGACAAGCAAACCAGATGACACAAGGGAATATAGTGGTTCCCCTAAACTTGGGTACATCCACTCTTCTACCACCCTAGGTAGGAATCCACTGCAGGAAGAGTTGATCAGGTGTCCTGGGCACCAATGATCTTTTGATAAGGTGCTCAAAAACCAAATCAGATTTTTTGATCAGGTGTCTTGCCACCAATGAGCTTTTGACAAGGTGCTCAAAAACCAAGTTCAAACTTTTGAAGGGAGTTTGAGAAACCCTTTACAGAGATAGGGGTGAGAGAATGATGGAAGTCTTCTCTTTCTCAAACAGCTGAGAAGACTAAGTGGATTTGATGGTGTCAAAGCTCCCCCTGAGTCTTTGAGATCTTCAGGAAAAGAAGCTTTGCTGTAGGGTGATAGGCCTTCAAAAGTTGATCTCCAGCAAAAGATGATTTCAGCAACAGATGAAATGTTGGGTGTCTGGAGTCTTGAAAGATGTTGGCCTTGAACACTTGAGACAAGAGAGATCAGAGGATTTCAGAAAATTTGATCTCCTTGGATGTGTGTTCTTGAGAATTCTTTTAGACAGAGAATATTTTGTTCTTGTTCTGAAGATTACTGATGTCTGTCTTTCTGTCTGTCTGTCTGTCTGTCTGTCTGTGAGATTCAAAAATTCTTGTCTTTTATTCTCTGGTACTGAATAAAAAAACATCCTCTGTCAAGAATAGTCGTTGGCCTGCATTAATTACATCCTTAATTGCAAAATGTCTTCTGGAGGAAATTCCATAGAAATATTCCTTGAAAATCTCTTGAAACTTGGTCCAGAAATAAATGAAAACGGCTAGAAAATCTTCTGAATTAATTGCAGAATAACTCCTTAACTGATCTGAATTTGAATCTAGAAAATCCTTGAAGTCATCAAAAAACGTCGAACTGAGCTCTGCTAACGTCGAACTGAGCTCTGCGATATGGACTTATACTGCAACAAAATATCGTCGATCTGAGCTCAAAGATCGTCGAACTGAGCTCAGAGATAGAGATCCAATACTGAGTCAAAATCGTCGAACTGAGCTCGCAGATCGTCGAATGAAGTTCGATGATATGATGAAGTTGAGCTCAGCGATCGTCGAATGGAGTTCGACGATCTGTCGAAGTTGAGCTAGACGATCGTCGATCGGAGTTCGACGAATCGTCGTGCTGAGCTCGACGATATGACTTAGTCTCAAACTGCAAAAGTCTTGGTCTTGAGAGCAGCTTCCAAACTTAGACTACTGACCCTTAGACTCAATTCTAATTGACATTTTGAGCTATACAGGAGGTCAAACATAGGTTTCCTAAAGACATATTGATCCTGACCCAAATCAGTAATAGGGTGTTCCAACAATCTCCCCCTATTTGGGTTAGAATTACTATTTACAGAGTTTGGAAAAATTTAAATAACACATACAAGCAACAATACAGAAAAACAACAAGCTGGACATAGCAGAACCACAGATATATATATATATATATATATATATATATATATATATATATATATATATATATATATATATATATATATATATATCATCCCATATAGTAATCAGAAATCACAGAGATTGTCACCTTACATAGTCATTTCTTTTCCTTGCTCTTAATGAGTTTAATTTCTCTGTTGGGGTTGAGAGCTTCCTTATTTGATCTTGTATCATCTGCTGCACATAAAGATGTTTGCTGTTTGAGCCTGGGAACTACATCTTTAGGATGCAGCTCCATGTATCTTTCAGAATCAAAGAATTTACTTGACCCATATCTTTCCAACTCTTTCTTTCTCTAATCAGACATTGTAGATATGTTGGATGAGTCTCTTCCTTGCTCTTTGGCTTTCTTGATCTAGTCTAGTGCAGCAAGTTCTTTCATCCTTGCAGTCCAAGAAGCTGGATTGTTCTCAGGGTCTTCAAAAGGTATTGGTGGCTCATATCTATTAGAAGGATTATCTTGAGGAGGCCTGGATGAAACTGTTTCCTTCAATTTATAGGGAAAATGACCAGAGGTTGTGTCAGATGATGTTTGTCCTTCCCTGGAGTAGGGATGCTGCCTAGAATATCCTTTTGAGTAAACCTAGACTTCTCTTTGATTGCTTCTATAGCCTCCTCTTCTAGATTGAGAACCCCTCGACTAGCTTCCCCTATGATAGGATCTAGCATGTGGCTGATAGGGGGTTTGACTTCTAGCAGGGGGTTGAGCAGCTGAACTTCCACCTGCACCTACATCAGGAGGAGGTGGTGGAGGAGGATGAGAATGTTGGAATTGAGAAGAGCCCTTTTCATATTTCCTTTTCTTCTTCATTGCTTTGAGTTGATTCTTTGAGTACTGCATCCAGTGCTCAGTTATGAGGCAATCATGAAGAATATAGTATGGTATATCATTGTTATCCTTGACCTTGGCAGGAGGTACTCTCTTCATGGCTTTGCTCCTTGCCTTTCTCTTCCTGGCAATGGTAGCAGAAGAATCATCAGAATCTGTTCTGAACTCATCACTTTCAGAACTTTGATCATCATAAAGGGCATCAATCTTCTTCATCAAATCTTTCTTGAGCTGGATTGAAGCAGATGAGGTAGCAGAGGTTGAAGTAGCAGAAGTTGAAGCAGTAACAGTAGTGACAACAGCGGATACAGAAGGTGTGGTAGTTGAAATTGAGGCAGAAGCAGTAGCAACAGCAGTTGGGATAGCAGCAGTTTCACTGACAGAAACAGCATTATCAGCAATAGAAATATCAGCAGAAAGTACAGAAGGCTCAAACTCATGTGCCTCTGTCATAAGGATCTCCTTAGAAATTGGCTCATCAGCAGTAACAGAAGTATCATCAAAACTTTCAGCAGCAGGAGGGGCAGCAACATCAGAAACAACCACACTACTTTCAGCAGAAGTAGCAGCAGCATAAACTAAGTTGACAAATGAGGTGATGATGTTGGGGTCATAGCAAGAGAAGGGTACAAGGGCCTTGGACAAATCCTCTGGGGGCTGGATAGTAACTGTCTCTGGAAGACAAGCTTTCTCTGGCAGACATCTGAAATATATAGAATCAAATTCTGAGAGCAAAGACCTGAGGTCTATTGCAAAGACTGCAGCATGGGGTGGAACTGGATCTTGAGACACAACAGCAGCAGCAACAGCAGTAACTGGAGCAGAAGAAACATCAAGAACAGCAGCAGGCATGCTCACTTCATAGGGCATCTACCCCTGCCTAGATTCAGACAAGGCTGGATTAAAGGCACACTACTGAAGGGGCTGCCTGAGGGAATAGAGAGGAGAGCCTGGCAGAGAGAGCTGCCACTGACAGGAGTAATGGAGCCAAGGAGGTCTCCAAGAGAAGAGATAGCCTGGGGGCTAGAAATTCATAGATCCTGTTAGCAAGGGCTGGAATATCTACTTGCTCAGTAGTGACTGGAGCAGAGGTAGAGGATGTAGGAGTAGCTGTGAATGATGGTAGTGCAGAGCTAGTGTAGTGGGGAAGGGATGGTTGAGGTATGGGTAAAGTGGATATGGAGGACAGTGGGATGGAGATAGATGGGGTGAAGGTGGGTTGGTCAATGATTTCTTGCAGAAGATCTTGATAAGATGTTGAGGATGAGGGTAGCTCAGGAGGAGAGGATGGTGAATCATCCATGAAGGAATCATCAATGAGGTTGAAGGAGGGAATGGAGGGTGATGAAGTGGCATCTAGTTGATGGTAGGAGAATAAGGGATGGAATTGATCTTCTGTTGTTGGTAGAATAGGGATTGGAGATGGTATGGATGTGGGAGAGGGGATGGAGATGATGATAGTGGATGGATTTTGAATGGTAGATGGAATGGGAAAAGATGGAATTGGAGTAGGAGGAGGAGAGGCAGCAGCAGGCAGGTCATCTGCAGGGGCAGAGACCTGAGGGGAAGTGACTCTGATAGTCCTGGTGCCTGAAGGAGTGCTGGAAGAGGGCATGCTGGGCTTGATGATCTGTCTGTCCCATTTACCAAAAAGGGCACAAGACAGTCTCTTGGAAGCATTTATGTGTATCCCAGAGGATACCAGCAAAGCAGGGCACCTATTCTGCAGACAAATTCCTAAAATCCTTCCAAAGTTTACAAAACTCTTATTAATTTTCTTCTTAATGAGGTCAAAGAAGACCTCTCCCCAATTCAGGTTCTTCCTGTCTACTAGGGCTCCCATTAGGCAGAGCTGATACCTGGAAATTGTATCATGAGCAGAGTGCTTAGCCAGTAGTACTTTCCCAACTACATCAGCCAGGAATCTGTATTCCACAGACAGATTCTTTTTCAATAGCTTGCTAGGGTTAGCCTCAGAATGACTCATTCTGGCAAGCAAGTCAGCATATTCTTCTCCAAACAGATCAGTAGAATCTCCACCAGTTCTTAACTCAAAAACCTCTGTTAGAATTGCTGGCGTCAAAGGTACCTAAGTGCCAGAGATGGATCCAACAATGGTGTTTTGATCCTGATTGCGTGCAGTGTAGACCCACTCTTTGATTTCATCAGAAGCAAGCTTAATCCTTGTAATCATGATTGCAGCCAGTTTCTGCTCTTTTAATAACTCTAAGATATCCTGAAAAACCTAGTCTGTTGTGCTGAAGGATTCCATGTCTATGTCGAAGCCAGCATCAAATTTCATGGCGGTGAGAACAGCAATAGAAACAGCCATAGGTACCTGCAAAGATTCAACAAACAAAACGACCAAGTGCAGAAAAGTTTGGAGGGAAAGAAAGTTTTTGCAGAGTAATCGAAAGCGCAAAGGAGAACGACGGCGAAAAATGAATTTTAGATTAGGGTTCGACGCAGAAATGGAAAGATCGTTGAACTCAGTTCGACGATCGGGGCTTCTAAAGGAAAATGAAGAGCCTGCAACATCGTCGATCTCCGTTCGACGATATTGGAGAGCGTCGAGCTCTGTTCGACGATCGTTCAGAGAACAAAATCGTCGAGCGCTGTTCGACG
Source organism: Platanthera guangdongensis (assembly GCA_039583875.1). Lineage (NCBI taxonomy): Eukaryota > Viridiplantae > Streptophyta > Magnoliopsida > Asparagales > Orchidaceae > Platanthera > Platanthera guangdongensis. The sequence goes on from CM077148.1 coordinate 160,259,732, forward strand.
ATCGTTGACCGAAGAGATAGTTCAGACTATCTGAGAAACGCTGAAATCAGGTCGATGATTTCGTAAATCGTAGATCTCCTTTCGACGATCTGGGGGAAAATCGTCGAGCGCAGTTCAGAGACCAGAAAAGCCCTAGACACTGAGAAAAATCAAGATGTTTGCCTAGTCTTGGTCAATTTTTAAGCTTTTAAAATCTTGGATATTATTTAAGACTTCCTCCATCTAACATTCCTAACTGATTTAGGAAGAAGGTGTGTTTCTTTTCATCCAAGGGCTTGGTGAAAATATCTCCCCTTTGTAAATCAGTTGGGATATATTGTAGTTCAATTTTATTCTTTTCAACATTATCCCTTAAAAAGTGATGCATAATCTCTATGTATTTTGTCCTACTATGGAGGACTGGATTTTGAGCTATAGAAATAGCACTGGTGTTATCACAAAAGATTTTAGACTTCTCTAAGTTGTAGTCATAGTCTAGGAGTTAGTTTTGAATCCACAAGATTTGTGAACAACAACTGCCTGCAGTCATATATTCAGCTTCAGCAGTTGAAGTTGACACAGATGTTTGTTTCTTACAAAACCAAGAGACAAGTCTGTCACCAAGGAACTGACAAGTTCCACTGGTGCTTTTCATGTCAATTCTGCATCCAGCATAATCAGCATCAGAAAATCCAGTTAAATCAAATGCTGAATCTTTTGGATACCAGAGACCTATATTTGGACAACTTTTAACATACCTAAGAATTCTCTTTACTAATGTTAAGTGTGACTCTCTAAGGCTTACTTGGAACCTAGCACATATACATGTAGCAAACGTTATATCTGGTCTACTAGCTATAAGGTACAGTAAAGAGCCAATCATTGCTCTATATGTTGTCTGATCAACAGGTTTCCCATGTTCATCAGCATCCAATACAGCATTAGTATGCATAGGTGTTTTCATACAAGATGCTTCAGACATGCCAAATTTCTTAACCAATTCATTTGCATACTTGGTTTGAGAAATAAAGATGCCTTCAGCATGTTGCTTGACTTGCAATCCTAGGAAGAAGGATAGCTCACCCATGCTACTCATTTCAAATTTAGAATGCATTAGGTTGAAAAACCTTCTGCACAATTTTGAGTCAGCAGAACCAAAAATAATATCATCTACATAAATCTGCACTAGTAGGGTATGTGAGGTATGAGTTCTAAAGAAAAGAGTTTGGTCTACACTACCCCTTATAAATCCATTTTCCAAAAGAAAGCATGCTAGGGTCTCATACCATGCTTTAGGAGCTTGCTTGAGACCATATAATGCTTTGTTCAATCTAAAAACATAATCAGGATAAGTTGGAGAGATAAAACCTGAAGGTTGTCTGACATATACTTCTTCTTTGATGTCTCTATGTAGGAATGCACTTTTGACATCCATCTGATATACCTTGAAGCCTTTATGTGCTGCATAAGCTAAAAATATTCTGATGGCTTCCAATCTTGCAACTGGTGCAAAGGTCTAGTCGTAGTCTATTCCTTCTTCTTGAGAATATCCCTGAGCAACTAGCCTTGCCTTGTTCCTTACAATTACTCCTTGATCATCCAGTTTGTTTCTGAATACCCACTTTGTTCCAACAATGGAGTGATCCTTAGGCTTTGGCACTAGTTCCCACACTTTGTTCCTTTCAAATTGATGCAACTCTTCTTGCATTGCAATGATCCAGTGTGGATCTTGCTCTGCATCTTGAATGGACTGAGGTTCAATTTGAGATAGGAAGTAGGTGTGCAACATGTTTTGGTTGACCTGATTTCTGGTTTGCACACCAGTTGAGATGTCTCCAATTATTTGGGAAATTGGATGGTCTCTTGATGTTACTAAATCAACAGGGGGTGTTGATTGTTCACCAACCTGTGTTGTTTTTTTCTCTTGTGGTACAACAACTGGCTCTTCAAGTTGTTCTTCAATATGTTGAGCACTTTCTTCATCTTCACTGCTTTCATCCTTTTGAGTAACCTGTAACTTGTTCAAGTCTTTAACAAGAGAATGTTCCTGCAAAGGTGCTATGGTAGAAAAGATCTTCTCCTTGAAAGACATGTTAGATTCATCAAATGATATGTGAACAGATTCCTCAATTTTTAGAGATGATTTATTATAAGCCCTATAAGCCTTGCTGATCATGGAGTATCCCAAAAACACTCCTTCATCAGCTTTAGCTTGAAATTTTGCTAAATATTTCTTGTCATTATTATCTATGTAGCAAATACAAACAAAAACTCTAAAATAATCAACTTTAGGTTTCTTCCCTTTGAGTAATTCATAGGGAGTCTTTCCCTTTAGTTTATGTATCAAACTTCTATTCAGCACATAGTTGGAGGTGTTCACTGCCTCTGCCCAAAAGGATAGAGGAAGGTGAGCATCTGACAACAATGTAGTGGCAGATTCAATAAGGGTTCTATTTTTTCCTTTCAGCTACCCCATTTTGTTGAGGAGTTCTAGGAGCTGAGAAAGTATGCCTGATCCCTTCACTCTGACAGAACTCTTGCATAAGAAGAGAATCAAACTCTGTCCCATGATCACTTCTGATCAGGGCAATGTGAGTATTGAACTCAATCTGTATACATTTAAGAAACTCTGTCAGACACTTAAAGTTATCAGACTTCTTCCTTAGAAAGAACACCCAAGTGAATCTAGAGAAATCATCTACAACTACTAGAGTGTAAGATTTCCCTCCTAGGCTTTGTACTGTGATGGGTCCAAAAAGATCCATGTGTAACAGATACAATATCCTAGGTGAATCACTCTTATTAAGTGACGTAAAGCTGTTTTTAGTTTGCTTGCCTAATTGACAAGCCATGCAGAGTCCTTCCTTCTTGTAGGGGCCAAAAGGTAGTCCTCTAACAAGGTTGTCCTTGGACAGCCTAGCAATAGTTCTAAGGTTTAGGTGTCCCAGTCTCTTATGCCATAAAATATTTGGTCTACAAACAGAATTAAACAGACAAATATCTACATCTGTTGAAAGAAAATCTACTAGATAGATGTTACTTTTCCTTTTACCTGTCAACACAGTTGTGTTGTCCTTTGACTTGATTTTGCATAATGCTTTGCTGAAGGTCACCTGGTAGCCTTCATCACACAGCTGACTGATGCTTATTAAGTTTTTCTTTAGTCCTTCCACATAAGCTACCTTCTTGAAAGTTACTGATCCAATCTGGACTGTATCATATCCTTTGGTCTGTCTAATGTTTGAATCACCAAAGATAACTTTGGGTCCAAGCTTGGCTCTAAAGGATGTGAGGTTGTCCTTGTTCCCTGTCATGTGCTTAGAGCACCCACTATCCAAGTACCATTGCTGGTTAGATGTTGGATAGGTCTTCACTTGCACATAAGATAATTCATTTGTTTTTGACCCAGTTTACCTTGCGCCTAGGTTGATAACCTTTAAAATCTAAAATAAAAGACATCCGAGGTTGACTCTTATAACATTTAGGATGATATCTCCTTGGAGGTATAATCCATTCAGTATAAGGGTTAAAGATTTGGGATGATGGACCCTTAGGATTGGATTTTAATTTGCCCTTGAAAGGCTTTCCAGAGCTCTGACATCCGTTCGACGATCGTTGAGCTGCGTTCGACGATCTTGGGTCAGATCGTCGAGCTCCGTTCGACGGTCGACTATGGCAGAGTTTAGGAACTTGAGATCGTCAACCTGAGTTCGACGATTTTGCCTGAGATCGTCGATCTGCGTTCGACGGTCGTCAATCTCCGTTCGACGATTTCTGCTGGGACTTGGTTTTCTTGGGCAGATCAGAATTTTTCATAGCTACCTCTACAACTCCCTTCCCTTTATCAGAAATGAATTTGATTGGAGTTGTTAGAACTATGGGTTGGCTGGATGAAGCACCCAAGCCCAGTGTACTATTGAATCTGGAGTTCACTGTGCTTGTGATGTCCATCAGCTTGATGCTTCTCCCATTAAGGGATTCTTTAAGCTTCTTGGCCTCAGATAGCTCATTTTTCAGTGAAGCTATCTGCTCCCTACAGCACTCCAACTCCTGAAAGAGTTTGAGGTTTTCTGACTTTAAGGTATTATGTTCAGATAAATGATTTCTGAGAGAGATAATTTCTTTCTCAGATTTTAGCAGGTCTAAACATAATGCTTTAAATTCAGATTTAAAGTACTCTGAATTAAAATCAAATGAACTGATTACCTGATCTTCTTCAGGTTGAGTCTCTGAATCTGACTCTAACTCTTCTTCATCTGAATTATGTTGTGAGGCATTGATTGCCATCATGCAGAACTCTTTCTCTTCTGCATCATCTTCATCATCACTGGAGCTGGATGAGGCTTCTGACTCCTCTTCAGTCTCACTCCAGGATTCAGCAACAAACCCCTTTCTTGTGTGTTTGTTTTTGCTTGAGGAGGGTTTGCCATTGCCATTCCTCTTATAGTCTTTCTCCTTTCTTCTTTCTTTCTTGTCCCTTCTGTCCTTGTTTTTGTTTTCTGGACAGTTAGGAACTATGTGCCCTGGTTTCCTGCAACCAAAGCAAACAATTTCTTTATTATTAATTGACTTGTCATACCTTTGCTTATCATGCTCCTTGTATGATCTCCTTCTGAAGTCCTTTCTGGCCATCTTGTAAAATCTTTTGGCCAACAGACTGAGCAGTTCATCATTGTCTATGACTTTGTCTTCAGGCTGATCTCCAGTTGTCTTGAAGGCAATTGTTTTCTCTTTTCTTGTGGCTGGTGAGGCAGTCTTCTGTTCTTCTTCTCTGTTCTTGATGAGTAGCTCATAAGATTTGAGCTTACCCAATAGAGCTTCTGTGGTGATCTCAATCAAACTTCTGGCATCCTTGATTGGCCAGATTCTTGAATCCCAAGTGCTAGTGAAGCACATTAGAATTTTGTCATTGAGTTCAATTAGTGAGATCTCTTTATCCAATGTCCTGAGTTCACTGACTATTAGACTGAGCCTATTGTACATATCTCCCAATGATTCAGTTTCTCCCTTCTTGAAATTCTCATATTGATATATGAGGTGGGATCTCCTATCCTTTCTCTCATCAGCTGAGCCTGAGACTATCTCAGAGAGTTTGTCCCAAATTTCCTTTGCTGAATTGCATTCAGCCACCTTTTGAAAGATGTCATCAGACATTGTCTGGGCTAAAATGTTCATAGCCTTGGCATCAGCTACCTTCCATTTCTTGATGTCAGCATCTGTTCCTGATGGAGGTGGAACAACATTTGTATTTGAGTTCTCTGGAGGTCTTGGACACACTGTCAAAACAGAGTTAAAAATATCCTCGTCAATAGAATTCATGTATAATCTGATCCTTGCTTTCCAAAGTGCAAACTTGGATAGATTGCACACTAGAGGTCTGGTGCTAGCATAATCTTTGCTTTGGGCCATGATTTGTGAGAACAAAATCTAATACAAAATTCAAAAGAAAACATATCTAACTAGGAATCTTTGGGTTCAGGTGTTAGCCTGTGCAACCACCAAGGTGTGGTATGTTTAACCAACCTGGCTCTGATACCAATTGAAAGTGCAGCTAGATCTGATATACTCTAGAGGGGGGTGAATAGAGTATATGGTGCTTGAAAACTTTTTACAACAATTGTTGTAATCTGAGTTAGCAGGGAAACAGTTAATAAATCAAATTACAGAACTAAACTAATCATAAGCTAATCACAGAACAATCACAGCCAGAAACAAAAATAAAGACAAGCAAACCAGATGACACAAGGAAATATAGTGGTTCCCCTAAACTTGGGTACATCCACTCTTCTACCACCCTAGGTAGGAATCCACTGCAAGAAGAGTTGATCAGGTGTCCTGGGCACCAATGAGCTTTTGATAAGGTGCTCAAAAACCAAATCAGATTTTTTGATCAGGTGTTTTGCCACCAATGAGCTTTTGACAAGGTGCTCAAAAACCAAGTTCAAACTTTTGAAGGGAGTTTAAGAAACCCTTTATAGAGATGGGGGTGAGAGAATGATGGAAGTCTTCTCTTTCTCAAACAGCTGAGAAAACTAAGTGGATTTGATGGTGTCAAAGCTCCCCCTGAGTCCTTGAGATCTTCAGGAAAAGAAGCTTTGTTGTAGGGTGATAGGCCTTCAAAAGTTGATCTCCAGCAAAAGATGATTTCAGCAACAGCTGAAATGTTGGGTGTCTGGAGTTTTGAAAGATGTTGGCCTTGAACACTTGAGACAAGAGAGATCAGAGGATTTCAGAAAATTTGATCTCCTTGGATGTGTGTTCTTGAGAATTCTTTGAGACAGAGAATATTTTGTTCTTGTTCTGAAGATTACTGATGTATGTCTTTCTGTTTGTCTGTCTGTGAGATTCAAAAATTCTTGTCTTTTATTCTCTGGTACTGAATAGAAAAACATCCTCTGTCAAGAATAGTTGTTGGCCTGCATTAATTACATCCTTAATTTCAAAATGCCTTCTGGAGGAAAGTCCATAGAAATATTCCTTGAAAATCCCTTGAAACTTGGTCCAGAAATAAATGAAAACGGCTAGAAAATCTTCTGAATTAATTGCAGAATAACTCTTTAACTGATCTGAATTTGAATCTAGAAAATCCTTGAAGTCATCAGAAAATGTCGAACTAAGCTCTGCTAACGTCGAACTGAGCTCAGCGATATGGACTTATACTGCAACAAAATATCATCGATCTGAGCTCAAAGATCGTCGAACTGAGCTCAGAGATAGAGATCCAATACTGAGTCAAAATCATCGAACTGAGCTCGCAGATCGTCGAATGAAGTTTGACGATATGATGAAGTTGAGCTCAGCGATCGTCGAATGGAGTTCGACGATCTGTCGAAGTTGAGCTAGACGATCGTTGAACGGAGTTCGACGAATCGGCGTGCTGAGCTCGACGATATGACTTAGTCTCAAACTGCAAAAGTCTTGGTCTTGAGAGCAGCTTCCAAACTTAGACTACTGACCCTTAGACTCAATTCTAATTGACCTTTTGAGCTATACAGGAGGTCAAACATAGGTTTCCTAGAGACATAGTGATCCTGACCCAAATCAGTAATAGGGTGTTCCAACACAATATCTACCGCGGTACTTTAGGGTACCAACGTTATTAATTGAAAAATCAGGTAATTCCCCTTTCTCGGTCCTACTGCGGAGGTACTGCAAATCAGGATCGTCTTTCTGATGTATCATGGTGAGGGAAATCCACGAAGGCTCTTCCACCTCTAAGCTACTCGGCGAAGCGCTATTCCCTACGGTTATGTCCATGAGCAGAAACTCTTCAACAAGGGATTACACAGAGAGGTTAAAGATATGTGCGGGCTTCCGGCTCAGCGCATCCGCTATTACAGTAGTCTTGCCGGGATGATAAAGGATATTGACATCGTAGTCCACAACATATTCTCGACATCTATGCTGGCGCAAATTCAATTCCTTTTGAGTGAAGACATATTTCAAAGTTTGTGGTCCGAATAAATTTTGCACGACACTCCATACAGAAGATGTCTCCACAACTTCAAGGCATAAATGATGGCAGCAAATCCCAGGTCGTGCGTAGGATAATTTTTTTCATGCACCTTTAATTGTCTCGATCCATACGCAATCACCTTGCCATCCTGCATCAACACGCAACCGAGTCCAACTCGCGAGGCATCCACATAAACAACATGTTGTACTCCTTCCACCGGCAATGCCAAAACTGGAGCAAAACAGAATCTCCTCTTGAGCACTTGAAAAGCTTCCTCACAGGCATCACTCCAAACAAAAGCTGCGCTCTTTTGCATAAGCCTGGTCAATTGCGAAGAGAGAACAGAGAATCCTTTCACAAATCTTCTGTAATATCCTGCTAACCCTAAGAAGCTCCTTATCTCCTTAGGCGATGTAGGTATCTGCCAATCCAAGGCTGCAGGTATCTTCACGGGGTCCACTGCGATACCGTCCTTGCTTACAATGTGTCCTAGGAATGACACCTAAGACAACCAGAACTTGCACTTGTTAAGCTTTGTATATAACTTAGCAAGTGCAAGGCATGCTCTTCTGTATTTCTGGAATATACCAGGACATCGTTAATGAATACAACCACGAACTAATCTATAAAATCCTTGAACACCCTGTTCATCATGTCTATAAAAGCTGATGTTGGATCCCTAGTTTGATTTGGGCTAGATTCACTAACTAGGATAATTGACCCACCATGTATAGACATGTTCATGTCCGTGTCCTAGAGTTTAGGCTATGTCCTTTGAGTTAACATTACATGGACTAGCCAACAGAAGACTGCAGAAGACTCCAGACTTAGAGAAAAATCAAGATTCAGGAAAGTGAGTTCGACGTTTGTCGAACTCAACTCGATGAAAGTCGTGCTCTGCTCGATGAACTCGGAGACAATTCTCTGAGTTGAGCTCGACAATATTCGAGCTCAGGTCAATGATTTCTGGAAGTTCAACTTCAACATTCTAAGTCCAGAACCCTTTCTCTGAACTCTATTCGACGAAGTTATGTTATCAGCTCAACGAACTTAGAGCATAGAATTGGCAAGTTTTATCAGAAAGCAGTTAGCTGTTCTCAGGTCGATGAACTTGGTGCTCAGGTCGACAAACAGGAATTATCTAATCGACGAACATTATTTGTTTGGTCGACGAACTCTGGACATAGGGCGACGAAATCTATTCTTTGCTCGACGAATTCTGTGCAGATCCAGACTTGGATTTTTCCTTCTTTTGTCCTTATTCTATTGCAGTAATTCCTGAATGATCAATGCTTATATTCTCTGAAAATAGCCGTTAGTGGCAACATTGATTATGGTATTCATCAAGATTATTACTTGCCATTTTCAATAGGACAGTTGGGGAAATCCATTAATGCAATATTCTATCCAGCTGTATTTCATTCTCCAAGCCGTCAACAATTAATGCAAAGGAATTCAAAAATTCAAAGGAGAAATTTAACTGATCATATAAAAGAGATTTTCTCTTTTTTCTACAAGAACAAGTCCAGACCAGAGAAAAATATACAAGGCATACAGAGAAGATCAACAGAAACGACATTCTAATCCTTCTCTATACAGAAAACAATCTTGTTTTCTCCTTGACAGTGCTGAAGAAGAAGAAGAACAATTATTCCAAATCAAGAGTCTTCTTCAACCTTCACTCCAGGATTCTTCAAGCACAACAAATTTCTATCAGTTAAGAAGTTCCTGGATCTCTTCTAGTCAAGGCTGAAGATAGAAGACCTACACCCTGAAGCAAAGCTCAAATCTTCTTGAACAATTCAATATCTCAGGGGGGAGCTTTGATAACATCAAGATCCACTAATGTTCTCAGTTGTTTTGAGAAAGAGAAGACACCATAAATCTCTAACCCCCTCTCTGTACAAAGGGTTCTTTAACTCCCTTTAAAAGTTATTTCTTGGTTGCAAATCTCCTGATCAAAAGACTTGAGTTGGTTTTTGAGCACCTGATCAAAAACTCATTGGTGGCAGTCACCTGATCAAAACCTGCTAGTGGATTCCTACCAGGGTGGTAGAAGAGTGGATGTACCCAGGTTGGGGAACCACTATAAAAGTTCTTGTGTTGTCTGGTTGCCCCTTTTCTTTTTGTTCTTACTATGGCTGTGTTAGTCTAGTTTTGTTGTGGCTGTGTTAGATTAGTTTATCTTAGGTTGCCAGATCAAATTGTGGAAACCACCCGTCACCACACATCTTCCCAAAACCCCGAGGTGATGGTAAGGGGAGACGGGGGTACATGAACACAAAGGATCGCCTACTGCAGGCGATGTGGGACTAACCCCAACCACAGGACCGCAGGGATATTCCGCCACACAAGGGGGGGGGGCCCACCGGGGTCAACACCCAGACCTGGAACGCGATGGGGAAAGCCCAAACATGCTGTCCCACACACACGTGTCCTGCTGGCTAATATAATCTCAACACACCCCCGCAGCAGGACAACCTCCCTCTGATAACATGTGGAAACCACCCATCACCACACATCTTCCCAAAACCCTGAGGTGATGGTAAGGGGGGACGGGGGTACATGAACACAAAGGATCGCCTACTGCAGGCGATGTTGGACTAACCCAAACCACAGGACCGCGGGGATGTTCCGCCACACAAGGGGGGCCCACCGGGGTCAACACCTAGACCTAGAACACGATGGGGAAAGCCCAAACATGCGGTCCCACACACACGTGTCCTGCTGGCTAATATAATCTCAACAGAAATCTTGTGGGTAAAAATTTATGTAGATTATATTATATTTGGGTCTACAGATTCCAAACTATACAAAAGTTTTTTTGACCTCATGCATTCAAAGTTTAAAATGAGTAGCATGGGTGAGCTCTCCTACTTCCTTGGTCTCCAAGTGAAGCAACTACCTGATGGCTTCTTCATATCCCAGGTTAAGTATGCTAAAGAGCTTATCAAAAAGTTTGGGATGGCTGATCTCTCAGCAAAGAAAACACCCATGGCCACTAATGCTGTAATAAAGTCTAATGAACATGAGAAACCTGTTGATCAGAAATTATATAGGGACATTGTTGGGTCCCTACTATAACTTATAGCAAGCAGACCTGATATAATGTTTGCTACATGTCTTTGTGCTAGGTTCCAAGTGAACCCTAAAGAATCTCATCTAGTTTTCTTAAAAAGAATTTTGAGATATATAAAGAGTTGTCCTAGTCTAGGACTCTGGTATCCTACTGAGTCAGAGTTTGAGTTAACTGGATACTCAGATGCTGACTATGCTGGATGTAGAGTAGATAGAAAACGTACCTCAGGAACATGCCAGTTCCTTGGTATGAGATTAGTCTCATGGTTTAGTAAGAAGCAATCATCTGTGTCTATATTAACTGCTGAAGCAGAATATATAGATGCTAGCAGTTGTTGTTCCCAGATGTTGTGGATTAAGAACCAAATCCTGGACTATGGGTTTAACTTAAATAATTCAACTCTATTATGTGACAACACAAGTGCTATATCCATAACACAAAATCCAGTGCATCACAGTAGGACCAAGCATATAGACATTAGGCATCATTTTATAAGAGAGTGTGTAGACAAAAAAATTTAATTTTGTCTATATCTACACTGATTTACAAAGGGCAGATATCTTCACCAAACCTTTGGATGAGAGGAATCATCTGTTCTTCATAAATCAGCTTAGTATGATAAATGGAGAAGCTTTAATTTAATTTTTGTCTGTGGTCGACGAATTTTTCAAAGTCCGTCGAACGGAGATCGACGAACTGGGAAAAGTTCTAGAGAACTTCATCAAACGGAGATCGACGAACTCTCTGTGTATGAAGCTCCTTTCATCGAATGAAGATCGACAAATCTGCTTCAGAAAAGTTTCGTCGAACAGAGCTCGATGAAATGTTTTCACATCTTCTGACTGAGATCGATGAATTCTTTTAACTATAAAATATTTCGTCGAACTCAGATCGAAGAATTTTTTATTTTTCGTCGAACGGAGTTTGTCGATTCATATTCTGAAAACCTTATATCTAGGTTTTCTTCAACCTCCGTACCGCGCTTTCAGTTTTCTTGCACTTGATCTCTTTTGTTTTTTGTTGCAGGTGAACTCATGGAAATTCCAGCAGGTGTTCTTGGAGCGATGAAAATTGATATAGGTTTTGATATCGACTTCGAGTCGTTCCAACATTCTGATGCAATCTTCCTGGAAATTCTGAAATTATTTGAAGATCAACAGTTAAAATATCTGATGACCACAAGAATAAAGATAGCTGGAACAGAAATACGAGAATGGGTTTACACCTCCTCCTCCCCTGATGATAATACCATGACGGGAACCATATCAGGTAATGAAATATCTCTTACCCCCGCCGTCTTAACATATATTTTTGGATTAGTTAATGGTGAAGAAGAATTAGAGATTGGTAGTGATGAATTTGATGAGATGTTGAAAAAGATGGGTTATTCTGGAGACACACCCAACAAACTGCTAAAGAAACATTTGTCTGCTGAATACAAGTTTCTAGTAGATGTCGTTGGAAAAATACTGTTGGGCAAACACACAGCCCATGACTACATCACTGGGCCTCAATTCCTTGTGATGTGCACTGTTGTGAATGAGAAGCCTGTGAACTGGGCTAGGATTCTATTTGAGATGATCCGGAAGAAAAACACTAAGAAAGAGGGGTATTTTGGAAGGATTCTGGGAATCTTCCTTCAAGCCAAGGATGCTGAATCCCTGGTCACACCGACCATATTCATTAATGCCTCCAAGAGGATTACTTGTGCCCTCTTTGGCAGGTGGGAGAGGAATATCACCAAGCCATCAATGCTCCCTCCTCTTCCTCTAGTCTTTCTGAGAGTACAAGGGCTACTGCAGCCACTCCCCACCCTGTTGAATATGTTCCACCTCCACCTCCACCTCCTCCAGCTTCCCCAATTCATCTCTCTTCACCAGTTCATACCTCAGTCCATACTCATACACCTACATCATCTCGAGTGCATCATCCACAAACTCACATTCACTCTCCAATACAAACTCCATCACACCATAGTACACCAACTCCATCACACCATGGTACACCACCTCCATCCTAGCATGATATACCACCCTCATCTCCTCTACCACTACATCTAGAAAACATCCCCCTTTCCAACCTCCTCTCACTCCATTCTTTTGACCTACTATCATCCCCCATTCATACTCCATCACCTGTAGATGAGCCAATGCCAGATTCTCTACCTTCTCCTTCACTATCATCTTCCAACCATACTTTTGTATCCACTTAAACACCCTCTGAGTTCATGAATTTTGACCCCCCTTTCATTCCACATCATCTGACTATTCTCACTCCTCTCATCAAAAACCTCATAGCAGAGGTTATTTCACCTCTTGCTTCTTCTATCTCATCCCTTGCTGCTCAACTTTCTGCCTTCTCTGTCCCTCCTTCTTTAGTTTGGGGCCTGGCTCCAGTGCCTACTGAAACCAGGCAGGGGGAGATACTCCATGAAGAAGCAGCACCAGCAAAGGCAACAGAAGCAAAGGAAGGAGCAGAAGCATTAAAAGCAGCAGAAGCCGTAACACAAGCAGCAACAAACACAGATATTCCTGCTGATATGATTGATTTTATTGAATCTGATATAGATATGAATGAGACAGTTATAGCTGAAATAAACACTGTTGGTGATTACATTATAAATCCCATAGTAAATATTTTAAGTCTGTTAAATACTTTTGATACAGTTTATTTATACTTTCTTCCAGAAGTCAACCCTAAGCCTTCTATGGCTATAGTTCCTTACATCTCTTCAATTAGCCCCAAAGTTGTCATGCAACTCAAGGCCAATTTTGCAAGTATAGAGGATACAATTATTCCATCTCCACCAAGAACAGATTCTCTCATTGCTTCATCCCCTCCCAAATCCATCTCTCCTCCAACATTCAAAATGGATGACAGTTACATGCATGATCTAGATGAGTTGATTATGGCAGATATTGAAGAAGAAAATAAATCAATTGCTGAAAGCACTGCTGTACATAGTCCTCTAGCTCTAGCCCCAGCTCCAGAATCTCAGGCTGAAAAGCCTATTGATAAAGATATTCTGAAAACTATTAATACTTTATATGATAATCCCCAAGATTCTTCTTCTGATGATGATGATGAAGATGATTCAGATGACAGTCCTTCTGCAAAGAAAAAGAAAATCTCTAAGAAAAGGAAAGCCCCTCTAGCTGCTGCTCCAAAACCTAATCCCACTCATGATACCCCATATTACATTCTTCAGAATATCACTCCTTACAAGGGTATGCCAGCTTGGATGTGGCTGTCAAAGAATGAGCAGAAAGCCAAGAAGAAAAGCAGGAGATACTCTCCTCCTCCACCTTCTCAAAGATACAGGAAAGACCCACCTCCTCCTCCTCCACCTGCTGCTGGTGCTTCAGGCACTTCTTCTCAGAGATCTACCCAGTATCAAACTTATCAGAGACAAAAGGGTAGATCCTCTTCTCATTCTAGAAGCAGCCAACACAGGTACTCCTCAAGCAGGCAACATCAACAACATCAACATCAACAACCACAGCAACATCTACAATAAGCTCCTGAATCTCAGAAAGCTGATAGTCCAAAAAGGCCTGAATCTCCTCCTGTTCCATTTGAGGATCCTGAAACAGCTACTATAGCTAGAATGGCCAGGTTCCAAGAACTAGTTGGGCTATCTATGATAAACAAGGCTAAACCTGAAGGAAAGGATCCCTCACAGTATTCAATAATGTCCAAGTACAGGAAAGAGGAATTAAACAGGTATGCTAAAGCAAATAAATTCTTTAATGTAAATGATTATATGTAGTTGCATCCAGAGGTTGTTGTGCCAAGGGCTACATCTCTCAACATCATTAGAGCTGCTGATATGACTATGACAAAGAGTCAAGCAGCTAATCCTAACAAGGAGATCAAATTCACTCAGCCTGCTGATAAAGCAAAGGAGGATAAGCAAAAGGAGATAAAGAACAAGAAATGAGTATAAGATTTTCAGTTTCTCTGTGTGTCTTAAAAACTGTTTATTTATTTCACTAACACAAAGCTACATTTTATATATATATATCTGCTTTATGTTTTAAATTTTTTGCCAGATATATTTTTCTCTTGCTTTGTAAATGTTTTTGTTTGTATTAGTGACCTCACCCAAATACGAGGAGATTGTTGGATCCCTAGTTTGATTTGTGTTAGGTTCACTAATTAGGATAATTGACCAACCAAGTATAGCCAGGGTCATGTCTGTGTCCTAGAGTTTTGGCTATGTCCTTAGAGTTAACATTGCATGGACTAGCCAACAGAAGACTGCAGAAGACTCCAGACTTATAGAAAAATCAAGATTCCGGAAAGTGAGTTCGACGTTCGTCGAACTCAGCTCGACGAATGTCATGCTCCGCTCAACGAACTCAGAGATAATTCTCTAAGTTGAGCTCGACGATATTCGAGCTCAGGTCGACGATTTCTGGAAGTTCAACTTCAACATTTTAAGACCAGAATCCTTTCTCTAAACTCTAGTCGACGAAGTTATATTATCAGCTCAACAAATTTAGAGCACAGAATTAGCAAGTTTTATCAGAAAGCAGTTAGCTGTTCTCAGGTCGACGAACTTGGTGCTTAGGTCGACAAACAAAATTATCTAGTCGACGAACATGATTTGTCTGGTCAACGAACTCTGGACTCAGGTCAACGAAATCTGTTCTTTGCTCGAACGAATTCTGTGCAAATCCAGACTTGGATTTTTCCTTCTTTTTCCTTATTCTATTGTAGTAATTACTGAATGATCAATGCTTATATTCTTTGGAAATAGCCGTTAGTGGCAGCATTGATTATGGTATTCATCGAGATTATTACTTGTTGTTTTCAATAGGATAGTTGGGGAAATCCATTAATGCAAATATTCTATCCTGCCGTATTTTATTCTCCAGGCCGTCAGCAATTAATGCAAAGGAATTCAAAAATTCAAAGGAGAAATTCGAATGATCATATAAAAACGATTTTCTCTTTTTTCTACAAGAACAAGTCCAGACCAGAGAAAAATATACAAGGAATACAGAGAAGATCAACAGGAATGACATTCTAATCCTTCTCTGTACAAAAAACAATCTTGTTTTCTCCTTGACAGTGCTGAAGAAGAAGAAGAACAATAATTCCAAATCAAGATTCTTCTTCAACCTTCACTCCAGGATTCTTCAAGGACAACAAATTTCTATCAGTCAAGAAGTTCCTGGATATCTTCTAGTCAAGGCTGAATATAGAAGACCTACACCCTAAAGCAAAGCTCAAATCTTCCTGAACAATTCAATATCTCAGGGGGAGCTTTGACAACATCAAGATCCACTAGTCTTCTCAGTTGTTTTGAGAAAGAGAAGACACCATAAATCACTCAACCCCTCTCTGTACAAAGGGTTCTTTATCTCACTTCAAACGTTATTTATTGTTTGTAAGTCTCCTGATCAAAAGACTTGAGTTGGTTTTTGAGCACCTGATCAAAAGCTCATTGGTGGCAGTCACCTGATCAAAACCTGCTAGTGGATTCCTACCAGGGTGGTAGAAGAGTGGATTTACCTGGGTTGGGGAACCACTATAAAAGTTCTTGTGTTGTCTGGTTGCTCCTTTTCTTTTGTTCTTGTTGTAGCTGTGTTAGTCTAGTTTTGTTGTGGCTGTGTTAGATTAGTTTATCTTAGGTTGCCATTCTGCTTACAGTTAATATTAGTATCTATTATTTGCTCTACTCGGAAAATCTCATAAACAAAAGAAAATTTCAAACATACTGTATTCACCCCCCACTCCCCTCTAGAGTATATCAGGTCTAATCCCCTCTTTCAGCTGACGGAGCATTCGTCAATCCAAATGACATTACTAGAAATTCAAAGTGACCATATCGAGAACGAAAATCAGTTCGCAGAATGTCTGACTCCCGGATTCTTAACTGATGGTAACCTGAACAGAGATCAATCTTCGAGAACACGGAACTACCTCACAACTAATTGAACAAGTCATTGATCCTAGGCAATGGATATCTGTTCTTAATGGTCACCTTGTTTAGCTCTTAATAGTCTATGCATAGCCTCATCATTCCATCCTTTTTCTTCATGAAGAGCACTGGTGCACCATATTGGGAAGAATTGGGTCTAATAAAACCGTACTGCAATAACTCATCTAGTTGAGTACGCAGTTCCTCTAACTCATGAGGCGCCATATGGTACGGTGCCTTTGCAATATGACGAGTGCCTGGCTCAAGGTCTATAACAAACTCCACCTCTCTCTCTCAGGAGGAAGTCCAGGAATACTAACAGGAAAGACATCCAGAAACTCATGTACCAAAGAAACGTCCTTAACCTGAGGCTCAACCGGTGCAGCTCCCAGAACAGAAACAGAGACAAGAAAAGAATCACAGCCAGACTCTAGAAATTTGCGAACACGTATCGCAGAAATGATCGAAGATTCCTGACGCGGTAAACTATATACACTCTTGTGCTGGCCATTATCACCTTTAAAATCCAAGCGCTTGTGTTTGCACTGAATGACGGCATCATAGCTGGACAGCCAGTCCATGCCCAAAATAATGTCGAAGTCTACCAAATCTAGCACCTTCAAATCCGCAAAGGGTAAAAAACCACCTAGGAAGATGGGGCATTTTTGGATACCCTGACTTGACATCACCAACTCTCCCAAAGGGAATTTGACATTTAGTGATGAGTCTAACTAGTCGAGAGCCCAGCGATGTCGGTCTACAAAACTCCTCGCCACAAAGGAGTGAGTAGCACCCGAATCGAACAAAACGCACACCCACTTATTCTTCACCTTAAATTCACCTAAACATATAGTGCGCGCAACTAAAATGCGAAAACTATAAATCTAATAAAAGAGATTACTAGCTGAGTCAGAGACTAACCTGAGATCACTTGAGTCGATGATTGGGCTTCCTCCTTGGTCAGCACATTCAACCTTCCTTTTCCCTTGTCCACAAGAGGCGGGGGCAGGCGGTAGAGTCTGCAACGGAACTGCATGTACCCTAGGATGGCTCCGCGGGCAATTATCCTTCATGTGCCCTTTCTTGACGTAGAGAAAACAAGCTCCAACCTTCTTTCGACAATGAGACACATCATTCCCACTCCTCTGCCAGTAAGTACAGACATGGCCTCCCTTTGGAGCATCCTGGATCTCGTGTAACTGAGACAGCTTCTGCGCATCCAGTCTCGTAAAGCACTTCTAAAAATGGTGTCCTGGCTTACCATAGAAGTTACACGCTTCCCTTCTATCCTTCTTCATTGCAGGGCCAGATGTCGTAGCACTTCCTCCATCGTCAGATTTTATCTTGTCCTTCTTCACATGCAATCCCTGATTCTTCGCATTTGCTATCGCCTCAACCTTCAAGGCAGCTTCGACTACTTCTGCAAAGGTTTCAGACTTGTATGCGCTAGCCAACTGCTGGATGTCATACCTCAGACCACCCAAGAAATGCTTTACTCTGCCTTCTTTGGATGCTACCAGATCTGGGGAGAAACGACTGAGCTTGCTAAACTCGAATTCATACTCACTAACAGTGAATTGCCTCTACTTCAGGTGTAAAAAGTTGTTCATTAGATGTTCTTGCTCGACCGATGACAAAAACTTCTTTAGTAACATACTCTTGAATGATTCCCACGAGCACTCATCAGAAAGATTCTCTTTTTCTCTAATCCACCAACTCTTCGCAAGACACTTGAGTTGATACGCCGCAATCATCACCTTCTGATCAGAGGAAACGCTAGAATAAGAAAACATTTCTACCATGGCAATGATCTAGTCATCTAATGTCATGAAGTCTGCTCTACCATCATACGAAGGAGGTCCAAGTCGCTGGAAGTGAGAAATGAAATTTATCTCAAGTGGCAGTGCGATTGGGAGAACTAGAGCAGTATGGGGATTAGGAACAGTTTGGCCCACAGTAGTGTCCTGCGCTCTAGTCTGCTGCCCGGCAATGACAGCTAACAACGATTGTATCTGAGATTGCATGTCCACCATCTGCCTTGTCAGGGCCTCATTACTTTGTCGCAGCCCTTCGATCACTGCCTTACTCTGGGCAACAGAAGACTCGCCCTCCGAGTGGGGAGTCGACCTCGTCGCAATGCGTTTAGGCGGCATTTCTACAGAATAAATGGATACCTAGTCAAACCTTGTCTAAGACATCTCAAACTGGTAAAATATTCCCTTAACAAACTATTTCGGGGTCATATTCTTCAGATACGAGCAAGCGACTTATCAAATACCTAACTTAAGACACTAAAGCTAGAAAACTCGAATACCCTCACTCAGATCAGATCAGGAACACACAAACTCGGATCAGATCAGAAACGAACAGATACTTGCTCTTGCTGTTACCTTGCTCTGGAAATTCATAAAATGATGTTATGCTACTAACTTGTGCATATAATATGAATGCATGAATGTTTAAATTTCATCTCAAATCATGGGTTTACATATATCATCATGCAGACCTTTAACTTAGCACGTGTGCTTATGCGATGGTATGTTATGTTTGCAGTGCTATGCATTCGAAGAAGACTTTAGTGCATGTTATGAGCGGTGTACACATACAATGTTATGCATCCCATACTACATAATATTGTATGTAACGAAGAAAAGTAAACATGCTAATGGGCATTTATGTGATGATGATTATGCATCCCATACTACATAACCGTCACATGTTGCCACCTATGGTGGATCCATATACAAACACATATTATGCATCTCATACTACATAATATGCCTCGTATACTCCTTATCATGCTATGAGTGTAGTGTTCGTGCTTCCATCAAGATTTACTAATGACATATCGGTGCATGCATGCAATGAAATGACATGATTAGAGTTTTGCTTAAGGGAAAGTTATTCGACAGGCTTGCCAAACCAACCAACCCTCTTGCAAAACCTCCCTCTAATACCAACTGTCACAACCCGCATTTTCTCCGTATTCAAAAAATACGTCAGAGTAGAGAAAGTACACGTCGTGATGCCACGCCGTAATGGGGACAAATGCAGACACTCAAGCTACTCTTCCTCACATTTACATCATGTAAAAGATTTATGAAACTAAGTTAAAAACAATATATAAAGGTTATTTGAGTTACTGACCGTGTCCCTCGGTCGGGTGGATCACAAGTCCATAGGTGAGAAAACATATAAGTTTTACGCGTCGAAAAATACTTAGTTGATTCATTTGTTATCCTATATGAGAATGAAGGTCTAGCATATTATAATGATGATTTGACTTCTACATTTAATATATATATATATATAAGACTTTTATAGCGTTTAAAAGTAGTAGGTTTTGCAGTTAAAATTATGTAATGCCAATGTTCCAGAAAGCAGTTTTGTATACTTTAAAATAACTAGATGCATCCTAACATAAATCCTTCTCAGAGAGCAAGTATAAATAGGTAAAAAGTAACAGCAGTAAAAGCAGCAAGTCGTCTATCACAGAAAAAGTTCAAGACTATGGGCGTCAACAACTGAAACGAACTCATAGTAAAATCTGACAAGTCTAGACAAAGACAACTACCTCAAATCTCTGAGGTGGAATCAAACGGCCGCGACAACCAGCAGCACTAGAAGCATAAAACGGTCAGCTAAACCTGCTACTGCTCTGATCCTGAGGCATTCAAAAGAATAACACCTCAGAAACACGTTATAAATGGTGCAAAGAGTAAAGGCAGACCAAACAAACCTCAAAGTGAAGGAAATCTATAAAATGACTGCAACAAAAGGTCAGCAGCAGAGTAAAAGTAAGCAAACATTAAATCCAACCGAGTAAGAATGACTAATTACATCAACTGGACAGAACAGAGTAGCAACATAGGAAGTTCAAACTTTCATTAATATTCATGTTATTCATCAATAAAAATGAGACTGATTAGCTCAAAAATAAAGAGTACTGTGCCGGGGAAAAAGGTCCACAACGTGCACAAACCCAACCAATAGGCACCATGCCGAGGGTGAAACCCCAATACACACAGAGCAAGCTAAGGTAATGTGCTAGGGATGAAAGTCCACAATGCGCACAGACTCAACCATAAGGCGCTGTGCCGAGGGAGAAACCCCCAACGCGCACAATCCATCTGTGTTTCTTTAGTTACTTAATTATACAAGCTGAGTTCCTTTTATTCATCGCAGACTTAAGGTTAACCAACAAAGTGGACTGTATAAGAACATTTCAAGGTTTAAACAAAGTGTAGTATAAACAAAACAATGGGACGCACAAGGCGTTGCAACGATCTACATGACTCGATAAATAAAGTGGGAAGGCAACCAAATTTACAGAACAAAAATGGGGGGGGGTAAAGGTTCAATGAAATAACTTAGAAATTTAAAGACAAGTCACAATGAAATTTAGAGATGAGTCTCAAAGAAATATAAACATGACAAACTCAACGAAAACTGACAAAATAAAGAGGAAGGGAGCAAGAGAGAGGGCAAGAACACCACTTCGCTCATTTTCTACTCTAATCGGTCTCCCAAATTACTGCACGTCACAGATCTAGACAAACGATAATGCGGGGAAGCGGAATCGACAAGATCAAGGACGAGAGAGGTTAAGGCGGAAAACCCTAACGAAAAACTTCCACGAAACGAGAAACACTTACCACGAACCTGAAGATCTCGGCGAGAGCTTTCCGGATCTACGCTCGTTTTGCGATTCCAAGCACCGTAGCTCCGACGACGGCGATCTGAAGCTTCACGAACGGACGTTCTATCTCTCGCGCTCGCTTCTCTGGTTCGATCAAAACTTCAATAAGAAGATGAAGTTTCTTTATATTTATCCTAAGTATAAGACTAAGTATTTATTCATATATATATATATATATATATATATATATATATATATATATATATATATATATATATATATATATATATATATATATTCTTTTGTCTAAACATGAAGGAGACGGACAATTCAAGTGCGGGCGCGCGGAAAATGAAAATAAAGGTTTAGCATTACTTCAAATCGAAACGTCCTTAACATAAAAGTTATAGATATCATCGAGACAAATAAATTTTATGGTAACCATTTTTTCATACGACACCATTTTGACCCTCAAAATGGAGCCCGAATGCAGACTGAAATGGAATTCTCGAGAAGGGCTGCAGATTACTCGAGAATAGGTTTAGGTGTACTCGAGAAGAGGAAAACAGTCACTCGAGAACAAAAAATATTTTACTCAAGAAGATGAAGCCGTACTCGAGAACAAGAAATGATTTCCCGAGAAGAAAAGGATGAGTTCTCGAGTACAGATATGATATCCCGAGAAGAGAAGGATGAGTTCTCGAGTACAAATATGATTTCCCGAGAATAAAAGAAAATTAAATTGTCTGAACAGTATTTTTTTACAAATATATCCAAAAAAACTTAACTATAGAGATGAATAGTAAATGACATTTTTGAATAGTGCTTTAATATTAAAATAATCATATTTATATATTTTTGAATACGGAAACACAAGATCAAAACAGAGGCACAAACGTGCGCCGAATTAAACAAAATTCGCCCTGTAGGCGAATGCTGACGCTACGAATCCAACGGCGAACACGGAACCAAAATCCGACATGCCGTTCTCGAGATATTAACTTTTTCAAGTCTACGATGAACATAAATTTTACAAAACTTCGGAAATTCGCCGAGGCTCGAATATCGCTCGGATCGCGACGAAACTTGACAAGCATGTCAAAAATTAATTAATTTAATTTCCTAATGTGAAATTTTCCGTTTTCGACAAGGATTCACGAATTTGGCCGACTTGACCGAACAAACGCGAAAACGCACTAACGGCGACACGCCGTCAACTTTACGTTAACGTAACGCCCCTTACTTCATTATGACGTTAACAAGAACATTAAATAATTGCCGGAAAATTCGATGTGTTACAGTCGATTCTATCAGTTACTCCATATTATAAACTTCCTCTTACAATTTTTTACTCTGTCATTATACCTCAACCAACTATTGTAGAACCGCAGGCACGAACGCGTGTAGACAATCAATTATTCAAACATTTTGTTTCCATTTCAGTAGTGTCCGACTAGTTTAAGCTAAGACTAAGCCGCGAGCGATCCTTATGCAAAAGGTAAGACCAAGCCGCGAGTGATCCTCATGCAAAAAGGTAATACTAAGCCGCGAGTGATCCTCGTGCAAAAGATAAGACTAAGCCGCGAGTGATCCTCGTGCAAAAGGTAAGACTGCGCATGCAATTTGAATACAAAAGATATTCATCGAACCTGCCTTTCTATACTAGGACGTTGTCAGGGTCTGCCCCCCCCCCCCCCCCCCCCCCCTCGACCAAGCCGCGAGTGATCCTCGTGCGAACTAAGCCTAGAGCGATCCTCGTGCGAACCAAGACGCGAGCGATCCTCATGCAAATTAATCCACGAGCGATCCTCAAGCGAAGTCGGTTCCTAACCAGCTACAGGCACAATTACAGTCCCCATAAAGAAACACTACGAGTCAAACAACACTCGGGCAAATAGAAGAAAAAGAGCAAAATAATCACAGAAACGTGCAAACACATGCGCAAATGCGCCAAACAATAACTGTCAAATAATATAGATGATGTACATGACAACAAACTAAAAAAAGCAAAAGATGCAAACACACTAATACAAGGAAATGACGCCTCTACACATCAGCCGCATTAACATCAAAACTGATCCAATCCCTCAGAGTAACAAGAGAACCCGTCGCCGCTCGAAACTTCTTCTGGAGGGCCAGATACCCGTCCTTCAAACTCATGTAATGATCATTCCAGATGACGGTAATTTGAACTTAAGCCTCAATCTGCAAAAGAAAGGATGGAGAGAAGTTAGCACAACACAATAACAAAGAAGAGCCATGAATAATCAAGCTCATTATTGGGTATTGTATCCACAATAACCTTGATTTGAAGAAGGGCTCAGTCAAGCTAAGATGAATTGAGTTTGTATTTGATGTTGTATTCTAGTTGTGTACTTGCAGGTTTACTTTGCTAAGTACACACTAATGTCAGGTAACATTGGGTCAGTAAACACAGGACTACACAATGTAATTCCTCATTGTGTAGGATATCATGTTGACTCGTGTGTAATCTCTCTATTAGGGTGTACTTCTATCCCAAGTACAGGAGAAGGATCAAGGAAGGTCAAAGTCCAAGACTCAGATAAGAGGAATTTTACCTAAGTAAAATTCGGCGAGTATGGCGAGTCATACACGTCGAATTCATCGAGTATCCCCTTGATACTCGCCGAATTCGTCGTCTATGCTTCCCAATACCCGTCGAATTCGTCGTATATACTTAGGGAAAATTTGCAGAAAAGCGGAAAATTCGCCAAGGAAAATTCACAGAGTTTCACTGGCGATACTTTCCGAATTCGCTGAGTATCACTGGCGATACTCACCGAATTCGATGAGTATCACAGGCGATAATCGCCGAATATGTCGAGCCATATGTCGACAACTCTGGATTTCTGGCTAAGGCAAATTCGACGAATATCACTTGTAAATTCGGCGAATATCATAATCGATATTCGACGAATTTCGCCGAATTTGACTTGGGCCATTTTTCTGAAATTCCTCTGGTTCATAATCGACGGCCATGCACAGTGATTTTCTAGGGTTCGTTTTTGGAAATCTTTTTTAACCGTTATTTAGAATCTCCCTATAAAAAGGATTGGGATGATTTCGAAATCAAGAATCTTAACCTAATTGTTATTCGATTTCAAAAAAAAACTTTCCATAATCCGATCCCTTCGGCCACACACACGCAGTTCACGATTTTCTTCCGATCAGTCGCAACTTTGATCGATCTTCTTTATCGACGACTTCTTCGACTGGATCGTGTATTCTCTCAAGATCTAATTTACTCCAGTGCAAGTTATTCGAAGATCAAAGGTTCAAGATTCAAGATCCAAACGATTTCAAGTTTCCAAGTTCTCCGAGTTTCCAGTTCATCACTTTCAAAGAACGTCAGATTGAAGACTTACAATCGTGTTTATTGTTTGTAATATTGTTTTAAATATTAAAGGAGATTTTTCTCTGAGTAACTAGATCTGTTTGTGGATCAAGAGTTAGTTGATCTATTTGTGGATCGAGAGTAGTAGATCGTTTTGTGGATCGAGAGTTTGTAGATCCTATTTGTGGATCGAGTTGTAGATCCGGTTGTGGATCGAGGTGTAGGAGAGTTTGTTCTCCGAGCTGTAGGAGTGTTGCTCTGAGCTCTAAGATTGTGTTAATCTGAGAAAGGTGAAGTAGTTGAATCTATCCCTTCGTGGTAGATATGCGAGGCGGGACAGTGGACGTACCCAACTTGGGGAACCACTATAAAATCTCTGTGTTTCTGTTCTTTAATTTTTAGATAATTTTTATTCCGCGAAAAGAAACAAACATCACCTATTCACCCCCTCCCTCTAGGTGTGTTAGGTAGACGCTAGATACTTTCAATTGGTATCGGAGGAAGATTTTGGTCGATAAGGTTAACACCTTGATCAAGAACCCTGATCTAACGTTAGGAGATTCCGCATTGTCACCGTGGAAATAAGCAAAGATATGTCATTCATGAAGCTACCGGTGTGCACCAAGGAAAACTTTCACATGTGGAATGAACAAGTACGGTTCTTCATGGAAGCTGCTAATCTGAGGATTTTTCAGATAGTGGAAGAAGGACCATACATCCCTACACAGGCTTCAATGATAAATCAAGCGATTATGATTCCCAAGAAGATAATGGATCTCACTAAGAATGAGATTGGCTTAGTCTCCCTAGACAAGAAGGAAAAGAATGTCATAGCAAGTGCAGTAGATGATTCAATACTCCAGAACTTATTCTAATACAAATCTGCCAAAGAGATATGGCACTGTTTTGTTGTCCTGATGGAAGGTACTGAAGAAGTGACATACGATCACATATCGTTGTTGAACGAGGAGTACGAAGCCTTCAAGCAAGGTGTCAATGAATCCATAGCTGACAACTTTGAAAACTTTTTCAAGATCGTCAACGGCCTCAGGAACTATGGTCACACGTTCACTAATGACAAACTCAACGACAAGTTTCTAAGATCCCTGACTAAGAAATGGGACACCAAGGTTGTTGTCATTAGAGAATTTTGGAAGCTGCCAGAGATATACCCTTAGAACCTGTTCGGAAAGCTGCTCTCCTATGAGGTTCAAATGAATACACGTAAGAAGGAGGAGCAGAACAACAGAACTTATAGCAGATAAAAATCTGTGGCTCTAAAGGCAGGTGGTTCGAGGAAATCTAAAGCTATGTCACTCGTAAGGATACGAGCTCCTGACACTCCAGAATACTCTGGGACAAGCACGTCTGGTTCTGAGCTATCGGATGGAGAACTTTCCCTCATCTCCAAACAATTCAAGAAGCTGCTAAGCAAGAGGAGACAAATGAAAAATAGGTCATCCTCTTCAGATTCCAGGAGATCGGGTATAAATCCAAACCTAGTAAACAATTTACCTCTAACATTGTGAAAGTGATGTGTTAGATTTGAAATACCCTAGAGGGGGGGGGGGGGTGAATAGAGTATCCTAATATCCTTTAGAAAACTTTACAGCTTTTGCTGTAAATAAAAACTGCAGAATAATAAATAACTAGCCACAAACACACAACAGACCTAGCTAGTACAAACACAGCAAGAACAAAAGAAAGGGCAACCAGACAACACAAGAAATTATAGTGGTTCCCCAACCTGTGTACATTCACTCTTCTACCACCCTGGTAGGAATCCAATCAGATTTTTGATCAGGTGCCTGACACCAATGAGCTTTTGATCAGGTGCTCAAAAACCAAACCGCAAGTCTTTTGGTCAGGTGACTTGTAACCAGGAATAACTTTTGAAGGGAGTTATAACCCTTTATACAATGGGGGTGAGAGATGATATTGTCTTCTCTTTCTCAATATACAACTGAGAAGACTTAAGTGTAAATGATTTTAGCAATGAGCTCCCCCTGAGATGTATAATGGCTCAGGAAAAACTGGAGCTTTTCTTCAGGGTGATAGGCCTTCAGTCTTTAAGCCTTGACCAGAAAAGATCTTCAGGAACTTCTTGACAGATGGAATTGATGTTGTCCTTTGAAGTGTCCTGGAGAGTTGAAGAATGAAGACTCTTGATTTTTGATTGATTGTTCTTCTTCTTCAGATAGCAGATGTTCTTCTGGTCTAGGGCTTCTTCTTTGTATCAGAGTTCTATATTGAGAGTGAGCAGAGAAATCGTTGATTCAGACTAATTGTGTTACTGACTATCTGTGTCTATCTTCATGTGTATTCTGTGCAGGAAAAGAGAGAAAATCTCTGTTATATTTCCTGTCAAAAATTGTCTTTCGAAATTTGAAATCCTCTGCAATCAATGCTGACGGCCTTGAGAATAAACTGCATTGAATTATTTCCCCAACTGTCCCATGGAAAAACGGCAAGCAATAATCCTAGAGATGACCATAATCAATGCTCCTTTTAAAGGTTATATTCAGAGAATATTTGAGCATTAATTACACAGGAATTATTGCAGTAAAAAGGGGACAGAAGAAAGGAAATAACCAAGTCTGGATTCGTCGAACAGATAACAGAAATCATCAAGCTGAGTTTACAGTTTGTCGAGTCGAGTTGATGTGTTCGTCGACCAGATGACTTTTGTTCATCGAGCTGAGTTCGAAGATCGTCGAGCTAAAATAGAACTGCATTCTCTAGAAACTTTACCTTTTCTGCGTATGGAGTTCATCGAGCTGATAAATGGTTTCGTCGACTGAAGTTCAGCAAAGTATTTTTGGACTTAGAATATTTTCAGATGCTTCTGGAATGAAGTGTTGAAGTGAAGTATCCAGAAATTGTCGACCTGAGAATTTGTTTCATCGAGCTGAGGACCACTAACTACTGCTAGATGACTCTAGCCAAAGTGGTCAAAGTTCGTCGAGCTGAGAATCTTGAATTCGTCGACTGAAGATGATTATGGACTTAGAAAAATTGAGAAATTTCTGGAATCAAGAAGTTGAAGTAGAAATTCCAGAAATCGTAGAGCAAAGAAGTAAGTTTGTCGACCTGAGTCTATTGAACAAAGTCTGGACTTAGAATGCTGAAGGTAGAGTCCAAAGATCGTCGACATGAGAATCAAGTTCATCGAGCTCAGCTCAGAGAATTTTCTCTGAGATCGTAGAGCTGAGCACGACAATCATCGACCGGTGTTCGATGAACGTCGAACTCATTTTACTGAGTCTTTTCAAAATCTCTAAGTCTTGAGTCTATGGCAGTCTGATGATGGCTGGTCCATGCAGTGTTGATCCTAAGAACTTGGCCTAAACTCTAGGACACAACTATGACCCTGGCTATACATGATGGGTCACAAGATCCTAACTTAGTGAACCTAGCCCAAATCAAACTAGGGATCCAACAATCTCCCCCTATTTGGGTGAGGTCACTAATTACAGACTCACACTAAAACTGACAATAAACAAAGCAGGAAAAACATATATCTGGCAGAGAAAAAAGAACACATGCAGCATATATATATATATATATACAGATAAGCTTTGTTCAAAAATAAGAAAGCAGTTATAAACATAACAGAAATTAACCAGTTCAGAACTAATTTCTTTTGCTTCTTCTCTTTTGGCTTTTCTTCTTTGCTCTTGTCTCCTGGCTTAGTAAAACAATTTCTCTGTTTGGATCTGAAGCTTGCACTTTGGTCATGGTAATATCAGCAGCCCCTATCATCTTCAATGATGTGGCTCTGGGGACTATTGCTTCTGGGTGCAATTTCATATAATCATCAACATTAAAAAACTTGTTAGCTTTTTCAAACCTCTGAAGCTCTTCTTTCCTGTACTTTGACATTGTTGTATATTCTGAGGGATCCTTTCCTTCAGCTCTGGCTTTGTTGATCATAGAGAGGCTAACAAGTTCTTGGAACCTGTCCATCCTAGCTGAAGTACTTGTTTCTGGATCTTCAAAGGGTACAGGAGGAGAAGGAGGTCTGTTGGAGCTTTCAGTTTGTTGATGTTCAGGGAATTGTTGCTATTTTTGTGGTTTATATTGCTTTTGTTGTTGAGGTTGGTACTGCTTGTCAGAAGGATATTGTCTTTGCTGGCTACTTTCTGAAGATGAGGACCTACCCTGATGTATTTAATAAGTTTGAAATTGGGTAGT
This sequence comes from Platanthera guangdongensis, assembly GCA_039583875.1. Classification (NCBI taxonomy): domain Eukaryota; kingdom Viridiplantae; phylum Streptophyta; class Magnoliopsida; order Asparagales; family Orchidaceae; genus Platanthera; species Platanthera guangdongensis. The sequence continues at coordinate 160,288,363 of CM077148.1, forward strand.
CCTTTCAGAAGTTGTGCCTGAAGCACCAACAGCTGGAGGAGGAGGAGGAGTGTCCCTTCTGTATTTTTGAGTTGGAGGAGGGGAGTATCTTCTGCTTCTTTTCCTTTTTTTGTTCATTTTTAGATAACAACATCCAAGCTGGCATCCCTTTATATGGAGTTATCTTTTGAAGGATATAGTAGGGAGTGTCATTGGATGGATTTGGTTTAGGAGCAGGAGGAGGAGGTGCTTTCCTCTTCTTAGATACTTTCTTCTTCTTTGGATCCTCATCAGAATCCTCATCTTCATCATCATCATCATCAGATCCCTGAGGATTATAATATAGATCATTTAAAGCCTTCAAGGCCTCAACAGAAATAATAGGTTTCTCAGTCTGAGATGGAGCTAGAGGAGAAACTACAATAGGAGCTGGAGCTGGAGAGCTGTCTGTGACATTGCTTTTAGCAACTGCCTTATTATCTTCTTCAATGTCAGCCAAGATCAAGGCATCAAGATCTGGCATTGGAGAGTCATTCATCACAAAGCTTGGTGCAGAAATAGCTTCTGGAGAGGATGGCATGACTGCATGCTCTGAAGCAGCAAAACTGTCCCTGAGTTGCTTGGAAACTGTAGGACTTATTGGTGAAGAATAAGGGACAATAACCAAAGATGGCTTAGTATAATCTACTGGAAGGAAGCTCAAAAATGCAGTATCAAAAATTTTCAACAAATGTGCCAAATCTACTGTGGGATTTAAAATAAAATCACCAGCAGTAAGAATCTCTTCAATAACTGACTCATCTAAATCCATGTCAGTCTCAATAAAATGAATGAAATCAATAATATCTATATCTTCTGATGTTGCTGTCTCTGCATCTGCTGGAGCTGGAGCTACTGAAACTGAAACTGCTACTATTGCTGTAGCTGCTACAGCTTCTTCATCAAGCATCTCCCCCGGCCTGGTTTCAGTGTGAACTGGAGCCAGGCCCCTGACTGAAGAGGGAGCAGCAATGAGGGCAGATATCTGGGAAGATAGGGTAGATATGGAATTAGCAAGAGGTGTAATGGCCTTTGCTATTATTATTTTTAGGAGGGGTGTGATGAGGGCAATGACAGATGAGATGGTGGAGGGATCCAGTGGTGAAGCTGCAGTTGGTGTTTCAGATGGTGGTTGGGTGGAAACATTTGGAGGGATGGTAGGTGTTGGTGAGGATGGAGGAGGAGCATCTTGCATTTGGACATCCTGGATGGATTCAGCTAGAGGATAAGTGGGAGGAGATGACAGTAGATTGAAGGATGGTATGGAGGACAAGTGTGGTGGAAGAGTAGATGAAGGTGGTGTTGGAGAAAGGGAGGGTTGATGATATTCCTGAATAGGGGATGAGGGGATGTTAGTAAGATCTAGGGGTGGAGAAGTGGCACGTGATGGAACATGAACAGATGGTTGTGGTTATGGTTGTGATTGTTGTAGGGGTTGTTGTTGAGTCTGAGGTTGAGGTGGGAGGACTATGGTGTGTGGTAGTTGTGTTTGGAGTGCTGGAAGAGATGGGGATGAGGGAGTGATCTCTTTAGAAGGGTGGGGAGTGGCTTCTACAGCCCTTGTGCTCTCAGAAGCTTTGGTGGCAGAGGATGAGGTCTTGGAAGGATTTGTTATGGTCCTCTCCCACCTGCCAAACAAGGAAAAAGTATGACTTTTGCTGGCATTGACGAATATGGTCTGGGAGACCAGTGATTCAACAGCCTATTCCTTCAAAAAGATCCCCAGGATTGTTCCAAAACAAAATTCCTTTTTGTTATTCTTTTTCTTTATTAGATCAAAGATGATCTGAGCCCAGTCCACTTGCTTCTTGTTAACCACTGAACACATAAGCAGAAATTGATGTCTTGTTATTTAATCGTGTGCAGTGTGCTTGCCTAGCAAGACTTTCCCGCAATGTCTACCAGAAACTTCAATTCTGCAGATAAGTGTTTCTTCAATAATTTATTAGGGTTATCTCCAGTATAACCCATCAAACTCAAAATTTGATCATATTCTTCACTGCCAATCTCTAATTATTCTTCACCATTATGTAATCCAAAAATTTCAGTTAATACGGCAGGAGATAGAGAAACAGTATTACCCGCAATTGATCCATTCATGGTATTCTCCTATGTGGTTGAAGATGTATAGACCGATTCTCTAATCTCAGTTCCAGACAGTTTGATCCTTGTTGTCATCAGATTCTTCAGATGCTACTCTTCCAGAACTTCCAGAATATTCAGAAAAATCGGGTCGGAATGCTGGAAAGAATCAAAGTCGACATCGAAGCTGGTATCGAACTTCATCGCAGCCAGGGTTCCTGCTTGAATCGCCATGAGATCACCTGTAAGAGAAAACGACGATCAAGTGCAAAGGAATAGAAAGCGCGGGATGGAAGTCGAAGAAAACCTTGATACATGGTTTTCCAAAATATGAATCGACAAACTCCGTTGCACAAAAATTAAAACATTCTTCGATTTGGGTTCGGCAAAATAATTTAGAGTTAAACAATTCATCGAGCGCAGTCTGAAGATTTGAAGACATTTCGACGAGCTCCGTTCGACGAAAGTTTTTGAAGTGGATTCGTCGATCTCCGTTCGACGAAAACAACTTCACTCATAGAGAGTTCGTCGACCTCCGTTCGATGAATATCTCCCGAACTTTCCATAGTTCGCCGAGCTCCCTTCGACGAACTCTGGAAAATTCATCGAGTGCAGACAAAAACTAAATGAAGTCTTCTACATTGATCATTCCAAGCTGATTTATAAAGAACAGATGGTTTCTTTCATCCAGAGGTTTGGTGAAAATGTCAGCTCTTTGTAAATCAGTGTAGATATAGACAATTTTAATTTTGTTTTTGTCTACACACTCTCTTATGAAATGATGCATAATGTCTATATGCTTGGTCCTACTGCGATGAACTTGATTTTGTGCTATGGTTATAGCACTTGTGTTATAACATAGTAGAGTTGAATTATTTAAGTTGAGACCATTGTCTAGTAATTGATTTTGAATCCACAGCATCTGGGAACAACGGCTGCCAGTTGCAATATATTCTGCCTCAATAGTTGAGGTAAACACGGATGACTGTTTCTTATAAAACCAGGAAACTAATCTCATACCCAGGAACTGGCAAGTTCCAGAAGTACTTTTCCTGTCCGGCCTGGATCCAGCAAAATCAGCATCTGAGTATCCATTTAACTCAAATTCTGATTCACTGGGATACCATAGGCCTAGACTTGGACAACTCTTTATATATCTCAAAATTCTTTTTACGAAAATTAGATGAGATTCTTTAGGGTTCACTTGGAACCTAGCACAAAGAAATGTGGCAAACATGATATCAGGTCTGCTAGCTCTAAGGTATAATAGGGACCAAATAATACCCCTATATAATTTCTGGTCAACATGTTTCCCAGGTGGATCAGAGTCTATTACAGCATTTGTAGTCATAGGTGTTTTCTTTGCTGAGGCATCAGCCATCTCAAACTTTTTGATAAGCTCTTTTGCATATTTAGCTTGGGAGATGAAGATGTCATTGTTAAAAGTTTCTCAACATGGTCAGCAAGGTAGCCCAAACGCCAAATTAATATCTTCGGAACTACCTAGTTCGCACGTTAAACCAGCGGAAACCCAAGGAACAAGGCTAATCCCAACAAACAATGGAAGCACAAGCAGATCTTTTATACATTCACTTCTTTACAACACGAGGCATACATAGCGAGACATGATTTCGCTAGTATAACAGCTGTAAACAGAAAGCACCAAAAACTAAGCCGGGCGGATAGCACCGGAGTCCGCCGAGACCGTCAAGGTCGCTGAGGTCGCTGAGTCCGCTGAGATCACCCAATCTTAAGCTACAATCCGCGGAATAGCCATGGAGTTCGCCGAAGCCGCGAGGCCGCGCGAACACACCGTTATTCACCTCCTACTGAAGCTGAACTGAGGAACACCCCCTACCCGCCTGAAGCCGGTGGACAGGTTATTGGAGCTGGCAAAGTTGAAACAGAGTTGACAAGCCGCAGAGCGACCTCCTGCTGAATCCGTAGAGACCGCACAACTTCCAAGTACTTGATCGAAGTCAAAGCCAAACTCCTGGCTCCTTGAAGCTACCCGCGCGACCTGCATACAGCAAACCGTCAGCCCTAAATCAATCCGCGCGGACAGAAAAACTGAGACCGCAGCTCCTTGCTCAACCCAACTTAATGTTCACTCTAGTTACTGTAGACCTGCCAGGGGGGTCCTATTTATAGGCGAGGTGAGGAGTGTGGTCACCGCCCTAGAGATAGTGACACAGCCCTAGCCCACGTGGTAGCAAAAAACACTGTCCACCGAGTCCGCAAGGACTTAGCCGGATACCAAGGAAAACCGCCAGGAGCAAGGCAACATTAGCGAACCCTCTCCAGTCCGCCCAAGCTATGCGGACAAGGCATCAGCCTGCAAAGCTTCCGACCACTGCAGGACAGCAACCCCTTCAATGGCTGTCCGCACAAACCCGAGGCAGTCCGCAAGACTCACACCTCAATCCGCCACAAGTCCACAACCAAAGGCAGATAGCAACATTCCGCCCGGTCACAGCGGACTTGGCGGATACCGCGGACACCATGGTCTTGGAACAGAGTGTGACCAAGTCCAAAACCATCAAAGGCTAATGCGAGCATGGCGGACACAAACACCCGTCCGCCAAACACCCTAGCATAGACCGCCAGCATTCCGCAAGCTCCTCGCACACCTGCCCAATGCAGCAGACACCTCCCGGACTTCAAACACCAGTCCGCCAAAGACCTCCACAACAAAGCACCTGCTGTAACACCAGAGCTCGACAAGGCCTCAGCTAAGCTCTAAACCCAGTCCGCAACAGCCCATACCGCGGACACGCCAGTCCGCAAGCTCCCAGCGAACACGAGCCAAACCGCCAAACAGCACAAGCTTGCACCATGGCCACAGAGTAATGCACCAGTCCGTAAGCCTCTATCCGCTCAGGCCACTCCTTGGCAAAACCAAACAGCCAACCCCTTATCCGCAGATACCAGGTCGTACAGTCCGCGGACTTCATGCAAACAACCCGCTCAGAAGACAGTCGGCTTTTCACTAGACCTTCCACCAGGCCGCACATCACAGTCCGCCCAGTCCGCCTAGTCCGCCAACGCTGTCCGCCCAGGCCGCCCGGCCTGTCCCGTCAACCACTTCCACTTCACAAATTTCAACACTCCCCCTTGAAGTGGGAAGTGGTGACCAAGCCCAGCAAGATGTGCAAGCGCTCAAAAGGCCCCTTCGACAGTTGCTTTATGAAGATGTCAGCAAGATTATCCTCACTCCGAACATGCCCGACCAGTAGAGATCCTTCCAACACCTTCTCCCTGATGAAATGGTGATCAACCTCTATATGCTTGGTCCTGGCGGGACACACAGGATTGTTAACTAGTTTGAGAGCACTCTCATTGTCACCCGGGAGTAAAGTAGGCCCGTGCACTTCTTCATGAACATCCTCTATAAGCCTCCTCAACCAAACGGCTTCCCGAGCAGCCAAGGACGAAGCCTTATACTCCACCTCCGTGGTTGAAACCAACACCGAGTCCTGCTTCTTGCTACACCACGAGATGCTAGCTGAACCGCAAGTGAACACATAACCTGAAGTGGACCTCTGATCATCTGAATCACCGCCATAGTCAGCATCCGTGTACCCGAGCAACGCAAACTCCGAGTCCCTTCTATAGAGGAGTCCCATGTCAGAAGAAGCCTTAACATACTTCAGAATACCCTTCGCCGCCACTAGATGAGATTGTCTTGGTTCAGCCATATACTAACTTACTCGACCAACAACATAAGAAATGTTCGGCCTTGTAATCGTCAGATATATCAAGCTCCCAACAAGTGCCCTGAACACCAAGGGATCATGAAGAACCCTTCCCTCATCTCGTCGAAGCTTCAGCCCAGATTCCAGTGGAGTAGAGTACTTTTTCCCTTCGCCCATGCCGAACCGCTTCACAATGCGATCAACATACCATTTCTGGCAAATGAGAACCCCACACTCCTTCCTCTCCACTTCAAGACCGAGAAAGTGATGCAACTCTCCCAAGTCTTTCATCTCGAAGCGTATAGCAAGATCAGCCCTGAGCCTTGCTACTTCCCCCTCTGAATTCCCTATGATGATCATGTCATCCACATACAGCAGGACCAAGACATGTAGCTCCCCCTTCTTCTTGACGAACAAGCTTGAATCCGAGTTGGAAGCAAGGTATCCATAAAATTGCAAGTACTCTACAATATTCCCATACCACGCTCTAGGAGCTTGCTTCAACCCATAGAGAGCCTTCCTGAGTTTACAGACATAGTCCAGATGATTTTCAGAGACAAAACCAAGCGGCGGATCCATGAAGATGTTCTTGTCAATATCTCCTTAAAGAAAGGCATTCTTCACATCGAGTTGCCACAACCTCCATCCCTTGCTAGCAGCCAAGGCGATCACCACTCTTACTGAAGTCATCTTCGCAACTGGACTGAATGTCTCCTCATAGTCTTCTCCGTACTGTTGTGAGAATCCTCTAGCGACCAGGCGAGCCTTGAACCTATCAATGCTCCCATCAGCCTTCTTCTTCAACTTATACACCCACTTGCAAGTAACCAGAGTAATGCCATCAACCTTGGGCACAAGATCCCAGGTTTCATTCTTCTTCAGAGCATCAATCTCTTCCTTCATGGCACATTCTCACTCCTTCACTCCAGTGGCCTCGTTGAAGCTTGCAGTCTCTCGCTCATCCAGAGGACTTGCAAAGAAGTAGGAGACAAAACTCACTGCATTCCCATCACAGTACCGAGCTGGTGGCTTAACCACCCTCTTCGATCTCTGAAGGGTCGGCTCCTTCCTCACTGCTTCCATTGCTTCGTCGGGCTCAACTCCTACCTGGGGAAAGCATTGAGCAGTGCTCCCCCTGCTTCCTGAGCCAGAAGGCTCAGCCTCGGAGTTAGAAGCAACAGGAGCTGCTGGTGAAACAGCAAGCTCCTCTTCCAAGCCTTCAGCAGCCACCAGCGGTGCTTCATCAACCTTGCTACTTCCGGTTAGCTCAACCGAGCCACCTCCATATGACGTCAGCTCGTCAAAGACAACGTCTCTTGACACCACGAACTTCTTAGTCACAGGGTCCATGCATTTCCATCCCTTCTTCCGCTCATCGTGGCCAACAAAGACAAGCTTCCTTGCCTTCGCATCCAACTTAGTCCGTGAAGCATCCTGGACATGCACGTAGCAAGTTGAACCGAACATCCGAAGGTGTTCCACACTCGGCTTATCCTTCAGTAACAACTCAATAGGAGTCTTCATGTTGATAGGGCTGAGTGGCATCCAGTTGATGACGTAAGCAGCACAAGACATCCCCTCCACCCAAAAAGACCTTGGGATATCTTTCGCATGAAGCCAGTATTTGCAGGTCTCCGTCAGATGACGGATCTTCCGCTCTGCTACCCAATTTTGTTGTGGATTGTGAGCACAAGTAAGCTCTCGTTGGATCCTGTGCTTCCTGCAGAAGTTAGAAAACTCGGAGGAGACAAACTCACCCCCGTTATCAGTTCTAAGCTTCTTAATCCGCAAGCCAAGCCGGCCTTCTACCAACTCCTTAAACTCCACAAACAAACGGAAGGCTTCCGACTTCTCCTTTAAGAAGTACACCCAAGTATACCTTGATTAGTCATCAACCAAGACAAGCATGTATCTGCTTCCACCAAGGCTGGTAGTAACCGTCGGTCCCATCAGGTCGCCATGAATGCACTCCAATGGTTCCTTGCTCCTTGTTTGTGATTTATCAAACGGAAGGCGATGTGCCTTACCGTATTGATAGCCCGCGCAAACATGCCCGTCACCCAAGGAAGACAACTTAGGCAACCCCTTCACCAAACTTCTACTAGCCATCGCCTTTAGCTTGTCCATGCCAACATGTCCCAGCCTCTCATGCCAGATAGCAGCGCTATCATTGGCCCTCATCCTATCAACATAAGAATTGGTGGCAAGAATACACAAGTTCTTCACCCTCCTCCCTACATGAGCAACATCAGCCTTCACCGCTGATACGTTGCGAAGAAACCTCACGTCTGTTGGCCCAAATAGAACGTGATACCCAGCGTCCACCGCATTGTTCACCGATAAGAGGTTCTTCTTCATGCCCGTCACGTGATACAGACTCCTTAACGTGAGTGGCCCCTGACCACTACCCAAAGACACGACCCCCTCTTTCTCTACTGTATAAAAAGTATTATCAGCAGTGATAATAGCTTCATTACCTGAGTAAGCCTGTATGGAGGTGAACTTCGATTTGTCTCCGGTGAGGTGATGAACACACCCGGAGTCCATGATGCACTCGTCGTTGAAGTCCTCAGCAGACAAGGCCCGGACACAAGTGCCTATCATAAAAGCTCCGCCCCATTCTGCTTCTTCACTTCTTGAGCAAGTTTCCTCCTTTCCCGCAGCATGCCCAGGCTGCAGTTTGACCTTGCAGTCCCGCTTGAAGTGCCCTCGCTGATGACACCGGTAGAACTTCAAATTCTTCTTCCAGTCCTTAGGAGCATTGCTCCTCTCCGGCTGATATGAAGTTGAAGTCTCCTTCTCACCAACGACCTGCACCTTCTTCTTCTTCTTCCCTTCCCATCCTTTCTTCTTGCCTGAGAAGTGAGCTTCGTTGCCTTCCTGATTCAGATTCACTCTAGCCATCTGCCTTGCTAAGCTCTCCTGTGATGCAAGCAGATTCTCCAGCTCAAGCAAAGATGGCTGAGTAGCCCACCCTTGAACAGATGTTACAAAGGCCACATACTCCTTCCGCAAGCCGCGGATAATGTGTCTTTTCATCATAGCCTCAGAGATAGGCTCATCAGGATCCAGTGCCGATAGCTCAGCACACAAGCTCTTCATATTTAAGAAGTACTTCGAGATGGAAAGGTCTCCCTGAGTTGCCCTACCCAACTCATTCTCCAGGAACTGAAGCCGCGTCACATTCTTCCGATTGAACAACTCATCAATGGTTGTCAGAATATCAGCAGCCGACTCACACCCAATGATGTGATCAAACAGTTCCGGATACACGGCCCTCTTCAGAATGAACTCTGCCTTAGCATTTGTTCTTCTCCAGAGCCAAACCTGCTCAGAAGTACCGAACGCAGCTGTGACTTCTGTCTGTCGTCACCACTGACGAATTCCCACAGCTCCTCGCTAAGAAGATAACTCTTCATGCACGACTTCCACTTCTTAAAGTTAGTCGGTGTTAAGAGTTCAATGCCCAGACCTCTTGCTAAGCTCCCTTCCATTGCAACACCTGTTGGCAACCGTCAGAAGCTCCGAGCAACAACACAAGTTGATCACCACTCAAGCACTGAGTAACAATACTGGTTGACTTCCCATCATGCAACTGAACCTCCCTCTGATACCATGTTAAAATTTCTCAACGTGGTCAGCAAGGTAGCCCAAACGCCAAATTAATATCTTCGGAACTACCCAGTTCGCACGTTGAACCAGCGGAAACCCAAGGAACAAGGCTAATCCCAACAAACAATGGAAGCACAAGCATATCTTTTATACATTCACTTCTTTACAACACGAGGCATACATAGCAAGACATGATTTCGCTAGTATAACAGCTGTAAATAGAAAGCCCTAAAAACCAAGCCGGCCGGACAGCACCGGAGTCCGCCGAGACCGCCGAGGTCGCCGAGGTCGCCGAGTCCGCTGAGATCACCCGATCTTAAGCTGCAATCCGCCGAATAGCCACGGAGTCCGCCGAAGCTGCGAGGACGCGCAGACACACTGTTATTCTCCTCCTACTGAAGCTGAACTGAGGAACACCCCCTACCCTCCTGAAGCCGGCGGACAGGTTATTGAAGATGGAAAAGTTGAAACAGAGTTGACAAGCCGCAGAGCGACCTCCTGCTGAATCCGCAGAGACCGCACAACTTCCAAGTACTTGACCGAAGTCAAAGCCAAACTCCTGGCTACTTGAAGCTACCCGCGCGACCTGCACACAGCAAACCGTCAGCCCTGAATCAATCCGTGCGGACAGAAAAACTGAGACCGCAGCTCCTTGCTCAACCCAACTTACTGTTCACTCTAGTTACTGTAGACCTGCCAGGGGGGTCCTATTTATAGGAGAGGTGAGGAGTGCGGTTACCACCCTAGCCTGCACGATAGCAAAAAACATCGTCCGCCGAGTCCGCAAGGACTTAGCCGGATACCAAGGAAAACCGCCAGGAGCAAGGCAACATTAGCGAACCCTCTCCAGTCCGCCCAAGCTATGCGGACAAGGCATCAGCCCACAAAGCTTCCGACCACTGCAGGACAGCAACCCCCTTCAATGGATGTCCGCACAAACCCGAGGCAGTCCGCAAGACTCACACCTCAATCCGCCACAAGTCCACGACCAAAGACAGATAGCAACAGTCCGCCCGGTCACATCAGACTTGGCGGATACCGCGGACACCATGGTCTTGGCACAGAGTGTGACTAAGTTCAAAACCATCAAAGGCCAATGCGAGCATGGCGAACACAAACACTCGTCCGCCAAACACCCTAGCACAGACCGCCAGCAGTCCGCAAGCTCCTCGCACACCTGCCCAACGCAGCAGCCACCTCCCGGACTCCAAACACCAGTCCGCCAAAGACCTCCACATCAAAGCACCTGCTGTAACACCAGAGCTCGACAAGGCCTTAGACAACCTCTAATCCCAGTCCGCAACAACCCATATCGTGGACACGCCAGTCCGCAAGCTCCCAGCGAACACGAGCCAAACCGCCAAATAGCACAAGCTTGCACCATGGCCACTGAGCAATGCACCAGTCCGCAAGCCTCTATCCGCTCAGGCCGCTCCTTGGAAAAACCAAACAGCCAACCCCTTATCCGCAGATACCAGGCCGCACAGTCCGCGGACTTCATGCAAACAACCCGCTCAGAAGACAGTCGGTTTTTCACTAGACCTTCCACCATGCCGCACATCACAGTCCGCCCAGTCTGCCTAGTCCGCCAACGCTGTCCGCCCAGGCCGTCGGGCCTATCCCGTCAACAACTTCCACTTCACAAATTTCAACAGTCATCAGGGAGCTGCTTCACTTGGAGACCAAGAAAGTAGGAGAGCTCACTCATGCTACTCATTTAAAATTTGGAATGCATGAGGTCAGAGAACCTCTTGCATAATTTGGAATCAGTAGACCCAAATATGATGTCATCCACATATATTTGTACTAACATTGTTTGGTCCTTATGATGTCTAGTGAAAAGTGTCTTATCTACTATACCTCTAATGAACTTATGCTATATCAAAAAACTAGCTAGGGTCTCATACCAGGATCTTAGAGCTTGCTTTAGACCATAAAGAGGTTTATGCAATTTAAAAACATAAGAGGGGTGAGTTGGAGAGACAAAACCTGGAGGTTGTTCATCATAAACCTCTTCTTTTAGTACCCCATTCAAAAAAGCACTCTTCACATCCATTTGATAGACCTTGAATATCTTGTAGACTGCATAGGCAAGGAATATTCTGATTGCCTCTAACCTTGCCACAGGTGCAAAGGTTTGGTCATAATCTATTCCTTCCACTTGCCTATATCCTTGAGCAACAAACCTAGCCTTGTTTCTCACAATCACTCCCTGGGCATCCAGCTTGTTTCTGTAAACCCATTTGGTTCCAATTACTGGGTAGTTTTGGGGTCTTGGAACCAAATCCCAAACTCTACATCTCTTAAATTGGTTTAATTCCTCCTGCATTACAATGATCCAGTGGGGATCTTACTCTGCATCATGGATGGATAGAGGTTCTACCTGAGAGAGAAAACAGGCATGCATCAAATCTTGGTTGAGTTGATGTCTTGTCTGTACACCTGCTGATATGTCTCCAATCATTTGAGATCTGGGGTGATCCCTTAGTATGACAAGATCAGTGGGTGGAGTTGGTTCTACAATAGCATTAGGAAGTAATTCCTCTTATGAAATTATGTTTGCTGTTGGGTGAAGATCAATTCCTTCAGTGCCTTCATCTTCACTTTCTTCAATGAATTGTGGAGAAGGATGTGTTGGAACCTCTTGGGTGAGGTTTAGTCCATCCAAATTCTCACACAAGTGAGGTACCTGCAATATGCTTTTGGTAGAAATCTCTTTCTCCTCACAAGACATGTTAGCTTCATCAAATGTAACATGAATAGATTCTTCAATTTTTAGTGATGATTTATTAAAAACCCTATAGGCTTTGCTTACTTGGGAATATCCTAGAAAGATTCCCTCTTCAGCCTTATCCTCAAACTTTCTAATGTATCTTTTATTATTGTTGTGAATATAACATATACATCCAAATATTTTAAAATAGTTGATTTTAGGTTTCTTCCCTTTAAGTAATTCATAGGGAGTCCTATGCTTTAGTTTATGTATCAAGCTTCTGTTCAGGACATAATTTGTAGTGTTTACAGCCTTTACCCAAAAGGATAGTGGCATGTAAGCATATGTAAGTAATGTACCTGCAGCTTCAATCAGTGTCCTATTTTCCTTTCAGCTACCCCATTTTGTTGAGGAGTTCTAGGAGTTGAGAAGCAATGCCTGATACCTTTATTCTCACCGAACTCATGCATAAGAAGAGACTCAAACTCTGTGCCATGATCACTTCTGATCAATGCAACATGAGTAGAGAACTCAATCTGTATGGTCCTGAGAAAATCTGTAAGAACCTTAAAGGTATCTGACTTAGATCTCAGAAAGGACACCCAAGTAAATCTTGAGAAGTCATCCACTATAACTAAGGTGTAGGATTTCCCTCCTAGGTTTTGTACAGTAATGGGTATAAAGAGATCCATGTGTATCAAGTACAATATCCTAGGTGAATCACTTTTATTAACAGATTTAAAACTAGATTTAGTTTGCTTGCCTAGTTAACAAGCCCTACAGAGAACTTCCTTCTTGTAGGGACCAAAAGGTTGACCTTGTAACACCCCAGTTTTGCAAGAGAGTCAGTGTGCAGTTCTGGAAAATTTTTGGGTTTCTGGCAGGAGGCACACGGCCTGCGACACGGGCGTATCATAGGGCGTGTCGAGGCCGTGTTGACACTCGGTCCAAGTGTTGAAACTTTCTCTCGACAAAGTGTCGAGAGTAGGGCACACGGCCTACGACACGGGCATGTCGCAGGGCATGTCGAGGCCGTGTCGACACTCGGTCCAAGTGTCGACACTTTCTCTCGACAAAGTGTCGAGAGTAGGGCACACGGCCTGCGATACGGGCGTGTCGCAGGGCGTGTCGAGGCCGTGTCGACACTCGGCCCAAGTGTCGACACTTTCGCTCGACAAAGTGTCGAGAGTAGGGCACACGGCCTGCGACACGGGTGTGTCGCAGGGCAGGTTGAGACCGTGTCGACACTCGGCCCAAGTGTCGACACTTTCGCTCGACAACGTGTCGAGACTGGGGCACACGACCTGTGACACGGGCATGTCACAGGGCGTGTCCCGCTTGGTCGACGATCTTCGCTCGATGTTTTTCCGCGGTGTCGACACAAAGCCTGTCGACGGGTGTCGAGACTTGGCACACGGCTTGGGACACGGGCATGTCCCAGGCCGTGTCACCTCTCGGGTTGGTTTTGGGGCCGTGTCGTTGGAGGCACACGGCCGGCCACACAGCCGTGTCACTAGGGACACGGGCGTGTCGGATTGAACACGGGCGTGTCGGATACCCGTGTGGGATTCCAGGCGCGTCGATTTGAGATGGCGAATGAGGCACACGGCCCTGGACATGGGCGTGTGCCAGGCCGTGTTCGGCCCAGATTTTCTATTTTTCAGGCGAATCGCGGCCATTCTTTTTCTGGTTTTGGGATCTAACGGTTCAGGCCATCTCTTGGGAAGTTAAGTCCGATTTTAGGGTTGGAAACCCTCATTTGTTTTCCAAGTCTTCTCTTTCTAAGTTCTTGAGAGAAACTAGAGCAAGGAGGAAGGAGAAGAAGGTCTTGGGCTGTAGGAAGGGTTTCGGTGCTCCAAATTGCGAACCGAGTCCAGATCCGTGGAGCTTAGATCGTTGCGAAGGTTTTCATCCAGCTATTTTGCCATGGCAAGGAAGAGGAGTCGAAAGGTAACGACACTTCTCCTCTCGATCTTTAGGATGCATGTTTTTAGCATCATTTTTCTTCTAGATTTTGGACACCAACCACTCGAATAAGAGGTGTTTTGGTTGCCAAGGTTCAAGAGGAACCTCCGGGTCGATTGAGTCCATCCCCGGCATATTTTTGCATTAGAGATCCGCTCTGCTAGTGGATTAGGCATGGTGGGTGAAGCCGTAGTCGCGACCGTTAGTCCGACTCGGTGATGTTGCATACGAACTTAGGGATTCGTAGAGATTCCATTGAGGCAAGATGCCGTTTGTGTTGTGTGGTGATTTCCCTTTTTGTTTGAAAAGGTACGTGTAGTCAGAACCGGACAAGGTTAGCTCCTCGTGGCGGTAGATGGTTTCCTTGAGGGACAAGGTTAGCTCCGTATGAGTTGGATATGGTTTTCTTGGTGGACAAGGTTAGCTCCGCACGAGTTGGAGATGGTTTCCTTGGTGCGCGGGAATGCTGCAGTACAATAAGGGATTATGGTGTATTTAGTCTTGGATTGTGATGTGTCAAGGCATGGCTATGTCTCCGTGGTCGGCTGGCTATCCCGTGACATGTGCGTCATGTGTGGAGAGTGTCCCGGCGAGACTAGTCCCCTTCTGTGAGACTGACGAGAATGCCAAGCTCGGGGCAAGCCCGGGCAATGAGGCCATGAGCGGGTGGGGTCCAGCAAGGCTTCTTAGAATCGATCAGTCTGTGTTTGTTGGAATCCTGACATGAGACGTCAGAGCTTGCAGGCAAGCCCGGGGCTAAGCCCACGAGCGGGTGGGGCCTTTACAAGAATTCCTTGTGGCGGCCTGTGCGCCGTTTGAGGGAGTTGTGTCTCCCTTAGTGTTTGCGGCTTTATGCCAATGGGGAAATGTGAGTACCCAAATGATGTGATGTTGTGTTAGATGCATACGCAATAGGATGCCTTGGGTGAAGCCCGGGTGTTGCATTCATGTTGCATAGTAGGCCCTTTTATTATATGTTCAACCAATAGAGAACATGTTTGATGATTGAGACATCCAAGCCTGTTTTAATTCTTTTTTGTTTATAGATATTTATATTGCATATGAAGTGCTGACTTGCAGGTTGGAGGGTTCCCTGGGGTCCATTAGGGATGGCCGAGAGGAGATGTGTTGTTACACAGTTTGAGGTCAGCCTTTGCTGACCCACGTTACTAATAATTTTTACAGGGCAAGGATCGCATGCAGGAGCTAGCACGACGGCCAGAAAGGCCTAAGCCCCATGAAGTGTTTCCCTCTTTTGTAGCGTTACATTTATGATGATGTATGTTTGAGACTCTTTTGTCCGGCTTGCATGCCGAGTTAGACTAGGAGTGCTATGCACATTCATGACTGTTATTTTCTTGAGTTTGGACTTTTGTTGTAGGCCTTAAGGCCATTGTTGTAACTCTTTTGGTTAGTGAATAACTTCTAGTCGTGCTTTGTTTCCACTGTGTTGTGCTAGTGTTTTGAGTGTGGGTAGCTATATCATCTTATAAAACTAAAGCCGTGACGTTCGTATATTGTGGGGCCCCGGCCGGACCCATATTATACGGTCATTACATGGGAGGTGTTATAATTTGGTATCAGAGCCAGGTTAGATTCAAGGTCAGTGCGTAGAGAAGTTATCCACATAAGAGTAACGCGGGACTGTGAGTGTCCTTATCTTTCAGTCTTGAGATTGGAGTCTAATCCCTTATTTCTTGTTTTCTTGAAGAGTGCAAGCAACGAGGCGGGCACTTCAAGAGCAAGGGATGAACTCTCGGCGAGCAGTGCCACTGCTCCAGGTCTTCTGGGCCCGGGTGTAAACCCAGCCGACTTCTGTCGTATGCTTGCAGAAGCGATGGTGGCAGCCCAAGCGGCGGCTGCAACCCAGGTAGCAACCCCTGCTACACCGGACACGGCGACGGCCGTGCCAGGCGGAGAAGCCAGGCGAGTGGAGCCTTTGGCGGAAAGGGTGGTGGTAGGACATGGAGACCGACACATGAAGTATTTCCTGAGTTTCCATCCCCCGTCTTTCAAGGGTGTTGGAACGCCAACGGATGCGGAGGATTGGTGGGTTCGTATTCAAGAGCTTTTGAGGGCGGCAGAGACGCCAGAGGAAAAGAAATCCGAGTATGCGGTGTTCATGTTGGAAGGAGACGCCAAGTTGTGGTGGGTGAGCCATAGTGGCCGCCAGTTCCCTGGACGCACCCCGTCGGTGGAAGAGTTTGGGGACGCTTTTCTTAAGAGGTATATTCCAGTTTCTACGCGGTTGGCCCTGCAGAGGCAGTTTCTGCATCTAATGCAGCGAGACAGGATAGTGGATGAGTATGTGCAAGAGTTCACCCGTTTGGGTCGTTATGCGGGAACGACAATGGCGGATGATGTAGAGAGGGATAACCTCTTCTACCAAGGGTTGAGGGAGAATCTGAGACAACCCCTCATCTCCATGAAGAGGGCGGGATTTAATGAACTAGTTGAAGCCGCCAGGAGTTTGGAGAATGATCAGGAGCGAACCCAGCGTCGAAAGGGTTTTACTCCCAAACAAGGGGAAGGGAAGCCTTCCCAATCTCATGTAAAGTCTGATGGGAGTAGGTGGAGGAAGAAGCCTCACTTTTCCGGGTCCGGTGAAAAGAGCAAGTGGGCGCCAGGAGGTTCTCACTCTAGGGGACCACCGACGTTCTACAACTGCGGGAAGGTTGGGCACATAGCCCGTGCTTGTCAGCAAGGGGGAGCGGGGCAAGAGACAAAGCAGGAGTAGTCTGTGCGCTCGGTCCCCAGTGCTGCAGAGAAAGGAAAGATGGCGGAGTCGAGCGCTTCTCGGTTCCAACCGGTGCAACCAAGGGCTTACAACCTTGGACAGCAAGAAGCGATCCGTCAAACCGATGTGGTGACAGGTATGAAGAAAATTTAAGTTTGCATTTGTGCTTCATACTTTTAGACCCTTTTTGTGAGATGTCTTGTTGTAGGCTTCGTGTTAGTTTCCGGATACCCCGCTAGGGTATTGTTCGATACGGGAGCTTCGCACTCTTTTCTTGCGGAGAGTTTCATCCGAAGGGTAGGAGTCGAGTCTTTTTCGACGGACGCGGAACTGAAAGTGCGCATGCCCAATGGGTCATCTATGACCACCGGGGCTAAAGGGCGCATCTGTTGCGAGCTAGATGGAGTTGACTTCGTTTTGGAAGCAGCAGTGTTACCGTTAGTAGAGTTCGATGTCATTTTGGGCATGGACTGGCTTGCAGGGCAGCGCGCCAGCATTGATTGTTTATCCAAGGTAGTGACCCTAAAGAGTAAGGGGCAAGCGGAAGTCAAATTTGTGGGCCTTTGTGGAGTAGCCCCTTCCCTAATTACGGCCATGCAAATGATGCGGGCGGTTAACTAGGGTGGTGTGGCGCTGATAGCGTTGTTGGAGGTTCGTCTCTCCCAACTATCTATTGAGGAAGTGCCTGTGGTGGCAGAGTTTAAGGATGTGTTTCCGGATGCACTTCCTGGAGCGCCTCCTCAGCGAGAGATAGACTTCTCGATCGAGTTAGTGCCGGAGGCTAGACCGGTGTCACGTCCTCCATTTAGGATGGCACCAAAGGAGTTGGCGGAACTTAAGGTACAGTTACAGGAACTGTTTGAGCAAGGGTATATTAGACCCAGTTCTTCACCGTGGAGCGCACCGGTGTTGTTTGTAAAGAAGAAAGACGGTAGCATGCGCCTATGCATAGACTACCGAGAGCTGAATAAATTTACCGTCAAGAATAAGTATCCGATCCCTCGGATAGACGATTTGTTCGACCAATTGGTGGGGTCAGTGGTATATTCAAAACTGGACTTGAAGTCGGGCTATTATCAGCTGCGAATTCGGGACGAGGACATAACCAAGACTGCTTTTGGGACAAGGTACGGACACTTTGAGTTTACGTGATGCCGTTCGGGTTGACGAACGCACCATCGATGTTCATGGATCTGATGAATCGAGTATTTCGAGATTACTTGGATTCGTTTGTGGTTGTCTTCATTGATGACATCTTGGTGTACTCCGAGTCTGAAGTGGAGCATGAGACCCACTTGAGAGTGGTCCTGCAAGTGTTGAGGGAGAACCAATTGTTTGCAAAGTTCTCAAAGTGCGAGTTCTGGTTACCCAAGGTGGCGTTTTTGAGCCACGTGATTAGTGGTGATGGGGTGGCAGTGAATCCAGCGAAAGTGGAGGCCATCAGAGATTGGCTGGTGTTGTGGACCGTGGCGGAAGTCCGAAGTTTTCTTGGACTAGCCGGGTATTATAGGAGATTCGTGGAGAATTTCTCGAAGATAGCTCTACCCCTCACCTCTCTCACTCGTAAAGACCATAAGTTTGAATGGACCCAAGAGTGCAGTCTAGCATTTGAGGCACTGAAGGAGAGGCTTATGGTGGCTCCAATCCTGGGCCTACCGCAAGGGACTGATGGATTTCAGATTTTCAGTGACGCATCGGGATGCGGTTTGGGTTGCGTGTTGGTGCAACATGGCAAGGTGATAGCGTTTGGGTCTAGACAGCTGAAACCTCATGAGAGGAATTACCCCGTCCATGACTTGGAGTTGGCGGCGGTAATCTTCGCGTTGAAAATATGGCGACACTATGTGTATGGCGCAAGGGTGGTGATCTTCACGGATCATAAAAGCCTGAAGTATTTCTTGGATCAGAGGGACTTGAACATGCGGCAGCGCAGATGGGTTGAGTTTCTTGGAGACTACGAAGTGGCGATTCAGTATACGCCGGGTAAAGCCAATGTGGTGGCGGACGCTTTGAGTAGAAGGTACTCGGGGCAAGGAAATTGGATCGAAGCTCATGATGAGCGGTTGGTACGGGAATGGGAGTCCCTTGGATTGGAATGTGTTGCGAGAGGCGAGTCTAGCGTGGCTCGGTTGAACTGGATTGAAGTGCAAAACGACTTGTCCGATCGTATTCGGGAAGCGACTCGGTTGGATGTGGAGTTTCAACCTTTTGTGTTGGAGGCTCAAAAGGGAGAGAGCAGTGCCTGGGAGATGATTGGTGGAATCTTGAGAAAGGATGGAAGGGTTTGTGTACTGCAGTTTGGCAATCTCCGTGAGGAGTTGATGTTTGAGGCTCACTTCTCAAAGTACTCCATTCACCAGGGCAGTACAAAGATGTACTTGGATATGAAGAAATCCTTTTGGTGGCTGGGGTTGAAGCGAGATGTAGCTTTGTATGTGAATCGTTGCCAAACATGTGCCTTGGTGAAGGCCGAATGTCAGAAGCCGGGCGGGTTCCTGAAGCCCCTTCCAATCCCTGAGTGGAAATTTGATGACATCTCCATGGACTTTGTGCATGGGTTGCCTAGATCGCAGCATGGTAATGATGCTATTTGGGTGATCGTGGATCGCCTAAACAAGGTGGCTCACTTCATCCCAAATCGGAAAGAGGACAGCGTAGAGAAGCTGGTGGAGTTGTATGTTCGCAACATTGTGCGACTGCACGGAATTCCTAAAAGCATAGTCAGTGATCGCGATGGACGATTTACGTCCAAGGGCTGGAGATTGGTTCAGAAGAGCTTGGGCACGAAGCTAAAGTTCAGTACGGCGTTCCATCCTCAAACTGATGGGCAAACCGAAAGAACGAACCGTACTATGGAGGATATGTTCAGGATGTGCGTTCTTGACTTCGGCAAGAAATGGGATGATCACCTCTTCATGGTGGAGTTCGCATACAATAATAGTTTTCAAGCAAGCATAAAAATGGCGCCATACGAAGCTTTGTATGGGAGGCGGTGTCGAACGCCAATGTCTTGGGCAGAGGCGGGAGACACCAAACGTTTGGGAAAGGATGTGGTAGTTGATGCTTGTGAGTTGGTACGTACCATCCAAGAGCGTATGAAGGTTGAGCAAGACAGGCAAGCAAAATACTTTAATGCTCGTCACCGGAAGCTGGAATTTGCAGTTGGTGATTGGGTATATCTGAAGGTCAAGCCGTTCAAAGGCGTCTCATGGATTCGCCGACTCAAGAAGTTGAGTCCAAGGTTTTTGGGGCCTTTTGAAGTTGTTGAGCGGGTAGGAGAAGCAGCCTATCGGTTGGCGTTGTCCGCAG
Source organism: Platanthera guangdongensis (assembly GCA_039583875.1). Taxonomy (NCBI): domain Eukaryota; kingdom Viridiplantae; phylum Streptophyta; class Magnoliopsida; order Asparagales; family Orchidaceae; genus Platanthera; species Platanthera guangdongensis. The sequence continues at coordinate 160,308,494 of CM077148.1, forward strand.
ATTTGAGTGGATTGCATGACGTCTTCCACATCTCCATTCTGAGGAAGGCCTTGGTGGAGGCTAGCGCAGTAATTGAGCCGGCATCGGTGCCGATTGAGGAAGACTTGAGAACACGAGTCCTCCCGATTGCTATAGAGGATTCAGAAACTCGACAGTTGCGAAATAAAGAAGTTAGACTCGTGAAAGTTCGATGGGACAACTGCGGTCTTGAGGAGTTCTCTTGGGAGCGAGAACAGGCCATGCTAGAAGACTATCCAGAACTCTTCTTGTCAGGTACAATTTAAGTTTTGTACCCTTTTGTTTTAAATTTCGGGACGAAATTCTGTTAAGTGGGGGAGAGTTGTAACACCCCAGTTTTGCAAGAGAGTCAGCGTGCAGTTCTGGAAAATTTTTGGATTTCTGGCAGGAGGCACACGGCCTGCGACACGGGCGTGTCGCAGGGCGTGTCGACACTCGGTCCAAGTATCGACACTTTCTCTCGACAAAGTGTCGAGAGTAGGGCACACGGCCTGTGACACGGGCGTGTCGCAGGGCGTGTCGAGGCCGTGTCGACAATCGGTCCAAGTGTCGACACTTTCTCTCAACAAAGTGTCGAGAGTAGGGCACACGGCCTGCGACACGGGAGTGTCGCAGGGCGTGTCGAGGCCGTGTCGACACTCGGCCCAAGTGTCGACACTTTCGCTCAACAAAGTATCGAGAGTAGGGCACACGGCCTGCGATACGGGCGTGTCGCAGGGCGTGTCGAGGCTGTGTCGACACTCAGCCCAAGTGTCGATACTTTCGCTCGACAACGTGTCGAGACTGGGGCACACGGCCTGTGACACGGGCGTGTCACAGGGCATGTCCCGCTTGGTCGACGATCTTCGCTCGACGTTTTTCCGCGGTGTCGACACAAAGCCTGTCGACGGGTGTCGAGACTTGGCACACGGCTTGGGATACGGGCGTGTCCCAGGCCGTGTCACCTCTCGGGTTGGTTTTGGGGCCGTGTCGTTGGAGGCACACAGCCGGCCACACGGCCGTATCACTGGGGACACGGGCGTGTCGGATTGAACACGGGCGTGTCGGTTGCCCGTGTGCGATTCCAGGCGCGTCGATTTGAGACGGCGAATGAGGCACACGGCCCTAGACACGGGCGTGTGCCAGGCCGTGTTCGACCCAGATTTTCTATTTTCCAGGCGAATCGCGGTCATTCTTTTTCTGGTTTTGGGATCTAACGGTTCAGGCCATCTCTTGGGAAGTTAAGTCCGATTTTAGGGTTGGAAACCCTCATTTGTTTTTCAAGTCTTCTCTTTCTAAGTTCTTGAGAGAAACTAGAGCAAGGAGGAAGGAGAAGAAGGTCTTGGGCTGTAGGAAGGGTTTCGGTGCTCCAAATCGCGAATCGAGTCCAGATCCATGGAGCTTAGATCGTTGCGAAGGTTTTCATCCGGCTATTTTGCCATGGCAAGGAAGAGGAGTCGGAAGGTAACGACACTTCTCCTCTCGGTCTTTAGGATGCATGTTTTTAGCATCATTTTTCTTCTAGATTTTGGGCACCAACCACTCGAATAAGAGGTGTTTTGGTTGTCAAGGTTCAAGAGGAACCTCCGGGTCGATTGAGTCCATCCCCGACATATTTTTGCATTAGAGACCCGCTCCGCTAGTGGATTAGGCATGGTGGGTGAAGCCGTAGTCGCGACCGTTAGTCCGACTCGGTGATGTTGCATACGAACTTAGGGATTCGTAGAGATTCCGTTGCGGCAAGATGTCGTTTGTGTTGTGTGGTGATTTCCCTTTTTGTTTGAAAAGGTACGTGTAGTCGGAACCGGACAAGGTTAGCTACTCGTGGCGGTAGATGGTTTCCTTGAGGGACAAGGTTAGCTCCGTATGAGTTGGAGATGGTTTCCTTGGTGGACAAGGTTAGCTCCGCACGAGTTGGAGTTGGTTCCTTGATGCGCGGGAACGCTGCAGTACAATGAGGGATTATGGTGTATTTAGTCTTGGATTGTGATGTGCCAAGGCGTGGCTATGTCTCTGTGGTCGGCTGGCTATCCCATGACATGTGCTTCATGTGTTGAGAGTGTCCCGGCGAGACTAGTCCCCTTCTGTGAGACTGACGAGAATGCTAAGCTCGGGGCAAGCCCGGGCAATGAGGCCATGAGCGGGTGGGGTCCAGCAAGGCTTCTTAGAATCGGTCAGTCTGTGTTTGTTGGAATCCTGACATGAGACGTCAGAGCTTGCAGGCAAGCTCGGGGCTAAGCCCACGAGCGGGTGGGGCCTTGGCAAGAATTCCTTGTGGCGGCCTGCGCGCCGTTTGAGGGAGTTGTGTCTCCCTTAGTGTTTGCGGCTTTATGCCAATGGGGAAATGTGAGTACCCAAATGATGTGATGTTGTGTTAGATGCATACGCAATAGGGTTCCTTGGGTGAAGCCCGGGTGTTGCATTCATGTTGCATAGTAGGCCCTTTTATTATATGCTCAACCAATAGAGAACATGTTTGATGATTGAGACATCCAAGCCTGTTTTAATGCTTTTCTGTTTATAGATATTTATATTGCATATGAAGTGCTGACTTGCAGGTTGGAGGGTTCCCCGGGGTCCGTTAGGGACGGCCGAGAGGAGATGTGTTGTTACACAGTTTGAGGTCAGCCTTTGCTGACCCACGTTACTAATAATTTTTACAGGGCAAGGATCGCATGCAGGAGCTAGCACGCCGGCCAGAAAGTCCTAAGCCCCATGAAGTGTTTCCCTCTTTTGTAGCGTTACATTTATGATGATGTATGTTTGAGACTCTTTTGTCAGGCTTGCATGCCGAGGTAGACTAGGAGTGCTATGCACATTCATGACTGTTATTTTCTTGAGTTTGGACTTTTGTTGTAGGCCTTAAGGCCATTGTTGTAACTCTTTTGGTTAGTGGATAACTTCTAGTCGTGCTTTGTTTCCGCTGTGTTGTGATAGTGTTTTGAGTGTAGGTAGCTAAATCATCTTATAATACTAAAGCTGTGGCGTTCGTATGTTGTGGGGCCCCGGCCGGACCCATATTATATGGTCATTACAGGGGAGGTGTTACAGACCTCTCATAAGATTGTCTTTTGATAGCCTAGCAATGTTTTTCAAGTTTGCATGACCTAGCCTTTTATGCCATAAATCATTCGAATTACTAGTTATATTAAGTAAGCAGATATCAGAATTGATAGAAAGAAAATCAACTAAGTATATGTTACCTTGTCTATTCCCAATTAAAACAGTTTGTTTTTCTTTATTAGCAATAGTACAAGAAGATGAGTTAAAGTGTACTTGATAACCTTCATCACATAACTAGCTTATATAGATGAGGTTATGCTTGATGTTGAAACCGATTTCTCGGTCTCCTGTGGAGTTCGCCCTTGGGGAAGGGGTGGTACCGCGCCTACATTACTCCTGCAAGCAAAACAACATAAAATAAGGAAAGACCGACCCAAGGGCTCTGCGGGGAGGTCTCACCACATACCCGGAAGATCTTAGAGCGCTTCCCCTCCTTAGACAGAGGCCGAGCTAAGGTACCCTCAGAAAGCACTTGAAAACTGGAGCAGGAAAGCACAGGAAGCCTGCCTTCTGGGGTACCCCTTGGGTCCTATTTATAGTTTTTGAAATCTGAACTGCCAATAACCAAAAGAACTGACCTGAAATTACCAGAAGACCCTTGGTTGGGTCTGCCAACTGCCAAACTCCTCTGTTTTGAAAGGCTATGGGCAGGCCAGCGGGGGCAAAACAGGTAAAAGTACCTCGTTCATGCAGGCGAGCTGGGGGGCTTGATCACCTCGGCAGGTCTTGCTCGCCTACTGTTGCCGATCTCTGTTGCAAGAGCGCGAGGCAGGACGGCAAGCTCGCCTGTCCCTTGGTCGCCATCAGTTGTCCTGGGCCAGCTTGGCAGATGTCGAGCTCGGGGTCGACGATGGCTGATCTTTGGTCGACGAATGTCGAGCTCGGGCTCGGCTTCTCCACTGCCGAGCTCGCCCACTCCCCTCAGCCCGATATGCTTGGCTCCTGACGGGCTTGCTCGCCGGACAAGGGGTTGTACACAATCCCCGCTGATTTTGAGCTTGGCAAAGCTCAGAAAGAAACATCCAACCCCAAGTGTGCGGCGAGCGCGGGTTGGCGAGTTGGAGGGAATCTTTGGGTGGGTTCCACCTTCAGCTATATATATGCACCTGCTCTCCTGCCTGACTCTTGCCATTCCTTTTGCTCTAACACTGCCAATATGCCACTTCCCAAGGATATCCAAGAGCGCTTAGACCGAGCTCTCCAGGCTTCCGCTGCTCGCGTAGCTGCTCTGACGGCGGTTCCTACCAAAGTTCCTCAAATTGATTCTGTCGAGCCCGGCTACAAGAGGTCAAAGCCATTCCCTCAGGCGGCCGAGCCCATTTACCACGACCTGAGGGCCACCCTGGAACGCGACACTGGTTCTTCCACCCGGACAATTCTTGAGAAGGATAGAGAGGTTGTCGTAGTCGATGATGACCCGGATGGCCAACCTGACAACACGGGGGGTGTTACGCCGCGAGAGCCCATACCGCGAGGCGAGACGACTCTCGCGGGCTCGCGGTTCATGGCACCGGATGACCGTCCCCAGGACCCGCCTCTTCTCTTTGGGATCCTGCCAGTGAGCTCGCAGAGGCCTAGCTCACCGATGCGCCCCCCCTCTCCTCAGCAAACTGACGCGGCTGCGGGAGCAAGTCTGGGAACCATCCCCACCCCAGGATTCGAGCTCCTCTTGCTGGGGGCTCGCGGCCCAGGTCGCGGGAAGGATCTGAGGTTCATCCCTCCCCGCATCTCCTTCGAGCCGCCGAGCTCGTCAGGTCCGTCTTGCTTGGATTCTTGCCCCATGAGTTTTTCCTGCGTTTCTCTTCTTGCTGATGCTTGTCTTCACAGCTCTCCCCAGCCAATCCACTGCCAAAGAATCTTCGCGGGCAGCCCACTACTCTCCCCTCCCTTCCCCAAGCTCACTGGACTCTTACCTGGGTCCTGAGGTGGATCAATGCGAGCTGACGAGGAGGGAGGTCAAGCTCCTCAAGAAGCTGGTGTGCGGGTTGCGCGGGGTGCAGGGGGTCAACGAGACGCTCCAACGCGACTACGTGCGTCTCGCCGATGAGGTGCGAAGCGGACAGTGTTGGGTATTGTATCCACAATGTACCTGATTTGAAGAAGCCCATGGACAAGCTAAGGTCAATAAACTATGTATTTGATAAACTTTTTCAAGTTGTACTTGCAGTTTCTCCACGCTAAGTGCACACCAATGTCAGGGTGCAGTAGGTCAATATACACGGGTCTGCACGACGTAATCCCTCATTGAGCAGATCAGTGTGTTGGCCTATGTGTACTCTCTCTATTGGAGTGCACTTACTTTCAAGTACAGGGCAGTTCATATGCAAGAAGAGACAAGGAGCATGGAGGATCAAGGAGCAGCTCCTAGGTGGAAGACGAAAAATCATCCAAGGCAAATTCGACGAGAATCACCAAGTGATTCTCGCCGAATCGGCGAGAATCACTAGTGATTCTCGCCGAATCGACGAGAATCATCAGTGATTCTCACCGACTCCTTCTGGCCATCTCAAAATGGTGCCAAGTAAGATTCGGCGAGAATCACTTGGAATTCCCGCCGAACCAGTGGCCAAGCAGCCCATGTACACAGTAAAATTCGTTGAGAATCAGTGAGTGATTCGACGAGAATCACAAACGATTCTCGACGAATCGTCGAGAATCACTTGGTGATTCTCGACGATTCGTCGAGAATCGTCTGCGATTCTCGGCAATTTTGACTTGGCGTTTTCTCAGAATGCTGCTGGACCGGATTCTGTTTCTGGACCAGTTTGAACCGGATTCTGGGGATTTCTTTGGTGGGTCCCACAACGGTCAAATTTGATGTATCTACAGGGTATAAATACATGGGTATTTTGAACAGTAAAGATACAGAAAGAAAAGACGCCGAGCTTACGGAAACCCTAAGATCGCGAAATCCTTCCGCCGCCTCCGTCGCCGCTCGCGCAAGTCCGTCTCCGCCGCTGATCGATCTTCTTCCCGATCTCCGGCGACAGAAGCTTAGCAAGGCTTGAGTCTCACGCGTCTATCCAGAGATCCTTTGTCTCTCGATTTGTTGATCGGAAATACTTCCCATCCGAATCGATCGAGACGATCGATCCTCGTGTGACCGTTGGTAGACCGAGCTTGCTTCACTACGAAGTTTGGATCTCCAAGTTCAGCAGCCGCTCGTCATCGTAGCCGCCGATCCCGAAGCTAGCCGCCGCTCGTGTGCCGCCGCCGGTTCCGGGGAGATCCTCTCCAAGAGAGACCAAGGTCGTAGACTCTTCATCGACTTCAAGAACACGTCGTCGACCAAAGAGGAACACCGTAGTCTCCAAAAGAAGTTTGTATCACGTGTACACTCTACATTTAATTTCGTTGTAAAGGAACTTTGGTTCTGTGTTGTAAGGGTTGGGTGCAACCCGTTTTTGTGGGAGTGTTGACTCTCACGTGTGGAAGGGCTCCTTCCGTTAGTGCAGGGATTGGATTTCAATCCCGTTGGTGAAGTGACCGAGTCGTCTCTTGTTGGGGAGATAGGTCGAAGGGGGAAAGTGGATGTACCCAAGTCGGGGAACCACTATAAATTTGCTGTGTATTCTGTGTACTGTGGTTTTTGTTTTTATTGTGCAGGTACATCCGTAAATTCCGCAAAAGAACCACACGTCACCTATTCCCCCCCCCCCCCCCATAGGTGCACATAGTTGACACTAGGTGGACTTTCAAGTGGTATCAAAGCGAGGTTCCTCATCAAAAGGTTAACACCTTGAGTAGAATCCTGCCACTAGTGTCAACAAGGAGACATACATCTACTATGGACGGACTCAAGTACTCCGGCAAGATCCCAGTGTGCAACAGACTCAACTTTCCTATCTGGAAGGAAAGGATCAGGTTCTACATGGAAGCAGTGGATCCTCGACTGTTCATGATCGTGCTGGAGGGACCTTATGTCCCCACTAAGGCCTCCACCATTGATCCCACCAAGAAAGTGCCGAAGACACTCTCTGAAATGGACAAGGATGAGATGGTCCTAGTGGGCCTTGACATGAAGGCAAGAAACATCCTGGTCAGCGCAGTTGATGACTCGATGATGCAGAACTTCAGCAACTGCAGGACAGCTCAGGAGATCTGGCAGTGTCTGATCATTCTGATGGAGGGCACAGATGAAGTGAGGGATGACCGGAGATCCCTCCTGAACCAGAAGTATGAGGCATTCAGACAAGGGCCGAAGGAAGAGATCGGGGTCACCTAAGAGAACTTCCTAAAGATTGTCAACGCCCTCAAGGGGTACGGAAGAGTGTTCACTAATGGTGAACTCAACGACAAATTCTTTAGGTCCCTTACTAAGGAATGGGACACTAAGATCTGCGCCATCAGAGAATTTGGCAGACTGGCAGAAACTGATCCACAAATTCTGTTTGGGAAGCTGATGTCCTATGAGCTTCAGCTGAACACCAGGAAAGCTGAGGAAGAAGCAGAAAAGGCGGCTGCAAAAGAAAAGACTGTGGCACTAAAAGCCAGTCACTCCAGAAAAGGGAAGAGTGCAGTGTCGTACCGTGCCAGGAAAAAGGATGAGGAGGAGGACTCCGATCCATGCTCCTCCAGCTCAGAACTATCGGAGGAGGATTTCTCCCTCATCACTCGAGAGTTCAAGAATTTCCTCAAAATGAGGAATCAAAGAAAGAGAGACGGCTCCTCTTCCAGACATCAGAAGAAAAACTACTCTTCTGACAGGTATGCATCTAAACCCAATAAACATCGTTCTTCTGACATTATTTGTTTTGGATGTAATAAGCCAGGACACGTCGTGGCCGACTGCTATCAAGGAAAGAGGGAAAAAGGAAAAGAAGAGGAGCACAAGTCCTCCAGAGACAAGAAGAAGGAGCGAAGCTACATCGCTAAACGACCAAAGACACTAAGTGAGTCTAATTTCTCAGACTCCAGTGATGATGAAGAAGCCTACTTCGGGCTGGTGGGTAGATCGGACTCAGAAGGAGAATGCCCCCCATTCACTGGGAAGGTAAAAGCTCACACCCCTCTCTCCGACTCTGACTCTGATCCTGAGTCTCAGGATGATGAACCTGAGGATGGCCCTTCGGCCCGTGAAGCTGAGCTCCTCGAAAAGTATGAGCTTCTGCTCAACACTTTCGACGAGTGCCGCAAGAGACTGAAGGCTGAGAAGAAGGAAGTAAAATTCCTTAAGGGTGAGTGTGTATCCCTAAGGGAAGAGGTCACTAGCTTGATCTCTCTCAGACAGGAGCACACTGACCTAACTTCAAAGCACTCAGAGTCTTTGAAGCTCCTTGATCTCAAGCAGGAGGAAGTCAACAAATTGGAAGAACTACTTGCGGCAGAAAGAAAGATCGTACAGAGCTTCTCTATGCCAAAAATAGTGCTTCCAGTCGTTGACACCTTCTCTGCTCAGGCCAAAGGAGCTGGCTTGGGGCATATTAGGGCATCTGGTTCTTCATCTAGGAGAAACAAGAACCAGAGGAAAAATAAGGCCGCCAAGAAGGCCTCTGCTGATGAAAAGGGTAAGGCTCCTCTTAGTCCTGTTGCATTCAGAAAGCCTGGCTTTCCTTGCAACCAACATGACTTTGAGTCAACATTTGGGCATCATTTCCGGCCCTCGGTTGCAAAGCCTAAGAGCCGGTATGACGGTAGGAACTTCCCCCGGAACTTTGGTGAGAGTGCCTTCAAGGCACCTTATGAGGAAATCCACATAGGAAATTATGGTCCGTTCTCTAGCGGCCATAATGGAAAGCAGGCACCAAAGGCCAAACCTATTATACAGAAGGTGACAAAGTCATGTGACTGTTGTCACCATGAGGTCTCCACCTCCAGATCCAAGGCCCCAACTGTACCCACCGTTCCAAGGGTAAGGCAGGAGCCTAGGAAGAGATACAACAGGTTCGACTGTTGGTGCTGTGGCAAAGTCGGTCACTTTGCCGTGGATTGTTGGTTTAATCCAAGACATTACGAGACTCCCCATGTTAACAATGCGAGGCCGACCACTCGTAGGGTTAACCAACCGAGGGGGAGTGTGCTAACCAGAAATCTAGAACCCAAAGTCGATTGGGTTCCTAAGGCGAATTAATTTTGTTTTGCAGGAATGTCCAAAGGCCACCAAAACGCCAATCTGGTATTTGGATAGTGGATGCTCCCGGCATATGACTGGGACAAGAAGCCTGCTGCGTGATTACACTCCCGTCGAGAATGGACCCAAAGTCATCTTCGGAGGGTCAGATCGAGGAGTCACCAGAGGTTACGGTATGATTTCCAACGGTATAATCTCTATCACCGACGTGGCTTATGTTGAAGGGTTAAACCATAACCTGATCAGCGTAAGTCAGTTATGTGACAAAGGTTATGACGTTAAGTTCTGCAAGGATAAATGTCTGATAATTTCACGTACCTCTTCTGAGACGGTATTATCAGGCATTAGGAGCAGAAATATCTTCTGCTTAGACCTTCTTAGTATAGATTCATCTACCCCCATATGCCTTGTGGCAACCGGCAGTGCATCTCTTTGTGAACAATGGCACAAGAGATTGACACATATCAATTATAAGACAATTAGTATGTTATTTTCTAAGAATTTAGTAAGAGATGCTCCTAGTATCAAGTGCATCAAAGATAGCCCCTGTCATGCATGCCAGATGGGCAAACAGACTCGGGCTACCTTTAAGAGCATTGCAGACAAAGACTCTTCCCGATGTCTTTACCTGTTACATATGGACCTGTTTGGTCCAATGCAAGTTCATAGCTTGGGAGGCAAATCATATACGCTAGTGATAGTTGATGATCACTCTCGGTTTACATGGGTGTTCTTTTTGAAATGAAAGTCAGATACATTTGATATCTTCACTAATTTTGTCAAGCAAGTTCAGAACGAATTTAACTGCTCCGTGGTCAAAGTCAGAAGTGACCATGGAACAGAATTCGAATCTGATGCTATGACAGAATTCTGTGAAGAACACGGTATCTTTCATGAGTTTTCCTCCCCACGCACTCCTCAGCAAAATGGGGTTGTGGAGAGGAGAAATAGAACTCTCATTGAAGCCTGCACGATAATGTTGAAAGTCGCCTCTCTCCCTGAATACTTCTGGGCAGAGGCTGTCAATACAGCTTGTCATGCACAAAATCGAGCATTGATCAACAAGCATCATCGTAAGACACCCTACGAGCTACTGAAAGGCAGGAAACCAACCATGTCCTACTTTAGGATTTTTGGTTGCAGATGCTATGTACTAAATAATGGGAAGTACCCGCGTACTAAATTCGGTGAAAAATGCTTCGAAGGCATATTCATGGGCTATAGTTCCCATAGTCGGGCATATAGGGTCTTCAATAAGAAAACCCTAGTGGTAGAAGAATCAATAAATGTTGTATTTGATGAAGGAAGTTTGCTTCACAGCAACTCTTCCAGTGGTATTCTTGAAGATGCAGGTGCACGATTGAAACAGCTGAGTCTGGATGAGCCCGCTCAAGATGACACTCCTAAGTACATCAAAGTGTCCACCTCCACGTCATCTGAAAATGTCGAAGATCAAGATGAATCAAATCACTTGGAAGAAAGAGAAGCCCAAGAAGTAGTTGAAGTACCGGATGCCAGACTTCTAGAGCTCCGTCACGTGAGGGATCATCCTAGAGAACAGATCATCGGAGATCCTCGTGTCGGCGTCAGAACTCGAAGAGGTACAACTAATGAAGTATTGCATCTTAGCTTCCTGTCACAGGTAGAGCCAAAGAAGTTCGATGAGGCGAACAAGGATGCGGCATGGATTCTGGCCATGCAAGAGGAACTACATCAATTCGAACGGTGCAAAGTTTGGACGTTGGTTCCCAGACCATACAAGCAGAACGTGATCGGCACAAAGTGGATCTTCAGAAACAAGCTGGATGAACATGGAGTCATCGTAAAGAACAAAGCCAGGCTGGTGGCTCAAGGTTACCGACAGGAGGAAGGGATTGATTTCGACCAGACCTTTGCACCAGTAGCAAGGCTCGAGGCAATCAGGTTGTTCCTGGCGTATGCTGCAGTCAAAGGATTCACAGTCTATCAAATGGATGTGAAATCGGCATTCCTAAACGGAGACCTGAAAGAGGAAGTATACGTCGCTCAACCCCCAGGTTTTGTCGATCCTACTTTTCCCAACCATGTCTACTATCTTAATAAAGCATTATATGGGTTGAAACAAGCTCCACGAGCTTGGTATGAGACTTTATCTAGGTTTCTTCTTGAGAACAAGTTCTCTAGAGGTAAAATAGATAAAACATTGTTTCTCAGGGAAGTCAAAGGCAAGATTTTGCTGGTGCAAATCTATGTCGATGACATAATATTCGGCTCAACGGACAACAATCTTTGCAAAAAGTTTTCTAAACTTATGCAAGGAAAGTTTGAAATGAGCAGTATGGGAGAGCTTAAGTATTTCTTAGGACTTCAAGTGAAACAATCTGAGGATGGAATCTTCATCTCTCAGACGAAGTTCACAAATGAACTCCTTAAGAAATTCGGTATGGAGAGTGCAACCTCTATGAGGACTCCAATGGGATCCACCATGTCTCTGGATAAGGATGAGAAAGGTAAACCTTTCGATGAAACCAAATACAGAAGCATCATTGGATCCCTGCTCTACCTTACTGCCAGTAGACCGGATATTATGTTCTCCACATGTGTCTGTGCCAGATATCAGGTGAACACTAAGGAATCTCACCATGTCGCTGCAAAGCGAATTCTAAGATACCTTAAAGGTACTCCTAATCTTGGCTTGTGGTACCCGCGAAACAATGATGTCGAGCTAATAGGCTTTTCAGATGCTGATTTTGCAGGGAGTAGGGATGACAGGAAAAGCACTTCCGGGACGTGTCAATTCCTCGGAAGAAGGCTTATCTCATGGAACAGCAAGAAGCAGAACTGTGTGGCTACCTCCACAGCAGAATCTGAGTACATCTCAGCAGGCAGCTGCTGCGCGCAACTCCTTTGGATCAGAAATCAGTTGGCCGACTACAACCTTCAGTTCAAGGAAGTTCCAATGTACTGCGACTCCTCCAGTGCAATTGCCATTGCCAACAATCCTGTCTCGCACAGCAGAACGAAGCATATTAAAGTGCGCTACCACTTCATTCGGGAGCACGTGGAACACAAGGACATCTCTCTCTGTTATGTCCCCACGGACAAGCAGATTGCTGATATATTCACAAAGCCCTTAGACGAGGCAAAGTTCAATCTTTTCAAGACAGAATTGGGGATGCTCAATTATGAAGAATGAAGACTGCAGAAGCTCCCGACTCGTGCATAATCTGAGGGGGAGCCGGGAACTCCAGCATGAGTACAGCTACAAGAACTGAGGGGGAGCTAAGGGCCAAAGGTTATAGACCCCGATTTACCGAAGCCGAAAAGGGGGAGATTACCCTCTCGGGGTCAAGGCTAAGGTGGCTCCAGCTTGCTCCAAAGCAATCGGTATTGGTAAGGGATGACTCCACTCAATGCTAAGTTTATGGCTTTCATTTGCTTTCCTTTCCATTTGCTTTATTCACCTTAGCTTGTAGGGTTTAGGCTTCTTCAAATAGGAGGAGATTGTTGGGTATTGTATCCACAATGTACCTGATTTGAAGAAGCCCCTGGACAAGCTAAGGTCAATAAACTATGTATTTGATAAACTTTTTCAAGTTGTACTTGCAGTTTCTCCACGCTAAGTGCACACCAATGTCAGGGTGCAGTAGGTCAATATACACGGGTCTGCACGACGTAATCCCTCGTTGAGCAGATCAGTGTGTTGGCCTATGTGTACTCTCTCTATTGGAGTGCACTTACTTTCAAGTACAGGGCAGTTCATATGCAAGAAGAGACAAGGAGCATGGAGGATCAAGGAGCAGCTCCTAGGTGGAAGACGAAAAATCGTCCAAGGCAAATTCGACGAGAATCACCAAGTGATTCTCGCCGAATCGGCGAGAATCACCAGTGATTCTCGCCGAATCGGCGAGAATCACCAGTGATTCTCGCCGAATCGACGAGAATCACCAGTGATTCTCGCCGACTCCTTCTGGCCATCTCAAAATGGTGCCAAGTAAGATTCGGCGAGAATCACTTGGAATTCCCGCCGAACCAGTGGCCAAGCAGCCCATGTACACAGTAAAATTCGTTGAGAATCAGTGAGTGATTCGACGAGAATCACAAACGATTCTCGACGAATCGTCGAGAATCACTTGGTGATTCTCGCCGATTCGTCGAGAATCGTCTGCGATTCTCGGCGATTTTGACTTGGCGTTTTCTCAGAATGCTGCTGGACCGGATTCTGTTTCTGGACCAGTTTGAACCGGATTCTGGGGATTTCTTTGGTGGGTCCCACAACGGTCAAATTTGCTGTATCTATAGGGTATAAATACATGGGTATTTTGAACAGTAAAGATACAGAAAGAAAAGACGCCGAGCTTACGGAAACCCTAAGATCGCGAAATCCTTCCGCCGCCTCCGTCGCCGCTCGCGCAAGTCCGTCTCCGCCGCTGATCGATCTTCTTCCCGATCTCCGGCGACAGAAGCTTAGCAAGGCTTGAGTCTTACGCGTCTATCCAGAGATTCTTTGTCTCTCGATTTGTTGATCGGAAATACTTCCCATCCGAATCGATCGAGACGACCGATCCTCGTGTGACCGTTGGTAGACCGAGCTGGCTTCGCTACGAAGTTTGGATCTCCAAGTTCAGCAGTCGCTCATCATCGTAGCCGTCGATCCCGAAGCTAGCCGCCGCTCGTGTGCCGCCGCCGGTTCCGGGGAGATCCTCTCCAAGAGAGACCAAGGTCGTAGACTCTTCATCGACTTCAAGAACACGTCGTCGACCAAAGAGGAACACCGTAGTCTCCAAAAGAAGTTTGTATCACGTGTACACTCTACATTTAATTTCGTTGTAAAGGAACTTTGGTTCCTTGTTGTAAGGGTTGGGTGCAACCCGTTTTTGTGGGAGTGTTGACTCTCACGTGTGGAAGGGCTCCTTCCGTTAGTGCAGGGATTGGATTTCAATCCCGTTGGTGAAGTGACCGAGTCGTCCCTTGTTGGGGAGATAGGTCGAAGGGGGAAAGTGGATGTACCCAAGTCGGGGAACCACTATAAATTTGCTGTGTATTCTGTGTGCTGTGGTTTTTGTTTTTATTGTGCAGGTACATCCGTAAATTCCGCAAAAGAACCACACGTCACCTATTCCCCCCCCCCCCCATAGGTGCACATAGTTGACACTAGGTGGACTTTCAGACAGGCTAGCGAGTTGATGTCCCCTCCCGGCTCCTAGATGAGATAGATGATGGCCTCTCGGTGGCGCATAGGAATTCGGGAAGGATCCGCGAGATGCTTCGCGCGCGGCAGCCTGTGGGGCGGGGGTCGCGTGGCCGGGGTAGGTAACAGGGCGGCTCTTTTGCCGAGCCGACCGGTACTCGCATCCTGATGCTCCCTTACTAGCGCTCCCCTCTTTTTATTACTGAACTTGATTTCAGTAATAAGCTATAATAAGTAATTTTTAGAATATTCTTGAACATGTCATTCAAATAATATACTGCAATGTTTGACTTAGCCTTGATTGGGACGCGCCGAAAGTCGGCGAGCTGGGGTGATGAGTTGTGGTGGCGAGCTTGGGGGGCAAGCTGGGGCGGAGAGCTGAGCCGATGGGACGGCCTGCCCCAGATTTCTTTTCCTATAAATAGCCCCCCCCCCCACCAACCCCGTGCTGTGCCTTTATTGCTTTCTTTCCCTCTCTTCCTGCGTTTTTTCTCTCTGCTCGCGCCCTGCTTTCTCTTCTGCGAACATGGGCAGGACCAATCTTGATGTCGATGACCGCTCCAAGTGCGTGCAACACTTCACAGATTATTGCTTTTTTGAAGGGCACGCCAGCGAGGAGGAGCTCACGGAGTTTGTGGCGGAGCGTGTACCGCCGGGCTTCGAGGCGCGCAGGTCGAGGCAGGGGGAGGCCATCAACAATTTCTATGAGGATGAGCTCGCCTTCCCCATCTCGCATTTTGAGGTGGGGTTACGCCTCCCCGTCTGGCCTGAGATCGGGCAAATCCTGAAAATACTGTGGCGCGGTACATGCCCAGTTGAACTCCAACGTCGTCGTGATGATGGTGGCGTTCGCGAGCTACCTCCGGCGGGAGAGGATCGAGTTCAACCTGACAGTGTTCAGGATACTGTTCTCCTATAAGGCGACGCCGGATGGGGTCGCCTACTTTGGCAGCTCGCTGATCAAGGTTCGCGAGATCGCGAACAAGCACCACACCTTGATGAACAAGATCGCCTTCATCATGGGCAACCTCGGCAACATCCCCTACTCGCCCCAGCAGAAGGGCGAAGAGGTATACCGCCCACCGGCCATGTCCGGTAACGATGCCGAGCTCCACAGATACTTCCTCCACAAAGACTTCGAGGTCGCCTTCCTGTGTAGGGGCCTCGACGCGCTTCCTCCTATTCTACCCGGCGAAGGTATCATTCTCTTCTTTTCTTGCCGAGCTCACCCGACGACCGTGCTCGCCACATTATTGCTGAATCTCTTCTAATTTTTTCAAAGTATTTTCCTTGCAGGGGAGCAGATAATCCCCGTGAACCCTCCGTTCGTGGATTCGGGGCTTCATACCGACCCTCTTGTTCGCGAGAGGGTAGCGGCGGCAGCCTGCCGAGATGAGGCGGCCATCTCCCAACCCTCCTCCAGCAAGAGGTGACCTGAGGACGCAGAGTCGAACACGCCAAACCATCAGCGGCTGCCAAAGAAGATGAGGAGAGCCCTGCTGGCTCCGCGGGGGCAACAACAACAACAACATCAAGCCAACCCCAAGTACATCAGCTTGTCGGAGACCCCTCCCGTCGCGTCGTCGGAGAGCCAGCTGAAGGAGATTACCAGCAAGGGCCGAGAAGGTGGCGAGGGCCCCTCTTCCACGACGTCGATCTCCCCTCCTCCATCGGCGAAGAGGGCGGCCCACGAACGCGCTCCGCCGAGGCAACAACCTCTCTTCAACTTCGGCAGATGGTGGAAGGACTCGGAGGGCGAGCCCATGCTTCAGTAGGATGAGCTGGCCCACTGGGTCTCCATCTCCACCCTACACCCATCCTGGCATGACCGCGAGCCCACCATAGGCCATGCTTATGCCCTTGGCTTCGGCCTCTACGGCCGTGAGGATGTCGAGGCCTACAAGAATATGACCCTCCGGCAGCTCGGCCATGAGGACCTGTAGGCCCACCTGCGGACCATGGAGCTGCACCACATGCTGACCCGCCGCAGCTTCGCCCTCAGCAACTAACTCCAAAAAGCTGAGCAAGCTCGCGATGTCGCCAAGGATAAGGTAACTGATCAGGCGAGGCGGTTCGACATCGCGGAGGTTCTACTCGCCCAAGCCGCCGGCAGGCT
The DNA here is from genome assembly GCA_039583875.1 of Platanthera guangdongensis. Lineage (NCBI taxonomy): Eukaryota > Viridiplantae > Streptophyta > Magnoliopsida > Asparagales > Orchidaceae > Platanthera > Platanthera guangdongensis. The sequence continues at coordinate 160,324,910 of CM077148.1, forward strand.
GGTAAGTGTAAAGCACTAGTCTTCTCTTTTACTTAGAACATTCTGCGCTGATACTAAGCCAAATTTTCTTTACCAGGATGCCAAGGCCGCAGGGGAGCTTCAGGCTCGCAATACCAAGCAGAGGGAGGAGATCAGCCAACTGCGCGCCTTCCTTGCCGAGCTGGAGGGCGCGAACACGAAGCTGAAGGAGGAGAATCAGCACCTCCTCCGCAAGGTCCACCGCCAGGCGGAGATCTTCTTCCCGCCCCACGACATCGACCCTACGCTCCCCTACAAGAGCCAACGGATCTTTGGCGAGGCCGATCTCACCGAGAGGATGCGAATGAACTCCATCCAAGCTGCCGAGTGCACGCTCCAAATGATGAAGTACATGGGGGTGCTGGTGGAGGGATGCGAGGAGATGTCGGTCCGAGATCTGATGTCGAACTTGTTCCCGACGACGCCGCCATGTGAGAAAGAGGACAACATGAACGTGATGTTCGGGAAGGGCTTCCCGGACCAGTCGATTGGAGGCGAGGACAAGTCCGGCGGGGGGGGGGGGGGGGGGGGGGGGTTGGGGGCGAGTCCTGAATGTCTGTACTCTTCTTTTTTGGTTTACTCGCCGAAGCGAGCCACTGTAAACATTTTGTAAACACCTCTTATTTAATGAAATAAAGGTTTTCGTTCGTACCTGTGCCACATAATTTTTGTGCTATTTGCTGTGTTTTGTATATCTGCGAGTACTCACTAGGCGACCTCGCGTAGATAGGTACTGTCAGTAGGATAGTCATGAATACGCGCCCGCGAGTGGGTATGTTTTGAGTGCCTGCCGAGCTTCAGATGATTCGCGAGCGGGCTGCTCTTCGCCCCTGTCATGCCACCTTATCTCGCCCGCGGGCCATCCAGGTTGAACTCAAAAAAATTCTAAGTAAAATAGGCAAAGAGGTGAAGCACCCTGGCCTGGCTCACCTTCCTTCAACGAGGTCCTGAGATCTGGCTTGCCACTCCTTTGCCAGTGTCGAGCTGGGTTGGCGAGTCCAAGCTCGCCTATGTAAAGTCCCTTTGTCGATGCCGAGCTGGGTTGGGCGAGTTGCAAGCTCGCATATGCAGAACCTCTTCCCCCTTATTCCTTTGTCTTCAAAACTCTCGGTCTTTACCTGGCTATTCCAAGGCTGATACCACCGAGTGACTTCCAGCCCTGCTAGCTAGGTGAGAGCCTAACAGCGAGATCTGCTCTGGGTCTACTATTAATATCATCGAGTGACTTCCAGCCCTGCCACCTAAGTGAGAGCCTGACAACGGGATCTGCTCGAGGCCACGGATGACACCGAGTGACTTCCTGCCCTGCCAGCTAGGTGAGAGCCTGACAGCGGGATCTGCTCGGGGTCCACTATTGATACCATTGAGTGACTTCCAACCCTGCCAGCTAGGTGAGAGTCTGACAGCGGGGAGGCCAAGAATGACACCGAGTGACTTCCTGCCCTGCCAGCTAGGTAAGAGCCTGACAGCGGGATCTGCTCGGGGTCCACTATCAATACCATCGAGTGACTTCCAGCCCTGCCAGCTAGGTGAGAGTCTGACAGTGGGATCTGCTCGAGGCCACGGATGACACCGAGTGACTTCCTGCCCTGCCAGCTAGGTGAGAGCCTGACAGCAGGATTTGCTCGGGGTCCACTATCAATACCATTGAGTGACTTCCAGCCCTGCCAGCTAGGTGAGAGCCTGACAGCGGGATCTGCTCGAGGCCAAGGATGACACTGAGTGACTTCCTGCCCTGCCAGCTAGGTGAGAGCCTGACAGCGGGATCTGCTCGGGTCCACTATCAATACCATCGAGTGACTTCAAGCCCTGCCAGCTAGGTGAGAGCCTGATAGCGGGATCTGCTCGAGGCCACAGATGACACCGAGTGACTTCCTGCCCTTGCAGCTAGGTGAGAGCCTGACAGCGGGATCTACTCGGGGTCCAAACACATTACATTTCTCCATCCAATCTAGATGTGACAGTACTTGAAGTGTCAAAGAATTTTATTATAATCAAAGTATCACTTACATGCTTCAGGGGAAAAAAACGCTTTAAGTCATCACCACTCTAGGTGAGACTCAGGGTCTCGCCCTCTACATTTTGGAGTCGATAACCTCCCAATTTTAAGGCCTCTTTTACAATAATCGTTCCATCCCAGCTGGGGTTGAGCTTCCCTACGGATGCCGACCTCCCTGCTGCATCCAACTTCTTTAGCACCAAGTCCCCTTCCACGAACTGTTTGACTCTAACATGCTTGTCAAAGTACTTGGCCATTCTCCTTTTCACCTCTTCCTGTCGGATGGCGGAGAGGTCCCTCAGCTCCTCCACCATGTCAAGGGAGAGCCTCAGCTCTTCCTCGTTCTCGGCCTGCCATTCTTCACTACCTTCCTTGGCCGCAAAAACTCGAGGTGTTTGGAATTCAAATTCTACGGGGAGAACTGCTTCGCACCCATAAGAGAGTTTGAAGGGAGTCTCTCCAGTAGCTGTGTTAGGGGTGGTTCTTAGCGCCCATAGGACCGCGGGGAGTTGCTCCACCCTGCTCTCCTTCAAATTCTCCACTTTCTTCTTGAGGAGGTTGACGATGATCTTGTTTGCGCCCTCCACCTGCCCGTTGCTCATAGGGTGATGGACCGAGGCGAACCTGAGTTCGATTCCAAGCTGCTCGCAGAAGCTAGTGAACTCGGCACTGGCGAATTGGGGCCCATTGTCCGTGATAATGGCTTGGGGCAGCTCATGGCGGCAGATGATCTCCCCCCAAACAAAGTTCCTGATTACCTGGGAGGTCACCTAGGCCAGCGCCTTCACTTCCAACCATTTGGAGAAGTAATCGATCATTACTAGGAGGAACCTCCTCTGCCCGCTGGCCTGGGGGAACGGCCTAACCAAATGCATTCCCCAAATGGCGAAGGGCCAGGAGGCCATGATACTTTTGAGTCGTTGGGCCGGCTATAGCTGGATGGGGGCAAACAGCTGGCACTTATGGCACCTTCTTGCAAACTCCGTTGCATCATGGCCCAGGGTGGGCCAGAAGTACCCCTGCCTGACGATCCTTCCTTCCAGGGTCCGACTCCCAGAGTGGCTCCGCATTCTCTGGAGTGGACTTCCTCCAAGATTCTTTGTACCTCCCCCTCGGCCACGCAATGAGCCAGCATCCCCGAGAGTGTCTTCCGGTACAGCTGACCATCCTGGAGGAGGTAGTACGCTGACTTGTGCCTTAGCTTCTTCTTATCTGCCCCCTCCGGATACTCTCCCGTGGAGAGGAAAGTTACAACTGGGTCCATCCATGAAGTCTTTTTATCAATATTCATGAGCTCCCCCTCTTCGATGGAGGGGCGGAATAGGTCGGTGATGGTACCCCCCACCTGGGGACCATGCTTTGCTAGTTGGTCGACCTGTTCGTTTTCTTCCCTGGGCACGTGTTGGATGGAGAAGGTTTGAAAAGTGCCTATGACCCCCTTCACTTTGGCTAAGTACAATCGCAGCGTAGGCTCCCTTGCCTCAAACTCCCCGTTGATATCGAAACTACCACTATGGAGTTGGTGAGGACCTCCACGTCCAACACCCCAGCTCCCTGGCCAGGCGCAACCCTGCCATCACGGCTTCGTATTCGGCTTGGTTGTTGGTGATGGGAAAGTGCACCACCACCATCTGCTCAATTCTAGTTCCCCGAGGGCTTTCCAAGATCACCCCCAATCCTAGGGAATGCCTCCCCGAGGCGCCGTCTACCTTCACCTTCCAAGGAGCTGGATGGGTGAGCCCTTCCTCTGCCACTTCAATCATATAGTCAGCTAAGAAGTCGGCCATTACTTGAGCTTTGATCGAGAGCCGCAAAATGAAAGAGATGTCGAACTCACTCAACTCCACTGACCACTTGGCCAGCCCGCCTGAATGCTCCACCCCCTCAAAGATGTTTCGGTGAGGATGGTCAGTCACTACTCTAATTGAGTGTGCCTGGAAGTAAGGTCGCAGCCTCCAGGTTGAGATGATCAGGGCGAAGGCAAACTTCTCTAAAATCGGGTGCCGGAGCTCGGCCTTCCTCAGGACCCGGCTCACGTAATAAATAGGGAGCTGCTTCTTCCCCTCTTCACGAACTAGGACGGAGCTCAAGGCCTCCGCTCCGACCACGAGATATAACAAGTCCTCCCCCTCCTTCGGCCCTTGGAGCAGCGGAGCCTGAGTCAACTGCATCTTGAGTGCCTGGAATGCCTCCTCGTACTCCTCGGTCCATTCGAACTTTTGACCACCCCTCAATGTTTTGAAGAAAGAGGAACACTTCTCCCCTGCCCGGGAGAAGAACCTACGCAACCCTGCCAGCTTCCCGGTCAGCCGTTGCACCTCCTTAGCATTCCGCGGCGACCCCAGCTCTAAAATAGCCTTGACCTTATCCGGATTTGGCTCGACCCCCGCAAGGGTGAGGAGATGCCCCAAGAACTTTCCCCTGCTGGCCTCGAAGAAACATTTTAGGGGGTTCAACTGCATCTTGTACTTGCGCAGGGTGGCAAAGGTATCCTCCAGGTCCTGGAGGTGGGAGTCCACATCCCGACCTTTGATCATGAGGTCATCCACGTACACCTCCAAATTCCTCCCCTTTTGCTCCTTGAAGACCCTATCCATCATCTTCTGGTAGGTCGCCCCTGCATTCATCAGCCCGAAGGGCATCATATTGTAACAGTAGCATCCATCCCCTGTGATGAATGAGACATCCTTGATGTCCGGGGGGTGCATCCTGATTTGATGATAATCTGAAGAAGCATCTAAAAAACTCATTACAGAAAAACCAACGGCTGAGTCAACCTGCGCATCGATTCGAGGCAATGGATAACATTCCTTAGGACAAGCTTTATTAAGTAAAGAAAAATCGATACACATCCTCCACCGGCCGTCTCCTTTTTTGACCATGACCACATTGGAGACCCAGCCAGGGTATTGGATCTCGGACACGAAGCCGGCCTTGAGGAGTTTCACCACCTCCTCCCTGATAGGCTCCGCCAGCTTGTCCGCGGTGGACCTCTTCTTTTGTTGAACGGGGCATGTTCCCGGGTCCAGGTTGCGCCGGTGGCAAGTCATATCCGCGTCAACCCCCGGCATCTTCGCGGTGTTCCAAGAGAAGATGTCTACGTTCTTCTGGATGCACTCTAGCATCCTGCCCTGGTCCTCTGGGGTCAGCCCTCCACTGACATGGATCTTCTCCACCCTGCCTCCACAGGTGAGCACCTCCAACTCCACCACTTCCTCCGCAGCCTCCAACCTGGATTGCTCTCCCCATCCTTCAGCATCCCTCTCCTCTGAGACCGGGATCCCCGCCTCCGCCTCTTCTTCCACGGCCATCACTTCGGCCACGTCCTCTAGGTCTCCTCGTGTCGCCTCCTCCGCGCACTTCTCCATCTCCAGCTACCCCTCCTGCTTCCTGCTCAGCCTCCTCCATCCTTCACTCCATCTCCTCGGCTCCCTCCTGCCAGGAGATAGTGTTCACCGCAGTGACATAGCCTTCCCGTGCCACCTTGGGGTCTCCCCTAACCCTGACCTGAATCCCCTCAGCATTGAATTTCAAGCACTGATGGAATGATGAGGGGACGCAGCGGAAGGCTCTGATAAGGGGCCTCCCGAAGATGGCGATGTAACTGCTGGGGGCATCCACAATGACGAACCTGCGGTTCCTAGACTGCCCCCCCCCCCCCCAGTGTAACATGGAGGCCTACTCCTCCCTCCACCTCCTTCCTCTCCCCTGAAAACCCGAACAAGGGTCCGTCCGAGGCCAGCACCCTCTTCGCTTCTACCTTCATTGCGTCAAACGCCTTTTTGAAGACGACGTTGACGGAGCTCCCGTTGTCGACGAGGATCCGAGAGACGGTAAAATTCTCGATGGCTGCCTTGATGACCAGCGCATCACAGAATGGATCCTTGTGATCTGGCATGTCGCTCCTAGAGAAGGTGATCCTCTCCTCCGGGGGTGGCGTCTGGGATGTGGAGGCAACGCTCCGACGGTACATGGTGTGGAGGCTCGCCTTGCGGCAAGCCTCGAGCCCCCCCCCCCCCCCCCCCCCCCCCCCCCCCGTGGATCACTCTGATCCCTCCTCCGGTTCCAACATCCACCCGGTCTTCGCAACGATCCTCCTCCGCCCGAGGCAGGACCTCCTCAATCCTCACTTCTTGTCGCCCCTGCTGCTGCTGCTCCCTATTTCCCCTCATCTCAAGGAATTTCGGGCAGGTGGCTGTTGCGTGCCCCTCCTCCTGATGGAAATCGCAATAGGGCAACTCCACCCTAACTTATCTCCTCCTCCTCCTTATTATCCTCCTCCTCGCTCCCAAGGCTATGGTCATAGCCTCCTCTTGATCGGGGAGTCGGGGCCTCTGGGCCTGCCTCCAGCCCGGGGGGTGGAACTGATCTTACCCCCCTTGATAGCGATCCCTTCTGTGGTATCCCCTTTGTGTCACCTTCCCCTGCCACTCAGGCCTCCAGCCCAGTCGATGGTCAGGCTCCTCACGCCACCACCTCGACTGCTATTGCCACTAGAGCTGCCTCTGCTCCCTTTGCCGGGGCTCTCCTCTCCTTTACTCCTATCCTCTTCCTCCCTTCGACTCTTTTTCCTCCTCTGTGGCCCACCTGGCCAGCTTCCGCGCAAACTCCGTGTTCGATGCCTCCCCGTCAACTTCTCTTGCCTCCCTCTCCATCAGCTTCTCGTAGGAGAAGGGGGGAGCTCTCTTCAGCTCCATTCTGAAGAACCCCTGCTGCAATCCCAGGGTAAAGGCCATCATCAGACTGTGGCCCGGCATCTCCTGGACCTGAGTAACCTCCTCCTGGAACCGGTCCACGTATCTCCCCAGGGTCTCATTCACCCCCTGCTTGATGTGGAACATGGACTCTGACTCTTTCTTCCTCTTCTTCGAGATAGTGAACCTCAGTATGAGCCCCCAGCGCAGGTCCTCAAAGCAGTAGATGGAGCTGGCCGGTAGGTGATGGAACCACTCCCTTGCCTTCTTCCTGAGGGTGATAGCGAAGAGTCGACATTTGAATCCGTCCGACATCTGACGGATGGAGAGTACATCTTCGAACCATTGAACATGCTGGATCGGGTCTCTCTTCCCGGTGTAGTAGGACATCTCGGGTTCCCTGAACCCGTCTGGAACTGGAGCTGAAGAGACCAAATCACGGAAGGGACTGCCTCCTCCTGCTGTGCGAGCTTGCGAATCTCGCGAGCCTAGCTCGCCGAACCGGCCTTGGCCTGCCGAGCCAAGGAAGAGCTCGCGCCTGGTGAGCTCGCACCCTCGACTTTCCTCGGTCACTTCCTTCCAAGCTCGCCTACCGGGGGCGTCCTCGCCCAAAGAGGGGTCGGCCGCAATCTGGACTGCTGGAGTCGAGCACTCGTCCCGCGTGCCGAGTGCGAACTTGACGAGGCTCAGCACCTCATTCCTGAAATCTTCAAACATCCCCATCGTGGAGAGAGGTGGGTGGGGGTAGCGAGTTCGGCCTGTCAGATCCTTGTCCTGTCATCAAACTCGCTGAAACATTTCTTAACTGACCACGCTCCACGCTCACTGCACCAAAATGTTGAAACCGATTTCTCGGTCTCCTGTGGACTTCGCCCTCGGGGAAGGGGTGGTCTCACGCCTACTTTAATCCTGCAAGCAAAACAACAGAAAACAAGGAAAGAACGACCCAAGGGCTCGACAGGGAAGTCCCGCCACACACCCGGAAGATCTCAGAGCGCTTCCCCTCCTTAGCCAGAGGCCGAGCTAAGGTACCCTCAAAAAGCACTTGAAAACTGGAGTAGGAAAGCACAGGAAGCCTGCCTTCTGGGGTACCCCTTGTGTCCTATTTATAGTTTTTGAAATCTGAACTGCCAATAACCAAAAATCCTGACCTAAAATTACCAGAAGACCCTTGGTTGGGTCTGCCAACAACCAAACTCTGATGTTTTGAAAGGCTATGGGTAGGCCAGCGGGGCAAAACAGTAAAAAGTACCTTGTTCATCCAGGCGAGCTGGGGGGCTTGATCACCTCGGCAGGTCCTGCTCACCTACTGTTGCCGAGTTCTGTTGCGAGAGCGCGAGGCAGGACGGTGAGCTCGCCCATCCCTTGGTCGCCATGAGTTGTCCTGGGCCAGCTCGGCGGATGCCGAGCTCGGGGTCGACGATGGCTGATCTTTGGTTGACGAATGCCGAGCTCGGGCTCGGCTTCTCCACTGCCGAGCTCGCCCACTCCTCTCATCCCGATCTGCCTGGCTCCTAGCGGCCTTGCTCGTCGGACACGGGGTTGTACACTTGAGTCCTCTGACATAAGTCACTTTCTTGAATGTGACTGCTCCAATCTTCACTTCTCCAAAATCTTCTGACTGGACACACTTTGAGTTACCAAAGATAACCTTTGGTCCCAGCTTGGACTTGTAGTTGTGTAAGATGTCCTTACTGCCAGTCATATGTTTGGAGCATCCACTGTCCAGGTACCATGTTTGATTATTTACTGGACAGCTCTTCACCTACAATGAAAAACAATTAGCTGTTCTTGACCCAGATTACCTTGGGTCCTTTGTTTTGCTGGTAAGAGAAACTAGATATAACAAAAAATCCAGGCTGAGATTTATATCCTAGTGGGTGATATCTTCTAGGTGGTATTACCCAATCAGCTACTGGATTAAATGGTTTCCTAAAATTATTAGAGTTGCTGCTAAAATTACAGTTTTGTTTAAGTCTTTCTGTGTTCGACGAATTATTGTGAGTTCGTCGACTAGAGTTCGACGAATTGTGATGAGATCGTCGATCTCTGCACAGAGAATGAACATGTTTATTTTTTGTGCCCAACGTTCGTCGACCTCTGCTCGACGAACCATACATAGTTTGTCAATTGCAGTTAGACGAATAATTATAGTTAAAGTTTGCGTTCAGCGTTCGTCGAGTTGGGTTCGACGAACGGGCAATATTTTGTCAATCTGAGTTCGATGAATTCTGCTGAACTTTGTTTTTACTTGTGGTTTTCTGATTTTTGTTATTTTCACCATTTGATTTTGTAATTTGTTCTATGGTTTGATTATGGTTTAATTTTTCTTTCCCCTTAGCTGAAACAAATTTAATAGGGGTAGTCAGAATGTTCTTCTTGAGAATGGGGGGCAAACTTGATGAAGCACCCAAGCCTAGCTTGCCATTCAATCTGGCATTTACAGTGCTTATGATGTCCATCAGCTTGAGGCTTCTCCCATTGAGAGATTCCTCAAGTTGTTTAGTGATGAGGAATTTTATAGTTTTAAAAATGTATCCAAACTATAATCCCAAAATAGGCAAGCGTACCTATCGAAATATAGTATAGAAAATTGTCGTATTAGACTCGGGGCCTGCTGAGTACTTCTACTCATGCAAATTGATATTATTTTATCGGAATATAAAATGAAGGTAAATTAAAACTAAAGCTAGAAAACAAACAAAAAGATAGCACTTGATCTAGAATCTCATTGGATTAAAATGAACCTTCATAAACATAAAGTACGCAAGACTCTTAAATTGCTCACTCGACCGTGGAAGTTCCTAAGTACAAAAGCATCTCCCTCGAGCTCATGCTTTTGACTAACCTTAGGTTGATCGATTAAGACCTCTCGGCCAGTCGAAACCCCTAAGCTTGCTTTAGGCGGTGAACTAATCTATTGTATTTGACTCCAATTCGGAGGATTTATGTCGTCCTCTCTCGAGGAGTGCATGCATCTCCTTTTATCTTTGAGTGATCTACTCGTATTCGCAACCTCTCGGTCATTTAGGATACGAATCTTGGATCGAAAAACATATCCACGAAATATGAATTCGACGAAATATAAATCAAAGATAAATCGTAAGCGAGCAAAATTAAGAACAAGACATTTGATAAAGAATAGAAGAGATTATTTTATTCCAAGCTTCATCATGATCAAGTACTTATGGAAATTTAGCTACTCATAATTGAAAAATACATTTTATCACTATGAAATAAAAGAGTACAATTGCATGAAAAGAAAAATCTAAACTATATTGCAAATAAAATGAAATTGTATAAAATAAAACTAACTAGAAAGATATCCCGAAAATAAGCCACCCAACCTGATTTTCAACCCCAATGGTGAACTCCCCTCATCATTCCCCATTGGCCATTATTTATAGGAAAAAAAGAAAGGATGAAAGACATATGAAAGGTTGGAAGGCCAAGGGTAAGAGGAGGAAAATAAAGTGGTAATAATAATTAAATATTTATGAAATATATGAAAAAACAACCAAATTAAATGGGGGAGTTTCATAGTTTATAAAGAGGAGATGAATGATGGACATAATTACTAAAATTAAGATGGAGTTGAAACATCAAATATTTATCAAATATTTAAGAGGAGGTAAATGGAGGGAGGAGATAATGAAAAAAAATATAAATGTGGTGGTTTCATGGAATAAAGAGGAGCTAGCAGTTTCTTGGAGAAATGAAGATGGGAAGTAAATGGTTATAGTAATAATAATAATAATAATAAAGTGCATGTATTTAACTGTGGCGGTTTTTAGAGAGAGAAAGGGGTGGTGATGTAGGTTGTATGATGAGATGACAGCTTTGACATGAAAAGGTGATGGCGATGGCGTTGTGCATGAGAATGATGTGAATGAAAATACTTGAATGTCGTAGACTTGCTTAGCATCGGTCATTTTGAGAGTTGGCGATGATGGCGTGGCGACATCAATGCATAATAATATATTTGTCATGAGCTTCGATGAAGAAGAGCTGAATGGGTGGTTGCGACATGAAATGCTTGATCGGCTTGAACGAGTGCAGCGAGACTTTGACTTGGTTTCATGTAGACTACATGAATTGCTCGGCCAATGTGATAACTTCGGTAAATATTTCTTCTACAAACGTCGGGAGCGCAACCACGTCAATAAACCTACAAAAATAAATATATATAAAATTAGTAAACTAAAATATAAAATAAATGATTTATAATTGAAATATATAAATTATTATTAATTTTATATTAATTATTAAACTAAAATAAATACTAAATAATAGTTATAAATCCTACAAAAATAAATAAAACTTAAATTATTTAACATATATCAAAAAGATATAATTTATTAACCAGAATAAATAAAATATGATTAATTAAACTAAATATTAAACTAAATATTATAGTAAAAATACGGGCAAATATTACTAATCAAATACCCTCATACTTAAGTTTTTGCTATTTCAGGGCAAAACTATGAGAAGTACTTATAAGACATTAATATAATTTTTAAATCAAACAAAAAATTTATTAAATCAAGAGAAAGTTAAAAATAAAATTTAAGGGATTCAAAATTTTAAGTCCTAAAATATGAAAGTAGAATGTGAAGAGCTAAATATTTAGCAATGTTTTCTCTAATAAATTATTTAGAACTCAAAATTAAGTATTTAGCAAACAAAGTTAGATTAAAAATTATTAACACTTTTTCACTAAAAAGAAACTTAAAGGAAAATTTATATTACTACTTATGCTTTCTTACAAATTTAATTTAAATCTAAAGCAATTATATTGGATTTTGGGTTTGGAGAAAGGCAATTGAAGAGATCTTAGATTGGGGGTGATGAGTTTTATCCTCTTACCCCACACAATTTTTTTCTTTTTGATTTTTTTTTTCTCTTCAAATAAAATTACTTATGAGTAATGAATGTTATCCTCTTACTCTTTTTTGGGTTGCATATGTGTACCAGGGAATACTTGATTCCCATGACATATGATCTAACCAAAAATAAAAATTTGCATATGTGTAGCAGAGGATAATGAATTTTATCCTCTTATCCCCATGACATATGAGCTAACAAAAAAATAAAAAGAATAAGGGAAAGGCTAGCAAAAATTTTAGATTAGATCAAAATTATTGGAGAGCAACTTTAGTAAATTAAAATTTCCTAAGAATCTTAAAGTTTAAGTGAAGATAATTAAAATATAAGGATTGTTAAACTAAGCACTAGGAAATTGAAACTAATTACAATAAAAGAGAAAAAGGGCTAAATAGATTTCTCTAAACAAATTTGCTTCATAAATTTATTTCTTAAAATCAAATCACCTAAAAATTAAATTTAACTAACTTTGATGAAACAAAAAATTAGAAAATCAAAAATTATAGAAATTCTTATAAATTAACTCAAAATAAATTTCTGAAAAGTCACAAATATATTAAGTAAGGGTTTATTATATTTTTTTACTTTTTTTTCTATGTTTTATATTAAAAAGAAAAAAAATTAATTTTTAAAGATTTTTCTATTTTTTTGGATAAAAATAATAAATAAGAATCCACCCCCATACTTAAAAATAAACATTGTCCGCAATGTTTATAAATCAAGTAGGAGGGGGAAAGAAAAACAATTTGTGAAAATTTTAAGAAAAATTCATAAAAATTAAATGATAAGCAAGGGGTGTCTCACAAGAGCGCTTTTCTTTTTCCTGTCTTTAAGCTAAACGGTTATTATTAGGAGAATGGAAAATAAAAATTAAAATGAAGGGCCAATTCCCTTAATTCGCGTTTTGGCGAAGATGCCAAAGTTGGTCGCACGAGTACTCCTCCGCTTTCTTCTTGATTTTCTTTCTCGCAGTTGATTTGAAAATTTAGATGCAAAACACCTATCCATACCTGAGGTGAGTTGAACCTTTCTAGATGAGCGACAAATGGGTCGGGGACAACATTTGATTGCAACGGCTCATTTACTACATGAAAATCATTAGAATAAGAAAAATCAAAAATAAACGTGTTAGAGACAATTTCACACGGAAGAGGGTCGTGTGAAAGAAATTGATCAAGCTCTGGTTGTTTATTTTCTAATATTAATTGGTCATCTGTAGAATGATTTAAAATCAAATCATTGGACGCATCAGGTTCATATATTTTCGCTCCTAAATATTTATAAATTGTGTTTGGAAATTCACAAATAGGAGAAAAATTGGTAGTAGTAGGAGGAGAAACATGTTCTCCTTCTACTGCACCCAATGCATCCATACACTTAACAAGTTCTTGAAATAAAAGCTCTTCGCCTTCTTCGGTATAAGCAACTACGGGGGGACATGAAGAGTCATGTTTCTCATTAGCGACATTATCCGAGAAAGTGGAAAAATCACTAAAAGTAATAAAAGTCTCATCCAAATTTTGGGGAGAAGAATCAAATGAAAATTTAGAAGAATCCCCAAAATTAGGAGAGAAACCTTGCGGTGCAGAAGAAGAAGAATAAAAAGTCGGATCTAAATAAATATCCTCAGTACTCGGAAATCTTTTCGGGTGATCATGCCGGAAATCAACATCTGAGGAAGAGGGAAAATTACAAAAAACAGAAAAATTGTTCTCATTGAAACTTGAAAAAGTATTTTCAGGAAAATTATCAAAATGATTTTCATAAGAACTTGAAAAATTATTTCCATTAAAATTAGAAAAAGTATTGAAAAGGGTATTTTCCTAAAAATTAGATGAGGGACTCTCATTAAAGTGGAAATAATTATTTTCATAATTATTACCAAAATTATAAGAATAATTTTGAAGATAAAAATTAGAATAACATTCCTCACTACGATGAGGGGCACCACAATAAGTACAAAAAAATTGACGTTGTCCTGCAACTTGCAAAAGATTGACTTTGTGTGTAAGCTCGGCAATCTTAGCGGCCAACTGAGATATCATTTTTTTGTTTTGTAAAAAGAAAATAAAGCAACCGGTACTTAATAAAATGGAATTCGAAAAAGAAAATGAAAAAGTGAATAGGGGCAGAGAAAGAGAATGATAAAATTAATACAATTCGCGCTTTCAAAATATCAAAAAAAATTGTCCCTGTCAACGGCGCCAAAAAACTTGATGAAGAATTTTATAGTTTTAAAAATGTATCCAAACTATAATCCCATAATAGGCAAGTGTGCTTATCGAAATATAGTATAGAAAATTGTCGTATTAGACTCGGGGCCTGTTGAGTACTTCTACTCACACAAATTGATATTATTTTATCGGAATATAAAATGAAGGTAAATTAAAACTAATGCTAGAAAACAAACGAAAAGATACCACTTGATCTAGAATCTCATTGGATTAAAATGAACCTTCATAAACATAAAGTACGCAAGACTCTTAAATTGCTCACTCGACCGTGGAAGTTCCTAAGTACAAAAGAGTCTCTCTCGAGCTCATGCTTTTGACTAACCTTAGGTTGATCGATTAAGACCTCTCGGCCAGTCGAAACCCCTAAGCTTGCATTAGGCAGTGAACCACTCTTTTGGATTTGACTCCAGTCCGGAGGATTTATGTCGTCCTCTCTCGAGGAGTGCATGCAACTCCTTTTATATTTGAGTAATCTACTCGTATCCGCAACCTCTCGGTCATTTAGGATACGAATCTTGGATCGAAAAAAATATCCGCGAAATATGAATTCGACGAAATATAAATCAAAGATAAATCGTAAGCGAGCAAAATTAAGAACAAGACAATTGATAAAGAAAAGAAGAGAGTATTTTATTCCAAGCTTCATCATGATCAAGTATTTATGGAAATTTAGCTACTCATAATTGAAAAATACATTATATCACTATGAAATAAAAGAGTACAATTACATGAAAAGTAAAATCTAAACTATATTGCAAATAAAATAAAATTGCATAAAATAAAACTAACGAGAAAGATATCCCGAAAATAAGCCACCCAACCCAATTTTCAACCTCAATGGTGGACTCCACTCATCATTCCCCCTTGGCCATTATTTATATGAAAAAAAGAAAGGATGAAAGATACATGAAAGGTTGGAAGGCCAAGTGTAAGAGGAGGAAAATAAAGTGGTAATAATAATTAAATATTAATGAAATATATGAAAAAACAACCAAATTAAATGGGGGAGTTTCATAGTTTATAAAGCGAAGATGAATGGTGGACATAACTACTAAAATTAAGATAGAGTTGAAACATCAAATATTTATCAAATATTTAAGAGGAGGTAAATGGAGGGAGGAGATAATGAAGAAGAACAAAAGGCGGTGGTTTCATGGAATAAAGTGGAGTTAGCGGTTTCTTGGAGAAATGAAGATGGGAAGTAAATGGTTATAGTAATAATAATAATAATAAAGTGCATGTATTTAACTGTGACGGTTTTTAGAGAGAGAAAGGGGTTGTCATGTAGGTTGTATGATGAGGTGGCGGCTTTGACATGAAAAGGTGATGGCGATCGTGTTGTGCATGAGAATGATGTGAATGAAAATAGTTGAATGTCGTAGACTTGCTTAGCATCGGTCATTTTGAGAGTTGGCGATGATGGCGTGGCGGCATCAATGCATAATAATATATTTGTCATGAGCTTCCATGAAGAATAGCTGAATGGGTGGTTGCGACATGAAATGCTTGATCGGCTTGAACGAGTGCAATTAGACTTTGACTTGGTTTCATGTAGACTACATGAATTGCTCGGCCAACGTGATAACTTCGGTAAATATTTCTTTTGCAAACGTCGGGAGCACAACCACGTCAATAAACCTACAAATATATATATATATATAAAATTAGTAAACTAAAATATAAAATAAATGATTCATAATTGAAATATATAAATTATTATTAATTTTATATTAATTATTAAACTAAAATAAATACTAAATAATAGTTATAAATCCTACAAAAATAAATAAAACTTAAATTATTTAACATATATCAAAAAGATATAATTTATTAACCAGAATAAATAAAATATGATTAATTAAAACTAAATATTATAGTAAAAATACGCGCAAATATTACTTATCATTTAGCCTCACATATCTCAGTCTTTAACAATATAATTTGTTCATTAGCTAAGGTTAATTCATCAATTAACTTATTGTTTTCTGAATTAACATTCTCTAGGTTTCCTAATTTTTCCCTAAAAGTCTTAATTTATTTTTTTGAGTTAATTAACAAAGAGAAAATGAACAACCAAACAACACAAGAATTTTATAGTTATTCCCCAAACTGGGTACATCCACTCTTCTACCACCCTGATAGAAATCCACTATCAGGTTTTTGATCATGTGACTGCCAACACAAGATCTATTTACAGGGAGATCTCACAACCCTTTAGGCTTTTGATCAGGTGCCCAAAAACCAACAATAAACTTTTGAAGGGAGTTAATAAACTCTTTGTATAGGAGGTTGAGAGAGTTGATGGTGTCTTCTCTTTTCTCTATTCAACAGAGAACACTCAGTGGATTGCTATTGTCAAAGCTCCTTCTGAAATGTTGAGATGTTCAAAAATCCTGGAATCTTGCTCAGGGTGTAGGTTTTCAGCCTTGTCTTGTTGAAATCCAGGAACTTGCAGGAAGATCTAGAGTTGTTGTCCTTGAGGATTCCTGAAGTATAAGTTAAAGAAGGCTCTTGATATAAGATTGATGTTCTTCTTCAGTCTTCTGAAAGATCAAGGGGAAAATAGAAATTTTTCAGCACAGAGAAGAAGCAGATATTCTTCAGTATATTTCTGTATCACTTCTCTGTATCACTTCTTGTGTTCTGTATTCTGTGTATATCACTGTGTATCTTTTTTCTTGCTTGCTTGTATCATACATATTATGTTGTTTGAAAGAAAATTCTCTTATATATTATGCTGTAAAATTCTCCTTTTGAATTTTGAATTCCAAGCGTGAAGATGGTAGAGCCAAAAATGCGAGCTTCTCTGAAAGAGCCAAAACCACAGAAAAATAATCACTCAGAAGAGATGCAAAAGCACATGAAGCTGCAATAGTCAAAGTAAGGTACAAAGCTCAATCACAGATGCCCGTCAAATACAAGCAAATACACATAAAGTAAAAGCTATAAAGCTGGAGTCTACTCCTCCTCATCAAACTCAATACACGCATCTTCTGAAAGTTCTGAAATCGAGGTCAGAGATGTCACACTCACGTTTGCGAGATATCATCCAGTGGATCTTCGACATCCCATGACGGAAAACCATCTCCTGAATATCGTTAAGCTTGGGCTCAACCTCCCTTATCCAGACTTCCTCAAGAATATCCTCAGATAGCAAACAATGATCCTGTTTGAAGGCAATCAAACTCCTGTACTCCGTTGCCTCTGCCCCCTTCAGCTCGAAAAGCTGCTCTTCTGAAGAAAGACGCCACACCTCAGACTCTAGTCGCACAACGCCCCCCAGCGCATTCTCTGCCAAGGACTTCTTAGTTAGGAGCTCCTCCTGAAGCCGCATCACCCCAGTCTTCAGGTCTGACTCAACCTTTCAAAAGCGAGATTAATCACGCTCGCGTCTCCTCTTCAAATCCAAAAAGAAAGTTTCCGCGCCTCGAAGTTTCTCCTGAATGGATAGGTACACATACTTCAAGCCACCATAACAATCATTCCAAGGAAGAACCATCTGAGTTTGCACTCCAACTTGTATGAAGGAGCAGAGAGAGGTAAGATAAGAGAAATAAGTGCAAGTTAGTGCGTAAAAGTGAACTGACCGCGGTCAAGGAAGAAGGAACATGCTTCCTCGTCACTTGGGCCGAAGTAGGAGCCTCCTCAACCGGAGTATGACGGCAGAAAAACCACTAACCTTAACATCCTGTTCATCGACAAGCGGAGCCCCGTCCACTCGAGAACCACAAGGGACCGTTCTCGGTCGCCCCTTCGACGGGTTAGCAGGGTGGCACACAGTGGATAAATCTCAGTGGCCCTCAAATAACAGTTTTCTTTTCCAGGCACGACCCAATGGGGTGGCAGCAAAGCGCTTTAGATCAGTAGAAAGATCACACAGTAGCAGACATTTTTCTTCTACGAACAGGGAAATATTAAACAAATGATCAGCCAACTCATGGGTCGCTTTAAATCCTAACACTGGAGTGAAGTCACGCTCGCAGCCCTGCATCTGATGACACCGGTCAGTAAGAGAGCTCCAAAGCTCGGGACATTCCCAACAATTATAAATGTAGTCATACACTGTGTTACCATGATGCCTGTCCGCCCGACTCTCAAACACCAACCAAGTCCTGTTGTTGTAGACCTCAATACGACCACCGCCGTCGGGACATTCCCTCAAAAGCTCTAGTGAGAACTTCGAACCATCTTCGTGGAAGAAGACAATGAGACCCATGATGTACGTCATCACTATAGTGGTAAATTGAGATGTCGGAATGCCACAATGCTTCAGGATCTCAGTAACTTTGTCACACGATGGAAATCGAAGTCCGAACTTCAAAGACAACTCGCATAAAGTCATCAGGCCCACCGGAGGACTCTGCACCCGCTGCTTACAATGAAGAATCTTGATTTCAAGACCGGCGGGGATGTTGTAACGCCTACTCCAAGAAACAATACGCTATGCGGTAAGGGTGGAGCATATACGCATTGGTCTGCCATAAATAGCACGCCGCGGAGCCTGAAAAGACGCTCAAAAGACAAGTTAAGGTCGAAGTAAAAAGGCGCCCTAGGAATCACGTCCCACACACCATGAATAGGGGCGCCCCCGCACAAGTGCACAAAACACGCAAGGGACACCCCACGCACACACCACACATGAACAGGGACACCACACGTGCACAATCTTCTCGCGCGCTACGCGCCCAGGGCGCATAAGGGGTGCACCCCGCGCATGTGCGATGCACACATGGACGCACCCCGCATGCATGCGCGCTGCGTAGGGGTGTACTACACGCTGCACGTAGGGGCACCCCCCCCCCCCACGCTGCGTGCAGGGGCGCACCCCGAGCATGAGTGTTGGGAGCTGGGGCGCAACCCGCGCATGAGCGCTGCGCGCTGGGGCACTCCCCGTGCGGACACTCGTTGCACGCAGGAAACGACCTGCGTATGCACGCAAGGAACATCCCGCATGCACGCATGTTGCACGCAATGCACGCCTTGCGATGCACATCACTTCGATCAGTCCCATCCTCGTGCTCTGTCTGGTTTTCCCTTATTTCTCTCACTCGCCATACCTTCCTGATCTTGACCGCACCATCGTGCCCGTATCCTGTAGTCCCAGCCAGTGCGATCCAGATCTGCACAAAGATAAAATCCTGTAGACTGCTCGCCACGAATTCTGGCTCCGAGTGCTTTGAGGGGCAAATGATGGGGTTAGCTCCAATTTATAGGAAAATCAAGCCGCACTTAGCAGGTTTACCCTCTCCCCCTACTAGCGTCATGGGAGGTTACACGCATAACCAATTCATATGCAATCCACGCGCTCGATCCCTACGGTAACTAAAGCGTGCCAGATCCTAGATATAGCACACCCGATGCCGACCAGAGGCATCACCGCCTGCATGCTTTCCTCGTCAGCCCATTCCGGGCCGGCCTCGCCACGACGCCCCCCTCGAGTGCTGGCCAAGGCCGCCCGACCCCGGGAGTCCTCGCCGTGGCCAACCCCTGCAAGAGTCGACCAAGGCCTATCGATCCTGGGCGGCCTCGACGCGATAGGCTAACGCAAGGGTCGTCCATTCTAGAGCAGACGGCCCCGGTGAGGGCCGGCCAAGGCCTCCCAACCCCGGGAGGCCTCCTCGCGGCCAGCCCTTGCAAGGGCCTGTCGGGGGCACCAGGATCCAGGCGACCCTACCGCGGTCGGCCCTCACAAAGGCCGGCCGCGGCTACCTAAACCCATCCGGCCTCGCCGTAGCCAACCCTCGCAAGGGTCGGCCAAGGTCACCCGTACTCGGGCGGCCTCTCCAAGGCTGGCCCCACAAGGGCCTGCCAAGGCCGCCCGTTCTCGGGCGGCCTCGCCGTGGCCGGCTCCCGCGAGGGCCGGCTGAGACCGCCCGACGTCGAGCGTCCTCGCCATGGTCGGCCCCTGCCATGGGCGGCCGAGGCCGCCTAGATCCAAGAGGCCTCGCCAGGGCAGCCCCTCGGCCATTCACCAGGCGAGTGGGTGGCGGTCGTTGTCGCCAGACCGCTAGTTTTGGCGGGCGGGCTCTCCTTTGGCCCGGGGGCGGGATCATCATATTTCAAAAATGATGATCTGCGTGCTTCGTTTAGAGCAATCCTATTACTCGGTCTGAAAATATTAAGGCGAAATTACCAGACTGCCCCCCTTAAAATCCCATAAATAGGCTTGTTTTCACTTAAAATGGTCTTTTTTGGATCACTCTGACTTCACTCCTTTCTCCTCTCTTTCCCTCTGCACGATTTTCTGCCCAGGCTCTCTCCCGCGAGGCACCATCATGGTCGCATAGACAAGATGAGTTCGGAGAAAAAGCAAGACAAAGACTGGACGCTCGGAGCCATCCCTGCCAGCATGTCAAGACAACTCAAGGCAAAAAGCGACGCCCACTATCATAAGAAGCGATCAGCGGAAGGCCTCAAGAACGGAATGACTACGAGCGGCACACTGCGTTTACTCTCCCCATCGCATCAAGAGTAACGAGGCGTAGCCTGTCACCCTCACTCTTCTCCTGAAAACTCCGTAACAAACTATGTGATAGTGGAAGTTAGGCCGGCGTCGAACCGTCCGCGTGGTTTTTCACACTGAGTGTGTGTTTTTCACGTCATCAAGTCCCTGACTTAATGCTTTGGGAATTTTTGATTGTTGGTACGCATGACCGCTCCGCGGGCTAGAACGGTTCAGAAGGTCCGGTCTACCAAGAGCTACGCGCAATCCCCAACAAACTTTGTTTTAGATCGACAACATGAACAACATTATTATTTTGTATGCATCATGAGCTGTCCAGCACGGGGACGACCCTGTTCCCTGGATAATGACATGCCCTTTGCTCCCAATCCCATGCACAGTGTGACACTGTTCATATTATCATCCAATGCTCGATGTCCTATCAAGCATATGGAATGCAAGCTGTGATTGTACTATTGCATAGGGCACATGGTCCCCCTTGCGGATCCAGATCTCCTGGAGTTCGTACGGAGAACTTCAGGGCAGAGTTCGATCCAACGCACGAGAACGATTCATCTCGCCAATCCCGTGGCGAGATGAATCTAGACTCTAAAAGAAAAAAATGAACAGTAAAAGTAATAGAAATATTGAAAAAACGGAAATTTTCGCGCGTTGGATCTAACACGCGAGATGGATCGAACTCCACCTTGAAGTTATCCATACGAACTCCAGGAGATCCAACCCCCCCCCCCCCCCCCCCCCCGTGTCGTATTGCACACAAAAAAGATAAATATATTTATTACACACATATGAGCACACCATAAAAGTTTATGTGCACACCCCAAAAAAAATGAAACGCCATTAAACTGTGTACACCGCTCCAGCCATCACACGGCTCTGTTTGACATTCCGGTCCAGCGGTAGGCCGGGGAGGAGAGAAAAAATGACTGTTCTAAACGGTAGACTGGCGCTCCTCCCACCAATGGCAAAACACCGGGCTGGCACCCTTTCACGCCGGCCGTTCTCAGCTGGAGCGCGCCAAACAAGATTTCGTCGGGCAAATCACGCCGGAACGGAGCGGCGCTAGGTTGGCAAACAGACCCGAAATGCCTCCTCACCGCCGCTGACTGTAAGTGTATATTCGGACGAATAACGGGCTTGGGGGCTTTGCGCGTATAAACCCTAGGTTTTACTCTATATATACCTAGCTGGGGGCAACAGAGAGTAAATTCCACTTAGACATTCCTCCGGATGTTTCGAGCATCTCTCACATTCTCGAAACAACTCCCCTCTAGCGCTCGTTCGCGATTCTAGGGTTCGCCTTCATTCCCGATAGTCGCCGCCGTTCTCCTTTGCTTTTTCGCGACTGTTCTTCTCCGCCTCCTGCTTCCTTCGCCGACAGAGAACGAAGGAGTGAAGAACGACGTCGTCGCTCTATAAGCCGCCTACAAAGGGCTCGCCATCGCGTTCGATTTCGCGGAACAAAGGGTTCGCCGTCGCCGTTCACAGCATCCTGATCGTCGATCGCTCCTGGGCCTTTCGAGTCCCCTTGAAGCCGCCTGTTTGGGCTTGCCGTCGCGTTTGCCGACGCTGAACAAAGGGCTCGTCGTCGCGTCTTCCCCATCGCGGAACCAGGGCTTGCGTTCGACGACCGCACGTTCGACGATCGACTTTTTTCAGTCGTCGATCGCATTTCCCGTTCGACGATTGCCTAGCAGTTTGTCGATCGACATTTCTCGATCGACGATTCCCGGTCGACGATTGCGCTTTTCGTTCGACGATCGTCAAGCACTCAACGATTGCGCTTTCCCATTCAACGATCTCCCGGAGTTCGACGATCGACTTTTCCCAGTCGTCGATCGCTTTCTCCCAGTCGTCGATCGCGTCTTCCCGATCGTCGATCGCCTCTTCCAGTCGACGATCGCCAAGCAGTTCCTGCTGCTCCACTTAGGGCTTCTCCTGACATTGGAGCCGTCGCCTCTTCCCTGCTGCCCTAACTCTTCCGGCAAGGTTGACGATCCAGTGGAGATCCTCTCTACTCTCTGCCTATTTCCTGTGAAGCAATGAGGAACTCCAGCTTCTCCTCTCCAGTGCCCATGAATAAATTGGAGAAGTTCACAGCCACAGAGTTCAACGATTGGAAGTTGAACACCCAGTTCGGGATGAAATACCTGAACGTCTTCTACACCATCAAGTCTACTCTTGCTGATGTTGCTGGGACTGAAGATGAGGCACATTGGGTCGAAGATGAGGACTTCTACAGGGATTACCTGCTGAACTGCCTCTCCTCCAGTCTGGCCAAGAACTACATCAAGATGCAGTCTGCTAAGGAGATATGGGAAGCACTGGAGGAGCACTTCAAGCAGGAGGAGGACCTCTCCAAGGCTCATCTAGTGGATAAGTTCCACTCCTTCAGCTTCGACGAGGAGAAAGTCATTCTCCCTCAGGTATCAGAATTTGAAAATTTAGTTGATTCCTTGCATAGTGAGTCTATTAGTCTGCCAGATAGTTTTGTTGCGGGCACAATTGTGTATAAGTTGTCCTCCTCGTGGTATAATTTCAAAACGGATATGTACTGCAAGAAGATGCAGGTTGGTCCGAACGATCTCAAGCGTTTCATACGTATTGAGGATGAGAACAGGACGAAGCATGCCTTGGAAGCTGTTGGCAAGAAGAAGGCTGCTGGCAACATGATTTCAAGCTCTAAGCGTGCTCCTCCCCCTCACAAGACCAAAACGTCTCGTAGTAGCCCCCAGGTTGCAGGACCGAGTAGACCCTCTAAGAAATTTAAGGGTAAATGTTTTAACTGCAACAAGTGGGGACACTACGCATCTGACTGCAAGTTATCGAGGAAGGAAAGAACTAAGGCACCACAAGAAGGCAACCAGGCCCATCAGGTTAGTCAAGCCGAGCCATCCGACTTTGTTATCATGGTCGGACACGGGCAGGCCAGCATGAAGTGGTTCCTGGATTCTGGGGCAACGTGCCATGTTTGCAACAATGCTAATCTTTTGACAGGGCTGAATAATGTAAAGGAATCAGTGACTGTAGCAGATGGAGGAACAGCTGGCATATTGAAGGTGCGGAACGCAACTCTGATGCTCTCCTCAGGTAAGTCTTTACTTTTAAATAACGTAAAATTCATTCCTTCTTTATCTGTTAACATAGTGTCTATTAGTTTATTATGTGATGTTGGTATGTCAGTTAACTTCTGTAGCGGTAGAGTGACTCTGTCAGTTAACTCTCACTACTTTGGATGTGCTTATGTCCAAAATAGGATATACCGTCTGAGTCTAGCAAATGAAGTAGTGCAATAAGTTAAATTGAATTTATTTAGCCCTGGGACTCTATATGAGAGACTAGGACATGTAAACTACAGGAAAATATTCCAAGTAGCTAGAACTCACAAGATCACATTAGACACTAAGTCTCCTCTTGGAAAATGTGAAGTGTGTGCTCAGACTAAGATCAGTAGGAAACCTTTTGGCACGGTTACTAGGAGCACAACACCTCTTGAGCTTATACATTCCGATATTTGTGACTTTAAGAGTTTTGTCACTAGAGGTGGAAGGAAGTATATGATCACGTTCATAGATGACTTCACAAGGTTTTGTCATATTTCGTTGCTTAAAACTAAAGAAGAAGCATTTGAAAAGTTTTGCCTTTTCAAAACCAGGGTAGAAAACCAATTAAGCATTAAAATAAAGAGATTTAGGAGTGATAGAGGAGGAGAATATATGTCCAGTGAGTTCAGATGCTTCCTTGCTTCATATGGCATCATAGCAAAAACCACCGCTCCTTACTCCCCCCAATCTAACGGCGTAGCTGAGCGCAAGAATAGAACATTAACAGAAATGTTGAACTCTATGCTACTCACTGCATACATTCCTTCCGCTTATTGGGGAGAAGCAGTCATGACTACGAATCACATTCTGAATAAAGTTCCTCATGCTAAGTTAGAGGTTATACCCTACGAGCTTTGGTTTAAGCGACCCCCGTCTTTAACTAGACTTAAGACCTGGGGTTGTATAGCTTATGTCAGGGTTCCTGACCCTAGACAGACTAAGGTTGGACGTAGGACCAATACATGTATCTACTTAGGTTGTGTTGAAGATAGTGCTGTAGATAGGTTCCTTGATATTTCTAATAATATCATAATAGAATCTAGGGATGCAGTGTTCTTCAAGGATAAATTCCTCAAATATAAGAACCTAACGATCCCAGGTATGCAAGCAACTATTACTGCGGAAGATCCTGAATCAGTACCGAGCACCTCCTATTCCGTTCCGGTAGATAACTCTAGCCTAGAGTCTAGGAGGACTTCAGTGAGAGAGAGAACCCCCAGAACCTTCGGTAGTGATTTTGTCACTTACCACGTTGAGGATGATACATCTACCTTTAAGGAAGCGATGAGATCAAGGGATTCCCTACTCTGGAAAGAAGCTATTGAGGATGAGATGACCTCTCTCCTTCAGAATGGCACTTGGACGTTGGTTGATAAGCCACAAGGGGATAAAACCGTAGGGTGCAAGTGGGTTCTGAAAAAGAAGCTAAATCTCGATGGTAGCGTAGCTAAGTATAAGCACGCCTGATGGCTAAAGGTTTCACACAAGCAAGCAGAGTAGACTATTTTGATGTATACTCACCCGTGTGTCACTTAGCAACCATTAGGGTTCTTCTTGCTATTTCGGCCATTGATAACTTTGTTGTTCATCAAATGGATGTTAAGACTGCGTTCTTGAATGGAGATCTGACCGAAGTGATCTACATGAGTCAACCTGAAGGTTTCATTGTAGACGGTCACGAAAATATGGTCTATAAGCTTTTAAAGTCACTATACATATTAAAACAAGCACCAAAATTATGACATGATAAGTTTGACTACACTGTAAAGAACTTGGGATTCATGTCGAGTCTCTCGGACAAATGTCTTTACATATGTCATAAATCAGATAAAGTCAATATAATATGCTTGTACGTGGATGATATGCTGATTCTTGGTTCTGATCAATCCGTGGTGGATGACGTTAAGTCAGAACTAATGCAGACGTTTAGCATTAAAGATCTCGGTGTAGTTGACACTATACTAGGTATGCATGTGAGCTTTGGGACACATGGCATTTCCCTAAGTCAAAGCCACTACATCCAGTCCATGTTGGACACGTGGGGATATAGTGAATGTAAAGCGGCTGAGACACCATACGATTATTCTAACCGCTTAAAGCCCAATGATGGAGCTGCGGTTCGATAGTTAGATTATTCTAAACTGCTTGGTAGCCTCATGTACGTTATGATCTGTACGAGACCTGACATAGCCTTTACGGTCGGCATGTTAAGTAGGTTCACTAGCAATCCTGGCCAAGACCATTGGGATGCCCTCGATAGGCTGATGCGATACTTAAAGCACACCCGACAGTATGTTTTATGTTATAGTGGTCATCCTCCAGTTCTAGAAGGATATCATGATGCATCATGGTGCTCTGAAGTAAACGACAGCAAGTCCACTAGTGGATTCCTCTTCACACTAGGAGGAGCAGCTGTAGCCTGGAAGTCCAAGAGACAGTCGTGCATTGCACTCTCCTCTATGGAATCCGAACTCTATGCTCTAGCTTCAGCTAGTGAAGAGGCAGAGTGGATAAGAGATTTGGTGATGGGCATTCCACTGTCGAGCCTGAAACTGAGTTCTGTTGCAGTTTATTGCGTCAATCAGGCTACTAAAATGATTGCTACGAATACGTTGTTCAATAGCAAAAGAAGACAACTACGGATGAAACAAGTCTGGTTGACCTCCCTTACGAGTCAAGGGATTGTGAACCTCGTTGATGTGAGGTCAAAATATAATGTTGCAGATGCGCTTACTAAAGGATTAAATAGAGCTCTCACAATCAAAAACATCGGGGGAAATGAGATTAAAGTTCATAGAAATATGAAACTTTCCTTCAACGTTTATGTTTTGATACGTACGAGCATATAGCTGTCAACATTCAAGCATCTAAATAATAACAGACTGAAAATCCCAAATAATTTCTTGATGAAAACCCAAGATGGTTGGATGCTGGTTATTCCACACTTGATAACCGAACGTCCTCTCATTGTAAGTTGATTCAAGAGTTATTCAACTGGGAATTGAAAGTCGTTGTAAATGTTAACCTAAACATTATTGTTCACAACACATTATTACACATTTAATAATGTTGCACGTGATGTGTGCTCACATGTGTTGGTGAGGCACATAGTGATCAGTAATGAGTAAGGTAACATGACTAGTCCTAGTTAGACTGGATGAGATGCTGACATAGTTAATTCACCGTTGCTAGAAGTGCTAAGCTCATTTAGTAAGAGTTAGTTTATTTTAAATGTTACTGCATATGTTTATGAATTCATAAACTCTGACTCATAAAATTCCTTACAGGCTACGATGAAGATTATGGAGGAGCTGTAGACCTGAACATGGATGACGGTGATCTACTAGATGAGTAGAATCATCAAACGTTTAATTCATGTCTTTATTTTGTAATAATTATTCAGACTATGTTTTGGACAGCATCTGTGTGATGTTTTGCCGTTTAAGCAAAATCTTTATTTTTGATTTATTAGTATGATCTGTCTCGAGTTTTTTTGCTTAGTTTGGATTATTATTTTGTCTACACTCCAGCACCCCGAAACGTCATCGTTATTTGTCACGAATTTATGAGGAGATTGTAAGTGTATATTCGGACGAATAACGTGCTCGGGGTCTTTGCGCATATAAACCGTAGGTTTTACTTTATATATACCTAGCTGGGGGCAACGGAGAGTAAGTTTCATTTAAACTTTCCTCCGAATGTTTCGAGCGCCTCTCATACTGACAACCATACCTGCCACTTCATCACGCAGTACATCGAGAACTTTGACCCCCGCAGTACATCGAGGCCTTTGACCCCACAGTTGGACGCCACCATCTTGTGGGCCAGGATTTTGATCAAAAAGCCCAATAAAATATCTGTTCTCAGGCTTGATGGTATTGAATCGAGTACCCGACCGAAAAATCACCGGAGATCAGTGTTGATCCTCAAAGAAAGCAGCGAGAAGATCCGAACGCATCTCCCTCCCTCTTTCAGATCGACGAAAGGTGAAACCCTTGCAGACGTCATTTGCACAAGGCCACCAATAAACAAAAACAATGTGATCCTGCACAAAAATCAGGAGCCCTACTTGCGATCGAGTAGCAACAGGAATATATAGTTGTTTTCCTCTATCAACCAGCGGAGGAACCACGAAAAATGAAGAGATTTCCTCTATCACCGGTCAAACGCTTCATGCGGATGTAACCGCTTGACATGTGAAAATAAGTCCTCCTAAACGAAACCTCAGCGAGCGATCTAATTCCGCCGCCACCTCCAGACGAATTTTCTTATCTGCGAGTTGCTACCAAAAATCAATTCAACAAATGATAAAAAATCAAAAAAATTATTTTAGCCGTGTGTCAGATTTTTGGCATGTACATAATATTGATGCGCACAAAATCAAATATTGATGTATACGTAACAACAACCGTTTTATATCTAATTACTTAGCAGGGTATTATTATTTGTAGGAGAAAACTACTATATGCAAATCAAATATCTAACCATTATTTTGTGGAATAAAAGATAGAATTTCACCTTTTAAATCTTCTAGAAAGCATACCAAAAATATTCAACCCTAAAAGACTAAAACCCAAAATTCTCTCACAGAATTTCTCCTCATCTCTTAAAGAGAGATCTTGCCTCAACTCTTGGAATTTTTGGAAGAGGAAGAGTGGGGAAAGATGAATCAATTGAATATACACTGTGTCTTTGAAGTTTTATTTTTTTCCAATTCTTTTTTCACACGATGTGTCACGTGGATTATATCCTATATAGCGCTCTTGGTTCTGCCGCTTCCGCAATCCCGTGTCCTGTGTCCCGACGGTGCGACTGCTCCCGATACCTGACAGTGCCTCCTCTGGCGAAGTGATCCTGATACCGATCCCCGTGACGACGCCTAGTCCCGCTCTACTCCAACAGGCATTGCCCTAGTCGTCTCCTTCCGGTGCTGCCCTAGGCCCTGGTCGTTTCCTCCGCCGCCCGAGCCTAGGCTTTCCAGCGCCTCGGACTTCTACAATGATTTTCTCCAGCGGGCTTCTTCATCGCCCTTCTCCGCCTGATTTTTCCTGACGGCCCTTTGTCTTCGGCTATTTTGTCCTCTATGGGGGTTGCCAAAAACATCGCGGTCACATCCTCCGGTGTCCTCTCCGGTGACACGATCTAAAGGACACTCATAGGATGTGTTTTGCTTCCAATTTCAGCGTCTTGCTAGTTTTCTTTGGACTGCCATCGCTGGAGGATTCCTCTGAAATCTCATCATCTCCCTACACGGGTGCCCTCCATGGTCATACTACAGATCCTCCTCAAAGCCACGGTCAATCTGGCTCCTTGAAGATCACTAATGTTGCCTTGGATGTCACAAATTATCTTGAATATTCCAGGGCGGCACAACACGCTATTCGCAGTCACCAGCTATATGGGCATATTGATGGTACAACTGTTGAGCCACCATGTACCGACCCCTCATGGAAAAATGGGATGCGAACAATTACTTGGTTGTCTCGTGGTTACTTCACTCTATGTCTCATTAGGTGTATCACAACTACATGCTTCTGGATTCTGCTCATGACATTTGGACAAGGGCCTATGACACCTACTCTTAGGCAGACAGGTCTACACAGATTTATGAGCTCACTCGTCGTGTCTTGGAGCTGAAGTAGAGAATCATGTACTTCTCTGCCAACTACTCTGAGTTTGAACGACTGTATCAGGAGCTGGATTACTTTAACACCTTTATCGTTGCTTGCACTACTGATGCGCATGCTCGTTAGAAGGATAAAGACTGCTTTCGGGTTCACGTATTTCTTATGGGGCTCAATATAGAGTTTGATGCAGTCCGCCTACATGTCCTACACCGTGAGTCTCTTCCCTCTCTCCGGGAAGCCATCAACATGCTCCTTAGGGATGAGAATCATCGTCGCTCTCTTGGCTCATCTATAACACCCCCATCCGTCAAATGCAATATAACAGAGGGTCTGGTCGGGCCCCCACGCCATAAGCCACGAACAGTCAACGGATTTACGTATTAATACCACGATAACAACATAGGAGTACGCATGCTAACTCAGAGCATTCTAGCGGAAGTTTTTAAATCAGTTGTAAGAACCCATAGAAATCATATGAATGTCCACATAGCCACAATAGGAATGGAATAACATACAACAATCCTTTGGCCTTATGGCCTTATAATAGTTTGATCAATACAAGTGTCTTATATACTTCGGCTCGCAGGCCGGCCATACATGAACATATTAAAATAAATATTTTGCTTTGACCTTCAAGGGCCAGCATAGCATCAAGGGCTTCAGCCCGCTACTTGCCGCTAGGATCATCTGTTCCTGCAAGAACAATCCACCGCACTGTGGCAAAACAAGATAACGGCCAGCTAAAGTTGACCAAATTATAACGACCCCGCCTCTAAATCGGGGTGTCGGTGCTCCTTCCTTGCATTTCATTAGTATAATCGAACATAATAATGAACGTACAATTTAAGCACACTTCACCACAGGCGTAGGCACATACGACCACACACCCCATGCCCTTAGGGCATATTCTCGGTGAACCCAGTCCACAACCGCCCCCAGGACGACAAAATCATGAGCATTTTAGTCTTTCCGTCTGAAGCCTAAGACTCGCCCTCTATGCCAACGGTAAGTGCCACGTACCATAGGTCTCTTTAACCGAACCACATAGAGCGGGTATGGTTCCACTCAACCCGTTGCTCACACCGCCACGTCAATCTAAGCCATAGGCGCGGGTCAAGCTTCCCTGAGTACCAAACCGATCACACAATTTTACATAACACAGTTATGTACAAGTTGGCTCCCAAGCCACCAAGATAGCAGAACCACGCATCTGCCCAATTTTTCGGGTGCACCTTGGAGTTAGTCCTCAAGGCTCCCTGTTGCAATCTACCATGTAGAAAAACCCGAAAAATAAACGGCACGGAGTCTTCTCCGGCAATACATGCATCATGAAAACATCACCGATCCGGACCAACATGTATGGGTAGGCTTCACACACCATGCCAATGTCCGTACCTCAATTCCGGACTCTAAATGCAAAATTACGGGGATAAACCATATCTACACGAAGGAATGCCTCACACTCACCGCCCACTCACGAGAGAGGGTTTCTGACGTAGGGATTCGTCGGATTAAAATAGCGTACGGATTTTCTTACAACTCAAGCCAACGTAACACGTTCTAACGCGTCCTAACACAAACATTCTAGCCACACGATTCACCGTCATCCCGCACAAACACGCGGAGGGGAGTGGACTAAAAGCGACGATCTAATTAAAGTCCAATCCTTCCCCACCGAAGATCGAAAGCAAAGGTCGCCACACCTTTTTGAGAGGAAGATCAATAACTATATGCCAAGATCTTCCTCAAGCAAAAGGATCCACCCGATCCGGCTTCTTGCAAGGTTTCGAAAATAAACACAAGAAGGTTTTTGATTAAATCCAAAAGATCGTATTCAAGATCGCGGATAAAAAGCCATTGCATCCATTCCAAATCTCACAAGAAATCACACAGGAAAGATGTAGATATTACCCTCCCCAAGATGGGGTGAAGATCACACAAGGAAAGTGGAAGAGGCACACGTCCACGCACCACCGGCGTCACACCGAGCGTCAACCTTCTTCTTCGCCGGAGTCACACCGAGAAGCATCCGCCTCCGCGTTTCACAAGCCCTGGATCACCCAAGCGATTAGCTAACAAAGGAGGAGAAGGAGGATGAGAGGGGTGGGGCGGCAATCCCAAAGAGAGGTGGCTGAAATTCTCAAGAGAGGATTAATTTGGGTTTTCAAATAGCATGCCCTCATTTCTCATCAAATAAGCCTATATATAGGCAAGTCCCAAAACAAGCAAAATAAATCTAGCCATCCAATTTATCATCTATTGGATGGCTATGAGCACACCAAAAATTAAACATGTCCAAAATAAAAGACAACATGAAATAATGATAACATTAAACTAGGAAAATAAAGGTGCAAATAAGGAAAGGGCTTAAGCCCGCCGCGAACGAAGATTGTAGCCACCAAGGTCACGAGTCGCGGTAGAAGGTCGTCGAGCATCTTTATGTTGCGCCGCATCAACTTGATCACGAGCAACTTGATCATCATCCACAACAACTTGATCACGAGCACTCTTAGCATCAACGGGCAAGGGGATGGGAGACGAGCCGGCATCAATCCTCCCCCCTTAAAGTCACTCAGCACCGATGAGTGGGCTGCAAGGTAGCGGCAGAGGAGGTCCTCATCCAAGCGAAAGAGATCTGACTCAATAACCTAGGAGTCGTCGGAGGGCGGACGATCACGCCAACGAACGAGGAAGCGGCGATGGCCGCCATCAGCTGGAGAAGTGTAGCCATCTGCAAGTACCTGAGCTGGGACAAGAAATGTACGGGGAAATCTAGGAAACATATCAGCATGTGGAAGCAAAGTAGAAGACTTACCACCCGGCGCTAGGCCTGTAGGTGCAATGGAAGAATGACTCACGGAACTACCACTCAACAACCCAGAAGAGACATTTGTGGAGGAAGAAATATTGGGGAAAAAAGAAGGCGTAGAAGTCAACTCAGTTGGAATGGAAACATACGGCATTAAATCTGAAACATTGAAAATGGGTGAAATACCCCAATCCGTCGGCAAATCCAAAACAAACGCGTTATCTCCTAGCCTCTTAATAATTTTAAACGGGCTGGCTCGCTTTGGTGCCAACTTCTTAACGGTGCCAGAAGGCAGCCGCGTGGGAATAAGGCGCACTAAAACAAGATCGTCAACTTGGAAGTTAGACTCCCTCCGATGTAATTTCGCTTGGGATCGATACGACTCATACGTGGTAGCTAAAGTTGTTCGTATTTGGGCGTGTAAGTCATGTATGTGTTCGGCAAAATATTGTGCAAATTGACTTGTATGATAAGATGGAGGTAACGGAATCAAGTCAATAGGCACATTCGCAAGGTACCCGTGCACTACTTCATTTGGTGACATACCCGTAGACCGATTGGTAGAGTTGTTGTAGGCTAATTGGGCTTGGGGGAGGAGCAAATCCCAAGTGCCTTTGTGGTCACCCACAAGACAACGCAACAAGTTTCCCAAACTCCTATTTACCACTTCCGTCTGCCCATCAGTTTGTGGGTAATAGGCGGCGGAAAACAACAACTTCGTTCCCATTAATATCCAAAGCGTCTTCCAAAAATAACTTGTGAATTTAATGTCGCGATCCGAGACAATGGTCTTAGGAACGTCGCGGTGACTCACCACCTCTTTAAAATATAATTTTGCAATGTGAGACGCGTCATTAGTCTTACTACAGGGTATGAAATAAGCCATCTTAGAGAACCTATCAACCACCACAAAAATGGAATCGTGTCGTCGCTGTGTTGGAGGAAGTCCCAAAATAAAGTCCATACTCACGTCCTCCCAAGGTCTAGATGGAATAGGCAACGGAGTGTATAGTCCCACATTAGTCTTTCCCCCTTTAGACACTTGACAAACCCGACAGCTACTCACGATTTTCCCAACTAAAACGCGAAGTTTAGGCCAATAGAATTTCTCCTCGACTAAGGCTATCGTTTTATCCCGCCCAAAATGGCCGCTCAACCCGCCACTATGTAGTTCCCATACTATGTGATGGCGTAGGGAGGTACGGGGAATACATAGCTTAGCGTGCCGAAATAAATAACCGTCTCTCAATACATATGCTGACACTATCATTGGTGAGTCATCGTGTGCCGCTAGATACGCCTCTCCAAAATCAGGACACATGGCATATTCATCCTTTATTCTCTCAAATCCGACAACCTTTACTTCCATGATCGACAATAAAAGTGCCACTCTACTAAGCGCGTCGGCCACACGATTTTCAGTGCCCTTAAGGTGTTTTAAGGTGAACGAAAGCTCTTGCAGATAAGATACCCATTTTGCATGACGGGGGCTGATTTTAGATTGCCCATTAATGTGCCTAAGTGCATCATGGTCAGAGAGAATCACGAACTCCTTGGAAAGGAGGTGGTGTCTCCACTGGTGTAGGCATCTAATGATGGCATAGAACTCTCTATCGTAATTGGAATAATTAAGTTTTGCACCCGCCAATTTCTCGCTAAAATAACTTATTGGATGTCCCTCTTGGCTTAAGAAACCTCTTACTCCTACTCCGGATGCGTCACATGTCAATTCAAATACTTTATTAAAATTTGGTAAGCGCAAAATAGGAGCCTCAGTCATCATCTTCTTAATGTGTTGGAATGTCTGGGTAGCTGCTGGAGTCCATTTAAACTCACCCCTTTTCGTGCATTCCGTCACGGGAGCCATAATAGTACTAAAATCCCGAATAAATCGTCTATAAAATGAGGCTAACCCGTGGAAACTCCTAACGTCTCTCAAGCTTGTGGGTTCGGGCCAATCTAGAATTGCTTTCACCTTACTGGGGTCTACCTTTATTCCCTCAGATCCAACCAGGTAGCCCAAAAACTCCACTTCCTTTACATAAAATATACACTTCTTTAAATTTAAATATAATTTTTCGTCCCAAAGTGTAGATAGAATAATCCGTAGGTGAGACACATGTGAGTCAAAAGTGGTGCTATAAATCAATATGTCATCAAAGTACACCACCACAAATCGTCCCATGTATGGTTGGAATACGTGGGTCATCATTCGTGAGAATGTGCTTGGGGACAACCCAAATGGCATGACCAACCACTCGTAGAGCTAGTCCTTAGATTTAAATGCAGTTTTCCATTCATCCCCATCACGTATCCGAATCTGATGGTAACCACTCCGCAAATCCAATTTCGTGAAGATCGAGGCACCAGACAACATATCCAAAAGATCATCCAATCTAGGGATGGGAAACCTATACTTGATAGTGATCTTATTTATGGCTCTACTGTCTACACACATACGCCACGTACCATCCTTTTTTGGAGCCAACAAAGCCGGTACCGCACACGGACTCTTGTTGTTC
The DNA here is from genome assembly GCA_039583875.1 of Platanthera guangdongensis. Taxonomy (NCBI): domain Eukaryota; kingdom Viridiplantae; phylum Streptophyta; class Magnoliopsida; order Asparagales; family Orchidaceae; genus Platanthera; species Platanthera guangdongensis. The sequence goes on from CM077148.1 coordinate 160,359,267, forward strand.
CTAATGAACCCCTTCGCCAATAAATCCGAAATTTGGGCTTGGAGCTCCTCATGGGCTGCGGGGTGCAACCTATAATGGGGCTGATTAGGCAATGAGGCGCCTGGCATAAAGTCAATGACATGTTGGATATCACGTAGAGGAGGCAACGTAGGGGGCAACTCGTCCGGGTAGACATCGTTATACTCTTCCAGCAGTTTTTTTAATTCTTTGGGTAAATGTTCTAAAACCCCATTTTCTTTATTATTATTCAAAAGAACCAATGCATAAATAATCCCATCCATAAAGGGGTCCCTCTCAAATTTTCTTCTACCCATTAGTCTTACTAATTTCTTCTCGACTGGGATTGTGGTATCCGTACTCGGGCTATTGGGTTCCTTTGGGGCCGTGGGTTTTAACGTGACTACCTTCCCATTATATTTGAACTCATAAGTGTTTGCCCTCCCGTAGTGGGTGGCATCACGGTCATAGAGCCAAGGGTGGCCTAGCAACACATGACAAGCATCCATAGGGATGACATCACACCACACCTCATCCGTATATGACTTGATCGTAAGTGGAACTAGGCAACGCTTGGTGACCGGGATGGTTACCTTGTTGACCCAAGCCACTTGGTAAGGGGTAGGATGAGGCTCGGTAGCCAAATGCATCTGCATAACGGCGTTCTCGGAAATGACATTCATGCAGCAGCCGCTATCAATGATGAGCTTACAATATTTTTCCCCACTCTTAAAGATGAGGGAGAAAATAGTGGACCTCTTCCAATCATCAAGAGGGCGAGGGGTCGTCAGAATACAACGCATAACGCTAAGTAGGTGCCCATCCTCCATATCACTAGGCACACCATCCGTCTCATAACCCCCATCTGCCTCAATCACTAAATCTGCAAAGTCACTAGTGGACTCGTCTAGAAGAGCTAAAGTATCCTTGGCCTTGGTGGGGCACTCATAGGCATAGTGGCCTTGAATGCCGCAAGAGTAACACGTGGTGTTAGCCTTGCTCACCTTGCCAATAGGGATTCTCTCACTATTAGGCTGCCTAGGGTTTCTCGCAGTCACGACAATTGGTTTGGACTCCCCAACCTTCGCCTTACCCTTATCATAATAAGTGGAGGAAAGGGCACCTATGGGGGCCTTTCCCTTTTGTTGGGAGTAACGGGATTGGGTTTTCATGGCCAGATGTTTTTCAATGTCCAAGGCGGCATTGAAAGTAGTATTAATATCAGTGTGGCCATATCGAAGAAGTTTCTTCTGAATGTCCGGATTAAGTCCCTTACGGAACCTAGAAAGCGTAACCTCTGGCATATCTTGGATCTCACACCGCACCATCTTATCCTTTAACTCACCCATGTAATCAGCCACCGATTTTGGACCTTGCCGAAGGGTGGCAAGATCGTCGAACATTTGAGTTCGGTGGTAAGTGGGCACGTATTGGTCAGTGAGCAAATTTTTCATAACCGTCCAACCAACTATGGGTACACCATGACCGGTCCCTAAACGTCGCTCCTCATTTAACCAAAAGGTCTTGGCCCTCCCGTTTAATTTCATACGAGCTACTTGAACCTTGAAAGATATGGTACCTAAACACCTAGAGGGGGTGAATAGGTGACCTAATCCGTTTTAAACTTTAATGGCAGCCAACAGTTAATATCACAGATTTCTAACTATTCTATCACAGCAAACACACAACATACACAGCAACAATCACAGCACAGTAGACATAGTGGTTTATAGTGGTTCCCCAAGATATGGGTACATCCACTTTCCCCCTTCGCAATTTTAGCAGTGTACTAGATTCCGCCAAACTCCTCCACTGTCTCAGAACCCAAATTGGTTCCTACACCTCAGGCCCAAGGCCCTACAACTCAGCTTTATCCCAAAGCCTACACTCAGCCACAAAGGCCTATACTTAGCCAACCAAGGCCTACACTCAGCCCCAAAGGCCTACACTCAGAGATCTCAATCTCCTACACTCAGGCTCTCAAGCCCTACCCTCAGCCTTTATAATTATAGGCTTACAATTCACTCAGATCCAAAGGATCCTACAAGTTAAAAAATGTATTACAAATATTAACTCAACAACTCAATAATAAAAGAGGGGAGTTGAGAGTTTCTTGATGAGTTCTTGGAAGAACTCAGCTGGATTCAATCTGACTTAGCTTTCTTCAAAGCTTCTTGAGTAGAACTGAATAAGAATGAATCCTCCTGCAGTTGATCCTTGACCTCTGCCACTTAAGATCCAGAATGAATCTGAATCCTTCTTCTCAGCCTAGTTCCAGAGGCTGATTTCTTGGATGGAGCCCTCTCTCTCCAACTTCTTAGATCTTCACTTGGACAGCTAGATCTTCTTGTGTTGATACTCTGTGTACCACTTTAATAACTTGTTCTTCTACAATGTGATGAACAGTTTCTGTAAACTGTATGTGCCTATTTATAGGCCTTCTTCATGGTAAGCGGCTGGTCCGATCCATAACTGACTTCTGACATCTCTGGCAGGTGCTGTAGACCGGCTGGAACGGCAGTTGTCAAGTCATCCAGTCATTTCTTGAAAATCTCTAACTGTCTGAAAGTGTCGAGACTTTCTGTCTTTAAGTGTCGACACTTATAGACCAAGTGTCGACACATGCTGTGTAAGTGTCGACATAAGTCTACAAGGTGTCGACACAACTTCTTGTATGTCTCGATACAGATTCTTCTTCAGGTGTCGACACTGAAATTGAGTGTCGACACAAGTACTTGATCTTCTATTTTTAGCTGAATTCTTCTAAGTGTAGACACATCTCCTTTGTGTCGACACATCTTCATGTGTTGTAACTGTTAAGTGTCGACACTGCTTCTTGGTGTCGACACATAGTCTTCAATGTCGATACTTGCTGAGTGTTGACACAGCTTCTTGTATCGACACACCTTCTTCTTGTTGAGACTTCAGCTGAGTGTCGACACTTGTACTTAGAATAATTTTGTTGATCTTTCTGATCTTTGCTAAGTGTCGACACAGCTCCTTGTGTCGACACTTTCATCAAGTGTAGAGTCTTTAGCTGAGTGTCGACACATTGTGCTGGGTGTCGACACATACTTCATGTGTTGACTCTTCTGGTTGAGTGTCGACACATTGTGCTGGGTGTCGACACATACTTCAAGTGTTGACTCATCTGTTGAATGTCGACACATTATGCTGAGTGTCGACACTTGTACTTAGTCTCTGCTAACTTCTGCTGAGTGTCGACACAGCTTCAAGGGTCGACACTTTCTGGTGTATACACAGTTCTTCTAGGTGTCGACACAGCTCCTTGTGTCGACACAGCTTTTCTGCATTCTTCTTCACTGAGTGTCGACACAGCTCCTTGTGTCGACACTTTGTGTCTGGTGTCAACTCTGCATCCCAGGTGTCGACACAATGACTCCAAGTGTCGACACTGCTTGTCTGGGTGTCGACACAAGCTTTCTTAAGTGTCGACACTTTCCCTCTAGGTGTCGACACATGGACTTAGAAACTTTTTGCTTCAGTCCAGTGATTACTTAACCTGCACAAGTAAACTCAACATACATAAAATACATTATGATGTATATCATTGAGTTGGGTGAGGCTTCTTCAAATCAGGTACATTTGACCAATGTACCCAACAATCTCCCCCTATTTGGAGAAGTCATAACCCTTAGTCAATGATATACACCATTCATAATTAAAAATTACAAAATGATGTAAAGTAGGTTATATTCAGCAGGGTAAACATAAACATGTATTAATTCACACATGTGTACACATACATCAACACAGAACAAATAAGAAATAGACACATTCACAGAACAACCATGAAATATATTGATCATATATTGTTCTAAGATTTGTCTTATACATTTTCAGTAGTTCACAAAAATGTTTTACATTCAAAAGATTACAACAATCTCCAAGTAAATTCTTAATCTATTTCTGATCTGGTTCCTTGATAACTATGCCTTTGCCAGCTTGGACTTTAGCTTGGACAGCAGCATCAGCAGTTTCAGCATCAGCAGGCTTCTCGGCTTTTAGATCTTTCTTTTTAAGTTCTTCTGCCTTGATCTTCTGCCTCTCAAAATAGTGATATGGCTTAGGAAAGTACTTGCTAGGCTCCTGGGCTGTAGGAGGTAGCTTTCCCATCTTTGCCTTCCTTCTGTATTGAACAATGGCCTCTTGTCTTATTTCATGTTTTCTCCATTCAGCTTCAGAGAACCACTTGTTCCTGTCATGAGTGTTATCCTTGGCAGCTTTCCAGGCAGTTAAAATTATATTCCTAGAGGTAGGGCTCCATTGCTCAAAGTTTGGCCTTTGTTCTACTTGTTCCCTAAACCTCTTCTTGGACAACCTTATCTCTTCTTCTTTATGTAGAGCCTCTTGCATGGCTTCAGATATAGGTTGAACAACCTTGTCAATATGGACATTGTCCTTGCCCTCAGGTGGGCTATACATTGTGCTCACATCTGCTTGAATCATTTCAAAGTCTGGAGGTGGATAAATGACCTGAGCTACTTCTGGTTGCTCACCTTCAAAATAGGTAGGGTTTATTCCAGATTCAGCAACCTCATTGTCATCACACAGAGGAGGATATCCAAGTGTAGCTCTGATGGAATTTGATATCCACTTAGCATGTTCAGAGCTTCCCTTGACTAACACTCTCTCCCCCTTTATGACTTCTCTAGCCATATGATCTCTGACATCATCCTTTTGAAATCTGATTTGACTATCCAAGTATCTAAATCACTCTTTAAAGAATGGTTTGAGCTTTTGAAGTTGATCAGATATAGCTTTCTGGGAGGCTTGGATTGCAGTCTTTACAACAGAAATTTCTTGTTGAAATACTTTATCAAATTCAGCTTTAATAGCAGAAGATGTAGAAGTAGAAGGGTCAACAGCCTTATTCTTTAATTCAGTGACAATAGCATTGTGGGATGCAGTCAAATTGTCATTTATCCTTAGTTGATTTTCAAGAACATATCCTTGTTTCAATGCTATGTCATCCACTTGTTCTTTGATCTTCTCTTGGTGTGTTGTCAAATACACCACTGCATTTACACCTTTGTGGAAGCATTCATTCATCTCCTTCTTGTTAAGGTTCATTTCAAACCATATAGACTTGATATCCTGAGCAAGATCAAACTACAAAATCTTGTGCCCTTCATCTACATAAGCCTCTATAGCTTTTCTTTGTTTATCTAGTTTTATCTGTAGTGCAATCATTAAAGCACTATAATCAACAGTTGGAGCTTGTTGAACTATAGGCTGTGGGGCTATAGATTGCAGAGCTTTCTTATAACTCTGGCTTCTCCTTTAGAAGACATACAGTTTCTTCTTCTTTGCCCTAGCACTCTCCTCATCTTCAGAGGCAGAAGTGCTGGCTATGTCAACCCTATCCTTAGGGCTTGGAGGTCTTTCAGCTTGCACATCAGGTGCCTTCTCAGTTTCTGGCCTTAAAGGCTCTTCCATAACTTGCACTTGCTCCCCCTCAGCAGCAGCATTATCTCTTCCAGTAGCTTCCTTGTCCAGGTCAAAATCTTGTTGGTCTAGATTGAGGAATAAATCTTCCATGGTGAACTCTTGTGGAGACTGTGCAGGAGAAGTTCTTAGGTCTTCAACTACTGGATCAGGAATCACTTCTTGTACAGCAGATGTGTCTTCTCTAACAACATCTGGAACTGGACTATTCAGCTGTGTTTGTTGATGATTATCAGATAAATCAGTATCTTCCATAGAAAAATCTAAAGTGTTGAGTTCAGTGAGTACCTCTTGTATGATGGTGGTGGCTTGTTCACTTTCCAGTGTAGTGGGTTGATCTACAACTGGATGCTCCCCCTAGCTTTGATCCTTGTGTATGGGGCTTGCTTGAGGTAGCTCCCCCTGGATCTCAGCAATCTCTTGAGCAGCAGGAGATTTCACTGCAGGCTCTTCCTCATACTCATCTGGAGTGAAGACAACATGTTCTTCACTTCCAGAACTGCTGGAGGACTCTTGTGCCACTGGAGCAGTTTTTCTCTTTTTCTTTGGAGGAAACTCCTTCTCAGTAACTGTCTTCTCTGGGGTTGGTATTTCCTTGGACAACACCCTGTCCCATCTAGAAAAGATCCTTTGATCCATCTTCCTCATATGATTTATCTTGCTGCCTACAGTAGTATTCATTACCTCTGGTATGGTACTAGCTAGGTAGAGACTTAAGATTCTGCCCAGGTTGGGCTTCTTCAGACTTTCTTTAATCTTGTCAAATACTATTATTGACCAATCAGTTCTTATAGTGAAGATAATTCTTGTCATTATATTGAACATGGAGGCAGACACTCTGTCATGTCCTCCAGGATTACTGAGTAAGACCTTTCCCACAATCTCAGACATGAACTTTCCTTGATTATTCATACCTTTCCTGTTGAAAACAGAACCTATCTTCATCTTAGGATCAAGTCCACACCAGATTAGAGCTTCCCTGGTCCTGGATGCAGTAACTTCTTCTCCATCTTGAGTTTTTGGTAGCTGGAGTACCTTCCTCAGACTCTTTGGTGAAACCTTGACCTTAGTTCCATGAACTCTGGATTTGATTCTGTATCCAGATTCATCTACTGCAGCTCCATTTAGGAATTCAAGAACCTCTTTCTTCCATATCTTAGTAGGTTCTGAAACTAAGTACTCTAATCCATAATCGGCGACTAGGGTTACTACCGCCGTGATTTCTTGATCAGCATCTGTGAAAGCGCCACGCACTAGCTCATATCCTTCGTTGACGTTCTCTTCTAGCTTAGGCGCCATTGGGGTTTATAGAATTTGTCTTGAGAGAAGAGAGGTGTCGACACAGTAGATTTGGTCTCGAAACTTTGAAAGCGTGTCGACAAACAAAGACAGAACCCTATTTATACCTTTCTGAGTTTGAAGATGAACAGGCGGGACAGCTAACTTAAAATGTGTCGACACTGGCAATAAGTGTCGACACTGACTTATAATGTCTCGACACACATGTGTCGACACAAGTTTAGTCAATAGATTGTATGTGTCGACACTTGTTTATGTGTCGACACAACATAACTCGACACTTGTCGAGACTTTACTTAGTAAATTCTGAGTAAAACTTAAGTGTCGACACCACATTGGATGTGTCGACACCTACTTGACATGTGTCGACACTAACATTCTGAAGTGTCGACACCAACATCCTAGATGTGTCGACACCTTTTTCCTGAAGTGTCGACACCACTATTCTGTGTCGACATAGACTTGTCTATGTGTCGACACTTTTTTACTTAGCCAATTTTAATTCTGTAAACTTACTCTAAGTTTATCATTCCTAGTTCAATTTTAAATCTATTGAACTTAGCTTCTTCTAGGGGCTTAGTAAACATATCAGCTATTTGATTATCAGTTTTAACATATTCAAGTAAAATATCTTCTCATTCTACATGCTCCCTAAGAAAATGATATTTAATTTCAATATGTTTAGTTCTACTATGAGATACAGGGTTATTAGCTATTGAAATAGCACTTGTAGAATCACAGAAAAGTGGAGTTCTACTTACCTGAAATCCATAGTCCTCTAGCTGATGTTGTATCCACAGAAGTTGAGCACAGCAACTTCCTGCAGCCACATACTCTGACTCTGCAGTGGAGATAGCCACACTAATTTGCTTCTTGCTACTCCATGAAATTAGTCTCCCACCTAGGAATTGACAGGTTCCAGTAGTGTTCTTTCTATCCTCTTTTCATCCTGCAAAGTCTGCATCTGAATAACCTGTTAGATCAAAATCTCCATTCCTAGGGTAACAGAGGCCTAGATAGGGAGTGCCCTTTAGATATCTCAATATTCTTTTGACTGCTGTCAAATGAGACTCTTTAGGGCAGGTTTGATACCTGGCACAAACACATGTAGCATACATGATGTCAGGTCTACTAGCAGTCAAGTATAATAGGGAGCCAACTATCCCTCTATACAAGGTTTCATCTACAGGTTTCCCTGCATCATCCTTGCTAAGAGACATACTTGACCCCATAGGAATCTTCATGGTACTGGATGAATCCATACCATACTTCCTTATGAGTTCTAGGGTGAACTTGTACTGACAGATGGATAAACCACTTTCAGTCTGTTTAACTTGGAGACCCAAGAAAAACTTCAGCTCTTCCATACTACTCATCTCAAACTGACCTTGCATAAGTTTTGCAAACTTTTTGCAAAGGCTGCTTTCAGTAGACCCAAATATAATGTCATCTACATATATTTGGACTAGTATTACTTTGCCTCTAGATTCCCTAAGTAATAGAGTCTTATCTATTTTCCCCCTTGAGAACTTGTTCTCAATAAGGAAACTAGATAGGGTTTCATACCAAGCCCTAGGGGCTTGCTTTAACCCATATAAAGCATTCCTAAGTCTATAGACATGATGAGGTAGAGTTGGATCAACAAAACCTGAAGGCTGTTCCACATAGACTTATTCCTTAAGATTACCATTTAGGAATGCTGACTTGACATCCATTTGGTAAACCTTGAATCCTTGATAGGTTGCATAGGCCAAGAACATCCTTATGGCTTCCAGTCTGGCTACTGGAGCAAAGGTTTGATCAAAGTCAATACCTTCTTCTTGCCTATATCCTTTAGCAACCAGTCTTGCTTTATTCTTAATGATGACCTCTTGTTCATCCATCTTATTCCTGTAGATCCACTTAGTTCCTATTATATTGTGATCTTTAGGTTTTGGAACAAGTTCCCAAACCTTGCACCTCTTGAACTGATTAAGCTCTTCTTGCATTGATTCAGTCCATTGTGGATCTTGTATTGCTTCTTCAAACTTCTTAGGTTCAACTTGTGACAGAAAGCTGGAGTAGATTGCTGCATTCATGTTTCTACTCCTGGTTTGTACTCCTTATCTTGGATCTCCAATAATCTGCTCTATTGGATGATCTCTAAGATGCCTGTGGGCTGGAGGCATCCTAACTTCTGGTTGAACCACTTCAGCATCTGCATCATGCTGTACTCCTTGTATTTCTTCAGCAATTGGCACATGTAGTTCTCCCCCTGGACAACAGCTACTGTCTTCTACTTGCTGTCTTGCAGCAGGCACTTCTTCTATAGTAAGCTTGTCCACTTTCTTTGTCAAACCTGTGGGGCTGCATACACTGCTAGACAACTCATTATTAATAAGTTTAGTCTCATCAAAAACTACATGCACTGATTCTTCTACAACTTGTGTAGTCAAGTTGTAGACTCTATAAGCCTTACTATTATTGTTGTACCCAACAAAAATTCCCTCTTGGGACTTGGCAGCAAACTTAGTTAAGTAAGACTTCCCATTGTTAAGTATGAAGCATTTGCAACCAAAGATCCTAAAATAGGATAGGTTTGGTTTCCTGTCTTTCACAACTTCATAGGGAGTCATGTTAAGCCTTTTAGTGATGGTAGCCCTATTTATAACATGGCATGCAGTATTAACTGCTTCAGCCCAGAAATATTCTGGCAGTGATGTATCACTTAGTAGGGTCCTACCAGCCTCTATCAAGGTTCTATTCTTCCTCTCAGCAATGTCATTTTGCTGGGGTGTTCTAGGTGAAGAGAATTCTTGAAATATCCCAAAGTCTTCACACAGTTTTGTCATGCTATCAGACTGAAATTCAGTACCATGGTCACTTCTAATTTTGACTACTGCACTATTTAGTTCTTTCTGAATTTGCTTGACAAAGCTATAGAAGACACTAGGTGTTTCAGATTTCTGTCTTAAGAAGAACACCCAGGAAAACCTTGAGTATTCATCTACAACTACAAAGGTATAAACCTTCCTACCTAAGCTGTGAACTGGCATTGGACCAAAGAGATCCATATGCAAGAGGTATACACACCTCACAGCATCTTTGTTTTCTATGCTTCTAAAGGTGGATTTAGTCTGCTTGCCCTTTTGACAAGCTGAGCAAATACCATCTTTAACACACTTAACTTGAGGACCATTCCTCACTAACTCTTTGCTAAAGAGTTTGCTAATAGTCTTGTAGTTAAGATGAGCTAGTCTCTTGTGCCATTTGACACAATGAGAGATTGTCTCATCAGCTACAAGACAAACTGGAGAACCATTGTTCTCAACCATAATATCTAGGCAGTAGATATTCCTCTTCCTATACCCAGTCAAAATTATCTCTTGATTAGTTGACCTCTTGATATGACAACCATTTTTAACAAATGAGATGTCATACCCTACATCACTTAATTGACTTATACTTATTAGGTTATGTTTCAACCCTTTAACATAAGCCACTTGAGTAATGGTAACTAAGTTTGTAGAAATGTTACCAAATCCTTTGATGATTCCTTTTTCAGAACCACCAAAGGTTACTTTTGGACCATCTTTTATTGGAATATAGTCCTTTAGTAATCCTCTTGTTCCAGTCATATGTCTGGAACATCTACTGTCCAAGTACCATGTTGGGGTATGACCACTTGGACTCACCTGCAAAACAGATTAATGAACCTTAGAACCCAAAGAATTCTTGGGTCCTTGGTACTTGTTAGTCTGCAGCTTGACAAAACTACCTACTGGCTTTCCACCAGGTAGCTTGCTACTCACTTTGGCACTGGCATTGTGCCAACAATCCATTGCAAAATGGCCAACCTTGCCACAGCACCAACATTCAAACTTATTGTACCATTGCTTAGGTACAGTCTTTGCTGTCTTATCTACAGCAGACTTGTTGAATGCTGGGGCTTTGCCCTTGGACTTGGACTTGGACTGCTCAGTCCTTGCAGGTCTAATAAAGCCCAGTCCAGCTTTACCCTTATGATGAACAAATTCATCAATTATGGGTAACACTGACTTAGGTTTAGAAAACCTAGCAACTAAGTCCCTCTCTTTCTGAAGTTTAATCTCCAGACCCTTGATTTGATCATTCTTAAATGATATAGTACCCATCTGAATCACTGTTATGTGTTTCAGCCTAGCTATTTCATTAAACTTTTGGTCAAACTGCTTCTCAGAATCTGTTACAGCAGCTTTAAGATCAGCAATTTCCTTTGCCTGACTTTTGGCTAGGGACTTGCTTTTCTTGTAAGCTTGCAACAGCACCTTATATTCATCTATAAGCTGATGAATATCATCCTCAGACTCAGATACATTCTCATCACTTGATGATGATGAATCTGATTCTGTACTAGAACAAGAAACTGAACTTAGAGTTGAACCTTGTACCTTACTGGGTCCTGGCTGCTCCAGGATTTTGGCACTCTCTGTGTAACAGGCCAATTTTCTGAAAACAGGAAATTTCTGGGTGACACGGCCTGGGACACGGGCGTGTCCCAGGGCGTGTCAGCCGACACGGGCGTGTCGCAGGGCGTGTCGAGGTTGTGTCGACGATCGACTTTGGTGTCGACGATTTTCGCTCGACATCGTCGAGAGGGGGCACACGGCCCAGGACACGGCCGTGTCGAAAGCCGTGTTGTTTGCTCGACGACTGTTACTTGACGATCGTCGAGTATCGAGTTTCCAGTGAGGACACGGCCTGTGACACGGGCGTGTCACAGGGCGTGTCAGTGGTCGTCGAACTCAGCTCGGCGTCCTGAGCCGGGGCGTGTTTGCGGGACACGAGTGTGTCCTGGTGCACACGGCCAGGAACACAGGCGTGTGCCAAGCTGTGTGCCAGGCCGTGTGAAGTCTAGGGTTGTTTTGGGATTATTTTCGTTGAGGCACACGACCTTAGACACGGGCGTGTCTGAGGGCGTGTCGGGTACACGGCACGTGACACGGGCGTGTCACACGGCCGTGTACTTGCTGGATTGAGTCGGTTGTCTGCCGCTTAGAGGGACACGGCCTGTGACACGGCCGTGTCACAGGGCGTGTCAGGCCGTGTTTTAGCTTTTCTGGCCAAATCTGAGCCGTTTGTTTCCCTCTTCCTGGATCCAGTGGCTGGGCTTTGTCCAGGTGTTGTGAAGGCCTAGAAAAAGGGGATTTAAACCCTCTTTTCTCTTCTTCTTCTTCTTCATCTTCATTCCAAGAGAGAGAGAGAAGAAAGGCCTAAGGGAGAGAGAAGGGAGGAGTCTACCAGCTGCTGTAGGAGCTGCGGAGGGCGGAACGAAGATCCGAGAGCGGATTCGTGAAGGCAAAGTCGAGGCGGTGATTTCCATCCGGCTACTTCATGGCGCCGAAGCGATCTTCAAGGGTAACGATCTCCTTCTTGGACATCGAAGTCCTTTCTTTATGCATGTGCTTGGAATCCTCCACCAAGAGGTGGATTTGCGGAAGAGATTCCTTTGTTGAGTCTCCATTTAGAGCCGGAAATATGGATTACGGCATAGGCATGTTGTGTGAAGCTCATCTGGACCGGTAGTCTAGATTGGTGATGTTCATGTGTAAACTGGAGAAAACTCTGTGATTTTGATGCTATGTTAAATGGATTTCTATTGTGATGAATGTATGGATGTGATGTTGAGGAGGCTTTGGCAAAGCTTCTGGTTATGAAATGATCAATTGGTAGCACGCCTGGGGAGCTCATAATAAACCCGGCCTGTTACACCACTAGGGTGAGTTGATCTAGTTAAGGTAGGGATCGATTGGTGGCAACGCCTGGGGAGCCGAGTTAAACCCAGCTTGCTGCACCACATGGGTGGGTCGATCGGATTAGGAGGGGGGTCGATGGGTAGACATTGCCATGGGAGCTTGGATAAACCCGGCGTGCTACACCACATGGTGTGGGTCGACCTGCTCTGGTTGCTATGGAATGCTGTGAGGTTGGACCTCTGAGTGGTTTGGGCGGGATGTCGCCAGCTTGCCAGACTGGTGGACTAGGTCCGGTCAACCAACAAGTTAACACCTCGGATCGGCGGTGTACGACTGGTGGATTCCGGTACACCAAGAAGGTGCCCTGAGTGCACGGAGCGTCTGGTGGATTCCAGCGTTTGTGATGGAATGTGTTTGCTAGCGGAATAAAGCATGATATACAGATGATGTTTGATGATACTTGATGATAGAGGATAGCATTGTATACAGAGAAGGAACCACTACCCCGGTAAGGGGGTAGGGTCGTTATAATGGGTCAGCAATGCTGACCGTTACTTTGTTTTCTGTGTTGGCTTGGATATGGAATTGCAGGTGTTGCGGCTTGAAAGGAATAAGTGGAATAGCGAGCTTGCTGATATAGGCCCTTGAAGGCCATGTGAAGAGCTGTGTTTGGATTTCATGTGTGACCGGCCTGCGTGCCGAAGTACGAAATTGTTGTTGTGTAAAGAGGAACCTGTAAGGCCATAAGGCCAGGGTGTGTGAGTTGTATACATTCCTGGTGTTGATATATATAAATGTGGTATTTATATATTGGTGGACATTCTGGTTTGAGTTCATGTTAACAGAAAAATGCTGCGCTAGAATGGAATGAGTTAAGGATACGCATAGATTTTGATTTCCACACATGATTCCTTTGCTTGTCTGTGCGATATGGCGTGGGGCCCGGCCGGACCCACCGTTATATGTCATGTGACAGGTGGGGGCGTTACACTCTGTCAAAGCCATTAGCCCTTGGCATTGACTGTCTTCTTGTTCATAAATAGACTCCATTAACTGCATGAATTCTTCCTCTTCTTCTTCAGCAAACAGCCCTATGTAGGCTTCAGCATCAGACTCAGTTTCTGAAGAAGAGATATCTGATAGAGTCTTCTCTTTCTTGGCTATAAAAGACTTCTCTTTCTTGCCTTTGAATTGAGTCTTTTTCCTGTCACCAGATTCCTTTCTCTTCTCTGGACAATCTGCAATAACATGTCCCTGTCTATTGCAGCAATAGCACACTATCTTAGATCCAGTTGCCTTGCTTGACTTTGTCCTCTTCCTGTCTTTCTTTGAAGGCTTTTTCTCCTGATAAAAGACTTCCTTTCCCTTTGAAGTAAAAGGTCTTAACCTTCATTGTTTCTTCTTCAAGAATTTCTGAAAGTGTCTAGTGAAGGCAGCAAAGTCTTCATCACTTTCACTGCTCTTAGACTTTGTGCTGATAGACTCATCAGACTCTGATTCAACTACCTCTGGAGGTGGAGTTGATGACTTATTCCTGCACTTTCTGGGAACTTCTGTCTTGAAAGCAACAGTTCTTTCCTTGTGCTCAGTCTTTGTTGATTTCTCCTCCTCCTTCCTCACTGTCAATTGCATTTCATATGACAACAACTTGCCAAACAGTGTAGGAGGAGGAATTTCTCCCAACTTAGCCATTTCTCTAATGACACAGATCTTTGTGTCCCAATCTTTGGTTAGGGACCTTAGGAACTTGTCATTTAGTTCATAGTTACTGAGCTCTCTTCCATAAGACATGAGTTCATTAACTATTCTGTAGAAATTCTTATAGCACTCAGTTATGCTATCACCCTTACCTTATCTAAAACTCTCATACTCCTGATTTAGCAAGGATTTTCTATCTTGTCAAACTTCTTTAGATCCTTCCATATACACTATAAGAGTGTCCCACATCTCCTTGGCTGTCTTACAGTGTATAAGATTCTGAAATGTTGCATCATCTATGGCACTCACTATAATGTTTTGTGCGCTCTTGTCCATTGTGGCTAGGACAATATCATCCTTAGTCATCTCAGAGAAATCCTTTGGAGTTCTCTGATTTGCATCTAAAACTGAAATCTTCATGGGCACATAAGGCCCTTCCTTTACTGTGATGTAGATTCTAGGGTCTGAGGCCTCCATAAACATCCTTACCCTTTCCTTCCAGATCCCAAAGATCTCTTTCCTGCATATGGGTAATTTCATGGAACCCAATTCCTTGTGATTCTCAGAGGAACCCATGTTTCTTAATTTTCTTGAATTTCTTGAATCTGTGTTTTGCCTTACACTGAATCTGCCAAACAGGATCTCCTCAGACTGTTAGTCCTTTTTGAGGAACCTCCCTCTGATACCACTTGAAAGATATGGTACCTAAACACCTAGAGGGGGGGTGAATAGGTGACCTAATCCGTTTTAAACTTTAATGGCAGGCAATAGTTAATATCACAGATTTCTAACTATTCTATCACAGCAAACACACAGCATACACAACAACAATCATAGCACAGTAGACACAGTGGTTTATAGTGGTTCCCCAAGATATGGGTACATCCACTTTCCCCCTTCGCCTATCTAGCAGTGTACTAGATTCGGCCAAACTCCTCCACTGTCTCAGAACCCAAATTGGTTCCTACACCTCAGGCCCAAGGCCCTACAACTCAGCTTTATCCCAAAGCCTACACTTATCCACAAAGGCCTACACTCAGCCAACCAAGGCCTACACTCAGCCCCAAAGGCCTACACTCAGAGATCTCAATCTCCTATACTCAGGCTCTCAAGCCCTACCCTCAGCCTTTATAATTATAGGCTTACAATTCACTCAGATCCAAAGGATCCTACAAGTTAAAAAATGTATTACAAATATTAACTCAACAACTCAGTAATAAAAGAGGGGAGTTGAGAGTTTCTTGATGAGTTCTTGGAAGAACTCAGCTGGATTCAATCTGACTTAGCTTTCTTCAAATCTTCTTGAGTAGAACTGAATAAGAATGAATCCTCCTGCAGTTGATCCTTGTCCTCTGCCACTTAAGATCCAGAATGAATCTGAATCCTTCTTCTCAGCCTAGTTCCAGAGGCTGATTTCTTGGATGGAGCCCTCTCTCTCCAACTTCTTAGATCTTCACTTGGACAGCTAGATCTTCTTGTGTTGATACTCTGTGTACCACTTTAATAACTTGTTCTTCTACAATGTGATCAACAGTTTCTGTAAACTGTATGTGCCTATTTATAGGCCTTCTTCATGGTAACCGGCTGGTCCGGTCCATAACTGACTTCTGATAACTCTGGCAGGTGCTGTAGACCGGCTGGAACGGCAGCTGTCAAGTCATCCAGTCATTTCTTGAAAATCTCTAACTGTCTGAAAGTGTCGAGACTTTCTGTCTTTAAGTGTCGACACTTATAGACCAAGTGTCGACACATGCTGTGTAAGTGTCGACACAAGTCTACAAGGTGTCGACATAACTCCTTGTATGTCTCGACACAGATTCTTCTTCAGGTGTCGACACTGAAATTGAGTGTCGACACAAGTACTTGATCTTCTATTTTTAGCTGAATTCTTCTAAGTGTCGACACATCTCCTTTGTGTCGACACATCTTCATGTGTTGTAACTGTTAAGTGTCGACACTGCTTCTTGGTGTCGACACATAGTCTTTAATGTCGATACTTGCTGAGTGTCGACACAGCTTCTTGTGTCGACACACCTTTCTCTTGTTGAGACTTCAGCTGAGTGTCGACACATTCCCTTAGTGTCGACACTTGTACTTAGAATAATTTTGTTGATCTTTCTGATCTTTGCTAAGTGTCGACACAGCTCCTTGTGTCGACACTTTCTTCAAGTGTAGAGTCTTTAGCTGAGTGTCGACACATTGTGCTGGGTGTCGACACATACTTCATGTGTTGACTCTTCTGGTTGAGTGTCGACACATTGTGCTGGGTGTCGACACATACTTCAAGTGCTGACTCATCTGTTGAGTGTCGACACATTGTGCTGAGTGTCGACACTTGTACTTAGTCTCTGCTAACTTCTGCTGAGTGTCGACACAGCTCCAAGTGTCGACACTTTCTGGTGTAGACACAGTTCTTCTAGGTGTCGACACAGCTCCTTGTGTCGACACAGCTTTTCTGCATTCTTCTTCACTGAGTGTCGACACAGCTCCTTGTGTCGACACTTTGTGTCTGGTGTCGACTCTGCATCCCAGGTGTCGACACAATGACTCCAAGTGTCGACACTGCTTGTCTGGGTGTCGACACAAGCTTTCTTAAGTGTCGACACTTTCCCTCTGGGTGTCGACACATGGACTTAGAAACTTTTTGCTTTAGTCCAGTGATTACTTAACCTGCACAAGTAAACTCAACATACATCAAATATATTATGATGTATATCATTGAGTTGGGTGAGGCTTCTTCAAATCAGGTGCATTTGACCAATGTACCCAACAAACCTTTTGCTCATCGGTAAAGTGATACCAATCAAAATAGCATTCTATGTCAACCACCCATGTAAGGAAGACTTGGGGGTCTCCCATACCATCGTAAGAGGGGGATTTCATACGAATCGCTTTTGTTATATCAAACTCTCTTTCCGGATTGGGAACTTGACGGGCTGCTCCGGGGAAGTACCCATCATGTTCCGCAACATGCACCGGGGTTGGTCGGGGGACTTGTCCACGGTTAGGTGTTGGTGGTGTTTGAGTAGCTTGGTTCGCCAAAAGTTGTGCTAGCAAACCCCTCAACTCTCCTAATTCTTGCCTAAGCTCAGTGATAGCCGTAGGATTAGTTTCCTCATCAGGGTGTTTAGCCATAGTGGAGGTAGACGGGTTCGTGTACTCCGTACCGTGCCGAGTACGCATTAACACCCTAAAAACCAAAGGCTAGAGCGCAGTTTTCTCTTTGTTTTTTTGAATTTTGAAATTGAAATTTTGAATTTTGAAATTTTGAAATTTGAAATTTGAAATTTTGAAATTTGAAATTTGAATTTTGAATTTTGAATTTTGAATTTTGAATTTTTTTGAAATTTGAAATTTAAAATTTGAAATTTTGAAATTTAGGATTTGAAATTTGAAATTTTGAAATTTGAAATTCGAAATTTGAATTTTGAATTTTTTTGAAATTTGAAATTTAAAATTTGAAATTTAGGATTTGAAATTTGAAATTTTGAAATTTGAAATTCGAAATTTGAGTTTTGAATTTTTGAAATTTAAAATTTGAAATTTGAAATTTGAAATTTGAAATTTGAATTCTAAAATTAGAAATTTGAATTTTGAGCGGGGGAGGAGTGCCAATTAGGAAACTGACGAGAACCTCCCTCTGATACCAAATTGACGTAGGGATTTGTCGGATTAAAATAGCGTACGGATTTTCTTACAACTCAAGCCCACGTAACACGTTCTAACGCGTCCTAACACAAACATTCTAGCCGCACGATTCACCGTCATCCCGCACAAACATGCGGAGGGGAGTGGACTAAAAGCGACGATCTAAATAAAGTCCAAGCCTTTTCCACCGAAGATCGAAAGCAAAGGTCGCCACACCTTTTTGAGAGGAAGATCAATAACTATATGTCAAGATCTTCCTCAAGCAAAAGGATCCACCCGATCCGGCTTCTTGTAAGGTTTCGAAAATAAACGCAAGAAGGTTTTTGATTAAATCCAAAAGATCGTATTCAAGATCGCGGATAAAAAGCCATTGCATCAATTCCAAATCTCACAAGAAATCACAAAGGAAAGATGTAGATATTACCCTTCCCAAGATGGGGTAAAGATCACACAAGGAAAGTGGAAGAGTCACACGTCCACGCACCACCGGCGTCACACCGAACGGCAACCTTCTTCTTCGCCGGAGTCACACCGAGAAGCATCCGCCTCCGCGTTTCACAAGCCTTGGATCACCCAAGCGATTGGCTAACAAAGGAGGAGAAGGAGGATGAGAGGGGGGGGGAGGCAATCCCAAAGGGAGGTGGCCAAAATTCTCAAGAGAGGATTAATTTGGGTTTTCAAATAGCATGCCCTCATTTCTCATCAAATAAGCCTATATATAGGCAAGTCCCAAAACAAGCAAAATAAATCTAGCCATCCAATTTATCATATATTGGATGGCTATGAGCACACCAAAAATTAAACAGGTCCAAAATGAAAGACAACATGAAATAATGATAACATTAAACTAGGAAAATAAAGGTGCAAATAAGGAAAGGGCTTAAGCCCGCCGCGAACGAAGATTGTAGCCACCAAGGTCACGAGTCGCGGTAGAAGGTCGTCGGGGCATCTTTATGTTGCGTCGCATCAACTTGATCACGAGCAACTTGATCATCATCCACAGCAACTTGATCACGAGCACTCTTAGCATCAACGGGCAAGGGGATGGGAGACGAGCCGGCATCAGTTTCATATACAAAACGAAAGAGGACTTTACATGTCCAAGTAGAGAATCGATACCCTAGATGTTCGCTTCGGCGCCATGGAAAACTTGTCGGATGAAAAGCACTGCAACGGACTCGCCTCCACGGATCTGGACACGGCTTGTGATTTGGGGCTCCGAAGCTCCAGCAATTGTGGCAACTCCTCCTTCTCCTTCTCCTTCTCCTTTTGCTCTCCCCTCACTCTACTTCTTAGAAAGGGAAATGGCCAAGTGAAATGAGGCATAAACCCTCACTTCCCAGACTTATACCAACAGGAGGAATTCTGGGACGTCGGATCCTTCTAAAATGAAGCGAATGACCTAGATTGAACTTTAAAATCATCTGCCTGGGGCCGCACACTGCTTGTGACATGCCCTGTCATAGACCATGTCTCACTTTCGTACAAGAATTCGTCGATCTCCGAATCAGGATACGGCTTATGACATGCCCGTGTCAGCCCTTGACACGCCCGTGTCAAACCTGGACACGCCAGTGTCACAGGCTGTATCCCTCAATTGACACAGAAACCATCACGCCCGAACAGGACATGGCTTAGTACACGCCCGTGTCCGCGCAAGACATGCTTGTATTCGACCTGGACATGCTCATGTCCAAGGGCATGTTGCTCACTCGACACAGCCCGACAATACAGAGCAGGACACGGCTTTGGATACGCCCGTGTCCGACCTGGACAAGCCCATGTCCCAGGCCGTGTTCAACACTTGAAAAACTCAGCCAACTCCAGAAAAGGAAACGGCTCTATACACACCCGTGTCACAGGCCGTGTGAAACCATAATGGCTCCAAAGCTCTCAAAAACACTACCCATACATATACGAGTTTTGTGGCATTACAATTCTCCCACCTTAAAAGAATTTCGTCCCAAAATTACAGAATGGGAAAGTACACAAAATTAAATGGTACCTGAGTAGAAAATCTCAGGATACTACATTAGCATGGTCTGCTCTCGCTCCCACGAAAGCTCCTCACGACCACAATTATCCCATCGGACTTTGACCATCCTGATAGCTTTGTTTCGCAATCGGTTGACCTTCGAATCCTCGATCCGAATGGGTCTAACTTTCGTTGTTAGCCCACTATCGACCGATACTTGATCCGCAGCAATCACTTATGCTGGTTCTTTCACGGCTTTGCGTAGGACCGAGATGTGGAATACATCGTGCAATCCACTAAGTTCTACCGAAAGGTCCAACCGATATGCGGCTTCACCAACTCGCTCCAAGATCTCAAAAGGACCAACATACCTCAGACTAAGCTTCTTTAACCGTCGAATCCTTAATATGCCTTTAAACGACTTTATCTTGAGGTATACCCAGTCGCCCACCGCAAACTCCACATTCTGATGCTCGGCGTTGTAGTACTTGGCCTGTCTATCTTGAGCAATCAATAGTCGTTCTCGAATTAACTGAATAGTTGACGTAGCATCTTCAACCTCTTTTCACTTATAGAGCTTCAATTCTCCTGTTTCTACCCAAGTCAAAGGTGTACGACACCTTCAGTATAGAGCCTCAAACGGTGTCATCTGAATACTGGCTTGGTAGCTGTTATTGTATGCAAACTCAATTATGTAAAGATGGTCCTCCCACCTTTTACCAAAGTCCAATGCACACATACGAAGCATGCCTTCCATCATCCTATTCACCATTTCAGTTTGCCCATCTGTCTGCGGGTGAAAGGCTGTGCTGAAATTCAGCTTGATACCCAACAACTAATGAATGAGCCTCCAATCGTTAGATGTGAACCTACCATCACGGTCATTAGCGATGCTCCAGGGTACACCATGCAAAAAGACTATATTATCCACATAAAGCTTCGCCAGTGTCTCCACAGAATCATCCTTCCTATTGGGTATAAAATGTGACACCTTCGTTAAACGATCAACAATCACCCAAATGACGTCGCTCCCCTTGTGCGATCTTGACAAACTGTGCATGAAATCCATAGAGATGTCATCAAACTTCCACTCTGGTATAGGCAAGGACTTTAGAAATCCACCTAGCTTCTGGAATTTGGCCTTCACCAAGGCACAAGTCAGACACTTCGCCACGTATAGCGCTGTCTTTTTTCATACCTGGCCACTAGAACAGCCTCTTCATGTCTTTGAACATCTTTGTGCTCCCAGGGTGAATTGAGTACTTGGTAAAATGTGCCTCGTACATCAATTCTTCTCATAATTTCCCAACATTAGGGACACACAACTGACCACCTTTCCATACAAGGTCATCGTCAACATAAAACTGGTCATCTGACCCATCCACGGACTCGGCCAAGCGACATTTCAAGCTTACGTCCAACTCCACGGCCTGTCTAATCCTGTCCGCAAGGTCATATTGAATCTCTGTCCAACTCAAACATGCATTAGCACCAGATCCCTTATCAACACACGAGATATCCAAAGCCTCCAAATCATGAATGAGCCGCTCGTCATGCATCTGCAACTAGTTGGCCTGTGCAAGAGTTCTACGGCTCAGAGCATCTAACACAACATTCCCCTTCCCGGGAATATAATGAATCTTGTAGGTGTAGTCCCCAAGGAACTCCATCCACCTACGCTAGCGCATGTTAAGGTCCTTCTGATCAATTAGATACTGCAGATTC
Organism: Platanthera guangdongensis; assembly: GCA_039583875.1. Classification (NCBI taxonomy): domain Eukaryota; kingdom Viridiplantae; phylum Streptophyta; class Magnoliopsida; order Asparagales; family Orchidaceae; genus Platanthera; species Platanthera guangdongensis. The sequence goes on from CM077148.1 coordinate 160,380,792, forward strand.
TTATGATCTGAATAAATGTTGACCTTTACTCCATACAGATAATGCCTCCAAAGCTTGAGAGCGAATACCACGGCTGCCAACTCCAAGTCATGGACTGGGTAGTTCCTCTCATGCACCTTTAACTGACGTGATCTGTAGGCTATCACCGACCCGTGCTGAAGCAGAACACAGCCTAACCCACTCCCAGAGGCATCAGTGTACACCTCAAAGCCTTCAGAACCACAAGGCGAACATAGCACAGGTGCCGTGGTCAAATGACACTTTAGAACTTCGAAAGCTTCTGCGCATTCAGGGGACCAAACGAACTTCTGATCCTTCCTTGTCAGAGTAGTGAGGGGCAATGCTATCCATGAGAAGATCTTCACAAAGCGCCTGTAATAGCCGGCAAGCCACAGAAAACTCCGGGTTTCTGCCACCGAAGACAACACAGGCCTCTCATGTATAACAACTATCTTTGCCAGATCTACCACAATGCCTTCACCACTAACCACGTGACCAAGGAATGCTACCGAGGACAACCAAAATTCACATTTGGATAACTTGGCATATAGTTGGTTCCTCCTTGGTGTCTCCAACACCATATGCAGGTGCTTGAAATGATCCTCCTCGCACTGCAAGTACACCGATATATCATCGACAAAGACTATCACGAACTACTCCAAGTATTCTCTGAACATTCTATTCATCAAATCCATAAATACAGATGGCGCATTCGTCAGCCCAAACGACATGACAGTGAACTCATAATGCCCATAACCTGTGCTGAAAGCCGTCTTAGAAATGTCACTTTCCCTTATCCGCAGCTGATAGTATCCAGATTTTAAATCCAACTTTGAGTACACAGTCGACCCCAATAGTTGGTCGAATAGATCATCAATCCTTGGGAACAGATACTTATTCTTTTCCGTTAACTTATTCAACTCACGGTAATCAATACAGAGTCGTAAGATTTCGTCCTTATTCTTAACAAAGAGGACCGGCACGCTCCAAGACAACGAACTTGGACGCATATAACCTTGTTCCAACAGTTCTTGAAGCTGTACTTTCAGTTCCGTCATCTCCTTAGACGCTAACCGATACGGAGAGCATGACACAGGTTTGGCACCTAACACTAGCGCAATGGTGAAGTCAATCTCTCGCTGAGGTGGGGCTCCAGGGAGATTTTTAGGGAATGCGTCAGGAAAATCAGATACAACTGGGATGCTATCCAAACCAGGTTTGGGCTTCGAAGCCTCCACTAAAGTGAAAAATAACTCTGCATCACTACGAACTGCCTTAACCACCTGGAGAGCAGACATCAAGGTCTTGCTTGACCCCTTCAAGCCTGAGAACATCGTCTCACGATCTGTCTCTGGTCCCAATCTGACCACCTTACGATTTCAATCAATGTACGCACACTGCTCGGATAGCCAGTGCATGCCAAAGATCGCATCGAACTCCACTATCAGCAGTAGCGACGCTTGCGAGTCATAATCGTGACTGCCAATCCCTACCTTCATGCAACAAACTCTATCCGCGTGTATAAAGCACCCGTTAGGTAGCAACACATCCAATTTGTCCCTTGTCATCGAAGAGGGTGCTCCGATACGCTTTACAAACTCTTTGGAGAAAAAGGAATGCAAAGATCCCGTATCGAACAGTGCTCTCGCCGAAAAATCAAGGATCGATACAAAGCCTAGCACAACCAGTCATAAGCTAACACGCGTAAGACAACAAGTATTTAAAGCTAAACTGCTATAAATTAAAGCATACCTGTCACCAGGTCAGCCTGCTTCATGGCCTCCTGCTGGCCAAGGTTGTACACTCTAGGCTGGGCTGGGGCATAATGCGATGCGGTTGACTCCAATGCCTTGCCCTTCTCCTCATAAGTTGCTCCAGGCTTCTTCTCAGACTACGGACGCCTGCTCCAACAATGTCGGGTAAAGTGTCCCCGCTTCCCACAGTTATAACATGCGCCCGAGGTTTGGGCTGTCGTTTCCCCAGATACACCGGAAGAAGGGGCTGGACCTGAAGTCCTAGCCTTCTTATTCCATCTACGGAAACCAGACTTTGAGGAGGTCAGCACCTTGAACTCCATCTTCTTCGCACTAGAGTCCTTCTTCTCTTGGACTCTCTTCAGATCTTTCTCCAATGACCGGGCCGTATTGACCAGGGTTAGGAAGCCCTGCGTCATAGGTCTAGATAGAAGTATCCTTAGGTCATCACGCAGTCCCTTGTAGAATTGGTTGGTCTTATGCTCCTCATCAACAAGTGTAGAGCTAGCATAACGACCCAACCACGTAAACTCGTGGAGGTACTCATCCACGCTACTATCTCCCTGCGTCAATCTCTGGAACTCATTCTCCAAAGCGATCCTCTATGCCGAGGGGAGGTATCTTGCCAAGAATAACCTCGAGAATTCCTCTATCGAGACATAAGTGAGTTACCTTCCAGCCAAGTGATGTAGCTCCAACTCTTCCCACCACAACCTCGCCTCTCCATCCAACAAGAAAGTGGCTATGGTGGTCTTCTTCCATTCCTCCGTTTCTGTAGCCGTCAATACTCTCTTCACCCGAGAGAGCCAATCTTCGGCTTGGGATGGGGTTCTAGTTCCCAAAAACACTGGAGGGTTAAAGCTCATTACATGTTTGAGCTGCTTCTCTATTGCTCTTCTTGGTACTAACGGCTATACCATCACTTGTTCCTCAATCCTAGGTTCTGTTGCTGGAAGAGGTACCTGCTCCCCTGCAGGGGCAGGATGCTGCACTTGCCTTCCTGGTCGGGCGTTTAGCATCGCAAACACTGCCTCAGCCATAAGTCTTATAGTTTTTACTGAAGGAGGGGTTGCAGGCACATCATCTGGTGCACTGCTTGCCTCAGAAAGCGGGTGTTCTGACTACCCTGCGCCACTCCTGGTCACCTATAGTCGTACAACACACCGTTAAGCGACCAAACAAAATTGTAAAACGCAATTATAGGAACACGCAGGTTCCTCAAACATGTGTATTTTCATTCATAAGTGGACATTCATGGATTCTTTTCATGTTATAACGATGACGCACATACATGTGCTCACCACCCCTTAAAAGAATTCGCCCACGAATTCAAATAAGCAAGACCGATACCTTAGTCTGATACCAAATTGTAATACCCCCATCCGTCACATGAAATATAACAGAAGGTCCGGCCGGGGCCCCACTCCATATGCCATGAAAAGTCAACCGAGTTACGTATTAATACCACGATAACAACATAGGAGTACGCATCCTAACTCAGAGCATCGTAGCAGAATCTTTTAATTCAGTTGTAAGAACCCATACAAATCACATGAATGTCCACACATCCACAATAGTAATGGAATAACATACAACAATCCTTTGTCCTTATAGCCTTACAATAGTTTGATCAATACAAGTGTCTTACATACTTCGGCTCGCAGGCCGACCACACATGAACATATTAAAATAAATATTTCGCTTTGACCTTCAAGGGCCAGCAGAGCATCAAAGGCTTCAGCCCGCTAGGCTCACCTGTTCCTGCAAGAACAATCCACCGCATGGTGGAAAAACAAGGCAACGGTCAGCTATAGCTCACCAAATTATAACGACCCCGCCACTAAATCGGGGCGGCAGTGCTCCTTCCCTGCATTTCATTAGTATAATTAAACATAATAGTGAAGGTACAATTTAAGCACACTTCACCACAAGCGTAGGCACGTACGACCACACACCCCGTGCTCTTAGGGCATATTCTCGGTGAACCCGGTCCACCACCACCCCTAGGATGGCAACATCATGAGAATTTTAGTCTTTCTGGCCGAATCCTAAGACTCGCCCTCTATGCCAATGGTAAGTACCACGTACCTTAGGTCTCTTTAACCGAACCACATAGAGTGGGTACGGTTCCACTCAACCCGTTGCTCACACCGCCACATCAATTTAAGCCATAGGCGTGGGTCAAGCTTCCCCGAGTCCCAAACCGATCACATAATTTTACATAACCCAGTTATGTACAAGTTGGCCCCGGACCACCAAGATGGCAGAACCACGCATCTGCCCAGTTTTCTAGGTGCACCTTAGAGTTAGTCCCCAAGGCTCCCTGTTGCAATCTACCACGTAGAAAAACCCGAAAAACAAATGACACAAAGTCTTCTCCGGCAACATATGCATCACGAAAACATCACCGATCCAGACTAACATGTCCGGGTAGGTTTCACACACCATGCCTATGTCCGTACCTCAATTCCGGACTCTAAATGCAAAACTACGGGGATAAACCATATCTACCTAAAGGAATACCTCTCACTCACTGCCCACTCGCGGGAGAGGGTTTCCTATGCTAAAAGAAAGAGGACTTCACATGTCCAAGTAGAGAATCGTTACCCTAGATGTTCTCTTCGGCACCATGGAAAACTAGCCGGATGAAAAACACCACAACAGACTCGTCTTCGCGGATCTGGACACGGCTCGTGATTTGGGGCTCCGAAGCTCCAGTAATGGCAGGATCTCCTCCTTCTCCTTCTCCTTTTGCTCTCCCCTCTCTATACGTCTTAGAAAGGGAAAAGGCCAAGTGAAATGAGGCATAGACCCTCACTTCCCGGACTTATACCAACAGGAGGAATTCTGGGCCATCAGATCCCTCTAAAATGAAGCAAACATCATAGATTGAACTTTAAAATCATCTACCTGGGGCTGCACACGGCCTGTGACATGCCCATGTCACAGGACGTGTCTCACTTTCGTACAAGAATTCGTCGATCTTCGAATCAGGCCACGGCTTCTGACACGCCTGTGTCAGCCCGTGACACGCCTGTGTCAAACCTGAACATGCCTGTGTCATAGGCCATGTGACTTAATCGACACAGAAACCGTCATGCTCGAACAGGACACGACTTCGAACATGCCCGTGTCGGCGCCGGTCATGCCCGTGGCCGACCTGGACAGGCCCGTGTCCAAGGGCGTGTTGCTCACTCGACACAACCCGACAACACAGAGCAGGACATGGCTTTGGACACACCCGTGTCTGCCCTTGACACAGCCGTGTCCGACCTAGACACACCCGTGTTCCAGGCTGTGTTCAACACTTGAAAAACTCAGCCAACTCCAGAAAAGGACATGGCTCTAGACACACCCGTGTCACAGGCCGTGTGAAACCATAATGGCTCCAAAGCTCTCAAAAACACTACCCATACATATACAAGTTTTGGGGTGTTACATCATCTACCTACAACTCTTATCTGGCTGGGATTGCTCGAGGCCCTCCTCCTTTATGCAGCCACTATGGGAAGAAAGGACATACTAAGGATGTCTATTTCCGTCTACACCCTCATCTTGCTCCCTCTGGCCGAGGGTCTGGTGCTCGTGGGAGAGGTGGTCACTGTGGAGGTGGTCAACATCCTAGTGCTCACGCTCAATATTCTGCACATTCGAGTGATGTTTATGAGGATACCTCTTGTACAACCCCATATTCGCTGAGTCGGACCAGGAGACACCAACGGTCAGGATTAGGTTAGCCAGAGGAGCTCCCGCCCTGAATAAGTTCCCTCCCATGTGTGGGCGGGAACGCTTGCGCTTGCACCAAGCTCCTGCATTGGAGGAGCTCTCGCCTATAAGCAAGCGAGACCACTTGCGCCGGGCTCTGGACAGGAAGGCTCTCGGCTCAGCGTTCTCGCCAAATGGGGCCCAGGGACCTGGGTAGAATGACCTAATTACCCTCAGGTAAAATTACCCCTATACCCTCAGGATAAAAAGCGGGATTTGGCTATTGGCAGATCAACTAATTGTATTTCAGTAATCTTAGGTCAGCAAAAGGCTATAAATAGACCCATAAGGGCTCCTTAGAAAGCAAGCTTTCAGCATTTTCCAATCTCCAGTGCTTTCTGAGGAGCTCCTAGCCTAGCTTATGGCTTTGGAGGGGAAGCTCTTAGAGATCTTCTGGGTGTGAGGTGGGACCTCCCTGCTAAGGCTTTGGGTTCAGTCTTAGGTCCTTTGAATCTAGTCGAGGGTCGAGGCTCGAGAGAAGTAGGTGTTGGTTGCACCCCTATTTTGAACTCCCGTTGAGGTCATTTTTGGCTTCAATAGTTCTGGTGCGGTGAGCGTGAAAGGCAGCTGATACAAGAAAGCCTTGAGCTTTGTCCCATGGCTGGAGGTGAAGGTGAAGGGTCTGGTTCTGGAGGTGACGAGGAAGATATTGGAGGACTTCAGGAGAGAAGTACTGCAGACCATCAGCTTGGCCTTCTCGGCCCGAAGCGAGTGGGCCACACCTCAGGTTCCAATAGAGGAGGCCCCGCTCTTGGGCGAGAATGCCCGTGGACAGCGCCCGGGGAAGGAGGTCCCGACAGAGGCTGGCAAGAGGGACATGGCCGCGCGGGAGCTCTTCCCAGACCAGCACTCGGGCAAGGAGGCTCTGATAGATTTGGGAGAAAGGGAGGCAGCAGTGTGAGAACTCTTCCCGGGGCACGGTCTCGCGGATCGGGCCAGCCAGCTGAGGCCGCGGGACGTGCCCTCTCGCCAGGCAGGAGGCGAGAGCCTTTTCAGCAAGCTCATCATCTCGGCTCCGGTGCCGGACGGGTTTCGAGAGCCCGACATGTCTTACTACTCGGGGAAGGATGACCCTGTACAACACGTGCAGTGGTTTGAAGATGTCGTTTCGATAAGGCAGATGACGGATGCCTTCAAGTGTCGACTATTTACCTTCACGTTGAAGGAGAAGGCTCGGGACTGGTTCCACCAGTTGCCAGCAAGGTCGATCTACTGTTTTGAAGATCTGTGAAGAAATTTCCTGTTGAGGTTCTCAACGTCAAAGAAGCGAAAGAAGGAGGCGGAGTGCCTGTTTGCAGTGAGGGAGAAGCCGGATGAGACACTGGGTCACTATGTTGACCGGTTTCAGGATGAGATCCTCCTAGTCCAGGAGGTCCCAGGGTACACACTGATGCCCGCCTTTACCATGGGGATGATGCCGGGATTCTTCAGTATGGAGTTGAAGAGAGTGCCCCTCTCTCCTTTGAGGAGCTCATGGAGAGGGCAACAAAATAGATAGACTTCGAGAGGGCAAATCCAGCGTTCGCCAAGAAGTTGGCCAGGCTGGTGAAAGATGATGTGAAGGAGCCTGCAGTAGGAAGGCAGAAGGAGTCGAGAGAATAGAGGGATCAAAGAGAAGAAAGAAGGAGGGAAGAGCCCTGAAGATATGGACAACAGCAGGGATGGGGGGCCTGGGAGCCAAACAACCGGTTGGGTTGGAGGCCCCAGGAGGGTCGCCCCCAGGGCCAAGGAGGAGGCTACCAGGGAAGAGATAACTTACGGGAACCCAGGAGGTTCGACCAACTGACGTGGAGGCAGGAGCCAAGGGGTCTTGTCCCGCTGCCGTAAGAGGCCATGGAGGTAGGCAGAGGAAGAGGAGCAAGGAGAGGAATTCGAGGAGCTGGGAGAAGAGGAGGAGGAGAAGGAAGAAGGGGTAGGGCGGTGTTGCTCTTTTGTGACTTCCACCAGGAGGAGGGTCACACGACGGCCACCTGCCCTGAGTTCTTGGAGATGAGAGAAGCAAGAGGAGCAAGGAGGCAGGATCCGCCGGTTAGGATCGTGGAAGTACATCAGGGTGAGATGGAGGATAGATGTGAAGATCGGGTAGACGTGGGAACCCGGGGAGGAATTGAGGTGATCCATGGAGGAGTGGGGATCGAGACAACCCACAAGGGGAGCCTTCAAACCATGTACCGAAAGGGGGTCGCCTCTACCTCCCAGACACCCCCACCGGAATAAAAGATCACCTTCTCGTCAGCAGACATGCCGGACTATGAAGATCCATTCTGTGATGCCCTGGTGATCCAGACGAAGGTGGAGAATTTCACGGTCTCGAGGATACTAGTAGACAACGGGAGCTCAGTAAATGTTATCTTCAAGAAGGCCTTCGATGAGATGAGGGTTGAGGGGAAAAGGATCTTGGCTTCGTATGGACCGCTGTTCGGATTCTCTGGAGAGAGGAAGGAAGTAGAAGAAGGAGTAGGGCTGCATGTGAAGTTGGGAGGCATCTCACGGAACTGCAGGTTCGTGATACTGGACGCTCCGAGCAGTTACAATGCCATCTTTGGGAGTCCCCTCATCAGCACCTTTCGCTGCGTCCCCTCCTCTTTCCACCAATGCCTTAAGTTCAATAACGGAGGGGTGCAGGTTAGGATCAGGGGGGATCCAAAGGTGGCGAGGCAATGTTATGTGACGGCGGTGAACACTGTGTCCTGGATGGCCGAGGCAGAAGAGCTAGAGAGGGAGATGGAGGAGCAAGAGGAGGACATCGAGGAAGAGGGGATAAGCCTTGAGGAGATGAGGAAGGAGACTGCGGAGGAGCATGATAAAGCTGAGAGAAAGGCCAAGAGGGGCGTGGAGGCTGAGCAGCAGCAGGAGAGCCCGAAGGGGGTGATGGAGGTAGAAGAGCAAGTAGCAGGAGGAGTGGAGAGAGTGGAGAGAGAGGCCTAGAGGGGCGTGGAAGTCGAGTAGCAGCATGAGGGGCCGGAGGAGGCGATGGAGATTGAGGAGGAGGTAGGAAAGGAGGAGTTGGAGCTGGAGGAAGAAGCAAGGGTCGGCTGGGAGAAGTCGAGACTTGAGTCGGCTGAGGAAGTAGTGGAGATGGAGGTCTTCACCAGCACAGGGCAGGTGCAGAGGGTGCTGGTCAGTAGGGTCTTGAGTCACGTGGCCTGGGAGCGAGTGCGGGCTTGCATTTAAAGCAACATCGACATCTTCACTTGGAGAGCGGCAGACATGACGGGCATCGACGCGGACGTGGCCTGCCACTACTTGAACCTGGACCCCAGCATTCGTCCAATACGCCAAAAGATGAGGCCCATCTCCACCAAGCTGGAGGAGCCCATCCACGAATAGGTCAGGAAGCTCCTGGAGCCCGACTTCATCTCAGAGATCCAGTATCCATGCTGGATCTCCAATGTGGTAATGGTTAAGAAGGGGGGTGGGAAATGGAGAATGTGTATCGATTTCTCTTTATTAAATAAATCATGCCCTAAGGATTGCTACCCCCTGCCTCGGATCGACGCGCTGGTTGATTCAGCCGTCGGTTTTTCTATTATGAGCTTTTTGGTTGCTTTTTCAGGTTATCACCAGATTCAGATGCACTCTCCCGATGTCAAGGATGTTTCCTTCATCACGAAGGAGGGATGCTTCAGTTATAAAATGATGCCCTTTGGGTTGAACAACGTAGGGGCTACATACCAATGCATGATGGATCGGGTCTTCCGAGATCAAAGGTAGAGAAACTTAGAGGTCTATGTCGACGACCTGATGATCAAGAGCAAGTGCGTGGATTCGCATCTGAAGGATCTAGATGAGACATTCACCACCCTACAGAGATTCAAAATGAGGCTGAACCCCTTGAAGTGTGTCTTCGGGGCCAGCAGCAGGAAGTTCCTTGGGCATCTATTGACTCCGGGAGGGGTGGAATCCAACCTGGACAAAGCAAAGGCCATCCTCGATTTGGAATCACCTCGCGATGCCAAGGAGGTCCAACGCTTGACAGGCAAACTGGCTGGGCTGAGCAGGTTCCTCTCTAGGTCAGGAGACAAGTGTTCTTCATTCTTCAAGGTGCTGCGAGGGAACCAAAGGTTTGAGTGGACCGCCGAGTGCAAAGAAGCCTTCCAACGGCTGAAGAGACAGCTCTCTCAGGCTCCTCTGCTTCAGAGCCCAAAAGAAGGGGAGGACCTAACCTTGTACATTGGAGTAGGGGCGGAGGCGGTGAGATCCATCCTAGTAAGGGAAGAAGGAAAGAAGCAACTGCCGATCTATTACGTCAGCCGGATCTTGAAGAAGGCGGAGCTCCGCTACCCCATCATTGAAAAGTTGGCTTACACTTTAGTCATCTATGCAAGGAAACTCCGACCGTATTTTCAAGAACACTCGATTAGGGTGGTGATCGACCATCCTCTTTGCAAGATCTTTGAAGGGGTAGAGCACTCGGGAAGACTTGCCAAGTGTTCCATTGATCTAAGAGAGTTCGACATCTCTTTTGTTCTGAGACTCTCCATCAAGGCGCAAGCGGTGGCAGACTTTCTGGCAGACTATGTTGTTGAAGTCGAGGAGGGAGAGCAGCAGCCACAGGAAGCGTGGAAGATGATGGTTGATGGGGCCTCGGGAAAACATTCCCTCTGTGGAGGAGTGGTGCTGATAAGCCCTTAGGGAGTCACGATAGAGCAGGCGGTGGCTTACCATTTTCTGGAGACCAACAACAAAGCATAGTATGAGGCCATGATCGCCGGCCTTCGGTTGGCAAAGGAGCTTGAGATCCAGGATGTGGAGGCCTTCACTGACTCAATGGTGGTAGCGTCGCAGATCCGAGGAGAGTTTGAGGCTCGGTAACCTACCCTCATAAAATACCTATCCAAGGTAAGGGCGATCATCGGTGGGTTCCGGTAATTCTCAATCCAGCATGTCCCCAGGGAGGAGAGCGCGGCCGCCGATCGATTTGCGAAGTTTGGGCCTCGAGGAGGAGGGACCCTGACTAAACTTTTTCGGGCAGCCATTGAGGAAGGGGAGTTGATGGAGGTAGGTCGGCAATCCTCGTGGATGGACCCGTTGGTAAGCTTACTGACTACAGGTAGGCTGACAGAGGAGGTTAAGGATGCAAAGAGCTTCAGGCGCAAGGCAGCTCATTACCTGATGATAGAAGGGGGGTTACATAGTAAGATGTTGTCAGGGCTCCTGGCAAGATGTGTAACCGAAGAAGAGATCCCAAGGATCTTGGGAGAGGTGCACTCGGGCGAGTGCGGCAGTCATTCTGGAGGTAGGATGTTGGAGGCATGGGTGGTCAGGCAGGGGTACTTCTGGCATACCCTAAGGAAGGATACTGCGAAATTTGCAAGGAGGTGTCAAAAGTGCCAGCTCTGCGCCCCCCTCTAGCTTTTGACAGCTCAAAGGCTCTGAAGCATCACGGCACTGTGGTCGTTCGCTATCTGGGGGATGGATTTAGTTGGGCCTTTTCCTCCGGCTAGTGGGCAGAGGAGGTTCCTCTTGGTCATGGTCGATTACTTTTCAAAGTGGCTGGAGGTTAAGGCCTTGGCCAAGGTCACCTCGCAAGTCATAAGGAACTTCATCTGGGGGGAGATCATATGCAGACACGGGCTGCCTCAAGAGATAGTGACAGATAACCGTCCCTAGTTTGCCAGTAAAGAGTTCATCAGCTTCTGCGCCCAACTGGGGATAGACCTCAGATTTGCCTCTGTCCACCACCCCCGGAGCAATGGCCAGGTGGAAGCGGCAAACAAGATTATTGTGAACCTGCTCAAAAAGAAAGTGGAAAGCTTAAAGGAAAATTGGGTGGAGCAGCACCCCTCGGACCTGTGGGCCTTACGAACGACCCCGAACACAGCCACCGGTGAGACCCCCTTCAAGCTTTCTCACGGGTGTGAGTTGGTCCTACCAGTGGAGTTCGTGGTTCGGTCCCCGCGGGTCACAACCGCGGGCGAAGGAGATGAGACTTCGAGGTTGGAGAATGAGGAGGGGTTACGCCTCTCGCTAGACATGGTGGAAGAGCTGCGGGATATGGCAGCCATCAGGAAAGAATAGATCAAGCGGCGGATGACCAAGTATTTCGATAAGCATGTCAGGGTCAAGCAGTTTGCCGAAGGAGATCTGGTGCTGAGGAAGGTTGACGCGGTAGGAAGGTCGGCTCCCGTGGGCAAGCTCAACCCGAACTGGGAAGGACCTTACATAGTGAAGGGATTCCTTGGAACAGGAGGTACCTCCAGGACGTGGAGGGGAGGGACTTAAGCCACACCTGGAGCGGAGATTACCTAAAACGCTTCTACCCGTGAGATGGGGAAGATGTAATTATGTATTCAGAATCAATCTTGTTATACTACATCAATTAACTTGTTTTTCTATTGCCTATTGCGAAATTTTATGATAGGATGTACTTATGTGTTTTGTAACACCCCGAGCTCGGCTGGGCACCAGGTAAACCCGCTGCGCAGGATCTCATCTAGCTGGCAGGTCCGAAGGCTCGCCTGTGGGGGATAGGTTTGGTTTGAGGAAACTTCATCTGTTGGGTACATTGGAAAATGTGTACCAGATTTGAAGAAGCCTCACCTTACTCAATGATATGCATTAAGGTGTATTTGATGTGTTTTGAGTTTATATGTGCAGATTAAGAAAATGCAAGAATGTAGGAAAAAGTTTCTAAGTCTATGAGTCGACACCAGAAAAAGCTGTGTCGACACTTATGAAGGCTTGTGTCGACACTAGAGAAAAGTTGTGTCGACACTTGGAGTCAATTGTGTCTACACTTGGAAAGGCTGTGTCGACACCAAAAGAAACTATGTCGACACACAGAAAAGCTTAGTCGACAACAACTGTGTCGACACACAGAGGCAGTGTCGACACACAGAAGACTTGGTCAACATCAAATGTGTCGACACACAGGACTTGTGTCGACACATAGCAAAGTTTCAACAAAGTTAATTTTTGTGAAGAAAAGAAGTGATTGTGTCGACATAACAGAACTAGTGTCGACACATTCTACAGAAGCTGTGTCGAGAAGTAGTATCAACACCAAGGGAGCTGTGTCGACACCACCAAGGCTTGTGTCGACACTTAATCTACTTTTGTCGACACAAGATGAAGTTCAGTCTCGACACTTTGCTGACAGAGACAGAGATTCAAGAAGTGACTGGAAGACTTGACAGCTGCCATAACCAACCGGTCTACTGCAATTATCAGAGCTGTCAGAAGTTCATTAGAAATCGGATCAGCCTGTTACCATGGAGAAAGTTTATATAAAGTCATTCTCTATCAACAAAAAAAAGATGATACAATTATTACACACATAAGATAAACGAAAAACCAGAAGAAGATTTTCAACAGAAAATCTAAGAAGACATTCTGAAGTGGTGATCTACTCAGATTTTGTCAAGAGAATTCAAAGAAGAATTCAGAAGAATCTTCAGAAGAAGTTGGAGAGAGAGAGCTTCATCTATTCAAGTGAAGAAAGGGACTTACATCAACAAGTCTCTCAAGTGCAGAGTTTGAACCAGTCTGCCAAGAAGAATTCAGATTGATTTCTGAATTTCAAGAAAGAAGATGATTGAAGATCAACTTCAAAGGAGATCAACACTACTGTGTTCAGATTCAAGAAGCTTTGAAGAAAGCTAAGTCAGGTTGATCTCTAACGTCAGATTCTTTCAAGAACTAATCAAGAAACTGTCCATCCTTTCTCTCTCAACCAGGGTGGTGGCTAAATTTTAGATTCACATCTATTTTTTGTAGGATATTTTTAAGATCTAAGTTGTAAGCCTGATTTATAAAGGCTGAGTTATAGGAGATATAGTTCTCTGAGTGGTAAGCCTTGTTGAAGGCTGAGGTTGGGTTGTGAGCCTGAGTTGTAGGAGATTTTGATCTCTGAGTTGTAGGCCTTGTTGAAGGCTGAGGTAGGGGAGATTACCTGAGCTGTAGGAGTGTGAACTCACTCTGAGTTATAGGAGCCTTGTTTGGGTTCTGAGCTGTAAGATCTGAGGATCTGAGAAGAAGGAAAGAAGTTAGGCCAAATCTAGCACACTGCTAGATAGGCGAAGGGGGAAAGTGGATGTACCCAGACCTTGGGGAACCACTATAAATCAGTGTGCAATCTATGATTGTATGTGGTATTATTATTGTTGTGCTGTGATAGCTGTAGAACTATCTGTTTATGTTAATTAACTGAATTAAAAGTTATGCCTTAGTAAAAAAAAGAATTACACCTATTCACCCCCCACCCCCCCACCCCCCTCTAGGTGTTTAGAAACCAATTCTTTCAAGTGGTATTAGAGCCAGGTTACTCAAAGATAAACTTAACAGTCTGAGTAAGATCTGTGAGGCAGAATAAATTGCAGAACAAAGTTAAAGAAGATGGGTTCATGAGAAAACCATAAAGTACTTGGTTCAATGAAGTTGCCCATCTGTAGGAAGGAAATTTTTGGAATATGGAAGAAGAGGGTCAGATTATTTATGGAGGTATCTGATCCTAGAATTTATATAACAGTTAAGGAAGGACCATATATTCCAATGAAGGTATCTGTTCTTGATGCAAATCAAAGGACTCCTAAGGATTTTTCAGGAATGACAAAGGATGAGATCATCTTGGCTACAATGGATAAAAGTGCACAGAATATTATAGTGAGTGTCATAGATGATTCAACTTTCCAGAATTTGATTCACTGCAAAACCTCTAAGGAGATGTGGGACACATTGGTTATCTACATGGAGGGTTCTGAAGAGGTTAGGCAAGATAGAAAGTCTATTCTTAATCAACAATATGAGAGTTTCAAACAAGCAAAGTCTGATAGTATAATTGAATGTTATAAGAAGTTCTACAGAATAGTAAATGAACTAATGTACTATAGAAGAATCTTTAGTACATATGAGCTGAATGAGAAATTCCTTAGGTCTTTGACTAAGGATTGGGATACAAAGATCTGTGACATAAGGGAAGTGGCCAGACTGGCAGAGATTTCACCTCCAACATTGTTTGATAAATTGCTGTCATATGAGATGCAGTTGTTGGCCAGAAAGGAGGATGAAAAATATGCAAAGGTTGACCAAAGAGAAAAGTCTGTGGCCTTCAAGGTAGAAGCCATAAGGAAGAATAGGAGAATGTCTCCATCTTCTCCTAAGAAAGATGCAGAAGTGAACTCAGAAAATTCTGATAATCCCAGTTCAGACAGCAGTAATTCAGATGAAGACTTTGCTGCTTTCAGTAGGCAGTTTCAGAGATTCTTAAAGAAGAAGTAGTGGAAATCTAAGTCATCCTCATCTCAGTCTAGGGATGACAATTATTAGAAGAGGAAATCATCCAGGAAGGACAAGAATGGGACAAAGACTAGCAAGTCAACTACATCAAAGATTATTTGCTACTGCTGCAACAGACCTGGACATGTTGTGGCTGACTGTCCAGACAAAAGGAAGGAGTCTACTAATAAAAAGAAGTCTCAGCACAAGAGCAAGATGGAGAAATCCTTGGTAGCTAAGAAAGAGAAAAGTTGGACAGATCAATCAACTTAGGAGTCTGAATCTGAGGCTGAGGCCTATATTGGTCTGTTTACAACAGAAGAAGAGGATGAGTTCATGAAATTACTGGACTCTATCTATGAGCAAGAAGACCATCAGTGCAAAGGACTGATGGCTATGTCTGAAGAAGAACAGTACCAGGATCAACCTGGCCCCAGTAAGGTAAAAAGTTCATCTGTAGATTCTGATTACTTCACTGGGTTAGAATCAGATGCATCTGCATCAATAGATGTGGATGGGTTTGAATCTGAAGGAGATATTCATCAGCTTATAGATGAATATGAGGATTTATTACAGGCACTCAAGAGAAGCAAACACCTGGCCAAAAATCAGGCTAAGGAAATTGCAGCTCTTAAGTTGGCTGCATCTGATTCAAAGAAGCTGCTAAATCAGAAGATGAATGAGATTGTCAGGCGGAAAAACATTATTGTTATTCAGATGGGTACAATCACATTCAAAAATGATCAGATCAAAAGTCTGGAAGACAGACTTCAGAAAGAGAAGGAGATAGTGGCTAGTTTCTCTAAGCCAAAATCTGTCCTACCCCTAATTGATGAATTTGTGTCTCAAAAGGGTAAGGCAGGATTAGGCTTTAAGAGAACTGCATGGGCTGCATATTCCAATAAGAAAGGCAAAGACCCAACACAAAACAAGAGATCTGTTGTTAACAATACAGCTAAGATTGTACCTAAAAAGAGGTATAATAAGTATGAGTGCTGGTGTTGTGGCAAGATAGGCCATTATGCCTTATACTGTTGGCACAATATCAGTGTCAGGGAGAATAGCAATCTACCTGTTAGAAAAGCTGCAGGCAGATTTGTCAAGTTTCAAGCTAACTTGAACCAAGGACCCAAAAGTTATTTGGGTTCTAAGGTTAAGTAATCTTTGTTGCAGGTGAGTCCAAGTTGCCATGCCCCTATATGGTACTTGGACAGTGGATGTTCCAGGCACATGACTAGAACAAGGGGATTACTGAAGGACTACTCACCAGTATTGAATGACTTAAAGTAATCTTTGGTGGTTCTGAAAAAGGAGTCATCAAAGGGTTTTGTAACATTTCGAATAATTTAATCACTATCACTCAAGTGGCTTGTGTGAAGGGTTTGAAACACAACCTAATAAGCATTAGCCAGCTGAGTGATCTTGGATATGACATTTCATTTATCAAAAATGAGTGTCATATCAAGAGGTCTAGTGACCAAAAAGTCATATTGACTGGCTATAGAAATAGAAATATATATTGCCTAAATTTTGAGTGTGAGAATAAAAATTCTCCTATTTTGTCTTGTGGCTGATGAGAAGGCCTCTCATTGTGTCAAATGTCACAAGAGGCTAGCTCATCTTAATTACAAGACTATTGGCCAACTCTTTAGTAAAGAGTTAGTGAGGAATGATCCTCAAGTTAAGTGATATAAGGATGTGATATGCTCAGCTTGTCAAAAAGGCAAGCAGAACAGATCCTCCTTTCATAGCCTAGAAACCAAAGATTCAGTGAGGTGCTTATACCTCTTGCATATACATTTATTTGCTCCTATGCCAGTTAATAGTCTAGGTAGGAAGATCTACACTTTTGTGTTAGTAGATGACTATTCTAGATTTTCATGGGAATTCTTTCTGAGGCAGAAATCTGAAACCCCAAATGTCTTCTGCAATTTTGTCAAATAAATTCAGAATGAATTAGATAGTTCAGTGGTCAAAATCAGAAGTCACCATGGAACTGAATTCCAATCTGAAAGTTTGACAAGGTTGTGTGAACAATTTGGGATTCATCAGGAATTCTCCTCACCTAGAACACCTCAGCAAAATGGTATTGCTGAAAGAAAGAATTGGACATTGATTGAGGCTGGAAGAACACTTTTGAGTGACACTACTCTCCCAGAATATTTCTGGGCTGAGGCAGTAAACACTGCATGTCATGTGCTCAATAGGGCTTCCATCACCAAAAGCCACAAAAAGACACCCTATGAGGTTATGAAGGGCAGAAAACCAAACTTTTCCTATTTTAGGATCTTTGGTTGTAAGTGTTATGTGTTTAACAATGGCAAGTCTCACCTAACTAAGTTTGCTGCCAAATCCCAAGATGGGATATTTGTTGGGTACAACAATAATAGTAAGGCTTATAAGGTCTATAATTTGGCTACTTAAGTTGTAGAAGAGTCTGTTCATGTCATATTTGATCAATCTAAACTCATTATCAGTGAGTTGCCTAGTAGTTCTTGTAGCTCCACAGGTATACAGCAGAAGATGGACCAGCTTACTATTAGAGAAGATCCAACTGTAAAGCAGGATGAGGAAAATGGTAGTTGCTGTCCAGGGGGAGTACAAGACACTCAAGAGGCTGATGAAGAACATGAGGTGCAGCATAATGAAGAGATTGAAGAAGGTCAAACTATTGATAGATTACCTACAGCAGTTAGACATTTAAAGGATCATCATGCACACCAGATGATTGGTGATCCAAGAAATGGAGTACAAACAAGGAGCAGGAACTTAAATACAGTTCTTTGCTCAAGCTTCTTATCTCACTGGAACCCAAGAGATTTGAAGAAGCTATTCAAGACCCACACTGGATTGATGTCATGCAGGAGGAGTTAAATCAATTCAGAAGGTGCTAGGTCTGGGAGTTGGTTCCAAAACCAAAGGGCCACAATGTCATAGGGACAAAGTGGATTTATAGAAACAAGCTTGATGAGAGTGGGATCATAGTAAAGAACAAGGCAAGACTAGTTGTCAAAGGTTACATACAGGAAGAGGACATTGACTTTGATCAGACTTTTTCTCCAGTGGCAAGGTTGGAAGCAATCAGGCTATTCCTTGCCTATGCAGCATATCAAGGCTTCAAAGTTTTCCAAATAGATGTTAAGTCAGCATTCTTAAATGGAGACTTAAAAGAGAAGGTCTATGTAGAACAGCCCTCAGGTTTTGTTGATCTACTCAAACCTAATTATGTTTATAGTCTTAAGAAAGCTTTGTATGGGTTAAAACAAGCCCCAAGGGCTTGGTATGAAACCCTGTCTACTTTCCTCATTGAGAACAAATTCTCAAGGGGGGAAATAGACAAGACTCTATTCTTTAGAGAATCCAAAGGAAAGATTATACTAGTCCAAATATATGTTGATGACATAATATTTGATTCTACTGAAAAATACCTTTGTAGAAAGTTTACAAAACTTATAAAAGGGAAATTTGAAATGAGCAGTATGGGAGAACTTAAGTTCTTCTTGGGTCTCCAAGTAAGACAGACTGATGATGGCTTATCCATATCTCAGTCTAAGTTCACCAAGGAGTTAATTAAGAAGTATGGTATGAAGTCATCCACTACCATGAGAACTCCAATGAGGACAAGTATGTCTCTAAGCAAAGATGATGTAGGGAAACCTGTAGATGAATCTTTATATAGAGGGATACTTGGCTCCCTCCTTTTTCTTACTGCTAGTAGACCAGATATCATGTATTCTACATGTGTCTGTGCTAGGTACAAATTCTGCCCTAAAGAATCACATTATACTGCTGTGAAAAGGATTTTGAGATATCTTAAGGGCAAACCTAATTTAGGCCTTTGGTATCCTAGGAATATAGATTTTCTACTAATGGGCTATTCAGATGCAGACTTTACAGGTTGCAAAGTAGATAGGAAAAGCACAACAGACACCTATCAATTTCTAGGAGGAAGACTGGTGTCATGGAGCTGTAAGAAGCAGACTTGTGTGGCAATTTCCACAGCTGAGTCTGAGTATGTTGTTGTAGGAAGTTGTTGTGCACAGCTGTTGTGGATACAACATCAGTTAGAATATTATGGTATTCAGGTAAGTAGAACTCCATTATTATGTGATTCTACTAGTGTTATTTCTATTGCTCATAATCTTGTTTCACAGAGTAGAACAAAGCATATATAAATAAGATACCATTTTCTTAGAGATCATGTAAAGAAAGAAGATATTTCTTTAGAATTTGTTAACACTGATTTACAAATTGCTGACATGTTCACAAAGCCTTTAGATGAAACTAAATTCAATAATTTCAAAATTGAATTAGGAATGTTGAACATAAATTAGTTTAACAAATTTGGCTAAGTAAAATTGTGTCGACACATAGTAGTTGATGTCGACACTCCAGGGAAGTGATGTCGACACATCCAGAAAATTGGTGTCGACACTTCAGAGAAGTAGTGTCGACACATCCAGAAGTGGTGTCGACACTTAGAATCAACACACAAATTTCATCGAGTGCAGAATCTACTGATCGTCGAGTGTAGAATCGATACAGATTTTATCAAGCACAGAATGGACACATATCGTCGAGCGCAGATTCAACAACACTTTGTCGACCTCAAATCGTCTACTTCACAGGCTCTTGGTCGAACACGACCAAGACAAATAGAATTGGTGTCGACATATAGAAGTCAACACTTCTGTCGAGACATTAGAAGTTAGTGTCGACACATTTCAACTGTGTTGACACATTAAGAGAATTTTATCGCGACTTTTGACCTTCATTATTTAGAATGGTATAAATAGGTCAACAACATATTCTGTCGACACACACTCCATCTTTTCGAGACCAAAATCCTGTGTCGACAAATTCTCTCTTCTCAATCCAAGCTTTCACTCAACCCCAATGGCGCCAAAGCTTGAAGATAACATCAACGAAGGCTATGAGCTGGTTCGCAACGCCTTTGATAATGCGGAACCCGAGATTAAAGCAGTAGTAACCCTAATTGCAGAAAATGGTTTGGAATTTCTTGTTTCTGAACCTACAAATATATGGAAGAAAGAAATACTGAAATTCTATGGCGCAGCTACTTTAGATTCCACTGGACTTAAGATCAAATCTACTGTTCAAGGAGCTAAAGTTAAACTTACCTTGAAGAGCTTGAGGAAAACTCTTCATCGCCAAGAACTCAAGAAAAAGAAGAAGTACCCTCATCCAAGACTAGGGAAGCGCTTCAGTGGTGTGGATTGGATTCCACCATGAAGATTGGTTCTGCAATGAACAGAAAAGGGATGAATCTGCAAGGAAAATTCCTTTCAGAAGTGGTTGGAAAAGTCAATCTCTGCAAGCCAGGGGGACATGATAGGGTTTTAGCCTATATGTTCAGCCTGATGACCCGGATTATTTTCAGACTGAACACTGATTAGTCTACAGTAATCTTTGAAAAGATTAAGGAAGGCATTAAGAAGCCAAATCTGGGAAGAATCATGAGTCTATACTTGGCTGGAATAATTCCAGAAGAAATGGAACAGATTACTGGTTCAAAAATCAACCATATAAGAAGAATGGACATAAGGATAATCTCTAGATGGGACAGAGTCTTAACAAATAACATGTCTGATGAAGAGAGGCCAAAGATTCCTGAAAAATATCCTGCTCAAGACATTCCAGATGGTGCTCAGGTGCAGGGCGAGCCTCATCTTGAAGAACAGCCAATACACTTGGAAAGTGAAATGGCTACACAAACTATTCTTGAGGTAATCCAAGAAGTAAATCAATCAATTTTCAATAATGACGATGAAATACAAACTATGCCCTTAGTTAATGTTGACCAGACAACTCAACTCAACACTCAAGCACAAGATGTTATCATGGAGGATACATCTACAGCTACTGATGCTCTTAAGATAAGAGTATCTCCAGTTCATACTCAACAAGAGTTTACCCTAGAAGAGTTGTTCACTGATGTGGAGCAAGGGACTCAGGGGGAGAAAGTAAGAACTAAGGGGGAGCAAGCTAACATTGAGGGGGAGCAACCTAGGACTGAACAGGAATTGCCTCCTAGTTCTATGGAAAGAGTTGATATTGCAAGTACATCAGCTTCTGAAGATGAAACAAAAATTCAAGCCAAGAAGAGAAAACTGATGGTTTTCAAAAGGATAAGCCAAAGCTATAAAAGGGCATTGCAATCTGGTCCACAATTTGCCCCAGCCACTGATTATAGCTCTTTATCAGTATCCTTGCAAGTAAAGTTGGATGAACAAAGGATAGCCATGGAGAAATATATGGATGAGACCCATAAAGATCTGCAATTCTCCTTGTCTCAAGATATCAAATCCATAAGATTTGTAGTAAATCAGAATAAGAAGGAAATGATAGATTGCTTCCAAGAAAGGTGGCAATGTTGTAGTCTATCTTGCAAAACAACAAGTAGGCATAAAGACTCAAGTTGATGATATAGCTGTCAAGCAAGGCTATGTCCTTGAAAATCAACTAAGGATGAATGACAATCTGACTGAATCATATAATGTGATTATAACAAAATTAAAGAATACTGCTGCTACCCAGACTGAGGCAAGTGCTAAAGCTAAGTCAAATTTTGACAAATAATTAAGGAAGAACTAGCTGCTGTCCAAATAGCTATTAAGACTTCACAAAAGATCATTTCTGATCAGCTACTGAAAATAAAGTCATTTTATAAAGATGGTGTTAATTATCTAGATGAGCAAGTAAGATTTCAGAAAGATGACCTCAGAGATCATATTGAAAGAGAAGTCATAAAGGGGGAGAGAGTATTAGTCAAAGCAGGCTCAGATCATGCTAAATGGATATCTAATAGTATCAGAGCCACCATTGGATATCCACCCCTCTATGATGATGATAATGTAGCTGAGTCAGGTGTGCAACCTGCTTATTTAAAAGGTGATCAACCTGAAGTTGCTCAGGTTATTTATCCTCCAGTAGATTTTGATATGATTCAGCAAGAAGTACAATCAATGTACAACCCTCCAGAGGGTACTAAAAATGTTATCCTTGAGAAGGTAGAAATGTCAGAGCTCAACTGTCAAATAAGAGATTCAGATAACAGGCTGAGTTGAAGCCTGATTTTGAGCAGTGGAGTCCTACTTCAAGGAATATTATATTGACTGCCTGGAAGGCTGTGAAGGACAAGACCCATGACAGGGGTAAATGGTACACAGAGCAAGAATGGCAAAAGTATGAAGCTAGGCAGGAAGCCATTCTGTAATATAGAAGAAAGGCAAAAGCTGGGAAGCTACCTACTAATGCTCAGCAGCCTAGCAAGTATTTCCCAAAGCCTTTTCATTATTTTGAAAGGCAAAGAATAAGGGCTGAAGAACAAAAGAAGAAAGATCTGAAGGGCAAGAAGCCAGCTGAAGATACTGATGCTCTAGTACAAGCCAAGATCCAATCAGGCAAAGGAATAGTCATCAAGGAGCCTGAGCAGCCTTAGGATAGATTTACTAGATTTTACAACATTGTAATCTTTAGAGTTAAAAATCTATGTAAACTATTGTTAAGAAACTTTTGAAAGTTTAAACAAAACAATGATTAATGCTCATTATGTTTGCATCATTATTCTGTGATGATATTTTATACATGTTTTGTTTATAAGTTACCCTGTCATATAATGTTTTTATACATCATAATGTGTGTTTTTTATGAATGGTGTATATCATTGGCTAAGGGTTATAACTTCTCCAAACAGGGGGAGATTATTGGGTACATTGGAAAATGTGTACCATATTTGAAGAAGCCTCACCTTACTCAATGGTATGCATTAAGGTGTATTTGATATTGTTTTGAGTTTATATGTGCAGGTTAAGAAAATTCAAGAATGCACGAAAAAGTTTCTAAGTCCATGAGTCGACACCAGAAGAAGCTGTGTTGACACTTATGAAGGCTTGTGTCGACACTGGAGAAAAGCTGTGTCGACACTTGGAGTCAATTGTGTCGACACTTGTAAAGGCTGTGTCGACACCAGAAGAAACTGTGTCGACACACAGAGGCAGTGTCGACACACAGAAAAGCTTAGTCGACAACAACTGTGTTGACACACAGAGGCAGTGTCTACACACAAAAGACTTGGGTCGACATCAACTGTGTAGACACACAGGACTTGTGTCGATACATAGCAGAGTTTCAACAAAGTTAATTTTTGTGAAGAAAAGAAGTGACTGTGTTGACATAACATAACTAGTGTCGACACATTCTACAGAAGCTGTGTCGAGAAGAGTGTCAACACCAAGGGAGCTGTGTCGACACCACCAAGGCTTGTGTCGACACTTAGTCTACTTGTGTCGACACATGATGAAGTTCAGTCTTGACACTTTGCTGATAGAGACAGAGTTTCAAGAAGTGACTGGAAGACTTGACAGCTGCCATAACCAACCGGTCTACTACAACTATCAGAGCTGTCAGAAGTTTGTTAGAAACCGGATCAGCCGGTTACCATGGAGAAAGTCTATATAAAGACATTCTCTATCAACAGAAAAAAAAAGATGATACAATTATTACACACATAAGATAAACAAAAAACCAGAAGAAGATTTTCAACAGAAGATCTAAGAAGACATTCTGAAGTGGTGATCTACTCTGATTTTGTCAAGAGAATTCAAAGAAGAATTTAGAAGAATCTTCAGAAAAAGTTGGAGAGAGAGAGCTCCATCTATTCAAGTGAAGAAAGGGACTTACATCAACAAGTGTCTCAAGTGCAGAGTTTGAACCAGTCTGCCAAGAAGAATTCAGATTGATTTCTGAATTTCAAGAAAGAAGCTGATTGAAGATCAACTTCAAAGGAGATCAACCCTACTATGTTCAGATTCAAGAAGATTTGAAGAAAGCTAAGTCAGGTCGATCTCTAACGTCAGATTCTTTCAATAATTGATCAAGAAACTATCCATCCTTTCTCTCTCAACCAGGGTGGTGGTTAAATTTTAGATTCACATCTATTTTCTGTAGGATCTTTTTTAGATCTGAGTTGTAAGCCTGATTTATAAAGGCTAAGTTGTAGGAGATATAGTTCTCTGAGTGGTAGGCCTTGTTGAAGGCTGAGGTAGGGCTGTGAGCCTGAGTTGTAGGAGATTTTGATCTCTGAGTTGTAGGCCTTGTTGAAGGCTGAGGTAGGGCAGATTGCCTGAGCTGTAGTAGTGTGAACTCACTCTGAGTTGTAGGAGACTTGTTTGGGTTCTGAGCTATAAGATCTGAGGATCTGAGAAAAAGGAAAGAAGTTAGGGCGAATCTAGCATACTGCTAGATAGGTGAAGGGGGAAAGTGGATATACCCAGAACTTGGGGAACCACTCTAAATTAGTATGCAATCTGTGATTGTGTGTGGTATTATTATTGTTGTGCTGTGATAGCTATAGAACTATCTGTTTATGTTAATTAACTGAATTAAAAGTTCTGCCTTAGTAGAAAAAGAAATTATACCTATTCACCCCCCCCCCTCTAGGTGTTTAGGAATCAATTCTTTCATCATCGGCACCCCGAGCTCGGCTCGGCCCCAAGTAGACCCGCTGCGCAGGCTCTCATCTAGCTGGCAGGTCCGAAGGCTCACCCGTGGTGGATAGGTTTGGTTTGAGGAAACTTCATCGACACCCCGAGCTCGGCTTGGCCCCAGGTAGACCCGCTGCGTAGGATCTCATCTAGCTGGCAGGTCCGAAGGCTCGCCTGTGGGGGATAGGTTTGGTTTGAGGAAACTTCATCGGCACCCCGAGCTCGGTTTGGCCCCAGGTAGACCTGCTGCACAGGCTCTCATCTAGCTGACAGTTCTGAAGGCTCGCTTGTGGGGGATAGGTTTGGTTTGAGAAAACTTCATCGACACCCCGATCTCGGCTCGGCCCCAGCTAGACCCGCTGCTCAGGCTCTCATCTAGCTGGCAGGTCTGAAGGCTCGCTTGTGGGGGATAGGTTTGGTTTGAGGAAACTTCATCGGCACCCGGAGCTCGGCTCGGCCGCAGGTAGACCCACTGCGCAGGCTCTCATCTAGCTGGCAGGTCCGAAGGCTCGCATGTGGGGGATAGGTTTGGTTTGAGGAATCTTCGTCAGCACCCCGAGCTCGGCTCGGCCCCAGGTAGACCCACTGCACAGGCTCCCATCTAGCTGGCAGGCCCGAAGGCTCGACTGTAGGGGATAGGTTTGGTTTGAGGAAACTTCATCGGCACCCCGAGCACGGCTCGGCCCCAGGTAGACCCTCTGCGCAGGCTCTCATCTAGCTGGCAGGTCTGAAGGCTCGCCTGTGGGGGATAGGTTTGGTTTTAGGAAACTTCATCGGCACCCCGAGCTCGACTCGGCCCCAGGTAGACCCGCTGCGCAGACTCTCATCTATCTGGCAGGTCAAAAGGCTCGCCTGTGAGGGATAGGTTTTGTTTGAGGAAACTTCATCGGCACCCCGATCTCGGCTCGGCCCCAGGTAGACTCGCTGCGCAAGCTCTCATCTAGCCGGCAGGTCTGAAGGCTAGCCTGTGGGGGATAGGTTTGGTTTGAGGAAACTTCATCGGCACCCCGAGCTCGTCTCGGCCACTGGTAGACCCGCTGTGCAGGCTCTCATCTAGCTGGCATGTATAAAGGCTCGCATGTGGGGGATAGGTTTGGTTTGAGAAAACTTCATCGGTACCTCAAGCTAGGCTCAGCCGCAGGTAGACCCGCTGCGCAGGCTCTCATCTAGCTGACAGGTTCGAAGGCTCGCCTGTGGGGGATAGGTTTGGTTTGAGGAAACTTCATCGGCACCCCGAGCTCGGACCAGCCCCAGGTAGACCCGCTGCGCAGGCTCTCATCTAGCTGGCAGGTTCGAACGCGCGCCTGTGGAGGATATGTTTGGTTTGAGGAAACTTCATCGGCAACCCGAGCTCTGCTCGGCCCCAGGTAGACCCGCTGCGCAGGCTCTCATCTAGCTGGCAGATCTGAAGGCTCGCCTGTGGGGGATAGGTTTGGTTTGAGGAAACTTCATCGGCACCCCGAGCTCGGCTCGGCCCTAGGTAGACCCACTGCGCAAGCTCTCATCTAGCTGGCAGGTCGGAAGGCTTGCCTATGGGGGATAGATTTGGTTTGAGGAAACTTCATCGGCACCCCGAGCTCGGATAGGCCCCAGGTAGACTCGCTGCGCAGGCTCTCATTAGCTGGCAGGCCCGAAAGCTCGCTTGTGGGAGGGAAGTTTTTGATCCTAGGAGACACTCCGACTCGGGTACTCTGAGCAGGGCAAGAAACGCACCCGGAACACGGAATGAAAAGACGTAGGATCCCTTTAGGCAGGAGAGGTCTCGGTCAGAGGAGATCTCGGCGGGGAGGTCCCCACCAAGGAGATCTCGCCGAAGGAAGTTCTCGGCAGGAAGGCTCCTGACAAAGTATCCTTGGTCAGATGGTGGGAACTGATAGGCGAAAGCTTCCAACAGTTTGCGCAAGCTAAAGAGGGACGGCCTCGCCTTAAAGGGCCTACGAGCAATGTTCCTGACAGACGGTTCTCGGCTGAGTGCAGAAACAAGACTTCTAAGCCCTGGGTTCTTTCGACAGGTTCCCGCCTATCCATCGCTAAGGGAGACTACCCTAGGGGGGCCAAGGGCCTTGGCAGAAGCATGCTTGAGAAGCACTCGACCTCAACAGTTGTATCAAACACATTCGCAATAAAAAGAAAATGACATACATACAAAATATTTACAATGTATTTAATGTAATTACAAGTCTAGAGCATCTCGCTCAGTACAACCAAAAGAGAAGAAAGGAGGGCCCTTCAGGGAGACGTGTTGTACCCCTCCGAGCTCCCGCTTAAAATCCCGCGAGAGCTCTCTCCTGAGCCCTCCCTGGATGTCTCGCCACCCGTGGTAGGGGATTTCGGGACATCCAAAGGCGGGGAATCTGGAGCGCCTGGGGGCTTCCGGACGGGCTCGAAGAGCCAATGGACGAGCTGGCGAGCGATGATGGACTTGCCTCTCCCGTCCAAGCAACCTACATCCCGCAGCATCTCCAGGGTCAGCTTGACTGTAGCTTGAGCGTTGGCCTGAAGGAGCTTGTCGATGTCGTAGACTGAATAGTGGCGGCTCTTCAACCTTTCATCCAGTGGAGGAGGCGGTGGCACAGTCTCCTCCATGCGCCGGAGATAGTCCCTCAGCAGGACGTTCTCATATCGCGTCTGGGCTAGCTCCGCGCGAAGTTCCACGGCCTGACCGGAATCGTGTGTAGAGAGAGGTTAGTATGAAATGAAAAAGGTTGAAATCTGCAGTGGCGTGAGCGAGTGTCGCGAAAGGTCTCTCTTACCTTTTCCGTCAGGCGCAAAGACAGCAGTTGATTAGCATCTGCCAGCTCTTTCTTCAAGGCAGCCGCCTGAGCCACCACCTCCTCCCTCGCCTTGAACATATCTTGGAAGTTACGGTCGATGGTGATACTCCAACGTGCGCACATATGCGCAAGCTCGATCACGTGCATCAGGGCCCGGGTGGAGTGGTAGGCCGGGAGCCTGGTGGTCATTTTATCATAGATACTGGCGTTCTCCCAGCTGTAGAGGTCGTAGCCCAAGGAGAAGGCCTCGCTGGTGACCTCATCTCGCTCCGCCCCGCTGGGTAGAAGAGATGAGATTGAGACCCTGTTGGTGTCAGGGTCTCACTGAAGCAGCGGTTTATTTTCCGCATCAAGGCACTTCGTGCCGAGGCCAAAATTTCGATGACCCCGCGACACCTCTCCAGGCGGAGACTGAGCGGAGGTCTCAGCAGCAGCTCCCTCGCCATCTACTCCACTGGGGGCCGGGGAGTTCCCGGCAGGTACCTCGGCGCCACTGGAGGTAACAGCGATCTCGCTGGCGTCCTGCAAGATCTCTTCAAAGGAGAGACCTGGAGCGGGAGGTCGGGACGGCGGAACCGCCACGGCTTTACCCTTCTCAGCAGCAGTTATTTTGGGTATTTTGAGCACTGGGGGAAAAGGGGGTCGGGCTTTCGCTTCCCGGCGCTGGCCGAAGGAAGCGGGGTAGGCTCATCCCGACAAGCTTGAGCCGCGGACTTCGCGAGAGCCAGCGGATCTCTCACAGTTTGGCTCTCGGCAGCATGAGCCTCGTTGAAGGGTTGGCGCAGGGGGATCTCGCACTCTCCTATAGAGGTGACAACACTCAGCCATAATCTTAAAAGAGGGGGAGGAATAGCGAGTCAAAGGCGAGACCGTACCTTCGCCCGGAGGCACGGGGAGGAGAGAAATTAAGCCCCGTCGGAGGAACTAGACATCTAAATCCTTGGTTATAAAGAACTCAAGGAGGGCGCTCTCGCGCGAGCCCAAGGAGGGCGGCTTGTAAGCAGCGTCCTCATACTGAATGGGTGTGAGAGGAACATTCCCAAAATCACCGGAAATGAAGACGAACTTCTCGCCCCAGTGATGGTGCTTGTTGGCGAGACTGGTGGTCTTGAGTAGCTGCCCCAAAAAGAAGACCATCCCTCCCTTAGCGCAGAAGGTAAACAGCTTCCGGAAGATAAGGAGGCTGAACTCGATCCTCTCGGATCGCATGTACCAGATGAACGCCACAAGGATCGCGACCGAGTTAGGATTCAACTGCGCGGGAACCACTCCATAGTACCGGAGGGCCTGGAGCATCTCTTGCCAGAGGTGGAGGCGGAAGCCCACCTCAAAGTGCTCAAGGGGGATGGCGAGCTCCCCCTTCCCCGCACTGTTCACCCCGTCACGGTTGTCGGGGTTTCGCGCGGTGAAGTCAGCGGGAACATAACGGGTCTGGATCAGTTGGAACTCCTCCATGGTCAGGCTACAAGAGGGGAACTGATGCTTCTGGAAGGCTTCCGCGCAATTAGAGCGTCCCTCCCTTCCGCCCAACATCGTGCTTGTGAGGTTGAGGGAGAGGTATTCAGAAGAGAGGCGAGAGCGAAAACTGAGTGAGAACAGGAGGGGGAAGCGGAAGCAAGCAGGAGCTCTCAGCAAACCGCGAAAGCGACGAGAAAAAAGGCACGGGTTTCGGATCGGAGAAATAAATATGGTAGGTGGACTTCCCTATTTATAGAAAACCGTGATCATCATGACTATTCCCAAAAAGGCGGCGGGGGTACAACCTTCACGCCCTAAGTCGGCGGTGCCTCAGTTTCCCGCCCAAGATTGATAGCGACTGACCGACAGAACTGATTAGTGCAAACATCTTGAGATGACACGCGACAAGTAAAACGAGCGGAAGTAGGGGTTACTCTCACCGAGCGAGAGCTGTATAAAAATAATAATAATAACAAAGTTATGAGTTACCGACTGATAAAAATAACAGGGTACATTGGGGAAGGGGAAGGCCGGGGGTAAGAAAGGACGAGATCGCGAATCAATAAGGTTCCCACTGCCATCATCCTCATTCCTGTTGTCTAGTCCTCGGTGGCGCCTGCGGGTTGAAATAGGATGATAAGATAGTGCATCCTAGGTTAATTCGGTGGGACAGGTCTCGGATCCGCGCAATACACCTTTCGGTAGAGGAGCCCGGCGGTAGGCCCACCTGGCCGATCCGTCTCGCCAACGAAGTAATCTCACTCCAGATCCTCCAGCCTCTTCTCCACCGATTGTCGGAACTCTCTCGCCGCAGAGTCATGGGCCCGCTCCCGCCGTATAAGCTTCGGCGGGATGGCGGCAACCTTCTTCCCCCGCCTTTTGGCACTCCCGATGCTGGTCTCGTCAGAAGAAGGGAAAGGGGAGCTCTCGCCGTCCTCCACCTCTCTGTCTTCATCGTCATCTTCATCTCCATCCTCTGCGTCAGCTCCCTACCGCGAGCCCGGATCCCCTGACAAAAGAATTCCACGATCATGGCGAGAGGTAAGTGATAATTATGATAAGCATACCGCATACCTGCAGTATAGCGAGAACCGCCGACCGATGGCAGGCGCGAAGGCCCAGCCCCCCCCCCCCCCCCCCCCCCCTCAGTTCCAAAGAGGAGGTGGATCGGCTTTCCTTTTTCAGGGGGGAAGATTTTGCGAGTGGTGATCCCGGCTTGGCCGGAAGCTGGGGGAGTTGTCCTCTCCCGCGGGATGGCTGACATCTTGTGGAGCTACAGATGATTCGACAGCCACTCCTCCCACCGGTAGGGTAGAATCAACCGCAGGGGCAGGCCTATTAGCGACCCTTACTTCGTTTTCCAGGGTGGCGAGACCCGGTTTGGCGGAAGCTGGTGCTGCGGGAAGTCAATTCTGCAATCGAACACTAAGTTAGGAGGGAGAGTGGAAAAGATACCTGCAGTTCTCGAGGATTCAGGCGGAGGAGCGACTTCCGAGACCCATAGTTGTTTCTCAGGAGGACAAAATGATGAGTCCAGGGGCTCCTACGGGGGCCTGACGTCGTTAAGGGCCATTTCCTGCGAGAAGTATCGCGTCAGCCGCAAATCCTCCCGTGTAAACAGCTAATGGTTTCAATGATTAGCGGGTCGAGAGACATACCTTCTGCGTAGAGGGATCATCCGCACGGCTTGGGGTCGAGGTAGGCGAGCTCATGTTCTCGTGAGACAGGTCTCGCTGGACCCCCTTCGCCCTCTTCTTCTCTTTCTTTTTATTCTTTAGCTGAGAGGGC